>MU269989.1:27540162-28140162 GCA_021432705.1 Caranx ignobilis | reverse complement strand
ACAGCCCTGACAAACACAAACACATGCAGGGTTATTAGCTGTGGCCACAGCTTCTCCATCACCGTGTCTCCTTCATGTGTGAGTCTTACCTTCCTGTGACCGGCCTCAGTGATGGCAGCCATGTCCAACAGCTGCCCTGTGTAATACTGCACTCCACAGAAATGGAGTCGCCCTCCTTCTCAATCACATCCACAATGTCCTCTCTCCTCACACTCTCTTCTCCCTCAGCAGGAACCATCCCTTTTTTGGGGGGGTGTACTATTTGTGGACTCACATGGTCTCAGGGAAAGCCTTTGTCCTCCAGGAGGCCTTTGGGCCGAGCTCCTGTGGCTTTGTAGAAGCACATCTGCAGAGAAGCATCACAACTGTCAGCACTCAGTTCACTCATTGTTACTGTTTCCATTGAATTTTCTGGTGTTTCATTCTCATCCATTGCATCTGTGCTCTCCCTGGGAAACATCTGACCCACAATGGGACAAAGGTGCCTCAGCCCTGACCTCCAATCCAATCTGACTCCACCTGACCTACAACCATCCAGCAGCCTCAGGAGCAAAGCTGCTGCTGCTGCTGCTGCTGCTGCTGCTGCTGCTGCTGCTGCTGCATCTCTGTCTCTCTTCATTTACTCTCCTGCTTCTTTTCAACATTCATGTCAAATAAACCTTTGCAAACTTTACACTTGTCTTTCATCACTCACTCAGCTGGACTCCATGCTCCACTCTTGTGGGCCTCTTACAGACAAACAAGCCTCAGGCTTCATCATATCATCACACATAGCTCCATCAAATACATACACACTTAAGCCCAAAATTATTCAGACTCCTGTCAAATACAAGCCATTTCTTCTTTTTTCCCCTCACACATTACTATTTCACCTCACTTTTTACTTAAATACAACACAAAACACAGTCTGAAGCCATAACCCATTTGTCTTTACATACAATGTGTCAATAAACATCTTTAACAGGGTGAAAACTATAAATCACACTCTCCAAAATGATTCACACCCCACTGATACAAAGACCCACAGCTACAGCATATTCAAACCAACCATCATCTCTGCCTCTAAAGTCTTTCATATTGCTCTCAAAGTTGCTCAGTTGTTGGATTTTGGTTTTTAACCTCTTTTCAGACTATAAAATTCCACTTGCTTGTGACATTTCACTCATTTCCCACTCAACACAAGACTTGCCGAGGTAAACCCCAAAGAGCTCAGTGAGGACTTGACAACACACATAGTAAACACCACAAAGCAAGAGAAAGGGTTCAAAACAATTGCCAAACTATTTCACACACTCAAAAACCTCATAGGACATGTCACCTCAGCCACAAACATCAAGCACCATGTTGAAAACAATCCAACAACTACTACCATGGCTCTCCTGAAGGAACTCAGTTCAAGTGCTCTGACTCTATCAAGGCAAACACTCCAGCACATACTGCACCAAAATGACCTCTATGGACGTCCACCAACAAACACCCCCCTGCTTCAACCAAACCATGTAAAACCTCATCCCACGCTTCTGCTCCTCTCTTCTGTGATCACATGAAACAAACATTGAGCTTTTTGCCCACACACATGTGGCTTTCATCTGCCCAAACAAGGGTGAAGCCTTTAAACCAAACAACACAGCACCTACTCTTAAATATGGAGGCGCAAGCATCATGCTGTCAGGCTGCTTTTCAGCAAATGGCCCTGCCAACTTGGTTAAAATGGAAGGAATCATGAGCAAAGAGCAGAACATCAACATTCTTCAAGAAAACCTCAAGCACACAGCAGACAACCTGAACCTGGGGGAGGATTGGACCTATCAGCAGGACAATGATCCCAAGCAAACAGCCAAGGTGCTGAAGAAATGGTTCCACGACAATGATATTAACGTTATCAAGTGGCCAAGTCACAGTCCTCATTTAAACTCCATCCACAACCTATGGATGGAGCTCAACAAACAGGTGACAGCACAGAAACCCTCCAACCTCAAACATCTGGAAACATTTGCAAAGGACCAATGGTCCACAGTTCCTGCCCACACTTCAAGAAGCTTGTCAGCAATTATACAAATCATCTGGAGGCTGCAATAAAAAATAAAGGCTATGCAACTGATTATTGACACAGGGTCTGAATCATTTTGGACACTGTGATTTTAGGTTTTCACCCTGTTAAACATGTTTATTTACACATTCTATCTAAACACAAATCACTTATGGCTTCACACTTTCTTTTGTGTCCTGTTTCTGTAAAAACTGAGGTCAAATACTAATTTGTGAGTGAAAAAATGAAGAAATCCCTTGGATTTGACAGAGGTATGAATCATTTTGGGTTTAAGTGTACATATACACATACACACACACACATACATATATATACACACTACTCACAAAAAGTTAGCCATATCTGACTTTTGGGAAAAACTTATGGACAATGTAAAAACTTCATGCTACACTGATATTAAATCATCAAAGTAAAAGGCATTTAGCATCATTTCAACTCTACTTCACCTGGAAAGGTTACATTGTGTTTGAGCTGCATTCTGACAATTCACCCCAAAGCCCAACATCCCTACCTTTATCTGAGTAGTGTGTATATATACATATACATATATGAACATCCTGAACAACAACAATCATCCACTTCGTAACACCTTGATGGATCAAAGAAGCAGCAGTGATGGACACCTCCTATCTCCTCAGCACAGGACACAAAGATACCAAAGACCTTTCATACCCACAGCCATCACACTCTTTCATTCTTATGCAAACAGTATATATATATATACAGTCATGGAAAAAATTATTAGACCACCCTTGTTTTCTTCAATTTCTTGTTAATTTTAATGCCTGGCTCAACTAAAGGTACATTTGTTTGGACAATTATAATGATAACAACAAAAATAGCTCATGAGAGTTTAATTCAAGAACTAAGAACTATTCATTTTCCATGGTTTTCTTGATAATAACCAAAATTACTGAAATTCTTACATCAATAGCTATGGCATTGTACCGCCAAAAACACTACTTTTAAGCATTCCATGTTTTCTTTTCTGTTTGCTTTAAACACATGATACACACAAGAGTTAATACTTGATTGCATAACCATTGTTTTTGATGACTGCAGCCATGCGTCTTGGCATGCTCTCCACCAGCTTCTGACATTGTTCTGCTGTCACAGCAGCCCATTCCTGTTGGACAAATTCAAACAAATTTTCTTTGTTTTTGGGCTTGTGGTTCTCCATCTTGAGTTTGATGATTTTCCACAGGTTTTCAATTGGATTAAGATCTGGTGATTGAGCAGGCCAAGGCATGGTGCGAATGTTGTGGTTCTCCATCCAGGCTTTAACTGACCTTGCCGTGTGGCAAGGGGCATTGTCTTGTTGGAAAATCCAGTCATTCGAGGCAGGAAAGAGTTTTCCAGCTGATGGAAGAAGACTGTTTTCAAGGGTAGTCCTGTACATGACCTGGTTCATTCGGCCTTCACACAATTGCATTTGCCCTGTTCCACTCAGACTGAAACAACCCCAGATCATGACTGATCCACCCCCATGTTTTACTGTAGGGGCAAGACAGTCTGGGTTGTAAGCTTCTCCAGGCTTCCTCCTAACCAGTAAGTTGGCTGGAGTGGGCATCAATTCAAAATTGGATTCATCACTGAAGAGAACCTTAGCCCAATCATCAACAGTCCAATCCTTGTGGTCTCGAGCAAAGAGTAACCGGGCCTTCCTCTGCCTTTCATTGATGAAGGGCTTGTTGCGTGCTCTGTGTGACTTCAAACCAGCTTCAACAAGTCGGTTTTGAACTGTCCTTGCCGAACAGGTCACATTTCTCGACAGTGCCCACTCATTTTTAAGGTCCCTGGAGGTCTGACGACGATTCCTGACACAGGAACGGATGAGTGCACGGTCATCTCGTGGGGTAGAAAGACGTTTCCTGCCACGGCCAGGTAGCACTTTGGTAGTGCCATGTTCAGCTTGTTTTTTTTTGTTGTAATGAACGGCTGTCTTGGAGATCTTCAGTTTTTTCGCTACCTGTCTCTCACTCATGCCAATTTCCAGCAGTGCCAAGATGGCTGCCTTTGTGGCTTCACATAATTCTTTTGTTTTAGGCATTATGTGAGAGCTGACAACTTCTGAGTTGTGCTACAGATTGAATGTAAGCAGGAAACCACTCTAGGCCTTTGCATGTGCAGTGCTGCTTGTGACATGAAATGGCCTCTTATATACCCTGGGAATCAATTAAGCTTAAGAATGTCAAATAGGACATAAAGTATTATGTGACCAGCTGCATTTTTTGTTGTGTTCATTGTATTATACGTTTAGTGGTACCAGATATTAGAATGAACAAGAAATTGAAGAAAACAAGGGTGGTCTAATAATTTTTTCCATGACTGTATATATATACACACACACACATACATACACACACACACACACACACATATATATACATATATATATATATATACAGTCATTGACAGAAGTCTTGTAGCATAAGCACATAGGAACTTCAAATGGCACATATGTAGTATGGCTGTGTGCAACACACCTGCACAGTGGCCAGCCCTGTCTTCAACATGTCTGCCATTAACATGAAGGAGGAGGAAGATGAAACACAACAACCTTCATGAACTCTGCCACTCCACATCACTTTATCAGTAACTTACTTGAGTAACTGCCAAACCACATGCATCTACTCCTCCAACCTCAAGCCAATAATACACTGTGTTCTCTCTCATGTTCTCATGCTGCTGTAGCATCTTTGTGTTTTCAATATAAACATGTATCACTTCTACATTATTTTTGCATGCAACAAGACTTTTGTCAAAGACACATCTGACCTTTCTGTCCCCATTAAACCACAAAACTCTATCAATGACACTAAACTCTATTTTGCTACAATAAACATCATCTCCAGGTCTTTGTCTTTCATAGAAGCCCATTCCCATTCCAATTCATCAACTACAAGTCAAGTTACTATTTGTTGTTCTGACAATATGGAGAAGCCACAGAACTTCTGTCACTGACTGTATGTGTATATATATATATATATATATATATATATATCACACCCACACCACACCCACACTTTATTATATTAATATAATAGACAACTGTTGGTGCCCAAACTCCAGGTGACAGACCATACAACTTTGTGAACAGACAACACACACCACCACCAAGTGGAGACCAGAACCTTTTATTGAACACACCCAGACCATGTGAAGACCACCATGAGCTAACACTTCTCACTCTTTGTTGCTAGCAGCCAGGTCCAGTCCCAGTGCTTCTATGAACCGGTGAACATCACTGAAGGTGTTGTAGAGCGGCACCAGAGCAACTCGCAGACAGAGAAGGAGAGTCAGAGCTGGCAGCCTCTCTGCTGAGGGTGGGACGACGTGATGACATGGACGTGGGGCCTGCAGGGGGCACACCAGCAGGATGGGCTGCTTGGACAGTCTGAAGCCGCTGCCATGTCAGTGTTTCTCATGGACAAACACCACAGCCAGACCGCGAGCACCTGACTTGACATAGTGACAGAGGACACTCATGTAGCCACACTCATCAAACACACATGAGCACTATCAGCTACATGTGCAGACAACACCTGACATCAGCTCACCTTGTACGAGCACCAGCAGGCAAAGTCCACTCCCCCAGTCATGTAGCTTCAACTCGGCGTTTCCTGCAGCGTGGGCACAGTCAAACCCCACGTAACAGCCCTGACAAACACAAACACATGCAGGGTTATTAGCTGTGGCCACAGCTTCTTCATCACCGTGTCTCCTTCATGTGCAACTCTTACCTTCCTGTGACCAGCCTCAGCCATGTCCAACAGCTGCTCCGTGTAATACTGCACTCCACAGAAATGGAGTCGTCCTCCTTCTCAATCACATCCAGGATGTCCTCTCTCCTCACACTCTCTTCTCCCTCAGCAGGAACCAGGGGTACTATTTGTGGACTCACATGGTCTCAGGGAAAGCCTTTGTCCTCCAGGAGGCCTTTGGGCCGAGCTCCTGTGGCTTTGTAGAAGCACATCTGCAGAGAAGCATCACAACTGTCAGCACTCAGTTCACTCATTGTTACTGTTTCCATTGAATTTTCTGGTGTTTCATTCAAATTCATTGCATCTGTGCTCTCCCTGGGAAACATCTGACCCACAACAGGACAATAAGTCCAACTACTGAAACAGTTACAAGACCATATCATGACTAAACCCTGACACACAGCAGTCATCCATCAACATACCTTCTCACTAACTTCCATATTACATTCACTTTGCATAACAGACCAGACCATCTCATTTACTCTCCTGCTTCTTTTCAACATTCATGTGACATAAACCTTTGGAAACTTCACACTTGTCTTTTGTCAGTGAACTGGCCTCAAGCTTCATCATCAAGTCTATCAAGTATATATACATACATGTACCTGTGCGCACCTACATGAATTAACATGACCTGTGTTTTGTTTCCATACATTCAGGTAAACGACAGACTCCACACTGTCCACACTTCATTCTGACGACATTTCCACATGTTTCTAACAAAATCCATCATTTCTTATTGGATACTCGTCGAAAAAGTCAAAACATTCAATCGTATTCCTGACAACAACTTTACAAGGACACACTTCGTGTTTAGCGTGCTAGTAGCTGTTAGCTGCTGAGCTAGCTGCTGCCGTCGCTGAGACCGTGGAGCACATTCAAACGTCTCTTTCTACCTCATCGCGTCTCTGCAGCCTCAACACCTTCTTCATTAACTTGCCCCCCGGTAGCTTTGTCAAAGTTGTATCGCACTTACCAGTGACTTTGAGCGAAGTTCTCCGAGCTACACCATAGCTACACTCCGGTCATCTTCTCCTTCCTCTGTTGGACTTGACTGGCGGCTCCCATCCAGCTCTCAGCTGCATTGCCGACACCTACCAGACCGCAGAGTGGTACATTCAGTTAGAAGATAGGATAAACGAGGAAAATGCAAATAATTCAACCCTGTGTCCCTCAACTATTTACTCACACACCTCCTAATGCTTTCAGACCTTTGCAACAGGTTGCCCACCCTCCAGTAGCTCCCTGCCCTAGCCTGCTACTGACACTTAGCTGTTAGCTGCGGAGCTAGCTGCTGTCGCTGACACCTAGCCTGCCACTGACAGTTAGCTGTTAGCTGCGCAGCTAGCTGCTGTCGCTGACACCTAGCCTGCCACTGACAGTTAGCTGTTAGCTGCTGAGTAGCTGCCGTCGCTGACAGCGTGGACACACGGAGCACATTCAAACCACTCTTTCTACCTCGTCACGTCTCTGCTGCCTCGACACCTTCTTCATAAACTCTCCTCGTTAGTTTCGTGACAGTTTTATCGCACTTACAGTGAGTTTGAGCCAAGTTCTCGGAGACTCCGGTGATCTTCGGCGTCTCTGTTCAGTGGGCACATGCGAGACAGGAAGGGAAGCGGAAGCGGAAGCGGAACCACCCCCAGCTCCGCTTCCGCGGAGCTGCAGCCGCGCCCTCTGGCGGCCAGGAGGAGCGAGAGTCCATCACCCAGCGGATCAGCCATGATCCATCAGAGCTCAGGGCCTCGTTTAGAAACATTAACTCTTTACACTGTTGGATAACTATGAATACAAATAATCTATAATCAATCAGGGGCGTAATATAGAACACAAAAAAGAGTTTTACAGACATTCAGGAATCTGAACTTACAGGGTTCAGTTGTGGGGTTAGTGACTTAGTGACACTGATGCTTCTGCAGGTTTCACTGGGAATGTCTCTTCTATCTGCTTGTGGACTTTGCTCAGCTGCTCCAGCTTATTCTCCAGGAAGGACATCTTCTGTCTCTGGCCATCGTTGCCAAGTCCCTCCTCGCAGTCCACCTCTGCACTCTGGGAAACACACATGGAGATTTGCACATGTGTTAAAGCATCATTTACAGAGAAACTAACACAACAGAGGAAAAAAGGGAGGTGATGTACTTGTTTCACCCGTGTGCTGAGGTCCTGGATGAAGAGTTTGCGGAGGTTGTGCAGAGTCTGCAGCTCTTTGGCCTGAAGGAGCAACAAGAAGGAGACGAATCGTTAGGTCTCAATAAAGATAATGAATGAAACCAAAGACATCTTTGTTGGATTTTATTTATTGATGTTACTAAAACATCTTCTATATCAAAGTTACAATGAGCCACATAAACAGGAGAACAGCAGGCCAGAACATACATATCATCATCACACCTTTCACTTGTGATCATGTGCCCCAGATATTTGACCTTAAAGCAAATAGGTAGCACATGTCCTGACAGATGAAGTCTTCTGATGTCATCATCGTTAACTTCATCGTCATCATTCTGCTCAAAAACAATATTAGAAAACCAAAAATGTGACTTTCACTGCTTATGTAACATGACTTACAAATGAGCTCAAAGTGAGTAACTAACCAACTAATGTCGGCCTTGAACCGGGGACCTCTGAAACCACAGACGGCAGCGTAACCACTACACCAGCTCAGAGCACAACATGTTGGACTTTGGACTTGCTGCTGTTGGTGGCTCTGGTTTATGGCACTGTGCCACCACACCAGTCAGTAAAACTCTAGCAATGTGCCATGGGAAGACACTGGTAGCCTTGAGGATAAGCTCCTGGCAGGTTTTGAACTCATGTCCTCTGATACCGACAGCAGTAGCATTACCCACTCCACTACGCAGCCAAGTGATTGTGCCTTTGCTCCTGGTGGATTTGGCTTCTTCACACCACCACATAGGTACAAAGCAAAGACACTGGTGAAAACCAAAGCACCCACACCAGGACTCGAACCTGGTGTGGGCTGTGAAATCACAACCGTGAGCTTTTCCTCTAGGCCATTGCTGGCTTTGGAATTTTAAGGTTCAGGACTTCTACTGACTCGTGCGGCAGCACAGCGCCATCTACAAACCAAACACACCGAAAGTGACTGTAGAAATTCAACAGACAGGTCAACCAGGGTCAAGGGTAGTTTAGTGGAGGAACTCCCGTCTGCAGACTCAAAAGTCACAGGTTCAAACCTCAGTGCTGCATATTTGTCTTTGTTGATAATATTGTTTTTGAGCAGAGCAGAATGATGATGATAAAGGTGGCAATGACGACATCAGCAGAATCATGCACCGGCACAAGTGTCCTTCAAGGACATGTCGGATGGGTCTTTGTGAAGACTGATTCTGAGCAGGATCATGACGATGATGAAGGTACCAATGACGACACCAGCAGGACAAACACAGCTCAACAACAAGCAGAGCAACATTAGCTCCCTCAATGAAACTACACACCTGTTGCTCTGACTCCCATCATTTCAACAGGTTGGAACAGTGGCACCAGGGAGAGGTTGAAGATGTCAGTAAAAACACTGCTTTCTTGGCATTCGTCGCTTTCAGGACTCGTCTCCTGACAAAACAAGTGGCAGTGTTTCATCCTCATTGAGACTGTAGCCTGTGGAACAAGCTGTTAATATCTTTACAATGGACAACTTCAGAGAAACATTACACATAACATGATAATAATGAAGCAGCCCTTAAGTTGGCTGGTGACATTTGACCTTATTTACCTTCCAGTTCATCATTTGTATCCTCTGTGGTGTTGATTCACTTACTCACCAGCAGCCAGAGTGCTATTAGTATTCCTCTTAGAGGAGGCGGTGCTAGTAGGGGAGGACCAATCAAAACCCAGCCACTGTTTAACATAAACTTGTGTTGCATTCAAACTCTCAGGAAAACAGCCCGTTGACTCCAACATATTCAGTCACAGGTGACATAATCTGGCCCAAATTCCAACTTGTTTGTTTTTATCCCACAAAAGGTGCACAGTTTAATGACACAAAGTCCACACACTAGCCTGATGCGTTGTGTCTCACTTGAACATTCATAAATATTAGATGACCCTAACCCTAACACAACATGAAGTAAAAACAGAAAGAAATATTCTCTTCTTTACTCTTTTCTGAAAACCATGACTCTGTTTTTCCTTATAGCCAATAAAATAAAGCATTTTGCAGCTCATTGCTATGGTTACTGTGCAGTATATGTGACAGATGTGGTCTGAAAGTCTATGTGGACTCTGCAGGTGGTGGACACTTGTACAAACACTTGTTTAGAAGCTGCATTAGTCTACAAGATGGCTGACTTAAAGTCAATCACATGCAGACTCCATTGTTAGCACTAGCCACTTAGCTCAAACACATTGGATCAACTCTAAAGAAACATTTCCACACAATAAGTCTAATATAGACTCTTCAGTGTTTTTGAACCAAGCCGTGAACAGCTTGTGGACACATGGAAAGTCAAAGTGTTTGTTTAACAAGACTAAATGCGACTCATTTAGTCATGTCTGTTCTTTGTCTTTCAGATTGAACAAGATGGAGGAAACACTTGGACTAGGTGTTGTGAAAGAAAATAGAGTTGTAAGTGTACCTTATGTCTTTTAAAACTAAGTAGAGACCACTTTTAGCTGTAGCCAGTTAGCTCAGGGTTGAACACATGCAAAAATAAAGGAGACAAACATTAGAGTGAAACACATGAGCCACAGATGTTATGTTTTCCATTTGACATTTAGTTTATTTGGCACTTTTTCCGAACAACTTTATTGTTATAGCACAAACCACAAACAGGATCAAGGCTAAAGAGACATTTAATGACAATAAAAACATTACAGTGAGTGGAACATTGTTGAGTCTTCAGTGTCTTTGTACCAAGTTCTTCTGGGCTCAGTGGTGGACGGCAGCTTCTACAAGAAACATGTGGAAAGTCAAAGTGGTTTAAGACTAAATGCAACTAATTCACATGTGTTTGTTCTTTGTGTTTCAGCCTGAACAAGTGAAACAACATAAAGGGTTGTGTGTAGGCCTCGTGTCTTTCTTACCAATTCCACACAGTAGAAGCACATGGTAGCCACCGCTGTTAGCTGTAGCCAGTTAGCTCAGGGTTGAACACATGCAAAAGTAGAAAGGAGAAAAAAAGGTTAGAGTGAAACAAGTACAAGACAAAGTAAACCTGAAGTGAAACACCTAAGACCTGTGGCCATTACTGTTCATGCTAGGTGGCTAGTGCTAGCAATGAAGTCTGCCATGTGCTTCACTCAGTAAGGCAGCCATCTTGTAGAGTAAGGGAGCTTGCAGTTTGTAGACACTTGTACTTGTAGTTGTTTAGAAGCTGCATTAGACTACAACATGGCCGAAGCAAAGCACATGGCAGATTCCATTGCTAGCACAAACCGCTAAACATTTAATGACAATAAAACTACCAGTTAACTCTTCAATGTGTGAATCAAGCAGTGAAGCTCTGGGCTCTAGGCAGCACACAGGCACTCAAACACAGACACTACATGTAAAAGTAATGCATATTTTATTTTGAAACAGGATAAATGCCACCCCATATGGGACAAAATCATTAACACAGGATGTCCCAGCAAACACTTTACTTGTTCTTAGCTTTCAGATTAAATTGAGGTTTGACTAAGTGTTTTGTGAAAGAAAATAAAAGTGTGTATGATTGTGTCGTTCTTACCCAGTCAAGTGAGTAGCAGCACATGGTGGCCACCAAGCTCAGGGTTGAACACATGCAAAAGTAGAAAGGACACAAAGATTAAAGTCAACCTGAAGTGAAACATACAAGACCTGTGGCCATTACTGTTCATGCTAGGTGGCTAGTGCTAACAATGAAGTCTGCATGTGCTTCACTTGGAAAGTCAGCCATCTTGTAGAGTAATGGAGCTTGCAGTTTGTAGACACTTGTACTTGTAGTTGTTTAGAAGCTGCATTAGACTACAACATGGCCGAAGTGAAGCACATGGCAGATTCCATTGCCAACACAAACCACTCAGCACAGACAAGAAATGGGATCAATGCTAAAACAAAACTATTTAATGACAATAAAACTAACATTTGAGTCTTCAGTGTCTTTGTCTTCTTTGAACCAAGCAGTGAAGGTCTTCTGGCCTCAGTGGTGGAGGGCAGCTTCTAGAAACAACATGGAAAGTCAAAGTGTTTAAACAAGTCTAAATTCAACTTGTTCTTTGTCTTTCAGACTTAAGATTGAGGATTTATTGAGTGTTTTGTGAAAGACAATAAACCCTTGTGTCTCTTACCAACTTCATGTAGCAGCACATGGTAGCCACCAAGCTCAGGGTTCAACACATGCAAAAGTAGAAAACAGACAAAAGGTTAGAGTGAAACAAACAAAGCACAATATAAAGTAAACCTAAAGTGAAATGACAGCCATGGCTCCTGCCTCCACAGTTTCTGTATGTGCTAAGTGGCTTGTGCTAACAGTGCAGTCTGCATGTGCTTCACTTTAAAGTCAGCCATCTTGTAAACTAATGCAGCTTCTAAACAACTACAAGTGGTTGTTGTACAAGTGTCTACAAACTGCAAACTGCATTAGTCTATGATGACTGAAATGACTACATGATACATAGATGATAGATAGATGATAAATGACCAGATGACTAATGATAGATTCCATTTCTAACATGAGCCACTCAGCACAAACAACAAATAGGTTCAAGGCTAAAGAAACATTTAATGACAATGAAACTAACACGTGACTCTTCAGTGTCTTTGTCTTCTTTGAACCAAGCAGTGCAGGTCTTCTGGCCTCAGTGGTGGAGGGCAGCTTCTAGGAGGAACAACATGGAAAGTCAAAGTGTTTGTTTAACAACACTAAACACAACTTGTTCTTTGTCTTTCAGACTGAAGATGGAGGTTTGACTAAGTGTTTTGTCAAAGAAAATAAATGTTTGTATGTAGGTCTTGTGTTTCATACCAAGTCGAGGGAGTAGCAGCACATGGTAGCCACCAATCTCAAGGTTGAACTCATGCAAAAGTAGAAAGGAGACAAAGGTTAGAGTGAAACAAACAAAGCACGACATAAAGTAAACCTGAAGTGAAGTAAGAGCTGTGGCTCCACAATTTCTGTATGTGCTAAGCAGCTAATGCTAACAATGGAGTCTACATGTGCTTCACTTTAAAGTCAGCCATCTTGTAAACTAATGCAGCTTCTAAACAACTACAAGTGGTTGTTGTACAAGTGTCTACAAACTGCAAACTGCATTAGTCCACAATGACTGAAGTGAAGCACATGGTAGACTCCATTGCTAACAAGAGCCACTTAGCACAAACAAGAAAGAGAAAGCACAAAACAAAGTGAACCTGAAGTGAAAAGATGATCTAACCAAGATCTGCGGCTCCTGAGCACTCACTACAGCAAACTCAAGAGTCCCTGCTGCTCCTGCTGCTCCTTCTGCTGCTGCTGTGGTTCCTGCAGACTGAATGAGGATTTATAGGCCCCTGCTCATCAGGACAGAGTGCACACACCTGTGGACAGCCAACGGAGACGCAGCTCCACCTTCCTGGGGGCGTCACCTCGTTGAGCACCAAATTGGAGACACCTTGCAGCTTCATTCAATGAGTCTGTCTGATGGTCAAATGCATTAACTGTGTTGATAAGGATGGATAGATATTAGCTTGATCACTTAGCAGTTAGCTCCATTAGCACTATGCATCATTTCATTAGCATTTAGCTTAGTGTTCTAGCTATTCAGTAAAATTGTAATAAAATATTTTTTACCATATGAAGAAGTGCATTTGTTCTACAGTAATGTTGCCCAAAGCATCCCGCTGCCTTCGCCATCTTGTCTTCTTCCCATAGTGCATCCTGGTGCCATTTCTTCTAATGTAGGCTGTAAAAATAAACTGTAGCCCCTTGTCTTTCATTCACCAGTTATTTATTGTTTGCACACATTAATATTACAGTATATCACCAGTATATCAGACATATATGGGACTAATATCCACAACATATCAAAAGTAAAAGGATGAAAAAAAAAACATCAGAGTTAAGAAAATAAGATCAATAACTATCAATAAATCAGCTGGAAACCACATGGTTTTCTCGCACTGAGAAATATTCTTCACTGTCACCATGACAACAGTTACAGTACGGAGATCCATAGATTAGACAGGGCTGTAATCGATCAGCAGAGTTAAGGAGAAACAGAATCTGACCTGGAGTCAGATTATTGAAAAGCTGCGAAATGATAATGAATGACATGAATTAGTGTGTTAACTTGATACTGAACATGAGAAACTTCAAAATAAAATACCATACGACGAGAAAGCCAAGATTTATGAATGAAATAATATCGGTGATGACTGGATGCGAGTTTCATTGGAACTGTTTTCAATGTAAATGCAGCTTTAATCCTCTTCACATGTGATAGTTCATATTCATCAGGTTCAGTTCTTTAAGCCTGTGATTGTCCATTACAGCTGAGCTGCGTTCAACAAAGCCAACACCTTCATGCTGTTAACAAACCGTCCTGAACGCGCAGCTCTGTTGAACACAACTCTTTTTTTTTTTTTAATCTATGGCAGAAACGGGCACACTGGCACTTTGATGGCTAATCACATGACCACTCAGGGGAAACAGATAAGGCACAGGCATGCACACACACACACACACACACACACACACACTCTCTCTCTCACACACACACTACATGCTGCTGTTGTCTAAAAAAAAAAAGAAAGAAAAAAAAACTTTATTTCATTTGTTTTTATTTTAAATGTTTTGATGATTTTAAATGGGTTGTCAACCCTGACAACAACACACACTCACACACACACTCACACACACACACACATAGAGAGCCCTAGTTTAAAATCTTTTACCTATATATTTAAACCCCTGCAGTTCAAACATGCTGGGTCCACATTTACACACACATACGCACATACACACACCCAAATATACACCAATAGCATGTCAATTAGCAGGGCATTGACATGAGTGGGAGTCACAACAGGTAAACAATTGAATTTTTTTTTTTTAGTCTTTTTTTTTTTGGTTTTGTGTGTTTTGGTGTTTTTTTTCCACTTACATCACTTGACTATGTTTCAACTACTGACATTTGAAATTTGGCCACTGATGAAATTAAAGACCTGTCCAACAAATGACTGTTGGGTTATTATATATTAGGAGGAGGCTTTTATTTTGACACAGGAAGTGAAGCTTTGGATGAGCTGACTCTGTGGCGTGAGATGAGGACGTTCTTGAAATTAAGGCTTTGGAAAACGATTGAGAACTAAACATAAAGCTTGAAGATGCAGCCCAAGGTGGAAACAAGAACTACATTACCCAGAATCCCCCTTGGGTTCGACAAAACTACTCTGGGTTCTAAAAGCTGATTGGAATCTGTCCATGTTTTTGTTTTTTTTTTTCCAATTCACTACATCACTTCCTGTAACAAACAGGAACCAAAATTTCACATTAAAGCGTTCCAACACAGGAAGGACCGGAAGACTTTTACTGTGAAAAATGGGGATGAATTAGCGAAGTGACAACATGGAGGATGCTGAAATATGCCTGTGCTACTATCCCGTACCATTGAAAACAGAATGTCACCGTGGTGACGACAGAGTCAGTCATGTGACAGGAGGGAAAACACTGTTACTATTATTATTAATGCAATAAGAATGAATTACAGCATTGGACTGATTGTCTGAGACCTGGGTCCAGTTGCACAAAGTGATTTAAGATTCCCTTAGAATACTGTTACTGTAGCACAAAACAACCTTAAGTCTTCTTAAGTTTTCGACGCAACTTCCTGTTATTTTTAAGACATTTCAAAAAGTCCTTAAACTTGGGGGGAAAAAAAAAAAAAAAAAACATCCCCATATTCGGAAAAATTCAAAGTTATTCTGCAGAACGACCTTAAATTTACCCTTGAGCTCCAGACTTAAGCTGAAAACTTAAGGAGATTTGTGCAACCAGCCCTCGGACCCTCAGGCTGTTTGTCCACAAGGACTGATCCTAGACCTGATCACCTTAGAGTCAGGTTTTAAACTGGAAACCAGTGTCACAAACTAATTAGAGACTCCTGTTACGCTGTGATATGAAGACTGTAGTAAGATCCGATGTTTCGGAGTTTGATCGTTACATCAAACACCAGCGGCGTAAACGAACTAGAAGGAAACTTGGACTCCTCGTGACTCCTGGCGTGCGACCAGAACTTGGTGTGCAGCTCTTGAATGCTACAAAAATTAAAAAGACAACGCAATCACATGACTTTCCAGTCAGGCTTTGGCCCCGCCTCCATCGATCCGATCGATAATTCACCTGAACTTTATTTGGCTGCACTCAACATGTGAACCGGTCAGACGTTGGCAGTAATCCAGGCCAATCAGAACGCGGATGACGGAGACTAGATGAAATGCGATTGGTCCGCTGGATCAGGTTTGGACTAAGTGCTGTAGGTAGGAGTACCTGATGAAGACTAAATGCTGAATGAGAAGAGGGGGAGGAAGAGGAGGGAGGAGGGAGGGGTGGGGGGGTCACAGTGGTGGTTTTACTGCTGGGGGAGGGGCTTAGGTGAAGACCAGGTACTGCTGATCCAGCAGGGTCCTGGTGAAGTTGTTGATTGGCCCGATAGCGCTGAGGGACATGGCGTTGTCCCGCCCCCATAGAAGATTGGGACCGAACACCACGGCCAGGTTGCTGTTGGTCATCTTGTTCACCTCGCTGTTGGCCGACACCTACACAAACACACACACACACACACGGTGTCAGTGGTACAGTAACACACACCCCGACACACACCCGACAGGCTCTGGGTGGAGCACTTGTACCTGAGCCAGGAACGTGATGAGGTATCTCAGAGATGCGTAGTTTTCCTCCGGCAGCGACTCCACCAGAGTCTTCATGGCCGACACCTGACTGTCGCTGGACACGGCTGGAACACAGCACACAGCTGGAATTAGATCTGAGGTCTCCAGGGATGCTCCTGGACCTGGTTCTTCAAGAACTGATCCCAGATCTGCTTCTTCAAGTACTGATCCTAGATCTGCTTCCTTAAAACTGATCCCAGGTCTGCTTCCTAGATTTACTGTCTCAAGAACTGATCCCAGAGCTGATTCCTCAATAACTGTCTCTAGCTTCCTACCAGCTCCCTCAAGAACTGATCCTAGACCTGCTTCCTCAAAAACTGATCCCAGACACACTTCCTACACTTTCTTCCTCAAGAACTGATCCCAGACCTGCCCCTAGACCTGTTTCCTCAAGAACTGATCCCAGACCTGATTCCTCAAGAACTGTCCCTAGACCTGCTTCCTACCTGCTCCCTCAAGAACTGATCCTAGACCTGCTTCCTCAAAAACTGATCCCAGACAAGCTTCCTAGCCCCTAGACCTGCTTCCTCAAGAACTGATCCTAGACCTGCCTCATCAAGAACTGATCCCAGACCTGCTTCCACAAGAACCGATCCCTGATTCTTCCTAGAACTGATCCAACACCTGCTTCTTCAGGAACTGATTTTAGACCTATTTCCTCTAGATCTGCTCCAAGACCTGCTTCCTCAAGGACTGATCCCAGACCTGCTTCCTCAAGAACCCAGACTTGATTCCCCAGAAACTTATCCAAGACCTGCTTCTACAAGAACAGGAAGGAGCGAGGTGCTTATCTTGAACGTACAGGTGAAGTTGACGATGTCGTTGTAGAGCTGGTAGGTGAGCAGAGGCTCGGGGAGCTCCCTCAGGAAGGTTTTCAGGATCACAGCAGCCAGGTGAACGTCTTCCATCTCTCTGAAGTTTACAGCTGCTCCTACATTCACAAAAAAAAAAAAAGGGTCGTCAGGACTTCTGGAACTTTGTGATGTCACAACAAAGCCCTACCCAAGTAGACCCGCCATCCTAACTTGCAGGATTTGAGTTCTGTTAACCTGAAATTTGCTTTCTTTTCTATTGAGCCACCCAGAAAACAGCTAAGCCAATCAGAGGAGAGTCTCAGAGCCTGCTGTTCTGATTGGCCCATCGAGCTCCACAGAAAAACAATACCTGAGTTGTATTTGAGCTGGACTTCCTTCACCAGCGTTACGTTGGCCGACCGTCTGAAGATCCCCTCTATCTCCAAACCTGACACACACACACACACACATTGACACACCAGTCAGTTCTGATTGGAGGAATTTGGAGACACGTGGTACAGATTCATCAGTGCTTCACGTTTGTGTCTCCACCACCACAGAAGAAGAGTCACCTTGTTCTGCAAGGAAGCTGATAGTGTCTCTCATCACCACAGGAACTGGATCGCCATCTGGACTCCTCTGTCTGAGCCTGACGTGGACACACAAAGCAAGTGGGACAAGACATGTCCTCAGTGACCACTTTATTAGGAACACCACAGTCTTGTCGTACCGCATCCTAAGGCTGTGCATAAACGACAAATAAACCAACAGGACGACCACATCCTGAAGGTTTCTATCGGTACACGTGTTCCTAGCTTGATTCGCTTACATTGTGAGTGGAACCCCAAACACCTGGTTGGGGAGTGGGGGGCTGCGAGGAGGAGACATGGGGGGCTGGGCGGCCGGTTTCAGAGATGCCCTCAGCTTGTTGTCGTACCTACAACAGAGACCAGGTGAGATCATCAGGTGGATAGATAATAAATGAAAATGAATGGATGGCAGTTCAGTATTAAAGTCTTACTCTTTGACCCGGGCTGGAATGAGCAGCTGATCGCACTTCACCACGTCCTCCAGCTCGCTCAGGTAGCTCACGTAGTTTATCTTCCTGCCGAACTTAAAACTACGCAGAAAGACATGATTCCACATGAGCAGTTGATTCTGATTCTAATTCTAATTCTAACATCATTCTCACTATTCTTAATGCAGCTCTAAGGGTTGTCCATTTCCACAAGTACTTGGACTTACATCACAAACTTTCAGTGTGATGCTTTGAACATACAAGCTAATCAAAATCAACCAGACCATCTTCTTAAACCATCACCAGTGCTTCCTAAAAGGACTGGACTCTTTCTTCAAGAGTCAAAGTGCATCAACATCCTACAGCTGCCACTAGATGGCACTGCAGCCTCGGTCATTATGTTGACAAAGCTTCTCCAAGTCACCAAAACAGTGTACTCCTAACCTTAAACACTGGTTTGGGTAAAATGGTCAGTACAAAAAAAAAAAAAAAAAAACAGAAAGCAGAGGAACTCAAAAACAACTTAAAATAAATACTGCTGAACAAAAACAGCCCCAAGGCGTCTTTCTATGGGTCACTGAAGCATTTTAGGTTTTCTCCTTATTTGGTCTTGTATTTGAGGCAAGATTTAAGGTCAGTCCAGCCGTTCCGTAGAAAACCTTAGAGACCAAAACAAGAAAAAAATGAACTGTGTCTGAACCCAAAGGTTCAAGGCTCTAGAATCTGACAGATCCTAAACGGCTTGGTATTGATTTTACACTTATTGACTTGACCAGCTGTCAGTTTGTGATTTGTCCGATTTCTAGATCTGATCACTCAGCTCTCCTCTTCTACCTCCTTTGCAGTTAATGATGCTCTCTGGTTCTAAGCTATGGGATCTTTCTAGTCAATTACTGGCGAAGTATATCTTGTCTACACTCAGGTAAGAACCGATCCTGGCAAAATGAGTCGTGTCAGGGAGGGGCTTTGGACAAAACATGTTCCAACCTGATCAGATCCATTTCCTGTCCATTGATCCAAGATCAAGAATCAGGAATCAGAATCTTAGGATGTCTAATCTAATGAAACTACTCTAATATCCACAGACCATTACACAACAGCTTGAGTGCTGATGATCTAAATACCAACTAATTTTCATAACAACAGGATTAACAGTGAAGGCAGCAGCCACCAGTTTAAAAGGGATAAGGTGAAGTTGAGGTTTGAGCAGCTGGTGAATAAAGACTTCAGAATCACCCTTTATCCCTTTATTTCATACTGTTGTATGATGAACGTACCTGATAATTGGTTTGAAGAGGATCAGCAGAGTCTTGATGAACATGGTGGGGTGGACAATGTACAGAGCCTTGATGTTCTTCTTGTACCTGCAATCACCCAGAGCAGAAACCATGACAACAGGAAGGATGAGGGTACAGCGTACCAAGGCCTAAAACCCGGTACAATGTCTAGTCCTTGTCTCGAAGTTTCTGGCCGTCCACCTTACCTGGTCTAGAATCCTACCTGATCATCTGGACTTATTGGGTGTTTTGGAGCGACAGAACTGAATTTGATCTTGGCTTGAAGTAAAAACTAAACTCAAACCATGATTTGATCTGGTTTAGAAGTTAAACCTTGTAGGTTTAGGTGCATAGTGGCCAAATCTTCAGGCTGTTTTGACTACCAGCGACTTACTTCCTGTCGAACTCTCTGTAGGCGTCTCGCAGCCAGCTCAGGGACGGTTTGTTTTCGCTGGTCAGCCCGTGATGGAAATAGATCAGAGTGTAGTCACTCTCCACATACTGGTCCAGAGTTCCCTTCAGGTACCTGCAAAGACAAAACACAGTCCAGTCTTTCCATGGTCTCCGACGTCCTGGTCCAGGTTCTTGAAGGAACCACATTTTGAAACCGTCCGCTCAAACGTGTGGTGCAGGAGGCTGGACCAGCTCATCTAACATCTAGTTGGGCCGTTTCTGAATATTACGAATATTTTTATTTCCTTTTTAAAAACCAAATTTTTTCCGTGAAAAATTTGCACTTTGTCAGAACAGCCTTATATCCTCGTGGCTTTTATTTTGAAATATTTACCTCTACTTCCATGTCTTCTAACTACCTTTCTTCATCTTTAAAATCTTAACAAGGGAAAATTATAAAACCAACATTTGTAAACATCAAAACTGAGGAGTTTCCTCAAAAATTTTGACAAAAATTCAGTATTTCTGTTTTATTTTGACTTTATTTATTACTATTCCACCTTATTTTTAAAGTTATGTATGTCACTGACTCTGTTTAAGGTACCATCAGGACTTACATCAGCAGTTTGTGGTGGTCCAGCTGGTGCTGGGGGGGCATCCTGCAGGCGTTAAACACTATCACCTTCCTGCCGAAGTTATCATCACCTGCAGACACACACACACACTTCATAAGTGATTCAAAGTCTTCTATCTGTATAGAACCGTTTGTTTTAGACCAGAACTGACCTGCCACTTCAATGATCTGATGCCTGGCGATGTCATAGAAGGGGTGGTCCCAAGGCAGGTGGGGTGAGCCCCCATCGAAGCGCTGGGAGATGTCTGTCTCTGAAACACACACACACACACAATTCCAGGATGAATATATATGCTTTTATTTTGAAAAATTAAATTAAAATTCTGTAAAGAAATCCAAATTTTTTGTTGTTTTGCTGACTTTTTTCCTAAAATTCGGAAAAAAATTCTTAGAATTCGAAGATTAAAGTCAGAATCCTAAACAAAAAGTGAATCAAATGTGGTCCTGATTTCTTTTTTCAAATTAAAAGTCCTGAATCTTGCGGCAGCATGGCCTGTACATCAAATGGAAACAACACTGAAAACTGTCAGCCAACAATTTCAGGAAGCTTTCTGTTAACTTCTTCCTCTCATTCAATAAATCTGATTTAGAAGAAGAGGAAATGCCAACAAATATGAGACTAGGACTTCCACAATTCATAGCAGTCTGTGCGTGTGATCCAGATCCTTCTTACCTGACTTGGTGAGTGTGGACTCATCGGCGGGCCACTGCTGGTCCTCTATCGTGGCGAGCTTCAGCTGTCCTAACTGAGCCGTCGCAGGGTCTTCGCCCAGATCCACCAGCAGCTCTGAAGACATCACACACACTGCGGGACGACGCTATGCGTACACACACACGCACGCTGGACAGTATCGGATATGCAAAGACACGCAAAAGCTGCAACTCCCACGCAGCAGCAGCAGTCCTGCAGGAGACACAGACCTGGAGTCAGTAAACACACCACCAGTACGTGAACGCATCTCTAGTAACTTCCTGTGTGTCACATCTGAGCTGCTGAGCCTGAACTGGTGTGGTCAGTTCACTTTGAACGCTTCTGTTATCTAGCTGTTATATAACAGTGCTGAAGGACAGGAACAGGACTACAACTGCAGAAGAACTACATTTCCAAATGTAACCCTCCTCTCAGCTGCCAGGTGAATTGCCCCCATAGAAAAATATCAACTGATCTACAAACACACTTATCGATCAGATAAACTTGTGTGTGTGTGTGTGTGAGCTGCAGAGTTTGGGGAAGTCTCACCACTAACATACTGACTGGTAATTTCCTGAGAACCAACTGTAAATGGTAACTGTAGGCTTTTATTTTTATTTTTTTATATACATTTTCAATGTTAGGGGTCTTTTATTTTGTAACCTCGTTGCCATAGGAAGCTGATGGTGCGTTCCAGCTGTACTCGGGAGTGGGAATTTCCAAACTCCAAGTTGCAATTTTAATCCGGAACGCCCCATGAAGGTGGGCAAATCCCACCAGTCCCGACGTAGAAATTCAAGATGGCCGCTACTTGCATCAACACTACGCAATTTTACCGTTTGTTTTATTTCTCTCGTAATTGTGTCACATGTTCATTTCTTATCCCTGGACATTTTTCCTACACTGTGTGTAAAAACCACCTAGAGTGTTGCTAACAATGGCTAGCAGTGGCTAACGGCTAGGTGGTTCGCTTTTGTTGTAAATTTGTACGACTTTTTGAAACTATTACGAACTGGTTGCATTAAAATGTAAAGTTTACAAGTACAAAATCATAATATTTTTATTTCGTTATATCAATCGTGCATTTTTCGGACTTCCATGTTTGTTCGTTTTCAAAGTGCTCAACTCGGGGGTGGTGGTGACGTCATTCCGAACTCTGACTCACGGCCTCCAACGTAAATGTAACGCACCATAATTAACGGTATTTTTCGTTACAAGTATTCAAGGTTAATTAATTAACGTTCATTTAGATTGTTTTGCATCTTCAGCTCTTAAGGTGTGAAGGAGGAACCGTCGCTAAGGGAACTGGAGCGCTCGCCTCTTTTAACATCAGTACGCTTCACCATCATCTGGCTGGGGTTCACTACACCAACACAACATCTTAACAGAAGCTGCTAAGTGTGTGTGTGTGTGTGTGTGTACTTGTGCTCAAGATGCTACTTTATATTCCTCCGTGTAGAGGGCAGTCAGCCAGACTGTAATCTGCATCTCTGATCCTCCTCTCACACATTAACTCTCTCCCCCTTTTTTTCACTTCCACTTCCTCTTTTGTCCCAACCCCCACTTATTTACTCAGCTTTCTCTCACACCCTCACACACACACACACACACACTCATAGCCTTGTTCCCTATCTGCTCTGTGACGTTATGCAGGCTGACAGCATGTTGCTTTAAATAAATATTGCTACTAACCAACAGGCACAGACGGGTCCATTGCTGCTGACCAACAAAACACACACACACACATACACACACACACACACACACACACACAGATAATGAAACAGCTCAGTCAGCTCATGTGGAGGACTTTAGATGGGGTGGGAGGTAACTGGTTCCTCCGTTTTTTCCTGTATGCACCTCAACGCAACACTGTAGACACAGAAGGTCACACAGAGGTCACAGGGCCCCCAACCCCCCCCCACCCCCCCCAGCTGCCTGTGACCCAATGTGTGAACAAGAAGTACAGTCGCAACTGAAACACGAAGCATCCGGCGGTTATGATCTCGAACGCAGCTGCTGAGGCTGCATCATGTGACCTCACTGTGGTCACATGATTGCGTGCGGTCACAAGACCGACTGTCCCTGAACGTCACTCACACAAGGCCATTGACCAGTAATCAGCTAATGACCGAATAGAGGTTGGAGGAGGTTCTCGCATTTGATGCAACAGACCTGAATGGAAACCAGATCTGGGCAGAGACCACAGTGTGGTTCACCCCCCCCCCCCCTTTCATAAATGTTTGTTTCACTACAGTTATCGAAAACCTGCACCGACTTTCCAAGAACTGTGGACTGGTCCCACGAAGACTTGTGTGGTGCTTATATTTCAATTCTGCTTTTCGATTCTAAAGGGCAGCAAAAATGCAACTTCTGCGGTAAAGATGTTTTATGCAATGGAGGAACCATCGCCAATATTTCGAAACAGCGAAAGAATGAAAGAGTGTTTGATGTGGCTGTCCAAACCACAATAAAGCCCCAGGTAGCAGGTACACCAAGAGGAATCAACATTTGCTTTTGACATTGATTTTCATCGACAGCTATGTTTGAAATATTAAGATTTGTTTTGGTGTTTCATCAATGATTTGAAAAGTTGGGGTTTGTAATTGTTTTTGTTGATCATCACTTATAGGGAAGTGGAATATTTCATTTTATACTATAATAAATATCATTAGAAAAAAAAAATAATGTGATTATTCAGGCCTCTCATCACCGTGACAACTAGACCTGTTCATGACACAGTTAAAACCTGGGGTTCAGATTATCTTAGCACATCCCAGTTTCCAGTCCGAACTGTAATCCCCACTGTGTCATGAATTAGTCTGATGTTCCAAAACAAATCCAAAATAAGTGTTGTTGTCGTGGTTATGGCAGTTTTAGCCTTGCTAATACTAGCTTAGCATAAAGAAAATGGAACCATCAGAAGCTAAAGTAAAGATTAGCCAAATGTTCCAAATCAAATCTGAAATAAACCTTGTGGTTGTGGTTATGGCAGTTTTAGCCTTGCTAATACTAGCTTAGCATAAAGAAAATGGAACCATCAGAAGCTAAAGTAAAGATTAGATAAATGTTCCAAATCAAATCCAAAATAAGTGTTGCGGTAGCGGTTGTGGTTATAACGATTTTAGCCTTGCTAGTACTAGCTTGGCATAAAGAAAACGCAACCAACAGAGACTAGAGTAAGCACTGAGTTAGCGCTTTGGCTAAGCAGCTCACGTAATACTGTAGCTGTCAGTGAAATGGTAACATTGTTAATGCTGGACCGGTGGAACATGGATGGAGCTACATCCATCATATCAGCCAATCAACACTACGTCTACACTCTAAATCTACAACCTAATACTAGGAACAAATAACAACAAAGGCAGTGGTGGTATTTAAATGCAGAAGAGAACTCCTCAACAGCTACTGGCAAAGACAACAAGGACACTGACGCTTGTCTTTCATCATTCCACGGTGATTCCACCACTGGTAGTCGAGGCTGATGATGACACCCAATGGGTGTTGATGTCATCATTTCTGAAGGCTACAGTGCAGCCCTGGAGTTTTTAGAATGGAACTATAGTAGCGTAGCATGGATGTAGCCTGTAAGGTTAGCATAATTGCTATAATTAGCTATGAGAGATCGCTATCTTACTGAACTGAACCTAGAGGGCTTCATCCTTATCATAGATAAGATCACTCAATAGGGAACTTAATTGTTAGCAAAAGGCCTAACTGGCCTTCAAAATAAAACACCAGAGGGATTCAGTAAATTCCAGGCATAAAGATCAAGACTCTTGACTTGAAACTATCAACACATTTTTGTGAGCCTTTTATTGTCAATATATCAAAAGATAATTTCCATTCCTTCAAAGCATCAGGGGCTATGTGACGAGGAGGACTGTGTGATGTTGTCAAAAGCTGCCTGAATGTCCTTTAGTTGGGGTCAGGACTGTATCTAAGAGTTTTTTTGTTTATTGACTAATCATTAGACTAATAGATATGTGCATCCATCCGAGAACACATAATTATAACATCAGACAAGAGTCATCCGTTCTGACTAATGCCCCATGTTCACTCAGTTAGCAGTTCAGCAAGTCAGTCGGGATGCCAGCGGCGGCAGAAAATTGTAGCTAACAGCAACATTAAAGCATCTGTTCCAATGTCACTGTTAGGCCAGACACAGTGGATGAGTGGCAGCGGCAGACAGACAAACAGTCAGTCTGCTTCCTCCGCAATTAACCGCATTAAAGCGGTATGGTGCGTCTGTTAGCCCCGCCCACAACACCTATCACAGTTCTGCATAGCAGCTCGGCAAAGCAGCTTAGCTAAAGTGTCCTCCAGGGGGTTGGAAATTGGTTTCAAGCTAAAGTACACTGCAAAAAAAAAAAAAAACTTGTAAGAAGTCAGTTCCTGTTACCACAGAGACGGAGTGTTATCACTGATCTTTTCTGAAACTCTGCTCTAAGCCCTTCACTTGCTACACATGTCTACGACACTGTCAGCACTGTCAGCAGGATGCAGCAGCTCACAGCTTTAACTAAATATGTATTTCCTCTGTTAATCAAGCAGTTTAGCTAACCTGGTTGTAGCGGTGGATAATCTGAGGATAGAAGTGTGTCATATTAGCATGGAAAATAAATGAAAGTGTTGTGATGCTAGCTGCTAAATCACATTCTCCAGATGTTACACCACCAAACAATAACAGCACCATCATCAAATACATATCTTTCAATTAAGAAAAATGTAGAAATGAGTCATCAAAATTGCAATATCAGAGAAAAACGATCACATTAGAGCTGATTTTTTTTTTTTTGTTCAGCTCTAATTGCTCTTAGCTAGCTGTCAAATCAAATTTTGCTGAGAACAAGGGTGCTTGAAGTCCTCTCTGCAGCCCAGAGGGGAACTACTTCAAAGACTGTGTGCCAAAGGCTTTTGCAATATATGATTCTCTTTCAGTTTGTACAGAAAGAGCTTCCTGGCTGGGGATGGTTGGACATATTAACTATATGACGTTTGCTGCTATTTAATATTTTATATGCCTGGTTTAACCACAGGCTGATGTGTTGGCCAGCAATTACGTGCATTTGAGGCTGAGGGCTGATGACTGAGGCCTTGCTCTAGGGCAGCATCCAGTCACATGCCTGGCCATCTGACCTTTAGGGTCACCACTATCCTCATAGCTTTTAGGCATTTTAGTACACATCCCATTATGACTTCAAGCCCACACACGCATTTAAAGTGTGGTCTACAGCCTTTTGTTATTGGCACTGGAATCTGACACAGAGCTGTCAGATTACTTAGCAATGAGGTGGACATCAGTGGGAGTCATATTACACCATAAATGATGTGAGCCGGGTTTTATTGCATGGGTAAATTTGAAAAGGATCCTCCCTGTAGTGGGACTCTGCTGTGTTTAATATGCAAATGTAAATATAACACTGACTCATTGGGAATTATGTAAGTGGAGGGTACAGGAGGTGCTGCAGCTAACTGCTAATGATACAGTATGTCCACTGGTTGAAGCAACAGGTGAACACTGAGGTAACTTTAGCAAACAGCATAGAAAATACTTCAGGTATTTTAGCTCCAGTAAACCATAACAAGCTAACTCCCCTCCAGGTATCATACAGGCGACATGCAGTCACATTAGCGAGCTAAGTCGCACAGCAGTGTCTGTAATAGCTTCATGAACGTTATCTCTGTTGTGTTGGTTCATGTCTACAGAGATGTTCGCTTCGATAAAACACACCAACGGTTTATTAAATTCAACGTTACAGCAAGTTAGCCTCCGTGATAGACGCCTGAGAGCGACACAGCTACACATACAAAGCTTCCCGCCGTCGCCGAGCCTCTGATAGAAGCTGGGTATATCACAATGGCAGCGGTGTTAACGAACAGAAACGTTTATTTACCGTAAATGTGCCGTAGCTCTGCGGTTACCCGGTGGGCTTTGTGGCGTCTTCTGTCTCTGTGCCTGTGACCGACAACAACCAACTGCGTCAACTCCCTTTCCGCCTTGTTATTTTCAAAGTAAATGTAGGGTTTTCTGTTTATTATAGTATGTTTCAAAATAAAAGCACTTATATGACTCGTCCGCCCTCTTGTGGTCGCACATCAGTATTACAAGTGGTAAAGTTGAAATTAACTTTACCACTTGTTACCAACTGAAAATGTTGTTATATTTTATTGTTCATTGTTTTATTTGTCTTTTTTTTGTTCTAGTTTTTTATTGGACATCACAAAAAAGTAGTGGTACTTATAATAATAACAATGATAATCTGTGGCTGTAATAAAATGGCTGCAGGTGCTCTGAAGACTGAAATATGTGACACGTGAGTAATGTAAACCTGTTGCAAGAGTCTAGGTGTAACTTAGTGCATAAATAAACACAGACCACATTCCTGTTTGTGCAGGTTTACAGCTGACAGGTGATGCAGCAGCCTGGAAAACAAGTCTGTCGAGTGTCGACCAGCCCAGTCAGATCGCAGATCAGAATTCCCTCCGCGGTGCATCCACCTTCCAGTGGATGTTTCTGACAAGGCAGCTGGGCCAGGTTGTTGGACCAACTGTCAACCCAGATCTTTGCTTCCTTACATTGGTATAACATTGTAATGTTTAAAGGGATTGGAACTTTATTAGTTTACAGAATGAACCATAACCCTTAACACAAACACTTGGAAATTCATAATTTCAAGCCTAATACCCATTAGAAGAGTGTTTTACATTTTTTTTTTTTTTTTTTACCCCCTGCAAATTAAGCTTAAGCAACCAGCTTTTCCAAAAGTATATATATATATAGATAGATAGATAGATAGATAGATAGATATATAGATAGATATAGATATATCAGATTAAGTTCAAAGAACATTAATTAAAACATAAAAGTGTAAAAAAAAAAAAAAAAAAACTTATTCTAAACTGAAGCAATTAGCTTTAGCTTAAAAAAAAAAAAACTTAAATAAATTATACTCGTCACAAAATATGTTCCTCAAAGCGATAAATCTTAAAATCTGACGCATTAACATATAAACAGGAAACACCAGGCCCTCTGTCACCTAATGTTTTGAACCAATCAGCTGGAAGATCAGGTGAGCGCGAGGTGTCTCCCGTCATGCAATCAGGAAAAACTACTCTGACGGAACGCCCCAAGGGACAATTTTCAGTACGGAAGTGCGACTGGGCGAAACGACCGAAGCGGAAACCTGGGCTGCACCAGTACCCGTTCAAAGTCCCGTGGTCCGGTTCTAGCATGCACACGCACCGAGCAGAGACGGCAGCCTGATCCAGCATCATCACACAGGGTGACGGCCAGAGAGAGAGCGGAATGCCGGGGGAGGGAACCGTGGGCAGGGCGGCACGGTGCGGCCCCGTACGGTGGTCTCTGGTCGGGTTGTCAATGCTGGGCTCTGCGGTGTCTGTGGCCGCTGTCGGTTGTTTCTGCGCGCTTGTCTACCCCATACTCAAAGGTAAACACACACTCAAAGCTCCGAAGCTCCTACAGATCTTTGGAATAACTGGTTTAACTTTTAGGTACTTCCTGGTGAGACTGCAGCTCATAATCACATTTGTAATAAAACCGGAAGTCATGAGTCTAATCTCAACTCAAAGTGTCAAAGTGTTGACCCTGTGAGTGATGAAGACCACGTGAGGAAGCTGACAGGTCCACCTGGATTGATGCTCTGATGTTGACCAGACGCTGTGATCCTGACTGACTGGTTGACTGTTTCAGAGCTGCGGTCACACAGACTGAGACGAGAGGATGGGACTGAAGAGAGGATGCTGGGTAAGTGTGGACTTTGGAGTATAAGATTGGACAATCAGGTCCAAACTCAGCAACTCCTTTCATCTACAAAGTTGTGTTTCCATCTCAGTGAACTTAACTGATCCACACTAGCCGTCTATTAGCTATAATAAGCCTTCATGTAAACCTGTGTAGGTTTCTGGAGCATCCTGGTGTTGTCAGTATTAGCAGGGTGTATCTTCTGCATCTCCTCGTGGACCCTCACCTACCTTGACTCGCCTCCGCCTGGCGGGACAATCGCCACCCCGCTGGACCGGGCCCACACCGGGTAACAAAACTCTGACATGGCATCAGCGTGACCTCTGACCTCACCTGACTTCATCATGTGTGTTTTCCCTTTCTCCTAGTGACCAACCTGGCTCTGACTTCCACATGGGTTACAGTGTCGCCGTCCTTAACGGCGTCATGGCTATGCTCACGGTCATCTGGAGCCTCACCTAACACACACACACACACACACACATTATAGAAACACTAGATGCACAGGTATCAGCCACAGTGACCAGACTAGAATATGTTTAAGTGTTGACTATTTAATAAAATATAAGTTTGTAATAATACACTGCAGTTTTTGTGTGTGATTGCATGTTTTTGAAACTTATTTCAAGGCTATCGCTCATTCTTTTATCCCCATATAGCCACTGTGTTTCTGCGTTATCACCAGTTTTTTTTTTGGTTTATCACTATACATAGCTTCATCTATCACTACAGACAGGTCTGAGCCAATAAATATATATGATATATAAATCTAATGCTGAAAAAAAAAAAAAAAAAGCTGAGTCATCCTTAGACAGGGCTGATGTTTTTGTATCTTATATCCAAGTACAGTCACATGGTACGATACCTTCTGTTCTGAAGCTTTGATTTGTCAAAAGATACATTAAAAAAGAACTTTATATAAAGACAACAAACACAATTCGTTATGTAGAAAGGTTGATTTATCTGAGAGAGATTGCATAGAAACACCTTTACAGTTTTGGCAGGTAACGTATGTTATGTGCACAGGATTCCACTCTCCTCCGCTACAACACATGAACACGTGTGCAGTAAATGCTCAGTCAAGGCAAAACAAAAGGTGTTTAAACTGCAATAGACACACGAATCTTAACAGAAGAGACTATTTCATATAAAAGTCACATAATTGGATATAAATCTGACATGTAACAGTAATGGTTCAGGCTGTTTGTTCTTTTTTTTTTTTTTACAGAAAAACATTCGTAAACATAGTTAACGGATTATCATGAAGCGGTCTATTAATAATAATACAGTTTATTATTTATAGGCGCCTTTCAAAACTCCCGTGGTCCCCTTACAAGGCAGAGCTGAATAAAAATGTAACAACAGATAATAAAAATTTGAAAATCCCGACGGCTTCTCCTCAGACGTTTACACAGTTTCTGTCAAAATCCACATTCCTGCGAACTCCGCCTGAGAGAATGACCTTAAGCTCAACAACCCGAAAATATTTTTTTTAAAAAAAAGAGGTAAACACCAGTTGTAAAACCGTAGAGGGGTACATTCGACATCGGATTTTCAGATCCGATCCGACATTATTGTTTTATTGACAGGAAGTGGAGAATGGGAATATAGAATGTAAAATGCCAAATCTACATTTGCATTCGTTTTGGCTTGGGCTTTACGGGGACACTGCTATCAGCGTTGTATTGATATAACGCAACACATGAACTCCTGCTGGTGGGTAATAAAAACACTGAGGTTGGTCATGTTTAAAAGATAGTTTCTACAAACAAACACACACACTTCACAAAGTAACATCCACATGAAGCATTGTCTCTGCAGTCATTTATACCAAACATCTGGTGATTTTTTTTTGCGGGTCAGACCGCACCATCAATATCCACTGAAGTTTATTCTCAGTCCCACTCACCCTGCAGCACCGCATGTGGATTAACCTGCCTATGAAAACAATCCAGAAACCCAACATTTTCTACACTCAGACCAAAAAAGTTTGGTTAAAAAAAACAAAAAACTACAAAATATATATATTTTAAATCAGATATTTTTAATCTAATTTGTAGGAAACTGTGCTGGCTCAGGTCTAATTCCCAAACAGAGTGGGAATCTGAACGCAAAAACGTACTAGACGCGACGCGGACACTTCGCAAACACTTCCGCCTGATCGACAGGGCTCATCAGAACCAACGCAATAATACAAAAAATACAAACAAATCAAACACAGACATAGCAGCATCTGGTCTAAGGCATCAGCTTCAGTACGGGATGTTGTTTGCGGAACATTAAGCGCACGGTTGAACCATGCAATAAGTTTTGTATCTGTGCGTATCTACATCTATATACGACCTTTAACCTTCTAAGTACTTTAAGTCTTGTTAGGAGATTACAATACACTAATATCAGTAAGACCTAGATAGCTTTTAAACTGCTCTGATGTCATGTTTTATGATTATGTTGAAGTGCTTTAGTGTGTAGTCTCTTGTAACCCAGATTTCCAAATGTACTCTTAAAGTAAAGTTTTACGTATTTACTTGTGCGTTTTTTTTCTTTTGCTTTTATATATATAATAATACACATATATATATAATATCTTTGTGGTACCTTGATACTGTAGTGTAAGGGTTATGGTGGTGTGCATCACATGGTTTGACGACTGCCAAGTTCATTTCATAGCATGTGAAAAGAAACATGATTGTTATTTCTTCACTGTGATGGAACCAAACTGGCAACGCAGCTTTTCCGAGTGCAGTGCTGAGACGTGTATTGTTGGCGCCAGTGTTAACCGGCGAAGTGCAAATGTGCGCGTACTAATGATTGTTCAGATATACTGCAGAATATCTGCAAGGTTCACTCAGCTGGTGCTTGTTATATATAACAAGTCACCAGCAGGGGGCAGCATTTCCTTTACTGCCTGAATAGCTTTATTCTGAAAGGGCTCTTCTGCACCTCTTTTCCACAGGAAATGGATGTGCATGTGTTTTACAGTAATAACAAGAAAATGTTAAATGCCGCTGCTGTTCTGGAAGCAGCTTCTACCTTCTGCTGTGATGACTAAGGCTTTGGTACTTCGTCATGTCAGTGTTATCGTATTCTATCTATAGGCACCTGCGTCGCTGACCGGAGTGGAGTCGGCTTCTGGTTGCCCGTTGGCCAGGACTCCCTGTTTGGAGCGCCGGCTGAAGACCAGTTTGCAAAACCCCGCGACCAGGAAGACCCCGGAGATGACGGCGAAGTAACTGCCGTAGATGAGGAACTGCGGGAGGAACGCGGGGCAAACCAGTCAGTGAAAACCCGCACGTGCGTTACGCAGGGTAGGTGTTGTACGTGAGCTCACCTGGGTGAAGACGTCCAGGCCCAGGCCGGCCGAGTCCACCACCACCACGGTGAGCACCGACTGCAACACCAGAGCTATGAAGGTGTTGACTCCAAACACGAGGGCGTAGCGCTGCATGTTGAGACTGGCCGCAATCTGATACCTAAACATGACATAGATATAGAATCACAAAGCTGAGATAACAGAAAAAAAAGCCTTGACATTTGTGTTTGTTTTTGCTCGTCGGAGGGTGACTCAGCAGTTTTTCATGATAAACGTGCGCCTGGCCCTCAGATGTTTAGACATCGCTGTCGGTGGTTGCCACAGTCTGCACTGCAGTTAGACAACTTCCTTTTCCCGCTGCCTGTGAAAGCATCTTTGAAATAGGGTGTTTTACAAACACAGGTAGGGGAGGGGAACTTTTTCTGGAGCTTTTTTTTTTTTTTGTTTACTGCATTGTTTGAAATCGTCTTAATTAATTAAATGCTTTTTTTTTCACAAAACTGAAAAATGTCAGTCACCTTTGGAAGGAAAAACTATCCATCCAATCATTATTCATTGGACCGTGATGCGTCTATCAAACTGCCATAGGCCCCTCCCTCTTTTTTTTTTCCAGGATGTCCTACTCTACCTTTAACATGCGGCAGAAAACCCAACCCGATATCTTACATTAGCTTACGCTCCGTTTACACCTGGCACTAATATGCGTCTCCAGTGTCCATATGGTCACAATGGGTCCCTGACCACCTTCGGAGGTGGTTTGGATCACAATCCCATCAAAGAGTCTTGGGTGCATTTACACCTGTGGTCAAGCACTATCCGACTGCAACCCGATCACTGAAAACACATGTTATATACCAGGTATAAACGGGGCGTCAGATTCATCTCAAGGAACTGCTTAAGGACAGTTCCATGTTTAAAAAGGACAGTGAGTCATGTGACCATATCCAGGCATTTTGGATGGAGATTCATTGTGTCATTCTGTCTGTAATACACTGTCAGTTCTGTTCTATTTATGTTGTTAAATATATAAATATATAGATAAATAAGAAAGAGAAAAGAAAAAAAAGAAAAAGATGTCATATCATCATTGTGTTATAATAGGCTAATCTTTTTCATTGATTCCCTTTGTACTCACGTTGCCACGGTGATGAGCAGCATGTACGTGGCTCTGAAGACGACGTACGAGCCGTAACACACCCAGATGTCGTCCACCGTGTCCATGACATACAGGCAGGCGGCCATCAGCATGGAGAAGAGACACAGGGCCAGCTCCCCCCACACGGACCAGGAGACGGGCAGGTAGCCCACCAGCAGAGACGCCAGGGCCCCTGAGGACCAGCCGGACAACAACAACTGTCATATTTAAATAATGTGTCGGACTGCGCTGGATTTTTCAAATCATTTTGAAATGAATCGTGACTCAAAGAACCGGAATCGAATCAAATCGAAGTGACTGTAAACATTTAACGGTTTCATCTCAAAGTCTTGAAGCCTCACCCAACAACGTGGACAGGGTCTCAACGTAGCCGTTGTAGATTTCGTATTCCTGAGATGGTCGGAGGTTTTCCCACAGCGGCTGAGCGTAGTTGACGACCTGGAAGTAGCCGCACGTGGCCAGAGCCCACCACAGCGACCAGGCCAGCAGGGGGCGACACTTGTAGCACTGCAGGAAATCGTCAATCAGCATCTGTAACACCTCAGCAAGACCAGTGCGGCGGCCTCCTGCTTCAGAGGATGTGGATCTTTGGACCTGGATGGAAAACAGCAGCGACAGGGTGTTATAGACAACTTGATGACCGTGGTTGAACATCTGTGAAACATCTCGTCACTCACTGCAGGAGCTTCCTGGATGCTCTGAGGCACTTTGTTGTCGACATCCTCCGCCTTCCCTATCAAGGGAGTGCTGCTGCTGCGTTGGGTCTCCTCTAGCGGCGCGGGGGTCTTGTGAAAGAACAAGCTCTTCTTGGGCATGGGCAGGAACCAGGGGGCAATGAAGGCCAGAGAGAGGAACGTCAAAGTGACAATGACGAGGTGCAGCAGCCTGATGTTCGGCGCGGTGAGGAGGAGCTGACCCATCAGAGATCCCGTAGCCAATCCGAACAGAGTGATGCTGCGACAGTAACTCGTCACCCTCTTGTAGTGTTCTGGATCAACCACGCTGTAGATGTAGGAGTAGTAAGCTATGTCCGAGGCCGTGGCCAGGCCGAAGAAGAACTCCATCAGCTGCATGGCGAGCGGGCCCTGCGCCTTCAGCAGCATGACGTAGGTAACTAACAGACTAGTGGCCTGCAGCAGCAGAACAGGCTTGTAACAGAGGTAGTCGGTGGCCAGGAAGATGGGGAACAGCAACACCAGGTAGGAGTACGTCCACACTGGGTAGATCTCACTGACGACCTGAAGGCAAGGATGAGGATCAGAGGATGTGCAGGCAAAAAGACAAAATCACCTTCTCTTCGACCTTCAGATGGCACAAAAACAAAGCAGTACTGCGCAAGTCTTGGGCCACTGCTAGCATGACCGTCCATAGTTCATTTTCAGTCTCTTCATTAAGATACAAATAGAAATTTGCTTGTCAGTTCTGGATCGTGTCAAACATTAAACTGCTCTTCTTGTCTCTACTTAGATGATTCTGCTGATGCTGAGAGTTCAAGGACAGCAGAACCGGATTGTCTAGTTAATTTGAGAATTTCTTTCTAGTATATCTTACTTACATAACACAAGTACAGTGACCCAAGAACACTTCCCTGTGGCATACCTTAACTGCATTGCACAACAGATGCACTGACTCCTTCCTTGTAGACAGGACTCGGAGCTTCAGAAATTATGATATTGGGATTTAGATTATTGTCAATAAGACTGAAGACTGAAACTCAACTTCAAAATTGACTTGCGGTACGGTAAGTTCATTCTGGGCAAAAACAGACTGATCATTCCTGTTCAGTCAGAGAGATTTATTCAGGCTTGTTCCGAAACATGATGGAAGTAATTATACGGGGATTAACCAGAAATTCCAAAAGGATCGGACCGTTTTTTCATGGGGGATTATTATCAGGTCCAGACTAACAAATCACTTTTAGAAAAGGACAAAGCCATTCACATAACCCTGAGAATACAGACATAGAAAGAGCTATCCATTCTTCTAAAGCCTAAACTCATTCAAATTTCAGAAGAATCCGTCCTGGCAGCAGATCCTCTTTGTTGAGGGAACAGTTTATATTCACCACGTCTGTCCGAGTCAAACTGAAGCAGATGCTTAGTATAACTCAGTTGGGATTGTTCTTTGTTTCTCAAGCAGATTGTTATCTAACTGATTTCTTTACTTTACAAGGAAGTTCCACTGAGATAAAAAATAATCCAGTCTAACATGAGGGAAATTCAAACCTAGCTTACCTCCGCAGCTGCTGTGTGGATGGACTGTAACAACAGTAACTGCCAAAACACTTTAAATGCACCAGGAGGGGGAAAATGGACTTACACTGAAAGACAGTTCACCCTCTTTTACCTCATTTGACCTAATTGTAACTCTAGTAACCGCAGAGAGGGACCGCAAGTGGAGACAAAATACAAATGGATTGTGAAATTGCGAATTTAATACAACACCATCAGAAACCTCAAACAGTAAGTGACTACAGTAAAAACAGTAGAGTTCACAGAGAAGGCTGCAGGATTTCAGATTTGAATCCAAATACAACAGAGCGGAATAGAAATCCTTGTTTAATCAACTTGAGCCCAAATACAGATCAGAATTATGTAATGCTTATGATGAAATTTAACAAATACATGAATAGAATCTGTTCTTATCCCTTCTTTGATTTCATCTTGATCTCATTATTATTCATGTGGTTAAACTTTGCTATCTTATTTCAAATTTTGAATTGTTTACTGATTTGTCGCCCATGTGTTATCAATAAAGTTGTTGGCATTCAGTTGTTGGCTACTCAGGGATGTTACTACACTCAAAAATACATTTTAGTGTAATAAACATGCAATATTATGACCATAACATGTCAAGAGGTCACGAGACAATGGTACGAATACAAAAACTTTATTTTCTTTCAGTATTACTTTATATACCCCCTTGTGCACTACTAAATATGTACTTTTTTATATTACATTGTGTTATAATTAACAATTGGTTGAAAAAAACCTAAAGAATATTAAATAAACAAACAAATAAACAAATAAAGTCGTTATTTAAATTGTCGTGTAGGCTACTATAGAGCTGCACGTGAAGGTCACCTGTCAGGGACTGATGCTCGCGCGTTTACGATTTATAAATGCGTCATTGCTGTCAGTGTTTCCATACACATATACAAACACATCACTGGTCCCACGCGACTTGAATAGTTATCGTACACCCGAGCAGAGGAGGAAATAAAACATGTTAGAATGATGCAAGTTTCGCGTCATACGTCTTACTGAGTGTGGTAACGTGCAGAGTAGCCTTTAAGCTAACTCACCTGAACCTCCGTCAGGTTCTTGTCCGGTCCCATGAGGAAGGCGGTGAGGAAGGGCTCGAGCGGCCGCAGGTTGGAGAAGAAGCCGTAGACGCAGAGCAGGAGAGTCGGACGCAGGAGAGACATGTTGACCGGCACCACTTCCACAGACACGACTTCTGAGGACTGACATCGCTGAGAGCGTGCTTCTTCTATGGAGGTGCACACAACGAGCGGCACCGGGACCTCCAGCGCACTACCGACACCAGGCGGTGTGAAAGCGGAAGTGCAGATTAGATGATGGATTAGATAGGGAATCTTGATAAGATAACATCTTTCTTTCTTGCTGTTTATTAGTGCTTGTATTGATTTTTTGATATAAAACAAACAATCATTTATTATAATGACATAATTTTCATGTTTTTTTCAAAAGATACAATTGCTATTCTTACTAAAGACCTGGATTTATTGCTAGTAGTATTTACTTTATGGTTTCTTTATTTGAACCCTTACAGACAGGTAGACAGTTAGGTTGTCTAAGTGGCTTTTTAAAAGCCGATATAATAATGATAGTTTGGAGCAGGAACAGGCTGATCAGACGGAAATCAAAGTGCTGGTGGATTAAGGCAGCCATCACAGCCGTCAGGCAATGTCAGAGCAGATATGGACTGCTAATCCTGTCAGTGAAACTTAAGGATTCTATATCATTGCCACCACTTCTACTAACCCCAATAAATAAATACACAAATATCATCCAGTTTACAATATTTGGGAAATGCTTTATTGGTAAATGTGTACTTTAAAATGTTCAGGTGTTACCACGGAGCAGGTTATATCAGGACACTGGAGCAAGAGGCAGTACAGAGTGAATACTTTATCCCACCAACAGACAACATGGAAAGTAGAGCAAGAATCACTGAAGGTCATGCTTTATTTAGTGAAGTACTGTCAGTAAAAGGTCATTGTAACGAGCCAAATGTTGTTTATATTCCACAGTCTGACAAAAAAACGGCCCATAGTGTCGTTGAAAGATAGGCTTGTGACAGTTGATTACACTATTTGTTTAGTGAAAGAGTTGCGGACGGTACGCACAGCCAACTTTAAATACTTCTTAAAGACAACAGGTAGTGATGCAGTGGCTCATAAAAGCAAGATCCAACAAAAAAGAAGAAGAAAAAAGAACAAAAACGTTTCAAGGTTTGGACACAAGCTGGGAAAACCAACACAAAACACACGTACGCCAACCGAGAACCAAGGGTGTGTGACAAGGCCGGAACGTCTACACATTCAGAGAAGACAGTTTTAAAGTTTTAAGACAAACTGGCAGAAAGAGCTGATGAGGTTCAGCCAAGATTCCCGCAAAGTGCATTAGCGTGGGAGCGATAGTAACCACTGGGAACTGCAAAGCTCTTCTGAAATGCTGTAGAAAGTAGCAAGGTACATACATTTGCTACTATTAGCGGTCCAAATTTTATCCGAACGTCAATTATAGTCGTACAATGACCTGTTGCGTACAAATAGATGACTAAAGGCTAGTGAACACAATTGAGCATTTAGCAGCTAAACGATACGGAAAACTGAGCATTGGACTTACATTCATCATTTAGACATCGGAATTAATGCTAACATAAAAGCACGCAGAAGTTAAAGAGGCTGTTTTCCAGAACCCATCGAATTCCAACAAACCCAATGAACTGACGCTTTGCGCAACCAGGGTTAAGAAAAGTTTCGTCGGATTTGAAGCGGAGAAGCGGTGCGGAATGCGGTGAGTTTTGTAATCGTCTTAACGAGGACTTTGTGAGAGTTCACCACACTGTGGTCACGACATTAACCCTATGGAGGAACAAGCGGAGATACAGTCCGGCTTTTGGGAACTCAACCTTGTCTGCAGTCCTACCCCAGAGTCAGAGGAGATAGATCAGTTATATCTGGTTGAGAATATATCCAAGTATGTTGTTTTTACGTTTCTGTTTTTTGTGTAGGTTAAATAAATAGATACAACAGGAAATCAATCTCTGTGCTGGACACAAACTCGTATACCTCTGACTCTGGGTTTCGTGGAAACAAGCCTGTTTCCCAAAGCGAATGTTTCTTCAACAGACAGTTTTGTCACACACCTTGAACATTCCCCGTGTCCTGCACTCGCGCAAAGTGTCTCAGAGTAACACAAACACTCCGTAAAACTGGCTGGAACCAGAGCAGACCAGATAGAACCTCCGATCTCATCCGTGTACAGAAGTCGTGTTATAGCAGAAGCGGCGCACTGGCGAAGCTACATGGTGAAGTGTCTCGTGTAGTCGTATTCTATCGTGGGAATGACCGCCTGAACGAACTTGAGGAAAATCAGAAGATACCTGAAAGTCAAGAGTTAAGGAAAAAAACATAGAAATGTATTGGAGCCATAAGTACAACATTTGTCTAGGTATACGTTTCTAGAAAAGTAAAATTCAAGAAAACTGTAGTGGAAAGTACGGCCCTCAAGTAAATATACTTGACGGTACTTCATCACCCTTAAAGTCTCATTACGTCATAAATCAGTTCTGCTGAATCACTGCTTACAATGGTTCAACATAATTCTAAGGTCATGTCCCAGTTCCAGGGTGTTTCTTGTGTAAAATGGTAAGTTAAGGTCTCATGGTCACCGACTATACTTAGGGTGGGTCATCTAGTCAGTGTAAGGCTCAACACAAGCAGGTACAACTGTCCTTAGTGACCTCACAAAGAGGAGATTAAAAAAGATGGAGACTTGAAGGTGACTGGTTAATTGTTGGGACAAAGTTTTGCTTGTGTGAGGAGAAACTGTCTGAAGGTGCTGAGCGGCTATGACAGCAAAACAGGATGAACAGGAAAAAGGACCTAGATGAAACACAAGCCACTTCCTGGTTTCAGCTGCCACGAATGAGAATCAGAACAGGAAGAACTGGACCTAAATCCTCTCGTCCTTCACAATAAAGTACATGTGACGGACGTCGATGCTGCGAAAGGATACATATGGACGCCTAGCTCTCCTCCTCCTTCTGCGACCGTCTCAATGATCTTTTTCATCACTTCAGCATGTCTGGGAGGGAAAGTGAGATCACAGAGCTTCAAACACACATACGCTACACAACACGATTAACATATTTCTGTATGTGAGATGCTGACTGGAGTGCAGTGATATTTCAGACTTGCAGTACCTTTCTGTACCTTCTACAACTCTTTGGTCTTCTGGTCCCAGTCTGGTCCCAGAACATGGGTTTGATTAAATTTATTGATTGATCAATTGACAGTAAAGTTCTCAACGGGCCTGAAAATTGAAATCCAACCCAATCCACAGGTGTTGAAGCCCGGACCAGACATGCTAAGACATTAAATCTCGGCCTGAACTCAAGGCCCCAAAAAAAGCCCAAGGCCCCAAAAAAAGGAAGCCCAAGGCCCGACCCGAGTCATTTCTATGTACTATTTTCGGCCCAAAGCAGCACATCCGGTTGGGTTTGCCCTGTTGAGAACTCAAATTGAAGAGTTGGTCTTCATGATGAGACAACCAATAATTCAATGGACCAGTGTTAGGTCAGTAGAAGTTTCCACTGTTGGCAGCTAAGGGACAGCGGACGATAAGGATAGGGGCTTACACCTCTATGATTGTCCTGTGGTCGAATCCTGGTCTTACCTGCAAGGGTGGACAGAGCACATGGCAGGTGGAGGGAGGTGGGGATGGTTTTCTATGGTGACCGTCTTCTTCACGTGGTCCTGGCTGATGTCCTCGTACATCTGCTCTACGGTCAGGGGCTGTCTGTCCTGGAGACACCACATCGGCTTTAGCGCCAGTTCTACCAATTCCAGATGTTTATAGAGCACCTCCTACAGCGCCACTGTATCCATACCTCATCGTATCCGAAGAGCCAGAGTCGAGGGGTCTGGTAGTATTTGTCGTAGGTGATGTACAGGTCATACGTTCTGGTCTGAAGGATGGCGTCTTCGTTCCCTGGCTCTACTTTGGCTTTAGTTTCTACCATTTTACTGGTGTCCAGCGTTGCCTAAGACAAGACAGAGGTGTCAATTATTGGCTGGACTGGTGGTTATTGATATTAGATCAGATGATGAATTTGAACACCGAGAGCACCCACCTCGTCCGTCTCCAGCAGGCCGCTCTCCTCGTACTCTGAAAGGACAATGGACACGGTCAGTTACTGTGAGTTCTGTGTAAACATGGACATCAATGCCGCTGTGACATCAGCACCTTCCATATCTGCTGCTTCTCCGTCCTCATCGTCATCCTCATCGTTGTCATCATCACAGCACGCTGCAGATGTGGCATTCATATTCTTGTCCTACGGGATTTCAAAATAAATGCGTGATTTCATGATAAATGTCACGGAGTCAAAGTGAAACTCACTGAAAATCTTGAAAATCTAACAAAACATACCTTATTATTGTCCAGTGAAATTTCTTGTACAGCGTCTGTGACACCCAACACTCCTGCGGAAACACATTCAAATTAACTTTATTGCACTTCCAGACGTGTTAACAAAGTAAGTTTAGTTCCAATGAATGAGCTACAACAATAAAATGGATTTCCTCTGAGGGTCAGGAAACTATTATTTTGAAAAATTACAACTTATATTCAATCAAACTTTATTTGTACAACATTTTTGTTTGACAAAAGACTGATGGGCTGAAAAAAAAAGAGAAATCAAGTAGAAAAACTGAAAATGTCAAATCCGGTTGTTTGTATCTGAAATATTCAGTGATCCATCCCTTTTGAAACAGGATATCAGAACTCTGACCTCTGACCTCTTCTTCTGCTTAGGAAATCATCACACACAGGCAATCCCTGCAGCTGCAACATCATACCCGAGTTGTGGTACGTGTCCACCCAGCCCCCGTCTCCATCATCCTCCTCTATAATGGCCTCCAGCTCGTCTGAATACTCCATCTGTTTACAGCGCTTGTAGCAGGGAACTGTGGAGCCACACAAACACACACATACTGAAATCACCGGTGATCAAAGTAAGCTGCTTGCCCTCAAAACACATTTACAGGGAACTTGAAAAGAGGAAATGATCCTGACAACTGAAAACAGAAGCTGTGTAGAGGTTACACTAGCACAAGATAATAGATCATATCCTTAAATGATAATGTTGGATCGATACGATCCAACATTTCTGTACTTGAAATTAAGAAAATGTACTTCCTGGTTATTATTGCAACATTAAGGTTCTGGTGATCTCCTCTTGTGACTGAGACTTAAGTCTATGAATCAATGCATTTCCTCAATACTGTGTTTTCCCTCCTTACGAAATGAAAAAGACAGACACATTGCAACTTAAATATAGCACCAGTGTGTCCAACTGTAAATGAAGGTTTGATAATAACAGAATAGAAAGTCTCACCATTGCGCGTCAGGAGGAACTGTTTATCCTGAGGCAGATATGGCTTCACCTTCAACTCCTCTCCTGTGGCCCTGAGGACAGAAGCAGAAAAAAAACATCTCAGCTTGTCTATAATTTAGTAATGTGACTTGGGGTTTCCTCCCATCAGCGGGATGTGGCACCACAATGCTTCATTTGACTGTGACCAGGTCAGGAGTTTCATCATGAGGACAGTTGCACTTCAGTGTCGCAAATGCCACTGAATGATTTGATGGGAACAAATAAGGAAAGTAACCCAAACTGCATAAAGATAATTACTTAACATAAATAAAAGACATATTTTAAGATACATTCTGCTATCGTGCATCAATTTTCAGACTCGATAAAGGTATAAATATACGTAGTTGCAGTGTTATTATACCCAGACACTAGCAAGTAAACATTAGCATTAGCGAGTAAACATAGCCACTGTGAAATTCCTACCCTGGTTGTGACAGATTTCACCTCCTCAGTGGACGGACCATTTGTGATTTTGTTAAGTTGTTTTTATAAAACATGAAAAAAAGATAACTGTATCTTATCATATACATGTTAACAGATAAGATAATATAACACAATCAGACCAGTGAGTGACTCATCTTGTGAGTACTATGCTAATCATTAATCAGACTTCCAATAGCTTATAATTATAAATGCAGATCAGCAGAGTTAGGTATACTGTTATAAAACAATCCATTTGGTTTTATATAACTAATTACCAAAACATAACTTATCACATACCTCATTTTTGTTAAGAAAAATAATCTAGATTTACTGTTGAGGTCAAGATGCCAGCATTAGTATCAATATATATATATATATGTCATGTGATCTGACCATGGTGATTTCATATGTCACTCACCATTTCCATGTGGGGCAGTGGTGAACCAGGTGATCTCCAGCTGCTACAAACTGACACACAGATGCTTGATCGTGAGCAACACACTCACAGACAGACTGGGTGTTATATTAAACATCAAAATAATACGCGTGGTCTCACCTCCTCTGGTGTAATGACTCCTGTCTCTTTGAATTTCGACTCCTGAAATCAATAAGAAAAGCAAAAGTGTATCAAATGGGAACATTCGCACCAACGAAGCTATGTAAAACCGGTGGACATTTAATTATTAGAGATTAGCTGCTAATTGTTTTAGCTAACGCTGATAAAAAATGAACATTATGGGGTATGTTACTATGAGGAACTGCACAGCAGTGGGTAACAGCTCGTGTGTTTACGACGTTTCACACTAGCCACCACCTATCAACAAGCTAGCTCCTGCAGTGAAGTTTACCTTCAGCACCGGGGTGAGGAACTCGGCCACACCGAGCGCCGTGCCCTTCACCGTGTTGATAACGTTCTGCATCGTGTCCGCTCTCCTCCCGCTGCTTGAACCGTCAGCTCCTTCTCAAACCGTCCGCTCTCAATTAGCGCTTATTTATTTGGGCATACCTGCTCCAGCAGAGTGCCAGCAAGAACGAGTCACATGATACGCGCGAACACTTCCGGTATCGGAACTCACGCGAGAAGTGTGGCGAGGCGACAGAATGTGGAGGAGAAGCAGCAGCGGCAGCGGCGCGCGCGCGGAGTTTATTTGACATTCAGCTGTTTTGGTATCAGTGGAGGCTATTTGCTAGGCTAAGCTAAGCTAGCAAGCAGCAGTGGGTCGGGATGTGGAGACGCGCGGCGAGGACGGTGGTCTGGAGGGCTAAGCTCCTCAACGCAGCCCGGCTAGTCAAAGCCGGGTCACGCACGTCCTGCTGCGGCGTCTCAGGGAAGACGTGGACCAGACCCAGCGGGTTTGACACAGGGGTAAAGACTTTCAACAGCCTGACCAAAAATAAAGAACCGCTTATCCTTGCTAGAGATGGAGTGGCCACGTGGTACGGAATACACAGTACAACGTCACTTTCATACAGGTGTAATAACAACAACGTCACTCAGTGCTGTTCATGTGCTGTCCCGTAGGTACAGCTGCGGTCCCACCGTCTACGACCACGCCCACCTGGGTCACGCATGGTAACGTCATAACACACCCCTATAACAGGTACAACACAAAATCTGAATAAGTGTCTGAATAACATCACCTGTGTCCTGTCGCAGCTCTTACGTCAGGTTTGACATCCTGCAGAGGATCCTATCCCGGATGTTCGGGGTCACAGTCATCCACGCCATGGTGATCACTGATATCGATGACAAGATCATCAGGAGAGGCTGGGAGGTAAGAGCGATTGTCATTGATTGATTGATAAAGGCTGATGTGGTTATTAGCTTTGTTTTTAACAATGTGTGTCTCTGCAGGAGAATGTGTCTCCGACCATGATTGCCAGACGGTATGAAGATGAATTCAAGAGGGACATGCTGTCCTTAAAGGTCTGTCCTCAATCATGGATCATAGTTTGATTATCGCACTGAGGTCTTTGTATTCAGTCTCAATGTAGACCCCCCCCCCCAGTCTTGGCTCCACCACACTCTGTGGACCTGTTGTGTCTTGTGGACTTGTCTGGAACAGGTTGTGTTGTTGTGTTCAGGTAGTTCCTCCTGCGGTGTACCTGAGAGTCACTGAGAACGTCCATCACATCGTCTCCTTCATTGAAGGGATCATCAAGAATGGTCACGCCTACCCCACAGAAGATGGTGAGTGTTCACACTCAGATGCCTGCAGAGGACATTCGCAAGATCACATTGGTTCGGTCGCAACTTATCAACTGGTCTGGTTACAGGTGACGTCTACTTTGACATTCAGTCCATCGGGGATCGCTACGGGAGATTTGTGGGAGCAGTTGACGCTCAGGTAGAAGCAGGTCAGTAGTAGCATCTGGTCTAGACCATTAGGGTGTGTGTTAGCCTCGCTAATTCACAACTCATACGCTCCCCCCAGGTAGCTCCAGCAAACGGGACCCTAGGGACTTTGCTCTGTGGAAGCGGTCTAAACCCGAGGAGCCATACTGGGAGTCTCCATGGGGTAGAGGAAGACCTGGGTGGCACATTGAGTGCTCCACTATCGCTAGGTCTGGGTTCGGTTTGTTAGCCTGTCGCTGAGTCTGTTGTGAGGATGCAGGGTGGACATACCCAGGTACATCAATCCATCCTGAAGTAATGCAGGGTTACGGTTGTGTTGTGTGTCTGTAGCTATGTGTTCGGGAGTCAACTGGACATCCACTCTGGAGGTATTGACCTGGCCTTCCCCCACCATGAAAACGAGGTGGCTCAGAGCGAAGCCTATCACCAGTGTGGTCAATGGGCTAACTACTTCCTGCACTCAGGTAGGTTGGCTAATTTCCACCTGGTAACAGGGCTGGAATCTCCAGTTTCGGTCAGACTGGCTGACTGAGTGACTGACTGATAGGTATCTTCACCACTCCTCAATGGAGTGCGGAGCCTCAGTCTGGTTTCCCACCTGCTCGTGAACTGTACAGAAGCAGAGGAGTGCTTCCCATACACTCAGCCGCGCCGCTACAGCAAATAAACTACTTTTATTCCATGAATCGTTGTTACTAATGGGTTTGTTATTGTTTTCAGGGCATTTACACCTGAAAGGCAGCACAGAGAAAATGTCAAAGTCACTGAAGAATTACATCACCATCAAGGTACAGTCACTTACCTCACGATGAGACGTGACACAATTGTGACATCATGACTGAGGTCACGTTTTCTTTGTCCTCCTTCAGGATTTCCTCCAGTCTTACTCCGCTAATGAGTTCAGGATGTTCTGTCTCTTGGCGAAATACAGATCAGGTGAGGAAAAAAAATCGCATAATAAAGCTCTTCTCTAGCAAAATAATGAAATTAATAATGAATATCCTGCGTTGGGGGCCTGGTGTCCACAGCCATTGACTACAGCGACAGCAGCATGGCCGAGGCTCGCTTATCCCTGGGAACTATCTCCAGCTTCATTCACGCCGCTCAGGCCTACATGACGGGTCAGCTGCAGTGCTCGCCTGTAGAGGAGGCTGCTCTGTGGAACAGGTAGCTTATCTCCACCTGCATCATATGGAGGAAGAGCTTGTTATTTTTAGTTGGTAGGAACACACACACTCTGTCCAGGTGATGTTATGTTTACATCAGCTGTTTCCTCCAGGTTGGCTGAGACTAAATCCAGCGTGTCGACAGCTCTGGCGGACGACTTCGACACCCCGAGATCCGTCGCCGCTCTGATGAACCTGGTTTACCACGGGAACTGCCAACTTCAGCCTGTTTCTGTGGTAACATCCGTCTCCTAGTGGGTTGAAGCTGAACTTTCTGAAGGTCAAAGGTCAGCTGATGTTGTTTGTGTTTGTGTGGGCGCAGGGTAGCGGAGCAGCTCGGAGCCCGGCAGTGTTCGGAGCCATCGTTAGATACCTTACAGACGTCCTGGATGCATTCGGGGTTGATCTTCTGCACGGTCAGGTAAGAAAGGGATCACTCATCATTCCGACTTCCTAAACGGAATGCCCCATAACTCCGCCTCCTCTCTCACCTGTAGCAGGCTCATGTACTGAGCGGTGGTGGCAGTCTGCAGGCTGTGGTGGAACAGCTGACCCACTTCAGAGGCGAGGTCCGAGCTTTCGCCCTCGGTCGCCTTAAGGATCAAACCGCCGGACCTGGCTCGGACGCAAACCGAGACCTCCTCCTCAAAGCCTGCGACTCCCTCAGGAAGACCTGGCTCCCCTGGGTGTTCTCATAAAGGTGTCACCATCCAGTCTAAATTTAGTAGCTTGATGCTAATGCTAGTTTTACATTCTGATCTGAACTGGACTGATGTCTTTCCACAGGATCGAGGAGCTACGTCTACGTGGGAGATCACTGAGGGGAAACAGAGTCAGAAAGGACAGAAGGACCAGGACCCCTTCAGCTGAAACCAGACTCTGAGTCAGACTTTTATAAAAACCAGACCAGAGGACCCTGAAGCTGCCTCTTGTGCCTCTCTTCAGCCATCACTCATGTTTCCTGTTAATTACATGTTGATTAGTTGCTGATGTGAACACAAAGGGAACACCTGACCCCGACCCCTCCTCATGAGGACAGGCCTGTGGAGCAGTCTGAACAGAGTAGGACCAGTCGACTACTGAACGATGCGGGACACGTCTTCAACTTAATGCAGATTTTTTTTTGTTTTATTTAATATGTGGATGAATTAAAGGTAATTTTGAACTTTACTCAGCTGTTTGTTTCCATCTGTTGACATAAAGTTATCCTGGGTGTGTAGGATTGATGAGCAGAACCTGGAGTCCAGCTCGACCTGTACCTGAGCCCAGTATAGATACAGTCCAAATCATGTTATATCCTCTCTGTAAATCTGAAATTATTAGGTCATGTGACAGGAAATGACCAATTCAATCAAACTGTTCATTGTTTATCATCGTCATACAGTGTAAACAATGAGTTCACATCAACAAACACAAGTCCTGGTCTGACTGAGTGCAGGTACTGAACTGATCCGCTCTCCAGAAAGTGTCCGTGGTCTGGGGTCTGTAGTCCGGGGTTCCTCAGGCGGTGCTGCGGGTCTCAGGTGTCAGGTTGATGAGGGAGTTGCTAGCCTGGGCCAGCTCTGTGATGGAGACCCGGCCCCTCTGTCTAATGAAGTGCGCCACGGAGTCCAGCTCCTCTGGGGTGATGGAGATGAACTTTCCTCGGTCGTCAATCACTCCTGGAGGAGACACAACGGCGTGTTAACGGTAACGGACGGCAACACGTAGCGGCAACATTAAGTTGTGCTAACACTTACCTGTGAGGGAGCCGTCAGCTAACAGGTCCTGCAGTCTGGAGATAGCATCCTGAGTCCTCATCCCAAAGTGGGAGGCCAGATCCTCCAGGAGAACCACCTTAGAGTCCTGAAAACAGAGGGACACCATGTCAGCATTGTGGCTTCATGTGGTCCAAGAAGATCTAGTGTGTGATGTGGTGTGTGATGCCTCACCTCGATGTACTGGATGAATTCTTGCAGCAGGTTACGGGACTAAGAGTCGAAAAGACATGATTTAGTTTCAGTTTCAGTTTGTTAAAATAAGATGAGAGACCTGCAGAGGACTGATCAGACCTGGTCCTCGCTGAGCTGCTCCTCCTCTCCCTGGTCTTCTATGATGAAGGACGCCTTGAGTCGTTGGTACTCATCCTCTTCGCGTTTCTCCTGCTCCTCTTTGGCTCGCCGCTCCTCCTCTTCCTGAACAGACATCATCAGAGTTAGCATCGAGTCGCTCGACGTCAAAGTGAGAACGTTTGCTGAAAGAGCGTGACCTGTTTCTGCTCCATCAGCCGCTCTTTCTCCTCCTCCTGTCGCCTCTCCTGCTCCCTGAGCTCCTGCATCCTCTTCCTCTCCTCCCTCTCCTCCATCTCCGCCTGGAAGAACACAACACGGCACACGTTCTTGCAGCGCATCATGGGAGAAAAGCATTCAAAGTGACTGCAGATTCGCCTCTGCTCACCTCTCTCTGGGCTTTCTTGGCTTGTTTCTCCTCCAGCTTCTTCTGCTTCTTGGCTCCAACCTTGGCCGTCGGCTGGAAGCTCTGATCCTGCTCTTCATCATCCACGTCTTCCTCTTCTGAAATCAACAGCACACCCCCGGTATCACATAAGGCTAAAGTTAACTTCCTAATCACAGCTTACAATTTGGCAGTTAAGGGGAAAGTCACAACAAGTACAGAGGTGACAGTGTTTACCGCGTCCCGCTGCCTCTCTCTGTGGTCGTCTGTTGGCCATCACCGCCGCCATGTTCCTCCTCCTGCGGGGCATCCCGGCTCCTCGATCCTCCGCTGCCTGAGGGGGCCCCGCTGCCCGGATCACATCCCGCCGCTGCTCCTGGTCGGCTGAGCACACAACAGATCTGAGATCAGAACATTGAACTAGCTACTATAACAGTAAGACTGCAAAGACTTCAGAATGAGAAAGAGAGAGAAAGTAACTTGGTGACTGCTGATCTAAAGTCATGTCACACTGATCAGATTTAGAGCTGCATGTAAACAGAGCCACTTTCCTACAGGACATATATCTACCATATTGTGAAGTTAGCTAAAACATAGTATAGCATAGCATAGTATAGTATAGTATGTGTACTCTATAACTGATTCTTAACTAAGAAACAATAAAGTAACATGGAGAGAAATGCAACGTCATTATTTTGGTGTCTTGAAAACATCTGGATAGAAGTTCCAGATGTGTGGCAGTAACAGGTGAACGGTGACGTAGCCTGAGTTATGCTGCGTCAGCTTCAACCGTCGCCGTTTCCGTCACCCCTGCGACATTCACTGACATCAAAAGTACTTCATATCCGACCCATGACCCGCGTCTCAGTGTTCACGAGTCGTTTCAAATCCGTTAAAACAACAGCTGGATAAACAAGACAAACATTAGCTCAGTTAGCATTAGCTTGTGCTCACCCTCCTCTGTTTTCCTCCGGATTTTCACCACGAACGCGATGAGGACGATGAGTAGGGCCGCAGCGGCCAAGTACAGAGCCACGTCCATGTTTGATAGGACTTTACACTATAACTTAATATTGATTATTATTATACTTTTTATACGCGTTTACTGTTTCTATCTCCAAACCATTATGACAGATAGGAGGCCTCCATTTGCTTCTTCTTCGCCCACTTCCTGTTTAATGTTTGTTGCCGGTTGGCAAAGCTAACGGGGGCGTTACCGCCACCTACTGGCCCGGAGTATAGCTAAGGTTACTCACGTAGACATAAACTACTTCCTTTCAGGCAGTATTTATAGAATGAACAATATCAAAGTTTTCCCCAGAGTTTCCAGAAAAAATAGGATAGACAGTCAAATAGGTCGTAATTCGTCTCCTTTTACGGCGTCTGACGCACGTAAATGACGTCAAATGCGGTCTTTACCATACCAATAGCCTGGACGTTTCTATGGCGTCAATACACGCCAGGTGACGTTTAGAATGGAGTTTTTTTCTTTTCTTTTTTCTTTTTTTTTTAACCAGTCGTCGAATAAAAACCACCAGGCGTGTTGTACTCACTGTACATTTTAAACAACTTGCAGACTGCAAGCACCTAAACAGTGAAGAAGCAAACACTGCCTGTGCTAGGCTACTACCGGAACTGAGCTTGTAATACATTTTGAGGTTACTTCTGCTAGCTATAGGTTTGCAGCCATGGTCAATGTGTTCTATATGTTTTTATCATTATTCTTGTATCATATTGTTACATCTATGTTACAAAAAAACCTGGACCATAGAAATAGTTTGTATTTTCATAACTGTAACCTTTACCAAATCTGAGTATAGCCTATATATCAGGCCTTAGGTCCTTAGAGCTGACATTCACTCCAGTTCTCCCTGTGAGAATCACTATGTTCCTGCAGTTTATCACCCCCCACCTCCTTTATTTCCACTGCTGCAATCTCTCAAATAATAGAAGTTGTAGCTCTTGTCTTGTGACTTTAAACGCACCACTACCAGCCTCTCTCTCATCTCTTTCCGACCGCTAACCCCCCCTCCCTCCCACTCTGCTCCAAAGCTGCAGCAACTTCAAGGACGCTCCATCACCTAGTCAATGTGGAGGATAGTGCTCCGTTACTTCCTGTGTGTTTTATCACAGAAAGTGTATACTGCCATCTACTGTACTGGAATGTATGAAACCATATGGCATTAGCTTTATTGATTATTGATTATATATATATGGGCAGTATTTTTCTATGAAAGAGATTTGTCTTTTCTTTAAAATAATTAGATTTCTTCTTCTGCTTCAAAAGTCATAACTTACCAATTTCAAATGTATATGTAAAATCTACAGCACCCTTACATCTGTTTTAAGTGTATTATCAGTCTCTAAATAATAAAGAAGTGTTTATTATGCAGAAAAAATGGTGTCGTGACTGCACTTTTAAGCTGCCAGGTAACATGCAGTGTACTTTTCTACCCACTAGATGGCAGTCATCCCCTCCTTTGGGCACAGTGTGTGTGTGTGTGTGTGTGAACAGCTCACACTCAAATACAAATGAACCTGCTGAACCTCTCGCATCCTCATCTGTTCCACTGTGACTGAATTGAATTGCAACACCGTAGGAACAAGACGCTTCCTCCCCCAGGAGCTGATTCAGAGATATGCAGCCCAGAGGAGAGCAGGAATACGAGACGTTATCCTCACAGCTCATGTGCGAAAGCCTTAGAAATAGCTTTTACGCTGATTATTGATCCTTGATTTGATACCAGGATTCATTCATAGGGGACAATAGAAACTCTGGTAGGAGTTAAGTTGGTCCATGAGTATTATTTTAGTAGTGACACTGTCCTTAGTCTGAAAAAGTTCCTAAAGGCCTCATCCTGAATTCATCCTCAGCTGACATCTTCATCTTCTGGTTTTTCCTTCTACCACTCTATTAAGGTCCCTGTGATGTCAGCTTTTGTTGTGGAGTTCTGAGAACAGAGCTGACTCAACGATGACACACTTGCGAGTATTTTTAGGGAATAAAAGGAGGATCGGTGTCTAAAATACCGCAAGACTTTTGATTACGTAAGGGGGCACTTTCGCAAATGAAAGTGAGACCATTAGTCAATCAGGACGCCGGAAGAAATCTAAGAAACAATGTAAAGGGACAGGATAGATAGATAGGGTGTAAATAGACCGTCCTGATATGGGACGGCGCAGGGAGCCGGTGCTCGTGCAGCAGCAGCTGAAAGAATGTCCCAGTCAGCATTTTTCGGAGTCACACAAGCCCGACGCAAGAACGGGACAGAGGAGAGCAAATGAAAAGTGAGGACGGGCTTATCATATAATCCCTTCACCCACAGAAGGATGCGAGGCTCGGCTGGCCGTGATGGTACTTTTCCATCAGCGCTGACATCTGGAGGACACAGCCTCCTCCTCCTCCTCTTGGAGCTGCACTGAAACCTGACTCTCCCTCTGCTTCTGTTGTACATGGAAATGTTTTGTTGCTACTAATAACACAACTAGAACACAGAAGCCAGGAGGGAGGGTGGGGGTGGGGGCTGTTTCTTACTGAGTTGTAAATGTGCCTCTGCTTGTAGATAAGCACTGTACTCATTGGCAGATCTTGAGGAATGTGAAGAAGTCTAAAGTTGAAGGTGAGCCCTCAAAGGACACCAGGATTGCCGCAGTCCTCACTTCCTGGTTCTCGCTCAGGTGATCATCAGGGAGGAGGAGGAGGGGGGCAGAGATGGCTTTCCTTGCAGGGACTGCTGTGATGTACAGTGGAGGACTGATCCATTTCACACCTCCAGAGGTCAGTGTGGCCCCTGAGTCCCATGTGTAAAGAGGGCGAGGACCGGCAAGGGCTGTGCAGGTGTAGTAGTGAGGATGCAGTCATGCAGACACGAGGAAGTAGTAGTAAGAAGGGGGCTGGACACAGGAAGACAGGAAGAGCTGTAGGGACAAGGTGACTCCTCCACAGGACAGGTCTGTCAATGAGAACCACAGACACTGAAGGTGTCACAGTTTTACAGCCAATTACCAATTAGCTAAGTATGTAAACACTAACAAACCAGCCATATGTCCTAGATTCCATTTTTTATTATCGTCCATAAACCCCATACCGGCAGGTACTGTGAGTGTTAAATACACACAAGGACAGGAAGTGGATTAATCCGATGATGGAACCACTCCCAGACAAACCCACTGTGTCCTTCTGTTTGAGTAACATGTTATCTAAAACCACAGTGAGTTTCTGTTCTAGGGTTTAGAAATGCAGGGAAGTCAGAGAGAAACTCTGCTCAACCACTGATTATTGATTCACAGGCTGTACCCTGGTTCTTCAAGTGTCCAAAAGAAGGCGTGATACCAACCCTGTGGGAATTACAAGGTTCTAGCCAGCTTGATATTGATCGACTTTTAGGAGTTCTTTCTATCCATAAGGTGATGCTACCCCTAAACAATCCCTTTAAGATGTGCTGTCTGAGTTCCGTCCTGTGGTTCTGCGTTGTCTCCTTCTACAGGACAGAGATCGGAGTCATCCCTTATGATGGATGTGTCATCGCAGACAATCGCTTCCATAAAGGATGTTTGTCCTTCATGGAGTCAATCTCATTCACAGAGCGGTTAATAGCTTTGGTCATCACGAGGGTCACTCTGGTCCTGTTTGTGATGGTGAAGGCAGAGACAGGAAGTGGATCTTTAAGTACACACATCTCTTACGGTTTACACAGTAAAAACAATAGGAAGGAAAATGTGGAAAATCTATTCCACATGAAATAGAAGAGAAAATAATGAGATGATATTCAAGTAAACCTCAGACATAAATATTCTTTAGCGTACTGAACCAGGTTTCCTGGAGGCTGGGTCAGGTCTTCCATGGACCAGTGTTTCTGTCCCTGCTCCTGGGAACTCCCACAGGCTTCACATGTCTCTTCCTCTCAGCGTTGTGTCTTGTTTCTCTACCAGATTGATGGGCAAGGGCGAGATTCTTGGGCTTGAGCAGGTTCTCCATGTCTGCAGTGGACTCCTTGACCAAGCTCGTTCTCACTTGGATAGCAACTCTTGAAAAGTCCTAACTGGTTTCTCTTCACAGTTCTAGTTACCACTTTTGTCGAAGGACACTGACCTCACTGTGGTTGATGACGATGACCTGCTCCTGATTGGTGATTGTTGGCCAAGAAACTTGAGCTTTCAGCAGGTTCTCCTGATGCTTCTTCTTGACTGGGGTCCTCCTTAATTAAACAGCAGCTCTTGAAGAGTCCAGACTGGTTCCTCTTCGCAGTTCTTGTTCTCCTGGGACACTGAGGGTCTACAGTACGTCACATCACAGTTACTTCATAATTCTCCTGGACATATGGCCTTCACCACGGTTGATGATGACCTGCTCCTGATTGATGATTGATGGCCTAAATGCTTGAGCTTTTGGCAGCTTCTCCATATCTCTGGAAGCTTCCACTTGACTGAGGTCCTTCTTACTTGGACAGCTGCTCTTGAAGAGTCCTGGTTCCAGACTGGTTCCTCTCCACAGTTCTAGTTCCCACTTTTCCCTCGGGACTTTGATGATCTAGCATATCCCATTACAGTTATATCCTGATTCTCCTGGTCGTATGACCTTCACTGCAAATGATGATGATCACCAAGTTCATTAGATGATTGGATTTACTCTTTAAACATTAATTCAGATGTTTTTCTTTGAATCTTTAGTTCCTTCTGTTTGATAAAGTCTTATCTCCCTTGGTGAGTGATACAAGCACATTCAGCAGGAGGCAGGTGAGGGTGAAGAGGTGAGTAGCAGAGCCAGAGGGAGACCGTCATCCTCTGCTGAAAACAGATTTTGTTGACACTGTGTGCAACTGACAGGTGATCCGTGACGGCACGTATTGTTGTCCTCACAATAGAAGCTGATGATGATGATGATGTTATCATGTGGACAGATGAAGCTGTGATATATAAAGGTGCTGCCTATTTTCAGACTGATGTGAAGACAGCGTAACAAACAGTAGTGAGAACGGGACTGAGTGAAGAAGCAGGACTCTGATTCCTCCTCTTATCAGTCTGTTAATGGTTGTGTGTTTTTTATGACTGCAGGTCAGAATCACTGGGTGTGTTTTGTTCCTGTCACCTTGTGTTTGAAGGACGTTGTCGTGGCGTCAGGTCGTCTACCGGCCATGTCCTCTTCTACCTGTCAACGGGTTTTAATATGACATACACTGAGGTCCCGGAGCAGGTCCAGGACTAAGATCGGGGCTGCTCTGGTTTACCTGTGTGAGGAAGCAAAGGGGACAGGTCAAGGTCAGGACTTCATGACTCCGCCCTAGTACTGGTCTCACTAGATAAAGAAAGAAATGAGGGACAGTGTCTTTCACCTGTCCATATGTCAGGTCACAGAGTGAAGCAATGAAGACAAATCAAATTAATTCAACTATTTAAATAGAAGTGGAATCTCAGATCTGTTTTGGTCTGCGGTCCCTTCATCTTCAATATCAGAGTCAGTGTCCTGGTTGCCATGGCGACATGGTCAATGTCCACATCTATTCCTGTGCTTTTCTCAGTTTGTGTTGTTATAAGACTGGAGCGTTTATGTTTCTGTTCCTCTGAATTTGGAACAAACATTCACTAGGTCTCAAGAGCGAGTTGACTAAGTAATTGAATATGTTTTGAAGGTCAGAGGTCAAGATCCATGTGACCTCACAAATCAACACTCTTTGACCAAAAGTCTTGAATTCTTTTGCAAGTTCACCGTTACACCTTTTGATACAAATGTCAAAACAGGATCAATTGATGAGGTGATGATAGTCTGTATCTAAAAGGTCAAAGGTCAACGTCACTGTGACATCATCATATCAGGAAGTACACACTGTTCCTGTAGCTCCACTTCGACCAAGAAAATCTGATAATATTTAATATTATCAATACAGTCAGTAACAATGGGCATTTATTGCATGGTGGCTGATGCAACCCAGTAATAAAATTGATATATGATGTGAATCTTATACCATAAATTACCTTTTCTGCACTGATGCAGATGCACTGAATTGATCAGTTCATCTGTATAAGTCAAATATACTATAAGAACATATTTACCTCCACTTTCAATCAACCAAATGAATAAATAGCTGGATGAATTTGCATTTCCGAAAGCATTAAAGAACTGAAGGGAATCTTACATCTGTAATGTTTAGTTAGCAACTAGCATAAATGCCAGTGTCAGTGTTGCTAAAGTTGTCAGGTGACACATCAGTTCACTGGCTTGTCCAAACGTTAAATATTAACTAACCTTATATAGTGTCATTATCAAAACAGCGGAGCAAGTGCATCTTTGCTAACTTATCCTTTCATTTTACTGGTTTATTTTATTTCTTAGGGAAAAGTTGAAAACAGTAGTGTAAGGACTGTAACGGCAAAGGCATGAAACATCAATCTAACAAGGTACCCATTGTTTTTACAGATGATGATCGATCAGGAAGTGGTGAAATGACATTGACTTGTCACATTCCCAATATTTATGAGGTACAACTCAGTACACAACAGACCAGCTTTGTCCTTTCCGGGACAGAAAGTGTGCATATGGTCTATCTACTGTCGCAATGCATCATTAAATAACCACCGGACACCAGGTGCTGTTGTGAACACCTGCCGCCATCAGGCGCTTAGTGAACCTGACTGTAGCAGAACACCTTCAAGAAGTCAGGTGAGATATTAGTGGGACACAAAGTCCACACAGGGCGGAGGCTGAGGAGTTACCTCAGGGGACTCAGGAGGCTTTGATTCCAAAGATCAAACATTGGAGCTTATTTTTAGATTGTCATGTCCCACTCTAGTAACAGTTTGGTTGGGTAGAAAAGATCACGGTTGGGTTGCAATAGATCTTTCTAAGAATATGTTAGAACTTCTCTCATGCGACTGGGTGAGATGGTCCAGGAGAACCTGCTGACCCCTAAGAGACCTAAGTAACTGTAAATGGACTTGCACTTGTACAGCAATAAGTGCAAGTATCACCTTTGAAAGTCCATGAAAAACATTTCAGCTTGAAACAGAGATGCGTTTGGCAGCAACACAAAAAAAAAAAAAAAAAATCTAGATTTAGTTGTTGCAATGTTCCCCCGGAAATCTGGCCCTAATCTGCTTAAAACAAGAACCACAGATGGTTCAAATTAGGTTGAACCATCCGTAACCTGACCACAGTGCTATGAGGACAAGATGCTGCAGACCTGGACAGCACACCCCCTCCTCCCAGTCTGACCCAGGTCTTCACTCAGAACAGACTCTAGGCCTTTATCTGGTCAAGTTTCATAACGCTGTGTAGTGACTGTGCAGTTGTAAAGCGCTCCCAGTTCAAAGAGCCCCGAGTCTCATTCTGGAGATCGGGTTATCTACGTGGCTCAAATATTAACCATCGAATGAATTATTTGAAGAAGCCAGTAGTAAACTTTGTCCTGAAGGGGGTGGTGGGGGAGCAGCCGCTAAATATGAGTGAGATGAGGATTAATCTGTAACCAAAGTTTCACAAGAGGCTAAGGAGAGGAACCAGCTTAGAGGAATAACAATGAAAGTTTAATGGGAAGGTGTCGTTACACAGTGGACACAGCAGCTGTACACTGGGCTGACATATGACCACCAGCTCAACATGGATCTATAGCACTCGGTATCTCCATGTGAGGCAGACAACTCCAGGTTGATTAGCTTGTCGCTTATTTGAAAGGTTCTTCAACTTGTTGTTGTTTCCCTCATTCATTTAAATACAGGAAAAACAGAGGAGGACGTGATGGTGAAATGTTAGCAGCCCTATCTAGTTCCCACCTTCATGCTGTGGTGACATCACGGCGAGCCCTCGGGGGATTGGGTAACAGGGGCCTGTGAGGAAAAACATCCAGTTACTCCAGTAGAGACAGGACAGCTGGTTTCTACTGTGTTTACATTTATGGTTGGTGTGATGAACAGGGGCCAGTGGAGCACCCTTAGAGTTTGAGTTGCACCCCTTAAGTCTTCCCCTTAAGGTTTTTCTTAAAATGTTCACTTAAATATTGAAGGATTCCTCCTTATCTTGGTCTAACACTTAAGGAATCACTTAAAGTCACTTAAACTGTTGCACAATAGACTTAAGCAATCAAAGTAAGGGGAAAAAATTAAAGGTACTTAAAATTCGTATTGCCTTAAATGCATCATGGCTTAGTTTAATACATTTATAAAGTGATAAAAGCTATCTAAAAGGTATCACATGGTCATGCTAGCAAACAACTGGTCTCCATGGAAACAGCACAGTTTACTACTACAGCTACTAATATGACAAAATGTAACGTACGGAAGAAGACGTGCTCTAACGTCAGTCGAGCTTGACCATCATGCATCGTGGCCTGGCTCGTGAAAATGCTACAGAGGCCACTAGCAAGCTAGCTGCTAGCTAGCATTGGCTGTATTAACCATTATATGTTCAATAACTGCGTTGAACAGCAGGATTTCAGGCATAACTTGTGGAAATGTAATATATATATATATATATATATATATATATATATAACATGAACATACATTGACAGATTTTGGAATGGATGTATATTAACATACATTGTCGCAACAGATAGTTTCCTTCCATGTAGCATCACTAACACTGTCTGAACTAATCTCTGTTTAAACATATGAATAACATCTGCTCAGTTAATCATGTCCAGACTTTAACTCTGAGTTTTAAATGATATTTTTCACATATGGACTGTTAGGCTCCAGCCGTGTGGGCCCTGGTTGAACAGGTTCAGATTCTTTTTACAGCTCTACACATTAACCAGAGAGAGGACATTTAAACTTTCCATAATTATCCTCTGTCAGTCATTAACCTGTGGGTCTTTATGGAGAGACTGACAAAGTGAGAGTCAGAGGAGACTCAGGCCTCTTCTTGTGTTTATGTTAGAGTGCTGAAGCTGCTCCACGTGTGTCCTGTTACAACTCCACATCCCCTCCTCCACCTAACCACACACACACACAGACACACACACGACCTCAGGAAATGCACACAGATTCAAATGAAGCGTAACTCTCTGGTTACCTGTTAAGGGAGAAGAGGGGAGCTTTGAGAACAGTCATAAGCCTTAGCTCGTACTAACATCTGGAGCTCATATGTGTCCACTGTAATGCTGGCTGAGTCCCACATCCAACAGAGTTTGCATCTTAAGACCGATTGTGTCACAGTGCCACAAGTACATTTTCCCATTTAGAAGCCTCCTGTCCCAATATTCATTGGAAACAACATCATTAAAGTAACCCTAAAAAATCAAGATCCTTAAAACATCCAGGGGAAAATCTACATGTCCTATCAATTGCGAGGCAACAGGATGTTTGTGATGCATCTGTAAGGGACAGACACAGCTGAAACAGTGTAAATTGTCCACATCGTTCCGGACCGTCTCATCTGGATTCGGTCTTAGCGTCATCCAAAGAATCCCCTGAATTAGGACAAAGCTGTACATCCTGGAATAAAGGCTTGGTGTCCCTGACCCTAACACAAACCCTGATCTGATCACATTTCATCAACATATTGAAAATGTGAAAATGCCGATGAAGAATGTTGAAGAGGAATGACCTGATGGACCAGGGACCGGTCCCCTGACCCCTGTTCCAGTCTGGATCAATGGAACAGGGGTCAGGAGACCAGTCCCTTTTGGTCTGACACACAAGACCGTTGTTTCTCAGTGCATTCTTAAGATGGTTGGATGAAAATGTCACTTTCTGTGACTCCTTCCAAAATGGTCTGGGGGTTGTCAGAAGAGACATAAGACCCCACCCTACCCTCAACAGAAATTTGTAACCTAGCTTGAAAATCTTCCATTGGCAAGTCAAGGAGGTGGAAAAAGGGGAGGCGGGCCCTGGCCGTCTGCTGAGTGGACCCCCTGTCCCAAGTGGTTTGGTTTGGGCCCCCTTGCATACCCCTCCGGCATTCTGGTGTGGACTCTCCCCAACCTCCCAACTCCATCAACAACATTCCTAACCCATCTATGTTGTCTTGCACAGTCAAAATGTCTCATAAGACACTTTCTGTTTTTTGTTTTTCAGCAAGAAAAGAAAAGGAAAAAGGGGGATCCTTGATCGGCCACCAACCACCAAACACCCCTTGACGACTCGACTACCAAGTTTTATACCTTGTAGTAACTTGAAGAAGTGTGTCCGCAAGGATGACATTGACAGACAACCTAAAAACAATTTGCCTTCAACTTTAACTGTCCCTGTCCCTCAGATGGTTGATGGAATCAAATGGTGACAGCAAAGGGCAACATCGAGCCCGTAGATGATATAGTGGAACTGAGATCTTATCCCATTTGAAGCTGCGAGTACAGAATTCGGAAGGACAAAGCTCCTCAGTAGGAACCAGTGGGCTAAGGGCTGAGAGTGGTGGTCAAGTCGTGTCAAGAGAATAAAGACGGTCCTGTAATGTACAACATCACATTTAATGTCCCACTTGCCCTCTGTGTTGGCTGCAAACAACAGCCCCCTCCCCCCTTTGCATCTCTGCTGAAACACTTCATTTCCTGCAACATGACGTATGCTGACATTCCTCAATGTTTCACCTATAAACAGCTGCTTGGGACACTCTGTCATACTGCGCTGTGAAGGTCAGCAGCTTTGCCGTAGTACTCGGCCTATAATCTTAACTATGAGTAGTATTAAAAATAGCATCAGTCACACAGAGACATTATAATAAACAGAGTGGGATCCTGCAGTGTCATGGATCAGGAGTAGGATTTCATTTCTGTCTGGCTAAATAGAAGATTACACCATGCTATCTGCTTCACTCAGAGGTCACCGTATTGTCAGACATGTTTCAACTGCAGTCACACCTCATTAAGCTGCAGCCTCTGCAGCTTGAGACAGACCCACATATCAGCATGTAGCCTAGCTTAGCATAAATTCCAACATACCTAGATGCATTTTAATCTCACTGATGCAAGCAGTAGGATGCAGCCTGAGTTGGGATATAGCTTATGTGATTTAAAAAACCTTGTACTGCAGAGTGATGTCAGACTAACATGGTTCATCCTGCAGCTGCAGTAATGTGACAGTTATCAGGGTCAGCTCTGTAGCTGGATTTTATAATCCTCAATCCTTTTTAAATTAATCACTAATTAACTTGTTTGACCCTAGAAGACAGGCACTGGATCAGTTTGTACAGCCTCATACGGCATGGACAAATCCTCCTGCTTTACGTTGCACACAGTTTCCAAGATGAGGTCGAAATATTCTGAAGAGAAGCACAACATGATGTGGAAGTATTGAAGTGTTCAGTGGTCTCCAGAGAATGAATCCTGGTCAATAACTGGTCTTAGATCAGTTCAGTTGTTTTATTAGCATGTAAGCTAAAGACAACATCAACCGCAGCTGCGATTTATGTTTTCTGTTAACAGGAAATGTTAGCATGCTAAACCAAATAGCAGTTAGCATAGTGAAAGCGCTGTTGGTAATTTCAAGTGAATTAACCTGTTTGAACCTAGTGTTCATGGTCTCCAGAGAATGAATATTAGTCACTTTAATTAATGTTTTAGCTCAGTTTAGTTGTTCTATTTATTTAAATATATACTATACTTTCTTTGAGTTTATGGGCATGTAGCCACTAAGCTAATGACCTTCACCAGCCCCTGGTGTGCTTTTTGTTTTCCGTTAACAGAAGTGTTAGCAAGCTAACTTTAAGAGCAGCATGTTAGCATGCTTATAGCTCTGTTGCTAATTTAGCCCCACAGAACTGACAGTGTTGCTGTAAAGGAGTATTTAGTTTGGGAGTGAATGGACCTGTTTGAACCTAGTGTTCATGGTCTCTAGAGAATGAATAGTCAATAACTTTCATTAAAGTTCTAGTTAAGTTATTTTACTTATATAGGCTTCTTTATTTTCATTGAGTTGTTTATCATGTAGCTACAAAGCTAATGACCTTCACATCAGCCCCAGGTGTGCTTTTTGTTTTCCATTAACAGGAAGAGTTAGCATGCTACATTAAACAGCAGCATGTTAGCATACTGACAGCCCCATTGCTAATTACCGCCCCATAGGACTAAGACAGTCTTTTTAAAGGTGCATTCTGATGTTTCAGAGTTATTTCATGGATTGTAGCAGGTGAGGTAGGTGTTGAAGAGGAAGTGTCTCGCTCACCTTGAGTCCGCCCTCCCCCATCCAACCTCTCACTGTACACATGTTGATTGTGTACACAAGATAACAGAAGTTGTGATAGCTGTCAGACACCGGGCTGCAACATTAAAAGAACCATCCCAAACCCTGGTCACCTGCACAGGTACCTACCTGCATTACACAAACACAGGAAGCACTGTACAGATTATAACCAAGGATCAGGAGTAAGAGAAAGCAGTAATTACTGGAGTTAGTCTCATCATGTCTGGACTGAAGGTGAGTTTAAAACAGGTAGAGAGCTAGCTCTAAATAAACACTGATCTTATGATCACATGATCTTCATCTGGAAACACTTTTTTAACATAATGTAAAAAGTCACCTTAACTCATCACTCAGGCTTTATTCTCTTAAATTCTATGAAAAGACCACTTTCAAAACTTCCCAAGATAACTCCCTTAGAAATGATTTGCACAACCGAGCTGTAGTAGCAGCTTGGTAGTGGATGAAGGACATACAAAGACCAGGACTACCATGTCTCTTCTCTCCGGTCTGAAGACATATGGGCAGATGGGACGAGGTCTTTCCCACTTGTCCCACAACCTTCAGGTGATATTCAAAGGTCAAAGCCCCCATGTGTGTAATCCTGACCCGTGGCCCTTACGCACGCGTGTTTACATTCAAACAAATCTACACAGATGGCAACGCATTGCTGAACAATCACGCACACGTGCGCATGAACACACACGTTACACGCAGCCAGAAGAGTGTGAAGGCAAAGCATCCGCGCATGCAGGTAGATGCTTTTTCAACGTACAGCCCTTTAATACGCTGCAAATGAAAAGATTCGGAGATAGAAAACTGGGCTATCGTGTGGCCCCTGGCCCCTGGCAGTGGAATGCCCTTGGGGCCCTGCTTTAGAGAGGAGTTAAAGGCTGCAGGAGGCAGGATATATACAGGATTCAGCAATGCTGTGTAACCAGAGCTTATTATCCCTGCGGTGTGTGTGTGTGTGTGGGAGGAGGGGTCGGCTGCACACAACAACACAGGACACCCACCAAGTTACAGTGGGAACAGTTTATGTGCAGCTCCGTCAGTGAGGTGACGGCGATCAGCATAATGACTGTTTTAGAGGAGTCACAATTACAGGTTGGAGGACTGTAATCTGTGACTTTACCTGAGCCTGCCCCCAATGAACCGTCCCCAACACCCACATCCTGGTCTACTCAGTTCCAGAAGATCAGGACCCCCCCCCCCCCCCCCCCCCTTTTTTTTTTAAGTATATTTGCCTTTATTTGATAGTACAGTATGAGAGAGACAGGAAATGGGGAGGCAGACAGAGGGGGGAACATGCAATGAAAGGGCCGCCCAATGCAGGATTCGAACTGGGGCCCACTGCACTGAGGACTGTAACTCTGCATATGGGGCGCCTGCTTAACCCACCACACAGCGCCCCTGAAACCCACCTCTAAGGTTCAGATGAAACCTCCTTAAGGTCCACTCCGCAGACCCAACACAAATGTGTGGTCTGTGGACTCTAGTCTTGTCTATGTTATGTTGTGATTAATAAAAGTCCATCCACCATGACAGTCTGGACATCTGACAGCAAAGGTCACACCATAAAAATCCAAGAAGTGAACTTCTAAACTTTCCCAACTTGGCTAATGCTACGTTGTTGCTATAAGCTAGCCTTTTGGAGAACGATAACAAAAATGGAGCTTTAAAGGTGGAAACATTCAAATAAACAAGGGGGACCCCAAGAACAAGGACGTAGGGGTGCAGAAGATGAATGTCCAACGTGTCCACACAGTGGCTACGGAGGCCTCGGCATGTGAGGTAACAAGTCTTTTGTGGAATTACAACATAGAGTATTAAAAGTGTATAACTGACCTTCTTAGGTATGCCTTGGAAAAGCTCCGCCTGGTGTTACTGGTCTCATCCGGATCTGGATTCTGGATCAGTCTTCTGGAGATCTTGCGTGGGAAAGGGATCGAGAGTTCGGAGGACCTAGGAGGACCACATTGATCAACATCAGTATATCGATTCAGTGATCAACGAGTCAAAAGCATTGATCTAAAATGAAAACATAAATCATTAATACACATCATCAGTTGTGAGGTGTGCCTTTATTTTGAAATTCCTGGGTATGACGTGTGTAGCTTATTATTAAGTTCTAAAATCCTGCTTTAAATACATACTTTTACTTTATAGATCATGGAAATTGTAAAGCTCATGGAATCAGAATGTGGCACTTTACTATGAAAAGAATGCCTGCTTTTATTTTGAAAAAATAAGATAGTTTTTCATTTAGATGTCTCAATGATATTTTAGTTGCTTTTTGTGATTTGATATGAATGGATATGATATCATCTCACATGGATCACACTGATCAGCCTGGTGTTTCTGGTTTGAACTGGATCTGGGTTCTGGATCACTCTGGAGTTCTGGACCCAGAACTTCATCAGGATCCAGAATTCATAGCAGGACCTGATATCACACCTACTACCTGCATCCTCCATAATGATCATAGCTGAATCCTAATGGAAACTGGACTGCAGTGTGTGTGCGTGTGTATGTGTGTGTGTATGTGTGTGTGAGGCTTAAGGTGTGCGTAGACCGTGATACCTGCAGACAGAACTCTCATATATACATACGCCGTCACCCGCCTCTGCCTCTATAGGCTCTCTGTCCGTCTTCCTGACGTCACGGCTACGCACGGGCTCTCCGCGCGCTAATTAGCCGCCGCCGTTCCGCCCTCCTCCGAGGTAACTTGTGGAGAGTTTAACGGGCGGAGTCGGGGACGGACGGTTTAAATTCGGGAGCCGTCCTGCACCACCAGCTGGATACCTCTGCGACGGAGGCTGGGACGCGGCAGACGCACAGAGGGGGAGTCCGCCACAGAGCCACTGCGGGACCGATATAACAGGGAACTAAGTCACGATGTCTTCGAATAAAGATGACGGCGGCTGGAAGAAGTTCCTGTGGAACTCGGAGAAGGGGGAGCTGCTCGGTCGCACCGGCGGCAGCTGGTGTAAGTATCCGCGGCGGCGAATTTTTTTTTTTTTTTTTTTTTTTACGCCAGAGGAGCGCGCGCCGGTGTCCTCGTGCTTTCTCGCACACCTGTTTGATCTGACTTTGCAGCATCTGTTTGCGCGCGCGTGTGTGTGTGTGTGTGTGTGTGCGCGCGCGCGTGGGACAGGGTCATATTAATCAGCCAGGTGAGAGCAGCTGTCCAGGTGCATATAGCAGAGGTCAGTGTGTGTGTGTAGGTGCGCGCGCGTGCGCGCGCGCGCGTCCGCTCTGATTGTGCATGCACGGAGTGTAGCCGCTGCGGTGCAGACACAGCTGATCCGCTTGTTGTTGGGGAGTGTGTGTGTGTCTGTGTGTGTGCGCGTGTGAAAGAGACAGACAGAGAGAGCAATTTAGGAGCAGGGAGGCAAAGGGTTAAAACTGCATCATAGTCCAAGGTGAGTCAAGGTGATCGGGCCTACTCGGAAGCCGAGGCTGGACTATCGATCCGTGTCGGGTTCCTGTAATCAGGTGTCACTCTAATCTAAGGAACAATACACTGATTAACTGCCGCGACCTTTCTTCTCCTGTTTCCTCCGGCAGCGCCACTGCGCATGTCCTTGCCTCCTCTCTCCTCAATGTCAAAGCTCCGCGGTCCCGCCGGCGCTTTGACACCTGGGTTTAATGTTGTCTCAGTGACTCTATGTGTGTGTGTGTGTGTGATCACGGCTGCTGCAGCTGTGTGCGCCATCCCAGCCCCTGCTCATCTTTCTCAGGTGGAGGGGTCACCCGAGAATGCCTGTGCGTGCCATGCGCAGTGATGCGCCCAGGACATCATCATGTGTGTTACCAGGTTCACGCTCCTGCAGATCTTGCAAAGGGGATCAGGTTTTGCACAGGGACTCGGGTTCTGATGGTCGTGGACGAGCAGCTCAGGCCGCTGTGACCCCTTTGACTTTGCCCCATCCTCCTCCTCCTCCTCCCCTTCCTCCTCCTGCAGCAGCAGCAGCTCTCACTGTCTGGACGTGCAGGGGAACTTAACTTTACACTGATCCTATACCATGTTAATGCTGAGAATTGATTAGAGCGAGAAGGCAGCCACTCTCTCCCTGTGCATTCCTGTGATCTGCACACACACAATGGCCGCCACTGTTGGGCTGTCCTGTTCTGAATGCTCGCTTTGTACCTTTTTCTTGCATTGACAGAGGAGACCGGGCAGTGTTAGCACGCCGGTGTCCGACAGACGTCCTTGGAGGTGCAGCAGCTGGATGAAGGAGTCTCTAACAGATTCGGCTGCACGTGCTTAGAAAGTGTTACTCAATGTGTAATTACTGATATCCGGGTCAGGGTTCAAGACCCCTGGAGGTCTACGTTCAGTCTGGATCTCCTGCCAATTTCCACTCATGGTCTTATGAGACCATGAAATCTTCTACCACGTCCTCTGACACTTGAATGTCATGTGTTTTCGTCCCAACACTAACTCTTTGTCACTCAGCCGGTGAAGCACAAGGATCAGCCACTGTACACACACTCTGCTCACACACCCTCCTGTAAGGGCTGGTATTGTTTTCTGTGTGTGTGTGGTAGCTGAGATCTAAATGAAGGCGGAGCTTGAAGTTTGAAGTCTGAAGGTGGCGTGGTCTGAAGTCCTGAGTTTTCATTATAGTGTAGTAAAAAGTTAGCTCGAGGGGGGTGGGGCATCAGCATGGGGACAGGTGTCAGACTCCTGTGATTGGTTAGACTTTTCATTACTTGTTGTTTCTTTAAATTATGCACCAGCTTGATTACACCCAGGAAATCAACCTCCACTACTGAGGCTCGCTGTGACAGATTAAAAAAGTGATAAGATGACGTGTCCCGTTACGGGAGGAAATTAAATGTTTCAACTTAGGAAGCTTAAACACTGAAGTGCCAAAACCTGCAGTTCCTCTACTGACCAGTAGAGTGAGTCAATCCCCATAGACTCCCATGGAAAATAGTCAGTTTTCAGTAGGAATAAACGTGTTTACAGTCAGGTTTTGGTCTTAACTGCTCAGCTCACTTGTTTACAGTATGATATTTTAATTATATATATTATATTAAAATTATATATAAGCCTAATTACACGCCAATGATCTTCAGAAATGACAACAGAGGTCTAGATGTTTGTGGATTTGTGCGCCAGCGAGAACTAATCACAGTGTTGCGCGCTGTCAGCGTGTGTGTTTGCTGTATGCTGTGATGAAACCGCACACACTGACGCACAGTGTTTCTCCCCCCACAGTCAGAATCCTCCTCTTTTACATCATCTTCTACGGCTGCCTGGCTGGGATCTTCATCGGCACCATCCAGGCCCTGCTGCTCACCCTGAGCAACTACAAACCGACCTGGCAAGACAGAGTCGCACCCCCTGGTAAGAGGCCACGCCTACTTCCTTTCTCATCGGAGTCGGACAGAGAAACAGTCCGTTGTGTTCTGTCGTTGAGGTTACCTCATCTTGTTTTCCTTGGTGAACGTATCATTTAGACTCTGAGCTGATGTCTTCAAAACACAAATGACACGATTTTAGTTTGGCGGTTCACCTAAATAGATCTGACCCGACCCACATACACTCTGCATCCTCTCTGTTAGCTGTCAGCTCCTGCTGGAGTCACTCATGATGACTGCTATGCCTCCACAGCCAGGGATGTGGTGTTTTTCAGGCTCATCTCGCTGTCCTATTCTTGCAGACATGATACTGCAAACGCTTTGACCGAGCTTATACAGATTCAAACATGGAGCTGAGAATGTAGTGTGGGGTGATTATAGTTTCTAAACATCTGGATCTAAGGTCAAGAACAAGTGGTGAACTATTCGAAAAGACAGTTTCATAATCACCAGAGCAGGTAATTAGAATCAGCTCCTCTGCTGAGTGTCATTGACATGGCTGCTTTGTTTTGGAAATGCTTCGTCTTCATCCTGGTCCCAGAGCAGCCTCCCCTGTGTCGACACCACATCACTGTTGCCATGGCGAGAGGGTCCGATGGGGGTTTCACGGGTCACATTGAGCATGTGCGGAGCGGTGATTAGCCGCTCTGTGTCTCAGAGGGTTCAAGTGCAGGTGCATTACGGGTCACGAAATGTGCTGATCTCCGGTCGGCTGATTGCATCCGCACAGCATTCGCTTTCCTACCCACAAGTCACCTGAGATCTATTAGTTTCAGGTCTGGACCACGTTCAGCCTACTCAGCTAGACCAGGGTCAGGAGAGACCGGAAACTGGATCTGTTTGAATATCAGACCTGACATTGATACTCATCATCTCCAGATCTGCACATATTAACAAAAAGTTCGCTGCTGTTCCTGAACATGTCACAGTATCTAGACTTAAACACCCCACACAGGCTTTCTGTATCTGAGTGGTTCCTAGGTTGAGAAAAGGTGTGTTCAGTGTGTCGTGTTGTCCCTGCAGGCCTTACACACACCCCACGCTCGGAGAAGGCTGAGGTGTCCTTCAGCCTCACCGACATGGAGACCTACCTGCCTTACACCAAGGCCCTGAGGGAATTCCTGGCCAACTACGATGACGAAAAACAGAGGGACCAGATGAAGTACGAGGACTGCGGAGGTGGGTTTTACTCCGGGTCCGTGTTTCCTTTTAAAGATCAGCGCCACGATCTCGCTTAACCCTTCCTTCCCTTCCTCCTCCAGACGAGCCTGGACCCTACAAAGAACGGGGCGATCTGGAGAGCGAGACGGGCATCAGGAGGGCCTGCCGCTTCCACAGGAGCCTGCTGGGCCCCTGCTCCGGGATCGAGGACCGCGAATTCGGCTTCAAGGACGGGAAACCGTGCCTGATCGTGAAGCTGAACCGGATCGTCAACTTCCGTCCACGGGCAAGTTTTAAATTGGATTGTAGTCATGAAAAGTCACACCGAGAAGGTCACTTAAGGTCAAAGAGTTAGCTGTTGTTGTACACAGATGTCAGTGTTGCTGTCTGTAGTCCTGAATCCAGTCCAGCTCCTAATGTGTCCTCTGTGTGCAGCCTCCTACCTCCAATGAAAGCATCCCTGAGGAGGCTCAACCCAAGGTGCAGCCCAACATGATCCCCCTCTACTGCACCAACAAGGTACACACACACACACACACACATGCCTCATTACAATCTGAATTCTACCTGGCAATGTCCTTCACATATGTCTCTTGGTCCCTCCAGAAAGAGGAGGACGCTGGGAAGATCGGCGAGATCAAGTACTACGGCATCGGCGGCGGCTTCCCCCTGCAGTATTACCCCTACTACGGCAAGCTGCTGCACCCCCAGTACCTGCAGCCGCTGGTGGCGCTGCAGTTCACCAACCTGACTTATAACACCGAACTGCGCATCGAGTGCAAAGTGTTCGGGGACAACATCGACTACAGCGAAAAGGACCGCTACCAGGGACGCTTTGATATCAAGATCCAGATCAGCAATTTATGACTTTGATCAAAGCCATAGCACTTTGTCTGACCGCCCCACCTCCCACCCTCCACTCCCCCCCCCCCGAAACTAAACACCCATCTACCGTAGGAGACGCTCAGTGAGGGCGGTAGGCGTTAGCGGTTAAGTCAATCACAATAGTCTTGAATGAATAATGAGAGAAACCCTGCTAGAGGACCGACGTGTAATCAGCTTTTCATCACTCGCTTCCACACTTCTGTCTCGCATTAGAATGTAATTTAGAGGAAGAGTAGCAATAGGTCTAATAAATATTTATTCAGCTGTAACAGAGACTTCTCCACGAGCCATGGGACATCCATCACCACTGTAAAGTGTACTTCATGTGTGCTGCATAGCGAGCTATGTCGCTTCCCACCTGCTGCCGAGTGTGAGAGTGTGTGTGTGTGTGTGTGTGTACGCGCGTGTGGCTTCAGTAGACGTCTTTGGAGTGTGCAGTAGTCGTTCCAAAAAAAAAAACAAAAAAAAAACCCAAAACAAAACAAGAAAACCACGTCCTACTCATCGTCTTCCGTGAGCAAGCTTTAGCAGTTGTAAGACATGCGTGCGTGTGTGTGCGTGTATGTGTGTGTGTGTGTGTGTTTGTCCGTGACATGAACACACACTCCACCTCCTTCGTGACTGAAATAGATGGTGCGCCGTGTGTGAGGAGAAGCTGCACTCCAGGGAACTTCTTGTCCTCTTTTTGTTTGTGTTTTCCAGCTGATCGAGGGATTCTTTCTTTTTTTTTTTGTGCTTTTAATGAATCACTTCCTGTTTGCCGGGGTTTTGTTTTAGCTTTCACACCTTTTGACTTCTGATTTAGCCTTGAATGTAGAGTTGTGTGTGCGGCCTGCTGTGACGGCAGTGGTGCTAAACCAGGTGTTTGTCGTGTTGCCGGCTCCACCGCCACGTTGTGGTGTAGTGGACCCCCCCCCCCTGAATGTTTTAGCCATTAAACATGGTGGAAGAATTTTATATTTATGCAGTTGTACATTTTATTTCTTTGCAGAATATTGTCATGTATAAATGCAAAACCAAAGTGAAGAGAGTCTTCATCGGAAGCAATGCAGGACTGGTTTCTAGGATCATCATCATCATCACGTTGAGTGCTAAAGTCAGTGTCTCATCTCGCAGCTTTTCACTGGTCAACTCTCGATTTGTGTTTTTAGTCATGATGAATGTAGCTGGTGCAGAATGAACAGGAGGAGGAGGAGGTTTTCTCCAGAACTCCTCATGTCGGCTTTAACCTTCCACAGGATCTGTTCATCCACCTCTGTCATTCAATCAAAGATAGAAACGAATAAAATCATAATGGACCTTTATCGTCTCCTCTGTTCATTCATGCTTGTCTTCAGAACCATTGTGATGTGTCTTGTCTCTATGAACGGTGTCAACGATGTGTAAGAGTTTCAAGGAACAGTCCAAAAATCACTTATTGATGATCAATGGAAAATTTGAGGTCAAGAAAGTTAGTGAAGGACTTCAGAAACCAACTGTAGAGCACTTGAACAATACATTTTTGACTTTAAATGTCACTGATGCAAGGAATTGTGGGACTTTTCATAAGGGGGTACTGCAACTTATGGCCAGGGGCCAATAAAAATTGATGAACCTGGAACTACCCAGTAGGATCTTTACTGTCCAACATCAGGAACCAGGTCCCACAGACATTGTTGGTGATTCCATCCGTCACTCAGGAGAGCGGGAGTGGAGATCTTTCTGTATTAACATATGAACATCTTCCTGTCTCGTCTCTGTCCACCCGACCTTTGACCCCGCCGATCACCGATGACCTGCTGTCGACCATTCAGTCGGGATCAGGTGTTGTGATTACAACATCAAGCTGCTGAGACGGAGCTCACTGAGGGATGAGGTTTCAGGTGTCAGGTCTCCAGGGGCTTCAGAGGGTGGGGGGGGGGTGGTGGTGGTGGTGGTGGTGGGGGGTGTTAACTCTCCACTCTCCATGGAGACTGAAGACCAGTTCATCTCACCACCTCCTCTGATCCCCTGGGAACCTGCCAGCTCTCTGTGCACTTATTAATAATTCATCCTCCCTCACTCACACAGTAATTGATTCCATTCACTTTTAATATCTCAGGTGAGGTACGGTGGGTAAAGCTGGTCTGACAGGAAACAGGACTGGACTAGTTCAGATGAAGACCAGGTCCTCTCAAATCTTCATTAATCCAATCCTTGACCTTTGACCACCAAAGCCCCTTCCTTGCGTCCAATTGGGGATTCCCTTGAAGAGCTCTGGAGATAGTAAGTTCAGCCACCAGAATGTAATCATTTTGCCACGACTGAAGAAGTTCCCTCAAGGTGTGGAGATGTTTGCGCCCACAAGGCCGTCACGTTTTGTGAGATCACCATGCCCTTGACCTTTCAATAGTCCATTGACCTCACTATTCTTGTGTCTTTGTAAATGTTTCTGCCAAATGTTCCGTTGAGTTTCATCCAAAAGAATTAAGTGGATACTCATGTTTGGATGGGAAAGCTGAAAACAATATGGCTCCAGTTCGTGGAGGCTGTTATGGAGGGATGAAAAAGAGACCACAGAAGTTACAGCCTTTTCGTCTGCATTGTGCAAACCAGAGGGAATCACTCAAGGTTCATAGTATTGTGATTAAACAAAGGTTTCTGTGGTTGCCAAGGGTCACCCAGAAGCAGAACAAACATAAGACAGAAGAAATAATTGAATAAAAGAAACAACAGTTGTCAAACATGGAACAAGAAGGGAGCTACCGCTAACATTAGCACTGTGACAAAAACACTATAAAAAGTCTGTGGTGATTCAGAGATTTAACTTTGTGTAGTTTTCTATGCTAAGTAATATATTCAGAGAACTAAAGGCTACTGTTAAGAGGCGACTTCCTGTGGAGACAGAGGGACAATGCACAGCTAACAACAGCTCTTTTGTATGTTCCCAAACACCACCGCGTCTGTGTGACTAAAGACCAGGGTCAGTCTGAGATGATGCTGTGTTTGTAGCCATGTCACCAAGAACACAAAATTCCAGTCTATTTTGATGGTGGGTAAACACCATAACAAGCCAGGCCCACACTACTTGCCAGAAACCTCTTCCAGGGGTTTGTGGACCAACTCTGCCCCCGCAACTGGTGGAAATCCAGCCTTCCTGCCCACCATGACCAGCGTCTCGATGTCCAGTACCATCGTCCTCAACAGGCTGGTCTCCAAACTGCTTGGCCAGGGTCTAAATAGCACTCTCTGTTTATGTGGACTAAAGTCTTCCTTTTTAACAAATGGTCCAACTCATGGATTGTGTCCTGTGTCCAATGCTTTAGTCCCACTAAGCTTTAAAATGACAAAAGCACTCATTATTGACTTCAGGAGACACAGTGACGACCACGCTCCCCTAATTGTCAGGGGACAGGAAGTTGAGAGTGCAAAGGTGCTCCTCATGAAGTAATGTTGTAAGTAATGATTTTTACTTCTGGACACTAGATGGCAGTAGTGCTGCATCACATTCCCAACTGATAGGGAACAAGCTCAGCTCTTACTCTAACAGAGGTGTTCTGAAGACGAGTGACACATCCTCTGGTGTTGCTCACCAGAGGGGGTCAGTCTCATTGACCTCAGGCTATTGACCTCAGGGGGTCAATAGCATCTGGATCAGTGGTGGATCTGGTTTGGAAACTGGTTCCCGAGTTCCAGTGATGACTGAACAATGATGTCATATCTGACATCACTGCTTGTGTTTTCACTCTGGCAGCAGTTTGAGGCTGCCTCTTGAGGTCTCATCTGTGGGGGGTGAACTGAGACAGCCAAGAATCTTTCAGAGGCAGAGGGTGATGGATGATGAGGACGGTCTTGTGGGATGCAGACGGAGCCCTGACGTGAGTTTAATTGGTGAGTCAGGCGAGTTAACAGAGTAGTTAACACCTCAGCAGCTCTGGGAGTTGGTAGCAAAGTCCCAGTTTGATCAGCTGCGACCGAGTTTAGCCACCGTCATTGGATGCAACGGTGACAGTGGCCACAGGATCATGGAGTCTGGGTGCAGTAAACCAGCCTCAGTCTTTTGGTTCCCGAAGGGGCTGCAGAACCGTGTCCTCTGAACCACATCAGCACGAGCAGAGCCTCGTGGGAGATACTACAAACGAGCTGCATCCAGAGTAGCTCAGCAATTATGAATGCACACGGGGCCGGCGATTATCAGAGTCTGAAATAAGACCAGGTCCCTGAAGGAGACATGGATCTGGTCTTTGCACCAAATCCTCTTCTGTCACTGACTGTCAACGACCTGAAAACAGTCCCTTTATTATATTAACCCTGGTTCCAGAATGCACTGCACAATCCCGGGTTTTATCAGCCATTTAAAAGGCTGATACAACAATTTCTCCCATTCTTGTTGTCCCTAGCAACAGATATTCATCAAAAATATACAGTATGAACTGATGGCGCTGCAACGCTCTGCTGAATTGTGATCCATCAATTCTCTGTCAGCAGGAGGCATCAACAGATTATACCTAATCTCATTTACAGCAGCTAATCTGACACACACAAACACAACAGCACATGTGAAGATCAGTGTGATGACTGTATTGGATCACAGTTCTGTTCAGTCAATCAATCTGAAGTCACTCCATGACCTTTGACACCCCAAAATCAGACCAGATTTGAATAAGTTTGGTCATTGTGTTGCTGCAGGATGTCCATGAGAATGGGACAGACTGGCAAATGACCAGATGGATGGACTGAAGACAACATGTCTCTGCCTCTGGGCATGAAAACAACTTTATATTTTTAAAGATTAAAGAGAGATTTTCAAGATGTACTTAAAATTCTTCAAATATTTACTTTGATTAAGAGGAACAAGCCAACTTTTGAGAAGATCTAAGACCGAACTTTACATTGAAGCTCTACACTGAATTAAGACAAACTGGTCCAAAGGAATAGTAGTGGTTTTGGGACTGAACCAGATCAGGATGAGCAGTGGTTTCTCTACTGATCCAGATTAGGAACAGCAGGTGTTTCCAAACTGATCCAGATCAGGAACAGCAGTAGGCTGGGGACTGATCCAGATCAAGAACACCAGTGGTTTTGGGACTGACCCAGACGAGGAACAGCTATGGTGGGAATGACTCAGATCAGGAACAGCAGTGGAATCCACATTAATCAAGATGAGGAATAACCCTGTTCTCAGGCCTGATATGGACCAGGGTCCGTTCCTCAAGGTGCATAATGTGACCTACTAGTGTCACAACATGATATGATGTGCAGTGAATAAAGATCAGGATGCATGCAGGATGTAGGCTCTCACTCTCACAGCTACTCTAGTCCGGAGTCTGGCAAGCTGAGCCAGAGCTGGGATTATCCGGTGGGGGATTTGCTGGTCCTGGGAGCTGCAGGTGGACTCTGAAGTCTCACTTTAGCTAAGAGGATTTACTCAGACTGGAAGGAATCTAAATAAAGAGGCAGCTCCTAGTCCTGTACAGGAGTACAAAAAGATGCTGGATATATTTATCATCATCTTTATTAAAGATCATTTTAGCTTCACAATCCAGCTTCATGATCGACCTGTTTGATACCTGATCACCTGATCAATAAATCAGATCAGTTTGGTGATTTTTTTTTTTTTTTTTTTTTTTATTGAATGAATCTTTTTATTGAGGTCCATTTTTGATGCTTGTATCAAAAGCATCAAGACCTGTGTTGCTATGGTAATATTAAAGCCCAGAGGAAGAGCTAAAGCTTCTGGTGGATCCACCACCTCCCATCAGGTTTTGCACATATAAGGTCTTCACATGTTACAATTCTGAATTGTCTTTATTGGGTGAACAGGTTCTGATACAGCAAAGATACACAGGTGAGGATTCATGTCCAACATGATGGACAACATTGTGTTTGTTCTCCTGTTGTGTATATGTCACAACAACCCCCCCACTGCCTCCTCCTCCTCCCTTCATCCTCTGCTGGGAGGTGTGTTGCAGCACAGATGAACAGAAGCAGCTCCAACACGACAGAGGATGGTTGTGACCACAGAAAAGCCCCAGTGTTATTTTGCGCAGTGATTCATGTCAAAGGACGGACTTTAACACTTTCACAATAGGATCTGTACACCTGGACCTGGACCACCTGGACCACTTGGACCGGCACACCTGGAGTCCTCATCAATCTCCTCTTTGATGGGACTGAGGGAGAGCAGCTCACCGTGACCTCATCGCACACAACCAGGTAACCCATTAGTTACAGAGCAGACAGTGATTGTTGTTAAAGCAACATCATAAAAGTGAAAAAAGAGCGCCTGAGTCCACGAGTCTTGGGCTGAAAGTCTAATTTTAGCTGAAGTAATCTGGAGGAGGATTTGAGTTAACGGCGCTAAAGGACAAACATGAGGAGCTAATGAGACTAAAGTCAAGTGGACACGTTCTGAGACTGAGGTGTGTGTGTGAGTGAGTGATCGGAGTGTGTGATTCATATCCCACACTGTAGAAAAAGAAATCAGATTACAACCTGTTGTAATTCTTATATAAGGATATACATTATTTGTATTTGTATTATGTAAATCATAAACCCAGTGAAGATCAAACAGGAAGTGAATCTGTGTGAACATTAAATCTAGTATGTCAGGATCTGGGTCTGGAAGGTCTCTGGGGACTTGAGTCCTGTGTTGGTCATGGATGTGGTTTGGAAGGCCCTGGAGGATTCTCTGACTGCTCCCAGACCAGCTGGTCTCTGTAGTCTCTGCAGTCCCCCTAGTTAAGGTCAGGGTCCGGAGCATCTGCATCTGGTTACAGGGGTACAAGAAGCATTGAATCATGATTACTAATTGAAATACTGCTCAAGCTAGTTAGTCCAGCTGGTTCAGATACAGGAGGTCAAGGCACTGAGAGGGAGCCCAGGTCTGAACCTGAACCTGAACCTGAACCTGGACCTGGACCTGACCTTATCTTGAGTCATATCTCCTTGTGGACATAAACACATTCAACCCTTAAGCCTTGACCACGTTAATATGATGCTATTAATAATGAAATCATAGAGAAGGGTACTCTTGTGAATGTGTGCTTCTCTAACCTCCATCTTCCATGTCTCCAGGCTGATGGACACCCAGGATCGCACCCCTTCGGCGGGCACAGGCCTGCTGTCCGGGTGAGTCTCCCTGATGACTCTAGAACACCTTTAGAACACAAACACAGTGTTTTGAGTTCATCACTCTGTTGATAATCCTCATTGTGATCTGTTTCTCAAGGCTTTTCCACATGAAGAGCAGAGTTGTACCTGCAGAGTCCAGGTCCTGCAGCCAGAGGACAGAGGACGGGAGCAGGTGGGTGGAGACCACAGGGTGAATAAAGCTGGACGTATCCTACTTGACTTAGTGACCCATAGTTTCTTGAAGGTTTTCATTGCATCAGCCTTTTCAGTCAAAACACTTTAACTCTTTCACACATTTGATGACCCAGGTCTCGTCAATTAGAAGTTAAGTAGCACGCATCATATTGAAACATCTACATCAATCAAGTAGCTAAGAATGTTGTTCTGCAACTCTGTTCCTCTTGCAGTGACCGTCGGAGTCCTCTGGCTGCACAAAACATGAACAACAGCAACAACAACGATGGGTAAAATTTGATGGCGTTCATTTGTCCATGCAATAACACTGACAGTACTGACGGTCGACAAGATTAAACATTAACCCTGCCTCCGTTTGTGGACATTTACAGAAAGAAAGACGAGAAGAAAGATGAAAAAAAGGATGACAAGAAGGATGACAAGAAGGATGAAAAGAAGGATGACAAGAAGGACGAAAAGAAGGACGACAAGAAAGATGATAAGAAGGATGACAAGAAAAAGGATGAAAAAAAGGAAGAACCGTGAGTACACTTTATAAACAGTTCTTTATTATTCAACCTGATAGATATATAAACTCAATGTATACCTGTAGGGTAAAAGTAAACATATCGGATCATACTTCAATTTGAGAAGACGATGACTCCAGCACTTCCCAGAAGTTAATCAATAGTCTGGTGAATCTTTAACCATTGAAGCTAGTAGTAAAAGGGTTCATTACCTGAAGCTGTTCAAATCACAGCTTGATGGAGACCTCTGCTGGCCAAAGCGCCGTGGTGTAAATGCTTTACAGGGAGCCATCAAGTGAATCTGCTTGAAGGGAAAATGAAGGAAATCATTGATGAATACATGAATGAATTACTAGATTGATGCAAAGTGAATTTAAATGAAACAATGAAGATGATATTTAACATAACAATACCTGGAGCAATGGTTTCCAGAAGAGAACACAGGTTGAAATTTTAAAGTACTGATGCCTTTATTACTCATTCAGGAAGGAGGTGTGGATTATGGACCCCGCCACAGATATGTATTACTACTGGCTGTGCACAGTTTCCATCCCAGTGTTCTACAACCTGATGTTGCTGGTGGCCAGGTCTGATTTCACAGCATTTTGTTTTGTTGTTTCCCCTCTTTATCCTATTAAAATTTTGGCATCTGACGTCATCTTCTTGCTTCCTCCCAGGGCTTGTTTTACTGAGCTACAGTACCAAAACACAACAATGTGGATGGTATTAGACTATGTCTCAGATGCTCTCTACTATTTTGACACATTTGTGAGAGCCAGGACAGGTCAGTGGATGGAACTTGAATGTGCGAAGTTTGCAATCACAGAATACCGGTACATTGAATATCTGATAAAGCTAATCATGTTGTAATGTGTGCACAGGTTTCCTGGAGCAAGGACTGCTTGTGAAGGATTCCAAAGTCCTGAAAGAAAAGTACATGAAGACATCTCAGTTCAAAATGGATGTCATATCAATGATTCCCACTGATATTTTATTCTTATACATTGGAGTCGACCACCCAGAGTGGAGGTTCAACCGTCTCATGAAATTAGCCCGACTCTTTGAGTTCTTTGATCGGACTGAGACTAGGACTAATTTCCCCAACATATTCCGAATTGGTAACCTTGTACTTTACATCATCATCATTATCCACTGGAATGCTTGTCTCTACTTTGCCTTCTCCAAGTTACTTGGCTTAGGCTCTGACACCTGGGTGTATCCAGACATGACCAAGAACCCTGAATTTGCTCGCCTTGCTCGACAGTACATCTACTGCTTCTACTGGTCCACTCTTACCCTGACTACTATTGGTGAGACTCCACCTCCAGTCCGAGACATTGAGTATTTCTTTGTGGTAGCTGACTTCCTCACAGGGGTTCTGATCTTTGCGACAATTGTCGGCAATGTTGGTGCAATGATTTCCAATATGAGTGCTTCCCGTGTAGAGTTTCAGGCTAAGATTGACTCTATCAAGCAATATATGCAATTTCGTAAGGTCACCAAAGACCTGGAGATGAGGGTAGTGAAGTGGTTTGATTACCTGTGGACAGAAGACAAAACCTGTGATGAGAAGCTGGTGCTGAAGAACCTGCCAGACAAGCTAAAAGCGGAGATAGCCATCAACGTGCATCTGGAGACTCTGAGCAAAGTGCGAATCTTTCAAGACTGTGAAGCAGGTTTACTTGTGGAGTTGGTCCTCAAGCTTCAGCCTCAAGTTTTCAGTCCTGGTGACTACATCTGTAAGAAGGGGGACATTGGTAGGGAAATGTATATTATCAAAGAAGGAAAACTTGCAGTAGTAGCAGATGATGGGGTTACCCAGTTTGTGGTTCTTAGTGATGGGGCATACTTTGGAGAAATCAGCATCCTGGGGATCAAAGGCAGCAAGGCGGGAAACCGAAGAACGGCCAACATCCGAAGCGTTGGCTACTCCGATTTGTTTGCCCTGTCCAAAGACGACCTGATGGAGGCACTCACTGAGTACCCTGAGGCTAAATATGCACTGGAGGAGAAAGGGCGTGCTATCCTGATGAAAGATAATCTGATTGACGAGTCGTTGGTCAATGCCGCTGATGCCAAAGACTTGGAGAATAAGGTCAACGTGATTGAAACCAGTTATGAGGTCATGTCACTCAAGTTGCGAAAGCTGATAAGTCAGTATGAATCCTCTGAGCGTAAACTCAAGCAGCGGCTCACTAATATTTCAAACCAAGTCCGAACCCTCAGGGTAGATGGAGAATAGAGCTTGGCTTGGGACTGCCAAGCTTAGGGACTCTTCCACTTCCTTCTGGGGTCATCCCATGGTAGTGTAGGACTCTGTACACACCAAATGACATCTGACCTGCAGCTGGACAGTCTGTCTCCCTTGATTATTTCCAGTTATAAACACACGTATGCATAGATTAGGCACATCAATACTGAATATCAAGAAACTGTGTTTTGGAATGGGGAACAGACTGTGTCAGATCCTTACTTGTCCTTTAAACAGAGATTTTATGTCACAGTTTTGTTACAAGGTATCACAAACCTCAGAACTGAAAGGTGTGTTATCTTCACACCAGTAATCATTTAAAAGAACCGGATTAGGTAGTCTACCTTACTTTTTGCAGTGCCGGAGTTCTGCAGAGGTAAAAATGCCCAGGTGTGACATTGTCTTCAAATGTTCATAATAAAAAATACTTTTACTATGTACACCAGCCTTATTGTGTGTTCTTTTGAGGATCTGATTTACTTTGATGTTGGGTCATCTAAGATTTAAGCTCAAATTCTTGTCAATTTAGGAAGGTCCACAGAGGAGGACCCCTCTCGATCCAGATGGCTGTTACGTGGTTTGCTTAATGATCAAAACAAACAACTGGTCAACCTCAGCTGCTCTTTGTGTTTACTTCTAATTAGCTTATTTGGTATATTAGCATGCTAATGACCTAAGATACCCTATGACACCATTATTATGTTACCATTTAGCTTAAAGCCTCGAGTTCTTAGACTAACACTTAGCTAATGTTACTTATGTGGATATTTGCTTGTCCTCAGCAGGTGGAACTGGAATCGTGGTGAAATCTGTTTCCATGAAAAAGCATCTGTGAATTGGAATCAGGGTTTATACGGCAACAGGAGTTGGAAAAAAAGCAGTCATCTTTATTGAGCATGTTTTCACAACACTGAATACTTGTAGCCTTTCATCAGTTTGTATCTTGAATGTATCTGTTGACTCAAACCATTTCATGAAAACTGCTTCCCTTTCCAAGATCAAGTTGACCTTTCACCTTTTACCTTCACTGGGCCACAGAACCCAGGTGAGCAGCATCTTCAACATTACAAAATGGAGGTACAAAGTAATGTCAAACAGCTGAGACCAGATCTGGGCTCAATGACATTTGGACACAATCCACCCCCCTTTGTTTAAAACCTTCAACATGACTGAGGTTTACTTCAACGACATACATGTACTGCAGTATTTCAGGCACTCGTACTGATCAGAGTGACCCCAGTGAAGGCTTAAACAACCAGAGGGAGATTCTGTCCTCCGTCATTCAGCCTAGGTCCGTCCGACATCATGAAGATGAGAAAATAATGGATTAAAGACTGGCTCAGGGTGACCTGTGGTGATCTGAGCACCGTGGTTTAGTGGCATGTCCTGGGCACAATTAGGCTCACAGAGTCAGAGTATCAGAGGACCAGCATCTCCTGGTCATAGGTCACAGATTCACCCTACGACCACAGAGGTCACAATGACAACTCACAAACCTCTTGTTGTATCACTACCCCTTTACACTAAGGCTGTCAACCAGGACCTAACCTATCTGTTAGAATCCTGGTCTTGGTCTTTAATAATAGGCTTTGACAAGACATCCCAACTTAACTGTTTTCAGTAGCTTTCACCCCACATCTCTTGGTTTTCATCACCCGATGGAGTTGTCGGTTGTCACAACATTTGCTTGACCAATAGAAAGAAATTTGGCCATGATACCGGGTTAGAAATGTCAAGCCAGATGGTCAACTGGCACCTTATCAGTGACCTCTGACCCCTGACCTATGGTTTTTCAGATAGCAGATGTAGATTTCCAAGTAAAACCAAAACAGCTGGACAAGGATCCAGGAGGACTGGACTATCTGATCATGTGGTGACACCTGAGCCACCCTCACTTCCTGATGATGAGGACCACGAGCTGTGGTTGAAAGCTGAGAGAAGCTAATAAACAGACCCTGACACAGAAGCTGTACACCGTGGATGGTTTCTTTATCCACAAATGTTCAGAACCGTTTATCTGGAAGTAAAACTACAAGTCAACGTTACAGGACCAGGAAGAGGTTTTAGATGACATTGACTTTCGTTAAGGTCTTTGTGCTTCCAGAAGCTGTGAGATCCATCACAGTGAACATCAGGGTCTACACTGCTTCATCCCATCAAGATCTGAGGTGGACAAAAGACAGTGCAGATGTTTCACTAATCAGCTGATTCTCACATTTTACTGAACGGTTGGAACCTATGGATCGAAGGAGCGGAACAAAGGATTGATTGCATGGAGAACATCAATGTCTTCAGAAGAGCTCCTTGTTGGATTGTCACAGTTCTTGTTAGAATATCAGGCATCTCACTTTCAGATAAGTGGTTTAAAATGAGCGCGTGCTGCTAACTCATGCTGGTGAACTCTACCGTTCACGATCACAGCACATCCACCTCAGCGCAAACGTAGACCCTCCGCCCGTTCACAGTTAACGTTCCAACCGATTCTGTTCGACAGCTCTGCAGATGACGATTACACCCGATTCATCCTCATCTAAATCCGATCACAGTGATGTGTCCATACAGTGCGTTGCAGGCTCAGAACAAAGACTGGAGGCATTGAAATCTTTAAAACTTTAACTATTCAATGTGAATGTGACAACCATTTCTTGCTCTTCACAGTTGGATCTTTGTGCCTCTAGTCTTTGAGCTACGTTTGACTGACACCACAGAGATGACATCAACATTCATACTCTCATTGAAAATAAAGCAAAATATGTGTTATATCACCGTTTCCCTTACAGTTTTGATGGGAACCAATCAGACTTGCCCACACCTTGCATTAATGTGATCAGGTGTAACCACAGCCAGAGACTCGGGTCCAGTGGACTGAAGACCTACAGGGGACCAAAGGTCAATGAAAAGGTCTTTACCTCCCTGTGTGTGAATGTGTGCATGTGGTTATTGACTATTCAAACAAAGCCAAAAACGAACAACACAAAGTGCAAACTGGGGTCTCACCTATCAGCTGAACGTACAGAGCTCCACGTCCGTCCGAGACGTCACCGAGTGAACATGCAGCGTATTCTATCAGAGCTCCACTGGCACTCTTATATAAATACTGTTTATTTAGAATCAACACAGGAAGACATGGAAATAAATGCTTCAGACAATCATGGCGACCTGTGGCCAAAAAACAAACATTCTGAAAATGTCTAAGTGCACTTACACAGCTCTGACAAGGTTTGAGTCTAACCTGCAGTGTCCCCCATATGCCCCCCCCCCTCCCCGAAAGGAACAAAAAGGCCCAGAACTAAACCGAAACTAAGTTCTTGATGTCGTTCAGGTCCAGGTACTCACCTCGATCCACCTGGACCTGGCAGAGACAGTAAGAGATGCTGTGAGTGGAATGGTCAGTGGGGTACAGTATTGGTATTCAGGTCTACTCTAAAGACTAGGTGTCCGGTCTGTGAACAGGAGCTCGGGGCTACTCTAACAGGTCTTTGTTCAATAGACGGGCTTTATATTGACTCATTAATGCGTCCTAAATTTACATAGTTTAATATCGACCTCCCCCCTCTCTCCACCGTGGGGGGGGGGAGCAGGCAGCCATGAAAATCACCCACTTAGCCTTGAAATAAATAATAAGGGAAAGGGAAAAGGATCCTCTCTGTACATAGAAAAGAAGGAAAAGGAAGGGGGAGGGGTAGCGGCACATTCACATGTGTGGATGTGGGGGGGGGGGGCGGGGCTTTGATCAGGAGGTCTCTGTGCTTACACTGACTGATGTGGGCTGATGCAGGCACAGTAGAAGCTCTCTCATTATTGACTCGCTCTTCCGGGGAACTCTGCTCTGTCGTCGTCGCCTTTACGTTGTGTCTGATACAGGTGGGAGGGTGGGGGGCAGGGGGGGGCGGGGCCGGGGTGTTTTTTTTTTTTTGTTGTTTTTTTTTTCGATGGGCATTCTCAGAACGAGTCCCTGTGCTGGGGGGGTGGGCGGAGCTGGGAGGGCTCAGAGCATGCCAAACCCTTTGGCGTAGGTGATGGCTTTCAGCAGTCTCTCCCTCAGCTTCTCCTTGCTGCTGTACTCGGGCAGCAGCAGCACGTTAAAGCAGGTGTGGGACGTCGGTAACCTGCGGAGGAGACCACCCGCACACACACACACCGTCAGTTCGTCACACACACACACATACGCAATGGTTTCATCGCACACTCCGTCGGTTCACCTCACACACCTGTCCGTGTCCGGGCCGTTCTTGGCGATGATCATCTTCAGCTTGCCCAGGCCCCCCACAGGTGCTCTGTCAGTGCCGGTAGTGAACTGCAGGAAGAGGCGCTTCTGCTCCTCCCCGAACGAGTGCAACGTCTCCCAGAATTCCCTGCAACGAGACCGATGGAGGGTCAGCGACATCTTTGATTCGACGCCACCATCCTATGACACCAAAGCAATCTCTTACTTGATGATTCTGGAGTCTCTGTTGTAGCCTCCGTCGTATTCCGTCGTTTCCTCCAGCGCGAGGAAGTCCAGGTTCTGCAACGTGTGACAACAACATAAAACATTAACATCACATTAAAGATAGAGATGGATATGTATCCCATCAGATCAGATCAATAATCCTCACCCTACTCCCACAGATGAGCAACTCGATCTCCTCTGGTCTGAACAGGTACTTGAGCGGCGACTCGTTGGTGACCATGTGGAAGCCTCTCCGGAACGCTTTGAACTGCTTCTCCACGCTCTTGTTCAGCATGTACTCCGCATACTGAGCTACAAACTCCTGCAACACACCCCGCCGGAGATGGTTTGTGCGTGTTTTAAAGATCCCGACCTTTCAGAGAGAGCTGTCGCTACGGACGGCGGGCTCACCTTTCTGTTCTCGTTCGTCACCGGGATCTTGTCCCCGTTTTCCCTCAAGTCGTACATGAGCGGGTTCCCGAACAGGTCCGTCTGGGAGATCTGGAACGTGATCATCATGTCTTCCTCGACGCTGCCCTCGTACTCGAGCAGCTCCTTCAGACTCTGGTGCAGAACCTGTCCGGCACAGCCACAGGAAACCTCAGCGCCGACACCTGACAGAGCTAGACAAGACCTACATGAGCTACCGAGGTGGCTCTTACCGGGTTAGCATCTGCCAAATCCCTGAAGGTTCCTTTCTTGCCCATCAGCTTCCTGTAGACCACCATGGGGAAGTGGACATCCAGGATGCAGTTGTTGTAGATGGCCAGACCCAGGACGATGCCGATGAGAGTGTACTGACCCTCGTTCTCGAAGGATGACGGGTTGAACCAGAAAAGTTTGGTGCGTTCGTCATACGTGAACATGCCTGAGGACGGAGACAGAACTTTTAGAAGATCTGATCAAGACAATCCGGTTGCAACCAAGCGGAATTAAACAACATACAAGGTATGTTGTTGTTGTTGTTGTTGTTGTTGTTTCTGCACTGTCAATAAAGTTGTTGCAGAAAGTGTTGCTGTGCTAACACAGTGTGTGATTGTGCTAAGCCAAAATGTCATGTCGGTGGGTGTGAACCAGTTAATCTGATCTGAGGAAGGAACCGTTGACAACATCACTACCCGCACTTCCTGTCATCATCTGGAGTGTGCATTTCAGAATAAAAGCCAAAAAATAAAGAGTACATTCAATTCACTTTCAACACGGACGAACAAACGATTCTTGTTGTCACTTATCCACCACTCAGAGGCTGAAATGAAAAGTTCAAGGGTCAAACGTTATCATCTCAACTGTCCACTGTAAGAGCCACTTCCTGTTCAACTTCACGGGCAGATCAATAAGGTAGTGGAAACACTGTGCAGGAGATGTCAGGTGTAATCAAATTAAACCAGTGTCCATATCTCACCAGTTAGTGAAACATTAACACAGTGACGGGAATAAAACAATCAGCCAAGTTGCAGTGAACATCTCGCAGTTGAACTCAAAATAGATTCTTTATCAAAAAACAATTATCAATTCAATACACAACAGTAATAGGTTATATTGTATACAACAGTATATGCTCCATACATATGTAGTACCATTTGACTATTTCATCATGTAGGGAATAAGACATAACATGAGAGAAACACCCAGCTCTGTGATATCAGATTATACCAGGGTTGTAGCAGGTTGTAATTAGCGTAGCATTTAGCAGCAAGTGAATGAACACAAGCTGTTTGTGTTTTGAGTGACTTCTTTCACTTGAGTCAAGCAAGTGAAGGAATGTAAGAAAAGCTGCAGGGCAGGCTAATGCTAAGAGGCTAGGCTATGGCAACGTAGCCGAGCTAGCTTCTGGTTGATCATTCAATTCACCATGCAGCTTGGATGCTAATGGCAGCAACACTTTATATACATCTATAATGTATATAAGGCTGCAGTGTGGGCTAATGCTAACAGGCTAGGCTATTACAACATAGCCGAGCTAGCTTCTGGTTGATGACTCAATTCACCATGCAGCCTGGATGCTAATGGCAGCAACACTTTATATACATCTATAATGTATATAAGGCTGCAGCGTAGGCTAAAGCTAACAGGCTAGGCTATAACAACATAGCTGAGCTAGCTTCTGGTTGATGACTCAATTCACCATGCAGCTTGGATGCTAATGGCAGCAACACTACATCTACAATGTGTATAAAAGTGAAGGTAACACCAAAATGCTGCGTTCAGTGACCGTGGGACAGGTTGAATTATTAGAGGAATATATAGGTGGAAACTGACATGATGCTGACCCTCAGAATGATGAGTTAAACTCTTTGATGTTAAAAAAAAAAAGTTACCTAGTGCTGCAGCAGGATTGAAATTTGTGAATAGATTTTTGAGAACTTATGAATAGAGACAGAAATCCAATTTTGATGCGAATCCATCTTTTCTTTTTTTGCACACAGCTACTGCAGTATCACTGCAGCCCACTCTAACAAGCCTCTGTTGGTGATCCAACAGCTGCAGCTACACACACACACGTTGGCTGTTGTGTGTCTTCTTACCGATGTCTGGATTGAAGATCTCCTCCACCACCAGCTGAAAGAACTCTTTGGAAACGCCTCCTTCATCAACACCTTGCTCTCCTTCAAACTCCACGTACAGCTGCTTTTTCAAGTCTGCAGGATTTTCCATTGCTATCATCTCCAGCTGTGGATGCAGAGACGCACCAGATGTAGAAAATGAATAGCATAAAGGAGGAGCCTAGTGTGTCGAGAAGGTACAAGCACACTTACCCTGACCAGAGCGTCGTCGATGATGTGGTCTCGGCGGACTTTGAGCCTCAGGTAGGGGTTGAGCTGCTGCCCTTGCACCAGGCTGTAGAGCACAGTAATGCGCCGCTCGCTGTACATGCGGATGCGGTTGTCGTAGTACAGGCCCAGGTTCTTGGTGACGGCGTTCAAGATGAAAGGGCAGGTCATGAACGAGAACTTGTTCTCCGTTTCCACCTTAAAGAAGGTGTAGTCCTTGTCCATCTCCAGCACCTCGTTCAGAGGCTCGTTGACGAACTCCTCAAAGGGGATAAGCGGCCGCCTGCAGTCATTGGTGCGGATCCCCAACTCTGTTTCCAACGGGTCCACCCGGGGACCCTTCTTGTTCCGCCGCTCCTCGCCCAGCAGCTCCTGCAGCGTGAGCTCGCTGGACTCCGGGATGGGCTCCTCGTCCTCCTCCTCGTTGTGCTCCATGTCCAGGTCGCCGCCCAGCACGTTTGCATAGTAGACGATCTTCAAGCACTTGGTGGACGCCACCACCGCGTCGTCGTCGTTGACCAAGTTGCGGCTGTTGAACTCGTTGCTGATCACCTTGTAGGTGATGAGCTGCTGGAAGGTCTCGACCATGCGCCGGATCTGCTCGGCGCTGTAGTGCGACCACAGGCGCGCCAGCTTGGCCTGAGCAGCCAGCGGGAGTTTGCTCATGGCCTTGCAGAACTGAGGGAGTGCGATCTCCAGGTACTCGGGGCTGTGCAGGTTGCTGTTCTCCATCACTATGACAAACAGGTTCAGGTAGTTCGGGTCTCGCGAATACACGTTGTGGTACGTCAGGTCGCACTCCACGTTGGGCGAGAGGTAGACCAGTGCGTTCAGGAAGGCGGCTTCGATCTTCTCGTTGGACAGCAGGCGCTCGTAGACGCGGCGTACCGCTTCAATGTCCACTGACACCTCATCGGGAGCCAGTTTCTGGATTTCGTTGTCCCCTGAGGAGCCCTCGCCGAGCCTCGACGAGGAGGAGGAGGCCGGGGAATCGTCCTCCATCGCCGTGGCAGAGCAGGCGGCTGCCTCCTTTTCGTCCTCGTCCTTGTCCTCATCTTTACCCTGGAGAGACTTAAGCTCCTCCTTGGTGTGAGGCTTGGACCTGCGGAAGCTCTGCACGAGGCCCTCAGCACTGGAGAATACCCGACCTATGACTCTGATCAGAGGGGAGTAATCCTCCTTCTCCCCACAGATGTCTAGGATCTCGTACACTTTCTCCTCCGTCAGGTAGATCACATCTAGACACAGAAGGTATCAGATGGTTAAAACTAACAGGAAGTGTCTCCTGCTTGACTCACTCGTCGGCAGCGTCTCGTTCTTACCTTTGAAGTTGTCCCTTACAGAGTGGACGTCTTTGTGGTTCATCTTCCTGTTGCTGCAGGCCGAGTTGCCGTGAGCGCTGCTCTCCAGGTAGGCCGAGGCCGTGCCTTTCTTCGAGGGGTGGGGGTCACACAGCTTGGCGTTGACCTTGTAGAGCTCCAGGGCCTTGACCGCCGCCGCGTTGTTGTCCATGCGGTTGAAGCCGACCGACGAGGCGCACCACGAGTTGGAGCACGACTCATTCCCACAGCCCTCGGTTAACTGGTGGTAGTAGCGCTCTATTAGATGTTTGGCAGCTGCTCGCTTCCTGTGTCCAAGATGAGGCACGACAGGTTAGAGGTTTATTCATCCTGACGGCACTTTAGAGCAAACACAAGCCTGTTTCCATGGTTATGACTGAACAATCAGAGTGTTCATGTTTCAGAGTTGAAACACAATTTACTACTACATCCATTAGAATTGGGTTTAATAACTCTATAATATGCAGTGCGGGACAAATTTCCCATAGGGACAATTAGGTCTATCCTATCCTAATATGGTTAACAGGAAGTACGCATACTCGCATACTGTTGACAATAACTTTATTAACAAGCCAGGAACAGCTTAATACAGTAATTGTACCATCACAAATTAAGCTAAGCATATTTATTAGGCTGATATTGATAATGATGTCTGAGCTTTACATATACAATACTGATATATCCGCTGCTATGAATCTATTGACATCAACTGTGGAAGCATTTTAGCCAAAGCTCCAAAGTTAAATCATGAAAGCCCACGTCTACTTTTTGCAGTTCTTCTTCAATGCAGTGCATCTTCATAATTTAAATACAGTGCGTGCAGCTGGATCAGTCTGGAGCAACTTTGCACTGCTGTTAAGATGCATCATCACCATCATCACATAATTGGAAGAACACAGTGAAGACAGGCAGATGAGAACAGTGCTGTCAGTCTCAAACACCTCATGCACGCATATATGTCAGAGGATAAAATTAGTGGAACTTACATTCGGCTTGCTTCTGAGTTCTCTATTTCAGGCTCCTCGTATTCTCTGGTGAAACAAACAACAGCAGAGGTCACGACGTGCTGCACTGACATGTTAATTACAGCTAATACCACAGGCTCTGTGTCAGGGACTCAGGGGGATTCACATATGAACATTAAAACCGATTATAAAAAAAGACATGCTAGTTTACAACCAAACTGCCGTGTGTCTTTCAGCTGAAACTACCGGGAAACCGGCGTCATAATAAGTGCATTTTCATAAATTAGCATTTATGAGCTAACTCCGTTAAAACAAGCATTAAATGCGATTTTTCACCGGAGCAGTAGATGCTGGTGAAGCAGCAAAATGTCAGGTACCTGCTCATCCTGACGCTGCCTTAGCAAGCTAATATAGCAAAGAGCAGAAGCCCGCCGGGTCGTATTGTAACTATCATTCATGCACAGTAATAATTTCCAAAGTAAAGAGCAGCTTTCGGGTTATAAAAACCCAATGCTTGTGATGCACTTCGGCTAAATGTACCAATAGAAACAACAGAGCTGTAGCATCCACGCAGCTAGCAGCGGCTAGTTAGCTATGCCTTTCAGTGTGTCTCCTAGCATCCCTGGCATCCCCGGCTCTCTCCTCTGAGCGTCCCCACCTATCGGGTCTTCCTGCGGGGCTGGTCTCGGCCTGTGGTGGCGCACACTCACAGTCCTCCTTCTCGTCGGAATTCATACGAGACTTTCTCCTCAGTGGTTTGTTATCCTGCGGCTGTTAAGTAACTGTACTAGGTCCTTCGCGGGCCGATAACCGCTTCGACGGCGCGACGTGTTCAAGTACGAGCGGGCAGTGACGGAAGGGGTTTCTGATCAAGACTTCATTCACGGCCTTCCCACTGCAGGCTCTTCACCCTGCTTCAGCTCCGCAGCCATCTTGACTTCACCATCAGCCCACGTCCCACAATGCAATGCGCTCTAGCGAAAAGACCTGGTGGAGTGGATCAGGATGCTGGAAGGGACTGGAGTCTTATCCATCATTATACTACATCACACTCACTCACTCACACACACACACACACATGCCCAAATGCAGTATGATGAAATATTATGGCACAGTCTCATATTATCAATCTTCTGCCTATAATGGAGGAAATGGGTCAAAACAAAGACAAATGAGCCCAATAATGCTACATAATAAATATATGACATGAATGAAATGGTGAATATTTATCCTCCCACCACCCCACCCCATGACATCACATATGGCAGCTGAGGGAAACACTGCATTAGTAAAGCAATGATGACCCTGGACATGACCCTGAACTTGTCAGTTTAAGCATCTATATCTGCCGAGAATCTCATTTCTATATCAAAAAGGTATAATAGATGTCATTTGGACATAATGTTGTGAGTGCATACTTTGTACAGCAGAGGGCGCTGCAGACAACATGACAATTACTGATGCACATGTCAAGGAGACAAGGACAAGGAATCTGGGGGATGCTGGACAAAGTGTTTGAAATAAACTGTGCTTAAGTTGTTATTAAATATAATTATTAATATTAGTATCATCTTTGACACTGGTTGTTCATTGGTAAAGATAAAGAAAGTGAGGTGCAAGGCCTGGAGTTAATTAAATTAGAGGATAAGAAGTGAACACGTTTAAAAATTAAAATTTAAAATTGAACTGTACACTATGGTGTAAAATTAACCACAGGAAATGAAAGAGATATAGAATATGTACCATTCATCACCACGAATCACGCAAACACATAACATCTGATATCGTAAATGTGTTTTCAAAATAGTTGCCTTTGGGCGGGAAAGTAGCGGAACTGGCAACCCACGCTGCTCGACGTTGGCTCTGCACACGACCTTCGAAGAGGAGACTTCTCGACGCTGACTGTCGATTGAGTCGCAGCGAAGACTTTCACACACCGCTGCCTTGGACGCTTTTCAGTTAGTAAGGTTATGAATACCTCTTATTTTTAATGTAACCGAACAGGTATCAATTACATATTTTCTTGTTCTTTGTCATAAATGAGGAATTAGCTGATTTTGGTTGGTGGCTAGCCTTCGCCATGACCGGCACTTGGAAAAACTAGGTTATTGTCAATAACCTGAACCATATAATTGGTAATAACCGAAAGATATTGCGGTGGAGATTATCTTGGTTATTGTAAAGTATATTGTCGAGTTGAAGAAGCGGCACTGCTCCTTGAGGGTGTGTCAGGATTAGCCACCTAGCTTGGATAGCGCTTGTATCAATGGTGTTAGCTTCGTGCAACTAGCTCGATGAATTTACTGTACACTTGCTCGTTTTTAAAAATAATTAGGCTTAAATATGAACCCAGAACCGAGTGGGCCAAGTGCTGGTGTGATTGTTCACAATGAATCCGTAAGTCCCTGGTTACGTTTCCCGCAGTAAGTGAGACAATATTAGCAACAGTGTAGCTAAACCCTGATAACGCCACGAGGCTAATGGCCGACATTTTAGCCACTCGTTCGACGACGCAAAGGAAAGGATGTACTACATGCTAGCATCTAATTGTGGACTTGTGCGTCTCTGAAATTTTCAGATATACTAAAATGGACGAGTGGGAAGATGGGGTAAGTTATTTAACTGACAAAGCTCCTACTAAACTTGTCATTTATTAAGTAATTGTTGTTATTTTCTATTGTGGAGGCTGTAAATTCTTGAATATGCTTTTGTGCTTGTAGGCAGCTCCTGTCAGTTCTGTGACACCAAGCAGTTATAATGCAAATGAAAGTAAGTAATTAACCACTGTCAGTGCAACCTTAAAATTTTACCAAGTGTCAATTTATGTATTTTTCTTTTTCTTTTATCATTTTGATGGTATGCTCATACAGTGCATGTAGGTAAAATGAGCAGAGAACTACTAAAACATTGTCTAATGGGAAGTGAACATCCTGTTTCTAGGCTCAGAACAAGACTTCAGGAATGGAGACACTGGTGAATTTGGGAGGGGTAAGTGAGGCGAGATGAGCAGTTCTTATCTCCCCCTTAAAAATCATCGATGATGAACATTGCTGTGGCTCTTTGCAGGTCGTGGTGGAAGAGGTCGAGGCAGACGAGGAGGGTTTTCAAACTCATTCTCCTCAGGTATCCGTTCATCTTGTAACAGCAGTAGCTTCTGTTGTAGTGCTGCTTAATCTGACTGTGGGGAACTAACACTTAACCTCTGTCTACAGGAGGTGACGAGGATGGGGGTGGTAAGTCCTGGCAGGATGACAGTAACACAAGTTCTTCAGCGGTCTGGTTTTGTACAGCTGCTGAGCCTTCTGTCTCTTCTTTACAGATGCTAACAGCTGGAACAACTCAGTAGGAGACAGAGGTGGATTCAGAGGTCGAGGAGGCCGAGGTGAGCCTGTACACTTCTTTCTACAGTAATGAAACCCCACTAAATGTTAAAGGGGGAATAAAGCAGAGAACTGTGTTTACGAAATCATGATTTCCGACTGTTTGTCCAATCAGGGCGCGGCAGAGGGTTTGGTGGAGCGGACCGCGGCGACTTCGGCGGTAAAAATCTCTGATTTTTCACTCTTTGACATTTTGGTGAAGTCTAAGACGTGTCACTGACTGAACTGTTTTTGCAGGAGGAGACGAGGCAGTTTGCGAAAACGGCAAGTGTTCTGCCCTTGTGTACATGAACACAGACAGGTTTCAGTTTCTGTTTAAGTTCATGTGTTGATATTGATGTGTGTGTGTTTTGGACAGGCTTCAGAGGAGGCAGCCGAGGAGGGCGAGGCAGCAGGGGAGCTGGAGGCTTCAGACAAGGTGTGTAGCACACATTTAAAGTAGCGTGAAGAAGTCCAGTGTGATTCGTGAGTGACGGATGATGATGTGTTGAAGGTGGAGACGAGGGAGGCAGAGGAGGCTTCGGCGGAGGTAAAAGAAACGTCTGAGCTTTTTGAAAACCCGGTTATATCATGATGGTGGATCCTGAGTGTTGTCGTTGTGTTGTTGCAGGTTACAGAGGAAAAGATGAGCAGGTCTTTCCTCGAGGTAGAGTTGCCGTTTTTTAGAATTAATAATCAATATAATGCATTTATGATGTTAAACATGTCACTAATGTGATTGATGTGTGTCTAAGCAGGTGATGATAAAGATACGGAGAGTAAGGACGGGCCCGATGGCGACAGTAAGTCAACAGACCTCGGTAACTAACGCCCGACAGTCCTGATGGAAGCTCAACGGCTTCTGCTTTGACCCACAGGGCCGAGGGTCACCTACATCCCTCCGACCCTCCCCGACGACGAAGAGTCCATCTTCGCCCACTACAAGTCCGGCATCAACTTCGACAAGTACGACGACATCCTGGTGGACGTCAGCGGGGCCAACCCGCCGCAGGCCGTCATGGTGAGGAGAGCTGGAGCGTCCGGGGGTGTTAAAGTGAGCCCTGTCGCCGCGACAACACGTGACGCCGCATGTCCGATGTGTTGATTTCAGACCTTCGAGGAGGCGACGCTGTGCGAGTCCCTGCGGAAGAACGTCAGCAAGGCCGGGTACGTGAAGCCCACCCCTGTGCAGAAGCACGGCATCCCCATCATCTCTGCCGGCAGAGATCTCATGGCCTGCGCCCAGACCGGATCTGGCAAAACGGTGAGACCAGACAGGTTTGACCCTTGACCTGTGGGTGTTGTGTTTGTGTGTGTGTGTGTGAAATATCCGGATTGTCTCGTTTCATCAGGCGGCGTTCCTGCTGCCCATCCTGCAGCAGCTGATGGCCGACGGCGTGGCGGCCAGTCAGTTCAGCGAGCTGCAGGAGCCCGAGGTCATCATCGTCGCTCCCACCAGGGAGCTCATCAACCAGATCTACCTGGAGGCCAGGAAGTTCGCGCATGGGTGAGGTCACGTTTTGCGAAACAATCACTGGACGCTCCGATGGCGCCGGCCAGCTGCTGACGTGTCTTGTGTGAACTCCGCAGGACCTGCGTGCGCCCCGTGGTGGTCTACGGCGGGGTCAGCACCGGACACCAGATCAGAGACATATGCAGGGGGTGCAACATCCTGTGCGGAACGCCGGGCCGGCTGCTGGACGTGATCGGACGAGGAAAGGTTGGTCAACCCGGGTTGCGTGACGTTTCACAATCCTCAACCGGGGGATTAATCGAAACACGTGTGTCCCGCAGGTCGGGCTGGAGAAGCTGTGCTACCTGGTGCTGGACGAGGCCGACCGGATGCTGGACATGGGCTTCGAGCCGGACATGCGGCGCCTGGTGGGCTCCCCCGGGATGCCGTCGAAGGAGAACCGCCAGACCCTGATGTTCAGCGCCACCTACCCCGAGGACATCCAGAGGTCCGACCGCAGCACGCACCGGCTCACCGCCGACAGCACGCTGGCTCCACCGGTGCTCAGACATGTTGTGTGGTTTACAGGATGGCGGCCGACTTCCTCAAGACCGACTACCTGTTCTTAGCCGTGGGCATAGTGGGCGGAGCCTGCAGCGACGTGGAGCAGACGTTTATTGAAGTGACGAAATTCTCGAAGAGGGAGCAGCTCGTGGATCTCCTCAAGACCACAGGTGATTCTGTTCTTAGTTCACGCGTCGAAGAATTAAAATCCACACGGCTCTGAATGAAACAGGATTCAAACGGGTCCTGGTCTTGGTTGCAGGGTCGGAGCGCACCATGGTGTTCGTGGAGACCAAGAGACAGGCCGACTTCATCGCCACCTTCTTGAGCCAGACGAAGATTCCAACCACCAGCATCCACGGGTAAGCGACGCCTTCACGGACCCGCGTTCCTGTTGTTTCTAGCGCAGACGGTGACGTGTGGCGTGGTCCCGCAGGGACCGCGAGCAGCGGGAGCGGGAGCAGGCCCTGGCCGACTTCCGCTCGGGCAAATGCCCGGTCCTGGTGGCGACCTCGGTGGCCGCCCGCGGCCTGGACATCCCAGACGTTCAGCACGTGGTGAACTTCGACCTCCCGAACAACATCGACGAGTACGTCCACCGGATCGGGAGGACCGGTCGCTGCGGCAACACGGGGAGGGCGGTGGCTTTCTACGACCCAGACGCCGACGGGCAGCTGGCGCGGGCCCTGGTCAGCATCCTGTCCAAGGTAAGGCCAGCGCCGCTCACCCGCAGGAGGGGCGGACACACTGTCGCTGTCTGACTGCGTTCTGCTTGATTGACAGGCCCAGCAGACTGTGCCCGCGTGGTTGGAGGAGTGTGCGTTCAGCGGCTTGGGGAGCTCAGGCTTCATCTCGTCTGGAAAGACCTTCGCCTCCACAGACTCGAGGAAGGTAACAGAGTCCAAATCATCTCCTTTATTATGCATCCTTATTTGCATCCCATTGTCCTCACCGTGTCCTACTCGTCCCCCGTCCTCAGGGTCCACAGGGCGACTCTTTTCAGGACAGCGGGAGAACCCAGGCGGTGGCGGCTCCGGCCACGGCCGACGACGAAGAATGGGAGTAGAGGAGCATCAGCGGACCATGAGAGCAGCACACACACCAGCACTGACCTGCGTTGTTTTCTTTCCAGGTGTTCACCCTGCTGTCGTTTTATCACAGCGGGTTTGTTTCAGTGAAAGCAGTTGTAGAAGATTATGTAGTCCCGGGCTGGACAGGAGACACGTGTCAAGAGAGATGTTCAACAAAGAAAAGGATTGGTATTAAGTGAGATCTGTCAACTTAAGCTGCACTGACCAGGGTTTTTTTGGTTTGTTTGTTTGTTTGTTTTTTTTAAGTTTTATTATTTTTTTTATTCTTTTAAGACATTTACCACGGTTGTTTCTGACCACAAGTCAAAACGAAAGAACCATATATTTGAATATATATTTTTGTTTGCAACCAGAAGAAAGATCATCAATAAATATGTTCAAAGCAAAGCCTGTGTGTGTTGTCCTGTATGTTCAGTGTTAATGAAGCTCATCATTACAGTTAATATTGCTGCCTGATTTAATGTTCTTTTATAAACTGAACTGTGGAATTATTTATAAAACCCAAAATATCAGTAATTATGTTTTAGAATTTGCTGAACACTAAATTTCATTTGAAACAATGTTTATTAAAGACTAATAATTGACAATAAATAAGTAATCATTCCAAATCTTTAAAAATAATACAATAATAGCAAAGATGTGGATGCAGAGGAAGAAAACTAAGCAAATCCTATGGTGTCTGTAGCCCCACCCACTCTATCTTACGTCATACGGCAGCAGAAATTTGATTGGCTGGCCCCCTGTTCCTCGTTTCAAACTTGTGCCTAAACCGGAAGCAGACGAAAACAAGCGAAGCCGCTCATTGAGAAAACGGCCAGAGCTGAAAACAGCGTGTGTTGTCGGTGTGACAGCTTCAGAGGAGCCTGAGCGGAGCTCGCCTCGACCGGTTAGCCATGAGGCCAACAGCTAAACACAAGGTAAGACCGACAACGACCAGGATTAGCAACGTCAGTAATTAGCATAGCTCGGTAGCTGTTTGTCAGACGACAGCGCTGCTGTTGGTGTAATGTCAACTGATGTCAGCGCTAACACTGACGTCAGTGAGCTGCTGGAGTCACGGTTCACTTTGACGTTACATTATAAAGTTGAATGTTTCTCTTTAAATCACACAGCTGCGGGGTTCTGCCTCAGTTTGTCGGTTTTTGCTGGTGTTAGTCTGACGTGTAGGAAGAGTATCTGACATCTGAGTCATCAACACGGCTACATGAAGTTTATAAGATTAGATTATGGGATGTAGGATTTATGTGGAGGCTGGATCAGCTGGGTGAAGGGAGGAAGGGTTACTGTCCTCCTTCACCTGGAACAACAATCTATCAGAGATCACAGACATAAGGCTGACCAGATGTTTCACTGACCAGGTGTTTTACCTTTACCAGTTGGTTGAGTCTGAAGACTGACCAGATGTTTGAGACCCAGACTGACCAAATGTTTGAGACCCAAGACTGACCACATGTTTGAGATGGAGGACTGATCAGATGTTTGAGACTGAAGACTGATCAGATGTTTTGCCTAAGGACTAACCAGATGTTTGACCTTGACCAGATGTTTCAGACTAACCAAATCTTTCTGAATTAAGGCTAACCAAACGTACCATTTTGAAGGCCAGATGTTTCAGACAGAAGACTGACCAGATGTGTGGTTTGTAACTGACAGGTGGTGACATCAGGGAGATTGACAGGAAGTGGCCGGATGCAGCTGACCAGAAAACAGTGAGTACACCTGAACATCTGTCCTCACCTTTTTGTGTCAGTACCCCCCTGACTCCCTCTGTCTCATCCTGCCAGAGGGAGTCCACATCCTGGACCAGCAGCCAGACCTGAGCCAGCCTACTCCCTGTACTCCACAGACTCTGAAGACCAGGTACTAGCATGAGCTCACTGAGGTGAAAGCAGCAGGTCATAGGTCACAAACCAGGAAGTGTTGTGGACAGGAAGTGTCAGTGACGCTGAGGTGTTGTCTGTCCTCTCAGGTCACGACTCTCCATCAGGGTCTGGACCGCTGTGCTGCCTTGCTCGGTGGCATCCTCCAGGCTGAGGAGGCAGCAGGGACAGGTGGAGCAGCCAGATCCAGACGATCCACTTCAGTGGGGAAGAAGACCCTCAAGAAACCACAGAAGAAGACAGGTGTGTGTAGCGCTAAGTCAGTGTGGACCAGGTCCTGGTTTTGGGTTGGTAACAGTGCCCCTAATTTCTCTCCAGGCCAGAAGAATCCTCAGTCAGGTCAGGAGGACAAGGCAGCACGACTCCAAGACCGGGACCTCGGTCTCCAGCGGCTCACTCAGGGGTGAAGCTGCATCCGCCTCAGAAACCGGTCCAGACCCTGCCCCAGTCCCACCCACAAAGGCATCAGCTTGTCTCCACCAGCACCCCTCCTTTGAAGTCCCAAAGTCCTTCCTTACCTCCATCCAAGTCCCAAAGTCCTTCCATACCTCCATCCAAATCCCAGACCCCCATACCTACATCCAAGTCCCAAAGTCCCTCAACCCGTCTACCCAAGACCCAGACCTCCATCCCTCCACCTCAGCCCTCTGTCCTCCTGTCTGTGGTCCAGTCCTCTTCTCACTCAGACCACCTACCTCTCCGTCAGCCTGGCGTCCTGTCTGCGCCCGAAGCTCTGCCTACACACCACAACACAGGGTGTGATGTAGAGGAGGAGGCGGAGCCTGTTCCCGTGAGGGACACCAATACACACAATCACACCTGTACCACGAGGATGTCAAAGGCACACCTGGATCCTGAACCGACTCATGATGTCCCTCGGGAAACCAGCAGTCCAGAGTCCACGAGAGCAGAGACAGTCCAGTATCTGCTGGGAGAACTCAAGACCCTGATAGCTGGACGAGGTAACCTGTCCACCCTTTGTTCTTTCTGTGGTTAAATCCAGATGTTCCAGACCAGATGAAAACATCTGGACACTGTGATGTGTGTGTCTAGGTAGTGTAGCAGAGAGGCTGCTCAGTCACCTGGAAGAGATGGTGACGGACGGTGATCGAGATCTGAACCAGAACCAGCTGCTAAAGGAGACAGAGAGACAGCAGGACGTGGAGACACTCTGTAACGCAGAAGGTAATGTGTGTGTGTGTGTGTAAGTAGAGAATGAATGTGTGTGTGTGTGTGTGTTCTCGATGATCCAACTTGTGTGTCTCCACAGTTGCGACCCTGCAACAGGAACTCAACGCCGCCCAGTCCAGTCTACAGGAAGTCCAGGACGACCTGAGAGAGCTATGGCAAGCCCTGAGGGATACACAGGATGAGCTGAGAGGCAGAGACACTGAGACCACAGTCATCAGGACAGGTCCGGACCCAGACCCCCACCAGTGAATCTGGACCAATCAGGATGTGTGTTTAATGTTGGTGTGTGTGTGTGTGTGTGTGTTTGCGCAGAGCTGGAAGCAACCAAAAGAAGGTTGGCGGAGAGCGAGCGGGAGAAGAGTGAGTTAGCCTCTGTCGCCCAACAGAGACTGGAGGAGATGGAGAACTTGAGAAGGTAAGTGTTGATAAGTGATGGTTGTGATGTCATCATTAGGCTCCTCCCCCCTCATCTATCTGCCTCTGTTTCAGGATCCTGCAGAGTCGGGATTCATCTGGATCTCCCACACTGACTCAAAGTTCACTACCAGATACAGAACAGCAGCAGAAGCCAGCAGGAGGTGCACCTGAACGCATCGCTGAGTACCTGATGTCCCTGGGTCCCGCAAAGAACCTGATCCCAGTCCACCCGAGACACACCGAGACTCACGTGGGTCCAGCGCAGCAGCAGCTTCTGGACTCCACCCTGTCCCGGTGCGACGCGGAGTCCGTGTGGTCCGACTGGACCCTGAGGTCCGGGTCGACCTTCGACACCAGAGACGAGGCCGCGTTCAGGGACGGTCTGGCAGCCCTGGACGCCAGCATCGCCACCCTGCAGAAGACAATCCAGCTGGACCTCAGGAGATGATCTAGACTCAGCTGGATCCAGAATCTCCAGTCTTTCCTCTCCTTAGCACTTTGTTTTTATTGGTTTATAATGTAAATTGATATTTAACAGATATGAAATAAAGCATTTTAACTATTTCCCTTGGTTGTCATGGAGACTGTTCTGTTTTTAATCATCACCCAGAAAAAAACGAGGCACGTTTTTATGAAACAGTACAAACAGGTTTTAATAGGAAAAGTATCAAAGAGCGTTCAGCGACAGTGAGCCAGTTTTTGGCACATAGTGTTTAGAGAGCTCAACCGTCTGATGTCACCGCGAGTTAACAGTACAAACACATTCATCTGCTCTAACACATAAATAACAGATTTCAAAATAAAAGCAACAACACATTCCCTTTGGTGGATCGAGACCAGGTCTCGGTCTCAGTGCAGGAGGATCAGGATCAGGCCACGTGGAGAGGACGGCCTCTATCAATACACACTTTAGCTACTCTACACACACATACACACACGCAACCCAGCCCTTAATAGTGCAAATGAGCAGCAGTGAACTAATCAAGGATTGAAATGCAGGAATACATTAAAGGAAATGGTGTGTGTGTGTGTTTCATGATAATCCACTTCAGTAAGGTTGTGTGGAGAAGACCCTGTTCAGACCAGACCAGATCTGGTGCATTTTGCATATGGTGCATTTGAGACCTGATCCCTCGGACCCATAGAAGCGGTCTGGACCACATCCTGTTAGCATTGTAACACATATCTGGTTGTTTGCATACGACACAAGAAGTGGGATGTTATAAGGCCAGGTGTGAACTAACACACTGAAACAATCAGTTGATTTATACCATCTCCCGAATGACAGAGTAAACCCCGCCCACCCCTGACATCATCAATTTGATTAATGGTTTGTTTTTGTCAAACTTGTCAGTTCGGTTTCTTAGCTTTCTACATTTACATCAGTATTACATTTGTTTTACACTACAGTATATAGTACCAGTATGTGTGTATGACAAGTATATGATACATTCATTACAGTTTGACTTGTCTGGGGTCAGATTTCTCTCTCCTGGTGATGCTAACTGCTAACTGTTAGCGCCACCTACTGACGAAGACCATGAAATGCAGTTAAAAGCTCAAACAAAGCTATATGTGGTGTTGTAATTATGAATATGAGGCCAAACCGTAAATGTAACATGGATGGCAGGTTTTGAGGGTTGATGCTAATGCTAATGCTAATGGTAAAGAGGGACACCGGAGGCCACAGCTGGCTTGCGTCTGTCCTGGACGCCGCCGCTCTCCAGCTCCTCCGCCGTGTCCCCGAAGCCGTGGTAGTGTCCGTACTGCTGGAAGTCTCCGAGCTCCGCCCCCATCAGCCCCCACCAGGCCGGCCGCTGGGACACGCAGCTGCTGGGGCTCCCGCTCAGGTGCAGAGAGCCGCACATGTCCGCTGAGCGGCGCTGACTCGGTGGCGGCGAGACTGCTGCCTGCTGATTGGCTGAGGGGAGGGGTTTGGGTGGGACGGGGTGCAGGTGATGATGATGGTGACCGTTGGTGAAGGCTTTGGTGTCATCATCTGTTTTTTAAAACAACATTTAACAGTAAATATCAAATATAAAACCACTTATGTATTTTTAATCTGTACAGTTACTAAAGAATTAAAGGTCTTACCTGAGCTGAGCTCCTGTGCTGACTCTGTGTTCATGCTCTCCACCTCCTCCCCTGCACTGAACATCTGCAGCAGCACATCTGGAGGAGACAGAACCACATGTAAACAGATGTGTAGAGTCCAATCAGATCAGATCTTGTGTGGTTTCTGATGTCACAATCTCTTACTGTCCGCTTTCTTAGCTCTCTTCACGTGCCCGGGCTCCGCCGCCGCCAGCAGCCTCTTCCTCTGACCGCATGCGGCGGCGGCGGCGTCCCCGTTGGCACGGAGCGCGCTCAGCTGCTGCAGCTGCTTCTGGGCGTCGGAGATGAAGTGGGAGCAGTCGAGGAAGCCGTGCGCGTGGGCCAGGTCCGCCGCTGTCTGCCCACTGGCGTTCCTTAAACTAAGGAAGAAGAGGGACAAGTAAGAAGAAGGACTTCCTGTCCTGTCCTATCCTGTCCTCCATCAGTCTAATCTCCAACATTAGAGGGACATGTTTGCAGGGGGAGATGATCACCACCAGTCAATGTTGGCTGATCAATATATCAATATAGCTGATCTGGGCCTGACCAACTCCCTCTGCAACACACTCATCAATCATCCTACTGCTGCTAAACACATCTGTCACTTATCAATACAAGACGATAGAATAAATATTTATGGCACAACTTCACAATAACACAACCCTGATTAAGGATTTATGAATGGTTTATAACTAGTTTATTACTTAGCATGCTAGCTAATTTATAAAACATATATAATAACATGTTATAATATATAAGATAAATAAAGCTAAATGCTAAATAGTGTGTTCCCATATCTTGACAGCCATGTTATTATCACGTGTGTGTGTGTGTGTAGTGTTGTAACTTAATAACCTAATTATAAACCATTAGTAAATGCTTTGCAAGGGTCATCTGGTCATAAAGTGGTGTATGGCCAATAGGTAAGAACTAATAGAATCAGAGCTACAACAGATGGTGTATCCTCTACATTATAAAACAATAAAGATCATATCAGTTAGTTCTGCAATCCTCACTCTGAGTCTTTTCTATAAAATGAAATGTCTTCTCACGGATAATCGCATTTACATTTTTATCTTCCTCAACACCAGACAAATGACCAAGAAAGCGATGGTTTGTTTGAATACAGCATATAAAAGACGCCGGCATCTTTGCTCTACTGGTTTCTAAGGGTCACTATATTGCTATTGGGTGAATTAGGGTCATTTCATTTTATAAACTATTAGCTATTAGCTTATAGCTCAAGCTCTGTTCTACATGTGGATTTTAAACTGCTGTTCACAGCTAATTGTGATGACTTAACCATCTAACGTCCAGCTATGCTAACTATGCTAACATGCACATATGCACCAAACACTCATATGTTCGCAGTAATTGGCAGGTAGCACTGCCTCACTATACCCAGCTTGCTTTGTTTGTTAGCTAATTAGAACAACTGATGAATTAGACTTCTAGCAAAACATCCAACTGTGCTAACTAAGCTAACACAAGCTATATACACCAAGGGCTGCCCCTTATATGTTAGCAGTAACTGGCAGGTAGCAGTGCCTCACTGTACCTGGCTTGTTGGCCTCATGCGCTAGCTAATTAGAACAACAGATGAATTAGCCTTCTGGCAAAACATCCAACTATGCTAACTTAGCTAACACGAGCATATGCACCAAATTTTTGGCTCTGCTCTTTATTAGCCAGGAATTAGGCATTTAACCCTTCCAAAATGGTGACAGCAAACCAGGCTGCGACTGTTAAGTTTTTTTTACTGAAAAAAACAACAACAACAACAAAAGCAGCAGCCATGATAAGAGCTAGATAATTGTCTCTTATTGCCTTTAACAAGAGCTTTGCGTGTTTGTGTTTAGAAAAATAGGATTTACCACCAATGTGTCACTGTATGAGCAGTAAAAATAAGATAGTAAATTATGGATTAGGTGTTTTTTGGTCATCTTCTACAGTAAGTGTCTTGTCTGGTGCTGAGAGAAGCTTCATCGGGGTTGGTTTCACCTCAGTCTGGAAGCTGCTTCACCCTGAGATCAGAACATGTGACATGTTTACATCCTCACACATGATCCTCAGAGGTGTGAAGGCCTGATCGTGGTATGTGGTCAAACTGTTAGAAGAAGCATTTCATTTCACCCCCCAGCTGATCCTGAGCTCCTGAGGTTTCTACTCTATATCCTGAGGGCTGTTAGCACACAGTTAGTTAGCTAAGCATGCAGGTCTACACATGGCTAGCATCATCATCTTCATCATCATCATCATAATCAGTGCTTTCTTAGCATGGAAACCAATCACTGCAGGAAATACCTCGCCAGTTTGCCAGCTGCAGAAACTGTAGGAAGCGATAGTGAACACTCATTGGCTCAACTGTAAGATGCTCGCTGATTCTGCAGTGCCTATATGGACTGCTCCCTCTTTCTGGGACTACTTGAGAAAATCATGTTCAAATTGACACGCTGTAAAACATCAGAACGAGCAGGGGTTTGTCTCTGCCAGCACAGATCCACATGAATGAAGCTCATGGTTAGATATCCTGTCTTCACACAACACAGCACACCATCACATTAAACAGACTCTCCTCACTGTGGCTCACTGTCAGAGTCCCTGAGGCTCAAGAGCTCATGTGCTGCATTCACTGACACTGACATTTCAAGATCAACCAGAACTAGTTTGATCCTCAAAATGAACTTATTAATTAACTTATTTTTATATTTAATTTTTAACAGTTTTAAATTTATTTCAGTTTTATTCTTATTTACACAACTACACAGTATTTGATTATTAATTTTAGAATATGAATCTATTCAGTTTAAATTGATACAGTTTTTTTTCACAAGTGTTAAGTGACTCAACATCTGTTTTAAATATTCAAATATTATAGTTATACTCTGTTCTGAATTTACAAAATTAAAGCGCTCAGGTCTTTGTGTCAGTGGCTCCATGTAAACAGAAGCAGATGAGCTTCTCTGCCGTCATATTACATCAACATTAATGTCAGTGGCTAACTAACATAGATATGAGAGCAGTTGTTGCAGAAAAGCTACTGCATCAAAAACAACACACACTCACACACACTTAACATTCATAACATAACATAATGTCATTCTGAACTCTTCCTATGTAAGATATGATCCACCTTAAATCAGGTAGTCTGGGAGAAAACGGTCAATAAAACATCTGGAATATTTCAACACTTCCAGGTGATTCATTTAAAGTTATGACTTACTTAGATCATGCCAGATGTTTTAATTGATTCTCTTTGACATATACCCTACATACACGAGTTAGTGTTGTTGTTTCCGGTGGTTTTCAATTATATATTTTAAGTTTACGGACATTAATCTTAAATTATCGGAAGAAAAAAAGCCACATAAATGTGTAAAATGTAAAACTGGGAAAGTTCAAAATCACAAACTACCGCCTATCCATCCTCCCAGCTCGGTTGTTGATTTTCTGACCTCAACCAGTGTGACCGTTTCCTCCCAAACAGCTGATGTGACATTAGACACTGAGAATTAATGAAGACAAAAAAGAGACTAACACCACAGCAGCAGAACTTATACACGGGTGATATATAAAAAACAGTTGTTGCACATTGATTAAAATGACTTTAGATTCTGATGTGATGCGCAGAACATCCAGAAAATGCAACAAGAGGGAGATATGATGCAGGATACTTACTGTGGTTTAGCTCCTGCTATCAACAGCACCTGGACACACTCCAAGCTACCTGAGCGAGCTGCCTTGTGGATGGGAGCCTCACCTACAAAGTCCTAAAAACACATAAAGGGGATGAATGGGAAACGGCACTGCAAGGTTTCTATGTCACTATGAACCTGCTGTCAGAGTGATGGAGGACTGACCTGCCTGTTGACGTCAGCTCCGGCCTGAGTCAGCCACACCAGGCACTGAGGGTGTCCTCCAAACGCCGCGGTGTGTGTCGGTGTCTGGTTGAAGCGGCTGGTCACCGAGTTCACCTCGCAACCCATCTGCACCAGGCGCACCACGCACTCCAGCTGTTAACACAATACCCACAATACAACATCAGTGGTGTAATTACTGAGAGGTTTAGCTGAGTTTTAACTGTGTTAACATGTTAATATGACATTTAAATTATGCATTATTCATTCTGTTCAGTCCAGTTGAACTATTTTAATATTCAAAGGTGTATCTTACTATTTTCCATGAGTTGTAAGTACACTAATATCATGTTAGCATTTTTTGTGTAAATATAGGAACATTAAATATATGAACATAGTCAATATTTCATTTAAATAAGCTTAGGTATTAACAAACACAGTTTAACAACCAAGGATAACATGTGACTGTTAATAATAATAATAATAATAATATAAATTCAGTATGGAAACCAAAGTGTAACAAAAAAGTTATTACAAAGTAAATTAAATGCCATTTGCAAAAGATAAAATGGTTCAGCAAAACATGTTGAGCAATGGTTTGTTCTGTGTAATAAATTAAAAGAATTAGGGATTTGTGTTGTCATGTTAGCATGTTTTGAAGTCACGACCTCAGATTTACACTTCCTGCTTTCCTGAAGCTGTTTGGCGCCTGAATTCCCCATTGGCTCCCCCGGAACCAATGGAAACGCCGCAAACCCTCATTTTGTTTTTTTCGCCCAAAAAACTTTATTGTACAGTAACAACAAGGCAAATCGTATTGGACCAGTAAATGATTCAAACAGGTCGTTCAATTGCAGCCGTATTAACTAACTCCACGCTTCTGTTATCGCCATTTTAGTAAATGTCAACTTTAACCGTGATTTAAGTTGACTGCTGACATCTGAATTACCGCGGATAAGTTGTGTATCAACACAACACCACGGGTAGAGTTCCAGCCTTTAGGAAGATTACCTGTCGCCAGGTAAATCTCTTAATCCACGTTGTAGCGTAATCCCTACCTGCCCGTTGTGTGCAGCCCAGTGTAAGGGCGTCCAGCCGTAGCAGGAGTCCTCAGCAGTCAGAGGAGCGTGGTCCGGGAGCTGCTCTGACAGAGACACCAGAGCTCCAACATCTCCATCCCGGCAGGCTCGGTGGATGGGAAACCGGCTGATGAACACCTCGTCACGGGAGAAGTCGTGCTCCTGTCCCACAGACATGAGTAGACCGTGAAGGTGGTTCACAGACACGGTTTTCTCCATTGATCCCGGTCCCATATAACAGACTAAAACGGTTCAAACACAAAGGAAGAGGAGATAAGCCGCTCTGCCCCGGCGGAGGGTCACAAAACCCGGACTGGAGCACACCGAGGTGTTTAGCTAGCTGTGTCAACGGTACGGACTAAACACCGGCTGGGAACTCCATTAGCCGTCTTGCCCCCTGGAGGCCGGAGGGAAACTTTGACACTATACAGTAAGTTAGTTAGAAAAATAATACTATCATTATGGTTGTGTATGTATAATATAATATAATACAGTTACATACTTATTAACAACAGGCTCAAGGCTTCAAACACCCTAATGCTAACGTTGCTAATGCTAGCTTCACAGCGTACAGTGGTGGAATATTGATGCTAACAACAGGGACCACAGGAAGAGCAGCAGCATCTCCAGCAAGATAAGACAACAAGCACACTGAATAAAACATGTCGGCTTCATTTGGAGGGAAACAGCTGGCTCTGAGTCAGGGAGCTAAGGTAACGGCTAGATGATAACACTCAATCACAGAGGTCAAAGGTCAGCAGAGTTATGTGTGTGTGAGGGATAGAGGATGGTTCAAACTGTCAATCACATGAGATAATATCATGTGCGGATGTAACACAATCACTTCCAGTCACATCAAATCACAAAAAGCACCTAAAACATTTACATTGAATTTACATTGAAAAACTATATTTTTCACAATAAGAGTCCTCGTGTTTATTATAAAGTGCCACATTCTGACTTATTGAGCTTTACAATAATTACATTCTTTAAAATAAAACTGAAAGACAAGATAAGTTCCTAAGTGTTTACATTAAAGCAGGATTTTTGCATGAACCTTTCAAAATAAAGGCATGTCTTACAAATGATGTTTTTTTTTTTTTTGTATTTTCAAACTTAGGCAAAAAACAAAATTCAGCTTCAGAGAACAGTGGCCCACTTTATACTACCAGAGATGCAGTAACACAATTTGAACACTAGGTGTCACCCACTATTAATAGAAGAAGAGGATATGGGCTTGTTCATTGCTCACACTGACCTGTATTGCCACCACAGGAGGTACCAGATGTTAACAGCTGGTTCTTTGATGATCTTATTACCGAAAACCCTGAGGAACCAGGTGCTGATGTGTCCACACCTCCCTCCAGATCCACGGCTGCTCAGATGTTCCTCAGGAAGCCTTTGTCAGAGTGAGGAAGTGCGATCTGGAGAAGCTGACCACAGAGGTGATGCAGCTGAGGGACTTCCTGCCCAGAGTCCTGAACGTGGACCTGATGGAGATGCTGCACCAGGCTCGGGCAGCTCAGGCTGGTTAGCCGCTGTTAGCTTGTTTTGAACTTGGTTTTTGTTTCAGTTTTGACACAGTCACCATGTCATCTGTTGTGTGTGTGCACCGTGTGTGTGTGTGTGTCTTCAGTGAAGGAGCAGCTCATGCAGGAACACGAGCAGCTAAGACAGGAGTGTGTGCACCTTCAGTCCAGACTGGACGCAGCACAGACCGACTGTCAGAGAGAGAGAGAGGTGAGGGAGGTTGACATAGATCACCTAAACAGTTTTTTAAATTATTTTTTTATGGTGTGTGTGTGTGTGTAGGAGAAGCTGTTGTTGCGTGAGCAGCTGTGGCAGAGCGGAGCCGAGCTGCAGCAGCAGGCGGACTTCTGCTCTGGCCTGGGGTCTGTGACCTGTAGTCTGCTGTGGAGCTGCTCTGTCACTGAGGAGACAGTCACACACTGGCTGGCTGATGTGAGTGTGTGTGTGTGTGTGTTGCATTCAACCCAGTGACTAAATATTCACTCTCTCACTCATGGAACTGTGTGTGTGTGTGTGTGTGTGTGTGTGTGTGTGTGTGCAGGGGAAGCTGCAGGCCTTTCTCACTGTGGCTGCTCAGACTCTTGAGAGCTTCGTCACATCTCTGGATGCAGATCTGAAGACTCAGACTGAGGACTACAACTCCCATGAGCACCAGTTTGTGCTGGCCCTGGCTGGAACCATCACCAGTGAGTCCTCAGCTTCTGGTCTGAAGCATCCGTAGCTATGACAAACCTCCCCCAGTCACTCACTCACTTTGTCTTCATCTCCATCCAATCAGACATAGCCGCGGTAACGTGTGGGCGGGACTTCCTGTCCAGCTCAGCTCACACCCTGCTGGACACCCTCGTGAAGCTCCTGGAGCTGATGAAGTCTGGCGTCCTCCCCAGGCTGAAGGTGTAGGTGGAAGCGCTGCTCTCATTCGTTGCCATGGTGATTGTGTTTGTCTTCACAATCACATACAGTATTCTTCATTTGTTTACAAACAAATGACAGTGATTTCCAGTGATGCTGGTGTGTGTGTGTGTGTGTGTGTGTGTGTTGCTACAGGTTGATGCTGATGGCTCTATATAATGTCAGCATCAATGTTAAAGGCCTCAAGTACATTAGTGAGAACCCAGGACTGCTGCCTCTAATCTGGACCCTGCTGAACGGTGAGGAGACAGTCACATGTGGTGGAGGATGTAATGTTCTTTTCTTTCTAGATCTTTCTTTTTACTTCTCTGGATCTTTCTTTCTGTTCTTTTTATTGATAATAATAAATAGACAATAACTCTCTACACGCTTGTCAGACAGATGGAGACAGGGAGGTGCATCTCCACTCTCTGCGTCTCCTCCAGTCCCTGCTGCTGGATGAGGAGGTGCTGGACCTGCTGGGCTCCTTTCTGCTGGACCCGGACCTCAAAGCCCGCGTCAGCCACCTCGCCTCCAGTGCCGACCCAAGCCTGAGGCTGACCGCCCAGCAGACCCTGGAGGATCTGCAGGTCCTCCAACAGGTACCGCAGTCCCAGGATCAGTTGAACTTTTGTAGTCGGCCATTTGTAGTCCATTTGTAGTCCCATTTCGAAGCAGAGGAGTGCTTCCAATACACTGAGCCTCGCCTCCATTACAGCAAATCAGCTACTTTCATTACATGTAGCATTATTACTGATGGAGTTAAAAGGAATGACTAAATACAAAGCAGAGAGAGTGATATGGCTGGTTCTGGAAGATCAGAGCCTTTTCACACTGGAGCCTGGGATGGTTACCATGGAGATAGTGCGGCGGTATTTCTTGAACTTCAGCGAACAAACACAGATCAGCCGTTACCAGAGATGAAACCTCCATTACAGATCATTCGTCCACCAGCCATCATGCACCCGCACACAGCTGACTGTTGTGGTGTTACCATGGAGATTTAAATATATTTTAAATATTACGATGTAAAGTGGGAACACTACACATAAATCATCAAATGACCATGTGTGTGTTTGTGTGTGTTTCCAGGGTCACAGTAAACAGAGCACTGCTTGACATGGATCCAGTATCTTCAGTACTGTCCTGGTCCCACCATCCTCCCCCCACCACCATCCCCGCCATGTCATATCATATGTTGGTTGTTCAGGTATTAAATTATTATACCAACCACAGTCTGTTATAACTGTTGGTCCGTTAGTTGTTGTTACTGTTTCCAGTTTGGTTGTTACATAATGTGAATATGATGACACGGTTTTGTACAAGACAGATTAAAGATGACGACCGTTCACTCTGACAGCACTGTCTCCTGTTTCCATAGAAACAGTATCCATGTTTCACATTTCATTCAAAATGATCAAATCTGCTCTAAACAACCACAAGATGAAAGTGGCAAAACATGTTTTTAGAAGAAACTCTGTCCAAACTCTTCTCTATATTTTCTATATTATTTGCAGACATTAAAACTAACACTGTGAGCGAACACAAACAGTCTGCAGCCTGGCAGAGAACCAGGTTCATGGGGAGAGAGACAGAGGGATGGTATCCATGGACTCTCACCATTCAGGCGTGAAATCACTGTCTCTTTTCCCTTTAGTACAGTTAAATGATAATAGGTTTCCGTATTAGAAAACAAAAAAATACAAGTTTTATTTTAGGTTAAACTTTGAATTTCAATAAACTTCAGTGGTTGGAAAACAGTGACAAAGTTAAAGGTAAGGGGTAAGAAAGTATGTAAGGTTTTCTACATTTCATTCTTACCATTCTCTGATTTCATTCGGTCAGTAGATGGTCATTTTCTTCATGAAACATCCCTTGTGTTTTATTTTGAAGGGTTGAGCCATAAGAATGTATTATTTGTGGTTTTAGTGTAGTTGTGTATCTCCTCTCTCAAGCTTCTCTCTGGAACTGATCGGTCATGGTTGTTGAGGCAGTCAGAAGAGAGGTTTTGAGCCTGGGTGTGGCTTAGCATGTTGTTGTGACATCACAAAGCTCAGGAAGCCTTGATTGGCTTGTTTTAGTGCTCAGATTTCTGAATACAGTCACTTTACTTTCACTGTATTCCATTAAACCTAGACCTGCTTTATAATCAAGGAAGACATGGACATGATGCTACATGGTCCTTTAGCAAGAACGACCAGGTAATGTGCATACACACACACACAGACCCACACAGGAAGTGCTTCTTGTTAAGTGTACAGCTTTATTATTAAGTTACTTTAGTGTGGACTTCTCAGGAATGAGCCTGTATCCATGGAACAGGTCTAGACTACAGAACAGGATATTGAAGACAGAGCAGAGGGTCAGAGAACTTCACCGATGGAAACCTGGGACATGTTTAACATTAAACTTGAGGACTGGCTCTTAAATACACCAACCATCAGCAGAGTGAAGTGTCAGCTCTCAGTCTCGTCCTTTCATGACTTCTCTCCTTCAGAACTCAGCCGCTGCCCCACTTCACCACCCCCATGGTGGTTTGTTAAACTCAAAACAATGGTGCTAATAAAACAGAAGAGAGCTACAAAGGATCTAATGAGGAAGTGAAGCTAGGAGGAGGAGGAGGACCAGAGCAGAAGAATCCAAGGTCATCCATCCCAGTTGATGCAGGTTGGAAGGTGGGGGCTCAGCCCTTGCGCCGCCCCCCAGCCCCCCCACCCGAACTCCAACCTTCATTCTTTAGGAGGATGGAGCAGCGTTGGGTTTGTCATCACGGGTGACGGGGATGCTGCGCTCGCCACGGGTGGACTCGCTTCCGCCGGAGACCTTTGGCCCAGACAGAGTCAACAGACCATCGGGGGTCAGGGAGCAGGTGATTGCTGATTGGTCAACACTGGAGGGGAGGCGGTAGCGGCGATGAAACTCACGGGAGACGTAACCATGGTCATCCTGAAAGACAGCAGGATGAGCACATTGATGGTAGCATCAGTCTAGACCGTCAGTATCAGTTAAAGGGATGGATTCTCTTTTGAAATAACACTTCCTGTTTTTGTTGTAGCTTCTGAACTTCAAAATAAAACATCACCAGCAGGGATTATATATTTTGAACCAACCGTCTGGTTCCCTCCACTAAAATACAATGGATTTTCCATTGTCATTTGGATTATGACAGAAAGTAAACAGCGGTTTATGATACTGCCAGGTTTTGTAAGGATCATCTTCACTAATAAACACCTCTTTATGATGTTTGAAGCCTAAATACAATCAGCTTTAGTAAAAAAGCGAATGAAGGCTATAAACCGACTACAACATTGTCAAATGACTTCAGCTAGCAGCTCGGCTGAAAAGCCTTTCGTCTCAGAGTCGTAACAGTTTGCAAAAGCAAGTATATACTCAACAAGGGTGCAAAGATGGACTAGTCAACAGACAGCCCCTGTAGTCTTATTTAGACACTTGTTAGCAACCTTTTTAAGATGTAAAGGGTTAAAGAAATCATGACTGAGGTATCTACTGATGTATTTTATTTTGTAAAATATAATAGAGACCTTATTTAGTCATCACCAAAAGCCCAGAGACTTCAGAACCAGGGAACAGGAAGTGCTAACAAGCTAAACTGAAGTACTGAGCAGCTGCTGCAGATGTTCACATATAGTGAAATCTACAGTCTGTCTACAATGTTTAAGCGTTCGCCGACCAATCTGTGTTAACTCTTAAGCAGTGTGGTGAGGTAATGAGTCAACAGGATATGCGAACTTTCCACTGACCGATGCACCATGCTGCCCCTCACTTTACTTTGAAAGCAGAGTGTGTTCACTGTTACCTGTCTCTCTCCGTGTTTGCCCTGGATCTCCACATAGTCGTCAGTGACCTTCACACAGAGCTCATCGGGTGAAAAGTGCTTGACGTCCAGGTAGATTGTGAACTTATCCCTGTCGGACCTCACCTGAAGGACAAACAGGATGCGCTGTATCATCACACTGTCGAAGTAAGAACCTCACAAAGCTCTAAAGTTATTGAATGTTAGATGTTTGATTGAACTCTTCAGTAAAAGTTGGTTTAGATGTAGAGTAGAGACAAGATTGTCATTGGAGCTCATTACTATCAAATTGATAGATGCCTCTGATAGCTGTTCAAATTCTACTCAACTCTACATCTGTGTCTTTATACTACTTTATAGCACTGATAGAGTAAGAGTTTGTTGTTGTTACCTCAGAGATGCCAGAGTTGGAGAAGTCTAGGAAGTTGCGGAAGAGTGACTGTCTATAGTAGGGGCTGATGGTGGAGGCAGTGTAGGGGAAGAGGTCGTAGTCGAACATGCCCTCTCCAAAGAACTGGTCAAAAAGTCGGGCAGGGTAGACAGAGCCCATGGCGCGTCTGAACCAGGGATGCTGGATGGCAATATCCATAGCGACTGGAGATTCGACTTGGCTTGGCTGGCAGATGTACCTGCTTAGAAATCCAGCAGGTGAAGGGAGGGAAGTGAGGAATGATGATGAAGAACGATTCCAGAGAGCTTTGTCCTCTGCTCTCCAGCTGCCTCCTCTTTATATACCTGAGAGCCAGAAAGAGAGGCTTTAGCCACGATCCCTCTGGAATGGCATTATCTCATAGTGGGTTGGGCCTTGTCAGCAGAATCAGGGGTTGAGGATGGGGGGGCACTACTAGGTCCAGACCCTGCTGCGACCCAGTGCCACCCACACACCAGACACCCATGGCTGCCAAAACAAACCCTGGGGAAGGAGGGCAGGACAGAAACAATGAGGTCAGGAAGCCGACTAAAGACACAGAGGCATTTTACCTGAGTGGTGGTTCGTAAACAGACACTCACCCACTCAGTCAGTTTCTCAGTCACTGACACAATGCTGCTGTATTGTGTTGCTGTATTTCTGCTGCCTGTGTGGTGGGGCAGGGCAGATTCACACACAATGCGGCACGGAACAACAACAACTGACACACAACGGGGGAACACTGGGTGCAAAATTTACCATGACACTGATCTAAAGTCTTCGGCAACTTTTGAAGATTAACACTGAACTTTATTTACATTGCACTGAAGGTCTGCAGAACAGTTTTTAAGTAGAAATAGAAATACTTTGACAACAACAATCATGTCAGAGATCTCATTTTTGGCATTAACAGAAGGCCCTCGCCTGGATTTGCTGACCTTGGTTCAGGCACTTGGCTCTAACACTTGTACCATTAGGTGATGAGCTGACCTAAAACCCAGTACTTCTATTTGACACTGTCTCCCTGTTATTGTCATTTTTAATACCGGGGCAATGAATCTTGGGATATATCGGACCATGAAGGATCCACTGTTGCGCAGGATATCAAGGGTGCATTTGAAGGATCCTTTGAAATGGGGCAGTCTAGCCTAGTTGGCCTTCAGGTGCAGGAAGCTCCTACACCTGATCCAACTCCACTATCTCCAAGGACTTGTTCTCAAGAATTTCCTTATGTCAAGGTCAAAGCTCTAGCTTTACCTAAAGAAACTGGCACCATACCAACCCTTACGTCTATTGCATGTAGCAGGACCATGAGATTCTGGCAGGACATCACGAGCAGTGGGATAAGGTTCTCCCTAACTGATTCCAGGAGGTCCAGATCTCCTAGCAACCCCAGCAGTACTCTTTATGATCTTGATGCCATGCTGAACTACCTCGTTGCCATCTTGCATCTTCCCCATGTGAATTTATTTTTTGCGAAACAGGACGATGAATCTTAACAAACAAGAACACATCATTTGGAACAAAGACAACAATGAATGCTGAGAGTAAAGAGAGCTGACGTGCAGTCATGTGAACAAGAGTAAATTCTAATAAAGATAAGGGTCACTTCCCATGCCTGTTGTTTCACCACCAGTGGCTTCCATCCTCCTGCATTAGTCTAATCCCACAGGGCTTTGCCCAGCTAGCACAGGGGCTTAGCTGCTCCACGCACGCACAGGCCAAGAGCAACTGGGCTGGGTAGCAGGGGCCGGGCTGTTTTAGGGGCAGTTTGGGGTGGCTGTTGGGGTATGGGGTGGCTAGCTGCTGCAGACCAGACGTAGATGCAGTTAGACTGGCTGCAGTTCAGCAGAGTCAGCATTCTGGGTTTTTATCAATGGGACAGACAATGGTTGTGTGTTCTGTCTTTGAAAAGCTGTTTTGGCTGACAACCTGGCAACAGGCAGGGTGGACAGGCCAAGTTTTATTCTTTCTTTGTTTTTTTCCTGAGGTGCACAGAAACATGGAGGAGTGGGCGAATGTCTTGTCACATCACTGTAGATATCATGAACATTACATTTCTATAGAATCTAGGATCTAGACCGCGAAAGGAGACACCACGGCAGCTTGTGTCCTGTGAGCAGACTGGGGAACAGTGGGAACAGAAGTGGGTGTGGCAGTCAGGCAGGAAGGTCCAAGGACATCTAGTGGACAGATGGAGAAGAAGCAGGAGAGGGAATGGCAAATAAGCATGGCTGGGGCGTGAGCGGTGAGAGTGGAATAGGCTGGTTCTGGATCAGGCGGTCTTGAGAAGACCGCATCGGAGGTCGAGTTCTTGTGCAGGACTGGTATGACCCTTCCACCTCCTCTGGTTGAATTCAGGTCCTGCTTCCAGAGGGTAGCTCCAAGTCCAAATGTCTTGGTGAGGTGGGTGTGGGAGTCAGGACTGGGATACTAGGGAGGGATGTTGGAGGACATCTAGTGGGCAGATGGGGAGTTACAGACTTATACATAGATAACCTAGACCTAACATAGAGTAGAAGCTAAAGTGAGACTGGAATGACAACCACAGTTTTTCCTCCTGAGCTGTGGAAGCAGAGTTTTCCTCTGGGGCTGTAGGTGGGTCTCTGGTGGTCTTCAGGCCCCAGGACTGTGTGGTGGTTCATCTCAGATGTAAAGTAGACGATGATATTTCCTGTGTACTTGTTCAGTGCCGTGTCTTTGGAGCTCGTTGTTGACAGAGCCGGTAGCAGTTTTTTTTTTTTAACTTCTCCAGAAGAGAACCACATTATTTATAGACTGATGATGCATATAAACAAAGTTATCAGTTATCCCAGGAGGATAAGCTGGCACCACTTTAAATCAGAGGAGATCATGGTATAAATGAAGGGTTTAGATATCTTTCTATGTCCTTCCAGTAACTGAATTAACTAAACTAGTTTAACAACAGTCTCTCTTTTTATAACACCACTGTCCTAACTACCTGCCTACGATCTAACCTTACCATCCTTAACCTCACCCTACTGTCCTTAATGCTTCTATTCTAACTGTACCATACCAATGCTACCATGCAAATGCTAATCAACCTTACTCTATCATCCCAACTCTAGACTTATACCACCCTTACTCTACCAACCTAACCATTTCCTGTTGTATCTGACCTTTCGGGAAATGATGAATGAGTCCCATCTCAGCACACTTTGATGTAGTGGGACACTTTAAGAGATCGGAGTCACTGATTAACAAAGCGGATTACTGTTTATATCACTGATTTACTAGTAACTGGGAAAATGAGAAAGGTTGTTGTTGTTGTTTATTCCCCGTTGGATAATTCAAGTCTTTGAGTGTTGTTCAGCTGCATTGCCAGTTATGTCTCCTCTTGTAATTCTTGTATCATTCCACTAAGTTTCCCTCAGTGGTGTGGGTGGTGGCCCACGGGAGATGCTGCTACCTGCTTTCTCGCTTTGATGTGACTCTTTTAATAAAACTGTGACTCAACCTCAATAATCATAACCAAGACTGCAGTATCGAAGACACAGGGGGTGGACAGTAAGTAGGCCAAGATATATCATAAGTACTCATTAGACACATATACTATACTTCATTTGATACCATTGTTTTTTCTACAGGCCTTTTATTTTCTAGTCTTTTCATTCTGACTGTTTAAGAGACATTAGGTTTTGTAAATGTGGCATAAAATAACATTAAAAAACAGCTTAAATGAACAAGTTTTACTTGTATTAGAATATTTAACCTATATTGTGATTGATCAGCTCACATCTGGCCATAAACAGGCACATCTGGATGAAGTGGGGCTGAAATCACTTTCTAATATCAAATGTAAAACTAAATGTTATATAATTGGTGATCAATTGCAATCGAGCCTGTTCAGTTTCATAAATGTGATCATGACCATCGTGATGATGAAGTATTGATCTGTAGAGTATTATGAGGATAATATAATGACAGTGACTGTAGTGTGATGTTCCACCGGAGGGGGCGGGTTCAGACTGACAGGACCACCCAGGGACAGGGCTTGTCCTATCAGAGAGGAGATTACATGTATAAACTTGTAATTTCATTCGTTATTAGTGCTTGTTCTATGGATGAGAGAGAGAGAGAGAGAGAGAGAGAGAGAGAGAGAGAGCGCAGCTGATATCCCGCATCAGCTGACAACTTTTCAGGACCGCGAGGAGACCTCCGTGTCTCACAGTGATCCGTCCCGTCTCTGACCGACACACGGAGCACGGGGGCACCAGTACCGGTGTTGAATCATCGGGAGGCGGCGGCGTCAAAGAGCAGCGGTACTGAGCAGCGAGCGGGGCGGAGGACACGGTCAGACCCGCAGGATGATGAGAGACTCGCTTTCCCCGGCGGTGGTGGAGGAGCCCGGGCTGGAGGACGTGGTGGAGGAGGAGGACGTGTTCGCCGTGGAGGGGGGCGCGAGGACAAACACCTGTCAGGTGGGTGTGTTCGTGCGTGTAAAGTGTCACAGTAATACCTGTCCTTAAAGCTAACACAGTTTAGCTAACAGGTGAAGCTACACAGACACTTACGTGGTGTGTTCACGTGAGGTCATAAAAATTGGGGAAGGAAAAAAAATTTTTTCCCTTTTTTCCCCACTTTTTTTTTAGGGACAAGTAAAAATGGAGGTGGAGGGAGGGTGTCAGCTCTCAGTGTCCCAGATGGAGGCGGAGTTTCTCCAGCTGAATCTCAGGAAGCAGGTGTCCTACAGGTAGGACACACTCCAGATACACTGAGAAAAAGTGGAATGTCGTCCATTTCCTGCTAACCTGTTTTTCCTGAACTGACTGTTTAAGATTAGGTTACCTTAGCAGCATGTTTGTGTATGTGTCTGTGTGTGTGAGAGAGAGAGATAAGTATCAGAGATAAGTAAAAGTGCTGTTTCACCCAAAATAGTAGAGACAAGTGTAAAGTCCTGGGAGCAGATGTTAAATCCAGTATAATATCTAACTCTAACTTTACCATCAAATCTCAGGGTTAGTATCCTACCATCCTCTTCTATAATACTCTACTATCCTAGCTGTAGCATCCTAAATCTGGCATCCTAGCTCTAGCATCCTAACTCATCTCATCGCTAGCATCCTATCACTATCATTCTACTGTACTAACCCTACCGTACTAAGTCTACCACCCCTACTTTTCCATAATATCCTAGCTCTAGCATCCTAGCTCTTCCATCCTAACTATACCATCCTAACTCTACTATCCTAGCTCTTCCATCCTAACTATAACATCCTAACTCTACATCCTAGCTCCAGCGTCCCTAACTCTAACACCCTAACTCTAGCATCCTAACCATCTTAGCTGTAGCATCCTATCACTACATCCTACTGTACTACCCTACCATCCTAACTCTAGCATCCTACTCTACATCCTAATTCTAGCATCCTAACTCTACAACCCTACTCTAGCATCCTAGCTCTAGCATCCTAACTCTAGCATCCTAGCTGTGCCATCCCAACTCTAGCATCCTAGCTGTATCATTCCAACTCTACCATCCTAGCTCTAGCATCCTAACTTTACCATCCTGGTTCTGGCATCCTAACTCTAGCATGCATCCTAGCTGTACCATCCCAACTCTCCCATCCTAACTGTACTATCTTAGCTCCGCCATCCTGATTCTACTATCTTAACTCCACTGTTTTAACTTTCCTGTCCTATCCTACATATAGTTGGTTCAATATGAGGGGCATGGTCACCTTTCATCTATCTTTGTCTGTTGTTTGAGCTCTTGTAGCAGATGCAATAGAGATCCATACACCTTGAAACCACAGGCCCACTCCTCCCACACAGTGAAAGATATTTATGAAATCACAGTGTGCAGTGAGTATGTGTAAACCACATGCTGACTTCAGACCAATGTTTCCACACATAAAGTGAGAGACTGATTCTAATTATGAAGTCTGGAAAGGTTCGCCAGTTTTAGTGATTGGCTTTTTCTGCAGACTACATAGTGATATTCAAAATAAGAAACAGATCCAGATCCAGATCACCGATACAGGTACAAGCAATCATTTAATGGTACAGGCAGCAATTATGGCGATTATATGGCTTCACAAATCAGATGATATGTCCTCTGTCAACCTGAACATATTTACATGCACACAGAGGTGGTCACGATCGGGTCACACTCTGTCTTTCAATGTGGGTATTTTGACCATAACACATGACGCCATGCGTCCACTAAGCTCAACAATTTTGGAGTGACTCAATGTACTGTACTGTAATGTTTTAGTATGTTTTCTGTGTGAGACACGTCAATGGTGCAACCAAAGACGAATTTCCACCCTGTGGATAATAAAGTTTTCGTCATTGCAATCATAACTCCTGCACTAAGCCCCTTCTCCAGTTTATTTATTTAACAGAACAACTGTAAAACGGCTACATGAACACATTAATCTGGGACGTTATATTTAACCACATAATGACAAATATTTGACAGATGGTTTAATAAGACAAGAGGCCAACTCTGAGTGTGTATCAGGAACATACTGTTTACAGAGCGGCTTTAGCTGTACTCCTGGGTTTTTCCCAGAATGTGAAGTGAGGTGCTGCTGAAGTGTTTGACTCTGATTGTGTGGTGGATGATAGCAACAAACGTGACAGCTGACTCCCTTATGCCTCTCTGTTTATCTCAGTGACCTTTGACCTCTTGCTAGAGGGTTACCATAGGAACTTCTTACATTTCCTGAAGGTCAATACTGAACCTCCAAGCGAAGGCAAGTAGCTCTGACCGTTGTTTTTGCTAAGCTAGGCTAAAGCCTGCCAATGCCGGACGCATAGAGGCGATGTTGTAGCTCAAATGTTTGAAGTCAGACAACAATAGTCTGTTTTGTCTTCTCCTCTGGTGCTCAGTGCTAATTGATGTGGTTTGTGACGTCTTTGTTGGTTTTGAAATGGGACTGCTTACACATCAAATATAAGAAGTTCGTATTAACATGCCAGTTTCACCTTCAGTCAGGCCACTGCACCATCTGCTTTATCCAGCCAAAGTTCATTTAAGGATAAATCTAAATGGATTTGAAACAGTCATCGGCTGCTTTCTAATGTTACTTGTTAGCTTGCCTTGCTTTATAGGCACTACATTTATCATATCATAAACACAGATTGCAGGCACACAGAGTGACTGGAGGTCCGGTCATGAAAAATAGCGGCAGGGTTGCGATAAGCGAAGTGATTCATCATTACTGCGAGTGGTACTGGCACTTCAGGTTTGCCAATTAACTTAGTGTGCATATGTGTGGGCTGTTGCGAAGAAGGCGGAGTAGCATAGAGACAACCGACACAGGCACAGGAAGGACATGCAAAGTCAACACAGAAAGAGGTTTGACTCCGGTATTTACTTGCAAACCCGGACTACCAGGGCAAATCTTGATTCTGTAGCGTTCTCTTGCTGTAGTTGGCCAGTAGTCCTTCTCTTCCTGATTGTGCGTGTCTTATATGTAGTTGTTCCACTTCCTTATTAAGAAAAAGTGATGCATTTAATGAAAGTAGTTTGGTTAGTTTGCTGTAATGGGGTTGCGGCTCAGCGGACTGGAAGTGCTCCTCCATTTCCTTTTAGTTTCTGAGCAGTTGGGAAACCAGAATAGCTTGATAGACTAGGGCTCAGCACTCAGTCAGTCAGTCAGTCAGTTTTTTGCCAGTTATTTGGGTTCTCTTGCCACATTGCACAGTAACACTGCTATGGACTGTTGCCAGGTCAATGTCAGTGACGTAGAGTCTTCAATATGCGGGAAGTTTCGGTTGTGCGGTTTTCCCCTTCATCAGCTGAAGGTGATCTCATGGCTCAGCCATGGATCCAGATATTTTAGTCTCAGCAGCTTCTCACACTGTCTGTTCATCTATATTTGATCTCTATATGATTGAAGTAGATTGAGCTTGTCTGTTGCCCTAGGAACTGAGTCTCTAATCAGATTAGCCTCCCCTCCCTCTCCGACCCTTCAGACAGGTAAGCACACTGACGGTAATGCTGGCGATGACGAACAGACTGAATTATTTAGAGAGTAATTGAATACCAAGCTTGACAGCATTGTGTCTCTGAGTTCTGGCTCAGTGTTTCAGGTCTGTTGCCCTTCAGACCACACCCCCTATCACAGACACACCACCGTATCAGTAACCAAATGAAACACAACCAGTGAAGTCTGATTTATTGACCGCAAAGGCTCTGCTCACCTCTTGTTTCTGGGGGTTTTAATCTGTTCAAAGATGGTCTCTGGAGTCAGATTTTTTCACATGTTCCAATGAAAATCTGGTATTTATTAAAAGTGACAGCCCTTGAGTAGGAGGTGGAGTCACTTCTGATCTGTTTATGACTCTGCACCAGAGACAGATGGGCCCCGAGACATAATAAACAGAGTAGAGCTCTAGGGCTGGTGTGGCACAACAGATGATGTGGAGAAGTGGATGAACAAGAATGCAAAGGGGGGGAATAGGAACAGGGACAGGGAGGAGGCTCTGGGTCTCTACACAGCAAAGAGGACCAATGTCTTCAGCATCAGTGATTTTCCCTGTATGTCCAACATCTGCCTGGTCCAGCCTGGAAGTTAGTGGACTAAAGTGCAGGCTGGATGCCATGATACTAGGGTTCAGGTTGGGGACTAGTAGTAGACAAGGGTCCAGGCTGGAGAAAGTTGACTAGGGTGAGGGCTGGAGGCTAGTAGACAAGGATCCAGGCTGGAAGCTAGTTGTCTAGGGTCCAGGCTTGATGCTAGTTGTCTAGGGTCCAGGCTTGATGCTAGTTGTCTAGGGTCCAGGCTGGAAGCTAGTTGTCTAGGGTCTAGGCTGGAAGCTAGGGTCCAGGCTGGATGCTAGTTGTCTAGGGTCCAGGTGGGATGCTAGTTGTATAGGGTCCAGGCTGGAAGCTAATTGTCTAGGGTCCAGGCTGGAAGCTAGTTGTCTAGGGTCCAGGTGGGATGCTAATTGTCTAGGGTCCAGGCTGGAAGCTAATTGTCTAGGGTCCAGGCTGGAAGCTAGTTGTCTAGGGTCCAGGTGGGATGCTAATTGTCTAGGGTCCAGGCTGGAAGCTAGTTGTCTAGGGTCCAGGTGGGATGCTAGTTGTATAGGGTCCAGGTGGGATTCTAGTTGTATAGGGTCCAGGCTGGAAGCTAGTTGTATAGGGTCCAGGCTGGAAGCTAGTTGTCTAGGGTCCAGACTGGAAGCTAGTTGTCTAGGGTCCAGGTGGGATGCTAGTTGTATATGATCCAGACTGGATGCTAGTTGTATAGGGTCCAGGCTGGATGCTAGTTGTCTAGGGTCAGGCTGGAGGCCAGACCAATGTCTAGGGTGGAGGTTAGTGAACTGGTCTAGGCTAAAAATAAGTCAACCTGACGCTAATTTACAGTTGCTGATCTGGTTACGGTGGTGATCTATTCTTGTTAAAGTGAGCAACAGATGGCTTGATGGCCTTCTAATCTCACTTCCTGGTAGAGTGAACAAAATCAGCTGATTGTGAATAATTGTGAATAAATCCATATTCGTTTGTGTCATTATTCCACATTTATAAATCTGGTAGAGGAGGGTTGTCTTTGTGTTGTGGAGCAGAGAGGGTTAGGGTTACAACAACAACACCGACAGACCAGACAAACAGAAGCTCTCATATTGACCTGAATCCTGACAGATGACCGCGTCGCGTCCCAGTGCGAAATGTCACATTATATAATGTGTATGGATTCTCTCTGGTGTCATCACTGAGTCTGATTCAGAGAAGGGATGTTTTCCATCATGTGTGCTCTCAGACAGAGCACGAGTCATAATCTCGACATAATTTGATCAGTAAATCACATAGGATTGTGTGTGTGCGCGTGTGTGTGCATGTGTTTGCAAATGGCGGGGGTGGGGTTAGCTGGCACAGCTGTCAGTTCTCTTGACTCACCAGAGGAGTTATGTAAGAATCGGCTGGATCTGTGTGTGTGTCAGATGAGGTAACACATGTATCATGATGTTTGAAGGGATCCCTGCAACCTGAAATCTGTCAGCGCAGATGGATGGAGACACGATAAGATTTCACTGGCATCAGTGCCATCATCTATTCCGCCCACTGGAAGTTAGTGGACTAAAGATATCAAATAAAACTGACCAGGAATTTGAAAGAATCAATATCTTCAATGGGAAAAATGTCATGTGGGCTGAGCAGGAGCTTGTCCCCCTGGGTGCATATGAGGCAGATCATGTGACCGGTGGTGGGAGGAGCTACAACTTTAACAAACCTGAAAACCGAAGTCAGCGCAGACATACCATAATCCGATCTGCCTCTAATCCCCGTACACATTTTTACAACACAAATATACATGTTTACAGGCGGCTAATACAGACACAGAAGGTGGCTAACACAGAGGGTGGCTAGCACAGATGGTAAAGACAAATAAAACAGACAGGGAGGTGGGAAGTGTAGTTCACTTTTTCCAAAAGCAACCAAGTCCCTGTTATCACTATATATTACTATTCATATTACTGTTTAACACAGGCAGTGGCTCATGACCAAGACTACTAAACTATTAATATGTTATGCTACAGTATATTATGCTATGCTATGCTATACTATGCTATGCTACATTGTGCTTTGCTGCAGTATACTACACCGTACTACATGACAGTGTACTGCACAGAATGGCACTGTACTGTACTGTACTACTACTATACTATACTATACTATACTATATTATACCATGCTATGCTATGCAATGATTATGCTATGCTGTCCTATGCTATGCTATACTATATACTATACTACACTACCTACACTGTACTATATTATATGGCAGTGTTCTGCACTACATTACACTATGCTATGCTACACAATGCTAGGCTACACTATACTATGCTAGGCTACGCTGCATTACACTATAGTATATGACACTGTACTGTACTTCACTACACCATGCTACACTACACTACCCTATGCTACACATTAGTATGACACCTGCTGTACTGCACTACACTACACCACAGTATATGACACTGTACTGTACTACAATACACTATACTACACTACACTACACATTAGTATGACGATCTACTGTACTACACTACTCTAAACTATGCTACGCTATATTACACCACACCACACTAAGCTGCGCTCCAATACACTGCACTACACTACATCATACTATACCATGAGCTCTTCATCTGTCGACTGTTAAAGTATAATCCAATATTAAAATGACAAATGGCTCAATTCATGTAGCGCTTTTATTAAGATCTTTACTGCCTCTCACAACCTCACACACACACACACACACACACTGATGACAGCGGCTCTCATGCTCCAGATAGTGTGGATTCTACCTGCTGGGACTCAGCCATCACACCTGTTTCCTGTTTGTTCGGTCGTCACAGGTGATAAAGAGTCTCTTCAGTGTTACATAATAATAATAATGATAATAAAAATAATAAAACTCACTTTCTCACTGCTCTTTCCATCACATTTTTTTGTCGCTACACATTATGAGCCATGTCTCCTTGTATTTCTAACTAGGGCTTTGGCTTGAGTAATCCTTGGTCTAATGTTTAGACATATACATGTTATCACCTGAACTACTGTATATTACCTTAGCTTGCAGATTTGTATGTTACCTGCAGATGCTTGGCCAATCGATGCTTGTGTTAACTTGTTTGGCTTTATATTTACAGTAAAGTCACATTGAAATCATTTCGGAGGTGCCTTCCCAGAGGCTGTGTATCCAAGACAACAGGTCCAGGCATCGTCGCATTTGATTGGTTGTGTTATTAAAAATAAAAATATCCCTCCTCTGCAGGGTGTTGAGCCCAAACCTACGCCCCCACAATGAAATGAAGTGGTGGAGCAGATTCAAACACACCGAAAATATTCACTGCTGCTTCTTCGTGCTCTCATAATAACCACATTGTACATAAGGATGAAACATTAAAATCAGGTTGTAGCGCCGGTATCCACACTCCGAATGATCAGGAGCAGTGAAGGTCAGGCTCGGGATTAATGTTTGAATTCAAAATGAATCCTGTGTCACGGAGAAAACAGGTCAGCTGTGTGTGTGGTTGTGTGTGTGTGTGTGTGGAGTTAAAAGGATCTGTGTGTCATTTTATTTGTCATGGATATACAGAGTGGGTGGAGGATGAGGGATGAGAGGGAACAGTGGTAACACAATGAAAGAGGAGCAGGTGTGTGTGTGTCTGTGTGTGTGTGTGTGCATATTTAAAAGATGTGCTCTGTCTTTCAATGCGACTGAAACCGTAATCACATTGCACCAAAACAATAACAGCTTTCTCCCTGCTCTCCTTTTCATTCCTGTTCCTCCTCACTTTATTTGATTTCTATATAAAACAGTTATATTTTTTATGTAACAGTCAGGACAGGGAACGGTTAAGTAATGCTGACATCACGATGATGAAAGAGGAGTTTTATAAACAGTCTATCTATAGTTCCTGCAGGAATTTGTGACTGTGCCACAGATACAAAAATCCAAGCCTCCTCTGCAGGTTTATCCAGGTCTGAGCTAACAGGATGAACCTGAATTTGAACATTGAACTTCCATTAGTAATATGAAAGTGTATTGAAGTGAATTTTAACATTAAACAGTATGAACTTGCATCTGTAAACAGTATCAACTCCCATTAGTAAAATTAAACAATGTAAACTCCCATTAGTAACATTAAACAATGTAAACTCCCATGGTAACATTATACAGTGTAAACTCCCATTAGTAACATTAAATAGTGTAAACTCCCATTAGTAACATTGAATAGTGTAAACTCCCATTAGTAACATTATATAGTGTAAACTCCCATTAGTAACATTAAATAGTGTAAACTCCCATTAGTAACATTATACAGTGTAAACTTCCCATTAGTAACATTATACAGCGTAAACTCCCATTAGTAACATTATACAGTGTAAACTCCCATTAGTAACATTAAACAGTGTAAATTCCTCTTAGTCATATTAAAATATATAAACTCCCATTTGTAACTATAAACAGTATAAATTTTAACGTTAAACTGTAAAACCTCCATTAGTAACATTAGTAACAGCAAAAAACTATACTGCACTACATACCATGCTTGCATGTCTATTGGACAGCTCCCTCTTCTGGTCATTTATAGTAATACAAAGAAGAGGGATCAGTCTGTGCTTTTCTGCCAGTGGTGTTGATGTGTGTGTCTAGTGTTGGACGTATTCTCAAATGTTTCAATGAGACAGTGTCAGAGAGAGACAGAGTCGGAGTTAGAGAGACACAGAGACAGAAAGACAGTGTCAGAGAGAAACAGTCAGAGATACAGTTACAGTTACAGTTACACGGAGATACAGTTAGACACAGTTAGTTACAGTTAGATATCGTCATTGATGGAGACAGAAGTGGGGACAGAGACAGAGTTGAGGACAGAATCAGAGACAAAGACACAGCTGAAAAAAAGAGACCATGCTTTGCATTGTGGGAAACCTTGTGAAACAAATGACCTGTGTAATAACCTGCCTGAGTAATAAACACAGGTCTCAGCCTGAGACCTTAGAAAAACAACGGGGGCATGTGTTGATTTCCCATGATGCCGTTGGTTTTCAAAGCTTCTGAATCTCAGGTGTTTTGCAGAGAGTGTCCACAGGTCAAAGGTCAAGAAACCCTTGTGAAGAATCTGGTTAATGTTTCTATGATCCCTCACATTGATATGATAAAGCTAGTGTACAACTGTTGTCATGGTGATTTCACTCCACTGGTTCCTATAGTAACAACTGTGTAGAGAGTTTCAGTCAGGCATATGGCAGGGCAGCTAAGTCCGAGGCCCTGATTGCTGTTATTATCCACTTCCTGGTTTGAGCCGGGCGGGTAGTAGAAGAGCAGAGTGTGTGTTTACCAAAGTGTAGCAGCGAGCAGCTCAGAGTGTGTGTGCGCGCGCGTGTGTGTCAGTCAGCGTCCGCCTCACATGGAGTGTGATTAAACCGAACGAGAAACCAAAGAAGAAGAGGGAAGAGGAGCGAAGGAGGGAGAGAATCCAGCCCAGAAGAAGTAGAAGAGGAGGAACGGAGGAAGAGGAGGAGGAAGAAGTTAAACACAGAAGAACAAACAGAGAGAGAGAGAGAGAGGAAATAGGGACATAGGAACAGTGATACTACTGCTGACAGCTCTGAGCCGAGACGTGGAGAGGAATGCTGGGAGGATTATCTCTCCCTCAGGACTCAACACTAATCCACACACACTCCAACACACACACATACACACCTTGTGTATCTTGTAAAGGACCTTTGGCATGTGGATTATTGACTCTGCAGAGCAGCCATGTTTGAAGTCCTGGAGCGGTAGAGAGGAGTAGTAATGACTCATTGTAGTTCCACTAATGAGGCTGATACTTTCAGTATTGTGAGGTTAGTACTTTTATTATCAAATATTATCCAAACACCTTACTGAAACTATCGTGTTGAGTGATCGATAACTTTCATATATCAAGTTTAATGTTGTTCCTGGACCTGGAATAGGCGTGTTGTAGTGTCCTCATATGTTAATCTGACTATAGAGGTTGAGGTTTTTGGGTGAAGGACGGTTATAAATCAGATTTACCATCAGGGAGAAGTTGAGTACTGGATCAAGTCCAGTCCGGGATCTCATACTGTTGGTCGTGTAGGACGCTGTGAGGACCTGCAGTCCTCTACTCTACATGGAATCCCTCTAAACGCCAGGAATTCCTTTGGAAATATTTGGAATACTTCCAGGGACCATTGCGATTCCTCCTCTGGGACATGTTCCGGTCACACGGGGGACATTGGCTATTTAGGTCGCAGAAGGACTTGGCATTCTAAATTTTGAAGGACTACCCAGAATTCCAGTTGGTGTGGCTCATCCTTGGCAGGATGTGACAGAGCCCTTCAGTGATTGAACACTTTATCTGTCATGGATCTGGACCTGGGAATAGGTTCCGGTGCAGGACTTGGGACCGGACAGGTGCCTGACGGAGGGTTACTGGACATCAAAGGGGATGATGGAGAGTTCAGCTCTGGGTCCACGTCCTCGAACACCTCCCTGCGCTCGTCCTCCTCCACCCTTCCTCCCGCCTCCGCCTCACCCACCCCAGATAACGTGGAGGAGGAGAAGGAGGCGCTGACCGGCTGCTCCAAGTCCTTCACCGGGCTCAAGCTCTTCAGAAGGTAAGACGGGAGTGGGAGCTTTTGGTTTGAGGTGTAGTAACCGACACGGGCCAGCAGGTGGAGCCTCCTGCCCTGATCTCACAGCATCTGGACAGATGTGTCACACTGAGACAGCTGTGATAACAACAACAACAACACACATACCTCAGATCCACCGACATCAGGAAACAGAATCTGTTTTATTTCCTGTTTGTACTGGTGAGTCAGGGCAGGATGCGGATTAGTTCTATGCGAGCGTGTGTTTGTGTGTGTCTTTAACCTTGCCAGTGGGTCACCATTCGTCATGTGATCGGGGGGGGGACACGATTCCCACGGCAACGGGGGCGGCGGTTGACATGCCAACAGAAACAACGGTGACAGTTGTGCCTCCAGCTCGGCTGCACACTTGTCAGTGTTGACGGGTGGAGAGCAGGGATACTGGTGCAGCACCAGCGGCTAATTGGTTCATCTGGTGGTCTTATAGTGTGTGTGTGTGTCTGCTGCATTGCACTAGTGTGTATTTTAGGGGAGGCTCATGGTCAGTATTGATCCACTCATTAATTATCACAGAACTGAACAACTCTTATTCAGATGAAAGGGAGTGTATCTCACTTTTGGACCCTCCAAAAGTGAGATACCTGTGTAGACTTCTGCAAGCTAACTAGCTTTCACACTATTTCACATTACTTTTAGCTAGCATACCTTTCGTTTTCTTTCTTTCATTGACATTTAAAACACCTGTAGAAACCAGTGTGTTACTGGAGAGTGACATTTTGATATGGGAGTGCTGACCCTGATACTAAATGTTAAATGCTGAGCTAGCTACCAACTGAGTTAGCTTGACTGGCAGGAGGAACTGCTACCGTCCAAACCCTGGAGGTCCTGGTGCACAATATTCAAAATAAATGTAAACATTTAGAGCTTAGAAGACATAATATGCTTCAACATTGGACTGTTCAGTCATACAACTGCCCACTGTTAGCTAGCTGCCCAACATTGACACTCACAGCAACAGCAGCTAGCAAACTTGGTGGTCTACTCTTTTGTTGTCATAGTGACGTGCTCGGTGTAACCACAGGCTAGAACTGTTAGCCTGTGTTTGTTAGCTCACCATAGCAGAGCGTAACAGCAATGGCTAGCATGCATGTCTTTAAAATGTTGCTCAGCTAATTATCATTAGCTAATTATGAGGGCTAATAACAAGCTAACTGTAAAGTTTGTTTGTTACTAATGGAAACACATAAAGAAATAACAAAGTTATCAGAAAAGAAATATAATATATATATAATATATAAATAATATATATATATATAGTATTATATAATATTTTTTATTATATAATATATAATATTTTTAAAATAATTTTATTTTTTAGATTTTAGATGCTTATTTGTGATTATTTGAAAATATGATAGAAAAGAAAACAACATAATGTTAAAGGTGAGCTCAGTATCTCACGCATGGTTAGTCATGTTGCAGATTCAAATGGCTGACGATCATTAATTCACACTTGTTCTTCCTGTAATTCCCTCTTGAATTATAAACAGTGGTATGAAAGGATGTAACAGTGTCACAGACACGATCTCTGTTTCCTCTCGCTCTCTTTCTGTGTGTGTGTGTGTTCATTTATCAGATACTTTTGCACTCAGCTTGTCAAGGAAGTACACCAAGTTATTTTAGTCTTCTCTCAGGCTCATGCTCACTCTCCCTCCCTCTCTCTCTTGCGCGCTCTCTGGGCCACACCCACTCTCTCCTCCCTCCTTCCACTCTGCTGATGTCTCTCACCCCTCCCTCTCTGCTCTCTGCTCTCGGCGCTCTCTCTACACCAGGGTTAGTGTTAGCTCGGAGACGGATAGATAGATGAGAGAGAGGAGTGGAGCATGGATGGATAGTTTCCCTCTCCTTTTTCAGGTTGGCTCATAATTTACTCTTTGTATTTTTTGGATAGATGAATATTTAAGAGAATTTAGCAATAATAATAATAATTTTTCATGATGATAGACATACCTGAGGTATTTGCTTTTAAAAAATGCGAAATAAAATCACCAGCTCAATGAAGTGGACTTGGTAAATAAAGTAGTGTAGCAGCAGCTGATGCAGTGCTGTGTTCTTCTTAGTTTTCAGTAATTTCAGATGTAAAGGGAGATGTAACCAAGCTGAACCTCCCCTGACTAATAAGGCAAGGATCTGGCCAGCCGTAGTGCAATGACCCCTGTGAGGTTGGACTACATCAACATTTCCCACAGCTTTGTATGGGAGGAACTTTGTGCTCTTTCAAAGAAGGCCACCTGTTTTTATTAAGAAAATAAGAAAATGCAATTGTATATTTTCGGGCTCGTCACCGGTGGGTGTTAAAGTGCTCACTAGAATCCAGTAGAACTCACAAACCACATACAACATTTAAAGTGGCTATAAAAAGTGAAGTCAGATCTTTCAGAAAACCACATTTAAAATCCCGCTGATATTTGTAACCATAGTGATAATAAAGTAAATGATGACAAACAGTGGAGAGTTTATCAGTCGGTGTTGCGTATGTTCAGATGTAGAGATGTGGAGCGTAGAATAAAAAAATATATATTATGTTGAGTTTAATTGACTTTCCCACAAGCCCGTGACCTTTGGGGGTTAAACATTATGAAAGCAGGACGGAGAGGACAAGCAGAGATCACAGCTGGACTTTCAGCAGCTGGAAGACCTCGAGACTCTACTGGTCCAGATAGCGGGGCACAGTCGGAGAGAGACAGACAAAGTCAAACACAGTCAGACACAGCGAGTGACAGTGACAGTGACAGAGTAAGAGACATAGCCTTACACAGAGACACAGTTGGAAACAGTTAGAGACACAGGTGGACATAGTAAGGCATATCGTCTTTCACAGAGACACAGTTGGGCACAGTAAGAGACGTAGTCTTACACTGAGATACAGTTGGACACAGAGTAAGAGACTACACAGTAGTCTTACACAGAGATACACAGTTAGAGACACTTACACAGAGACACAGTTAGAGAGACATAATCTTACACAGAGACACAGTTGCACACAGTTAGAGACATAATCTTACACAGAGACACAGTTGCACACAGTAAGATACATAGTCTTACACAGAGATACAGTTGGACACAGTTAGAGACATAACCTTACACAGAGATACAGTTCGGCACAGAGACATTTAGAGACACAGTTTTACAGTTAGAAACAGAAAGACACAGTCATTAATAGTCTCACATGAGGTGCAGTCATCATTTGTACTAAAGGCATCCTTTTTCACACCACCACCACACACCTAATTTTTATGTTTGTGTGACTCTCACATCCTGTTTCTGTCTCTGTTGATGTTGTCGCGCTTTAGACAGAAGTAATGGGATTGGTCGAGGCAGCATTTGTGTGTAAAAGTCTAGTCATTAGGCTTAAATAAAGGCAGCTGTTTAGAGTGAAAACTTGTCACCATTTACACTGATAACAAAGGAGGAGGGCGGTAACATCATAGCTACTGCCTAGGGCCAAAACACAGCTCCACTCAGAGAGGGGGCGGATATAAAAGTTGTAGTTCTCACGCATTAACCCCATGAAACCAGAAACCATCAGTCTGATTTAAATGTAAACCGTCCGATGTTGGTGTCACGTGATGTTTCTTCCCAGATCGCTTTTTGAAAGAGTCGAGTGAGCAGTCGAAAGATGAACACTGTAGATAAGTTGAAGGTTGAGGTCAAGGACCAAGCAGGTTCCTGAGGTCTTCAACCGTCAAGGGTTGGTTTCGCATGGGTGTTTGGTGACGTAGCGTTGGTCTAGTCTTAAATTTTCTCACAGTTTTGGTTTCACAAAAATAAGCCCTCTCAAACCGAGGCTAACCAAAGCCTAAGACTGTTATCATGGTACCGATCTGTGACTCCTATGCCATACCAAACCTGGCACTCGTGAACCTTGCAACTGTTGTAGATAGTTACTGCTAAGGTAAACAGGACTCAGCATTTTGCTTGCGATACCTTGGGCGGCCATTTTTTCTTTGAATTTAAGATCGAACGGTGGGGGGGGGCAGAAGTCCAACAGAACCCTTGCTTTTGGCTTATTCCAAATGAGTTACAGTCCAGATGGATCCATGTAAGGGTATAAACATCGTGGACCACCATGTATTATCAGATCTGATCGTCTTTGATGACTAGAGTCTGTTCTGACTGTTGCTCACTCAGATACTTATAAACTGTTCCTGTTTTCTGCCCCGCCGTGCTTGCTCATGGCCTTGACTTTGAAACGATTAAAATAACCTTCCAGGTCTCTGGGCAGTTTTGCCTCCGTGGTCTAAACACTGATGATAGTCGTCGGTATGCAAGATTTCCTCCCGCTGACGCACTGTAATGAATCTAGCTGTGGTAACACACCTTTATCTACAGTCAAATTATGGACCTTCAGAGGTTGTTGAATGGAAATGATACCAGTCCACCTGATGCTTCCACTCATTCCATATCTAGAAGGTTGGGTCTTTCCCCAGTAGAGGAAAACCACATTGCTGTGGATGGCTGTGTATTTGCATAGTACGCTACTATTTTCTATGTAAATATTTAATCCAGCAGCACAGAGCTCTGGATTCTCTCACACACACACAGTCTTTATTCTTTCCACGAAAAGCACCAGTTGAACAGAGGTCCAGACTTTTGACTTTCGTGACTTGTTCCATCACCACAGACCACATCACCACATTGTTGTGGGTGAAAGCCTTCCTGCTCATGGTGTCCAGAGGACCTCCTTCTCAGATTTACTAGGTATACCTATAAAAAACTAATTCAGTCATATGATGTTTTCGTTTATCAGGGTTTTACATGTGACAGATGTTTGTAGAACTTTATGGTCATTGTGGTTTCTGTAGTTTGTCCACCCTCTTGATATCACTGAGTAGGGGCTCAACAACACAAAGGAATGGAACACAACAAGACAAGCAGACTTGATTACGTAGAATTCAATCTCTTTCAAGAGATAGTGCTGATGTTATTTCCTGATAGACAACCTCGAAAGTTTATCACCCTCATCCTCAGGAGATGATAAACCTTAAGGTCCTCAGAACAGGAAGTCACCAGTGTGTTGTCTGTTCTGTGCGGTGTGTTGATCTTGTGAGGTGTCATGGACAGTACCGCCTCTCAGGGATGTAGCAGGGCTTGTTTATATAAATGCCGTATCACATGCAGCTGGTGGTCCACCTTTTGCCCAAGTTCAACCCGACCCCTGAACTCCTAAAGAACCAGGCTCTAGTTCTGTCCGTTCTGGACTCCGGACAGGAGTAGCTCCAGCATAATGAGGAGTCTTCATTAATCAGTGGAAACTACTTTGTTTGACTTGAGCTTCCTTCCTAACTGTCTGCTCCGTGTCCACCTTCACTGCTCCACAGTCAGAAGGAGTTGTACCCTGTCTGTGGATGACGATGTTTTTCGGCCTCCGTGTGAAACAAAGAGCTGTGTTCGCATGCAAATATGCACTCAGGTGGGTGATGTGTTATCACTCAGCGTTCTCTCTCTCTCACCCCCGTTATGGTCAGGGATTATCGTAAACGGCAGCTGTTACATAACAGCTGGAGAAACACAGGGTTATTATGGAGATGTAAGAGACAAAGAGGATGGGGGGGGTAGCGGACAGCTGTTTTAAAGTGGAGGAAAGTGAGTTCATACAGATGTGCACAAGGCTGATGTCAGTATGGGAGTTACTGTCCATCAGATTTTTTGCTTTGAAGTGAGAAGTGGAGGAAACAAACATCCTCATTCAGAGGGTTTTACCTGATCCTTGATCAGTTCAGTGATGTTTATAGGTGACACAGCTGACAGCAGGAGCAGGGCACCACCATGCTGGAGCCATGTGTTTTTGTTGATATGGATGATGTCATCAGGTGGTGGTTCACACAAACTCAGAATTTAATTAACATATGATGTCGGCATACTGAAACTCTTGCCAGACTCCAGCCAGAATCCAGCCAGAGTCCAAAAAGGCTCCAGCCAGACTCCAGCCAGACCCCACCCAGAGTCCAAAAAGGCTCCAGCCAGACTCCAACCAGAGTTCAAAAAGACTCTAGCCAGAGTTCCTCCAGCCAGACCCCAGCCGGAGACCAAAAAGGTTCCAGCCAGGCTCCAGCCAGATTGTAGCCAGTCTTCAGCCAGAGTCCAGATCCAGCCAGACTCCTGCCGGACTGGCCCAGACACCAGCCACCCAGCCTACAGCCAGTCTCTTGCTGGATTCCGACCAGACACCAGCCAGACTAGAATTAGAACATAGACAGGTATCAGCCAGACTGCAGGAAAACTACAGCCAATCAACAGCCAGATAAAGGCCAGACTTCAGCCAGCCTCCCAACATGTCATGTGTTATTCCACTGATCTATTTTCAGCCATTTGTTCATTCTGGACATAAGATTAAATATGATAGGCTGAGATGCGATCTGGTCCTAAATAAAGAAAGTCACATCACCCCAGCTCACAGATGTGTAAGTTCACTGTGACTCTGCGACAGCCAGCCTTTACAGTGCCGATGCCTGACCTTTGTGATGGAGCATTAGGCGGGGGATTAAGTGAGCAGCGGAGGTTTCAGAGCACTGATGATTCTGTGATGGGACTTCCTGTCAGTCTGTGGTGGCTTCTAAGCTGCATGCACATTTATCCTGTTCTCATCTCATGTCACATGACATTCCTCTCAACACTTATATGTCAGGAACGTGACTCATCACACGAGTGCCTGCTGAATTCGGGGGCGATGGAGCGTTGTGGTCTGGTTCTGACTCAGTCGTTGTGTTTCTGGTAACTTTGGTTCCTTGCCCTCTTTTAGCTCAACCACAGAGCATCTGAACACTTTAACTGTCTGCAGGTGGTAGATGTGTCTTCACCGTTTTAATGCCACTGTGAGTGATGAGCCCTGGGCTGAGGGTCAGTTACACTGTGTTGAACTGTTTGTGCAACAGGAAATAACAGATGTGATGATAGAGCCACTGCGGTTACACTGGTAGATGTAAGCTTTTGTTCAGGTTCATGTTGACATCTGTTGAGAGGATGGATCCTAACCACATACACTCAAAAACTTTATTTACACACATAAACTGGATTCTGTCTAATGGAAAGCCATAATTGTTTCCTTAGTGATCTGATTGAGCGTCATGTTGAATGTGACTGTCAAAATGTAAATCAGTGGACTGAGGTGAAAGTGATGCAGCTGCTCTGTAGTTTCATCTTTGAGTAATGCGAAGCTGCAGAGTTTCTGTGTTCCTGCTCAGACGTAGACTCAGTTTACCGATAGTTCAGGCTTCTGCTGCTCACAGCAAAAAGTGATACAGGCAGACTCAGCAGAATTGGGTACACCAAATACCTCAAGATTCACACCCACAGGTGCAGAGATGATTCTCATGTTCAGATAGTTCCTGGAACCAAGTTCACCTGAGAACTCGATCCATGATTAAAGTGAATCAAGATCTACAGTCGGAATTGGCTACATGTTAGAGACCATGGAGATCTTAGCAAACATGGCTGGACCACCTGTGCCGAAAAGACCCACTGAAAAAATGCAGAATTTTACAGATACGTTTTAGAAAAACCAAGACAAAAAAAGCATTTCAAGACCTCAGCTGGATCCTTCTCCGTTAGGTTAAGGCCAAGTGTTGGGCTTTTACTCTTAAGGCAAACGCTTTAGGCTAGTCTTTGAACTGTACCTCACTGGTCCAGTGTAAATTTACGAGCTTTGTTGATCAGATACCTCCTCCCTGCTCTGTCATTATAGTTGTCAAACTGAAAGTTTGATGGCACAGATTAGATCAACCTTTCAATTTGACAGGAAGTCCGAAACCCTTACAGCACTGAAAGACCTCCACACTGGAGGTCAAGGTCTCCAGGCTTGTCCTCACCTTAGCCTTTGCCTCTGCTGATTCCTAGGTTTTGCACTGAATATCCCTGCTTCTGTCCTTAAGGATCCTGATCCAGGTTTTTATGATCCTGATCAAGTGTTTTTACACCACTACAGGATCATTTGAATAAACCTGGTTCTGACCTTAAGGATCCTGGTCCAGTTTCTAAGATCCTGATCAAGTTTGATGACTTTGAAGAGAGCAGTACTGCATCAGTAGTTAATGAGCTGGTTGATTTTGTTTCAGTTCATTTCACTTATTTATTTACTTTCGAAGAAACAGTTTTCTTTGTTAATGTGATCATTTATGGAACAAAGTAGATTTGATTGACACCGACTACTCATCCTTTAGAGTTTCTAAAGGAAGACCAGAGGTGGACTAGTAGAGACCAGCAGGAGGACCATCATCTCCTGGTTTTGGTGGATTGAAACCAGTTATCTTGGATTAAAAAATCATGTGTGAACTTTGACCTTTAACCTGGAGTGAGAGGAGGAGGGGGGCCTGCTGTGTGATCGCCAGCACGTCAACGCCGAGCCATGATGGAGTTCTTCTTCCAGCGTCATTTCGGCCGTCGGCGCAAACGGCAGAAGCGTCAAGCCACGGTGCGTCAGCCCGGACCTGCCGTCCAGACCAGCAAAGCCAGGAGGCGCTCCAGTGTGGGTCTACCCTCTGTTGCTTTGATGCAGTCCAGACGGTCCTCCGTTGGTTTACCTCCAGTCTGTCCAGATCAGCGCCGGCGTGCCAGCGTAGGTCTACTGGTGGCTAGTGGACAGAGACGGCAGTCGGTCGTTGAGGCGGGGTCAACAAAGACAGGTGGAGCGGTGGGTGGGGCTGAGAGAGAGGGCGCACCTGTGAAAAAAGGAAGAAGAGCCTTTCACTGTAAACCTCACCGTGGTCGGGGGGCCTCAGGCTCCGCCCTCTATTCACCAGTGAGACAACGGCGTCCCTCCAAAGTAAAGTCCATCGAACCTCATCTACTCGGATCGTCCATGTTACTCGCGAGTGTGGTTCAGATGGGAGGACAAAGAGAGGAAGAGAAAGAGGAGGAGTCCAGCGCGTCCTTTTGCTCCTGCTCCGAGTCAGAGGACGAAGGGAGTGACGAAGAGGTGGAGAACAGAACCAGACGAGGAACAGATCCTGCTCGGATGCACCTAACTCAGGCAGTTGTTATGGAGAATCTTAAGCCACGCCCACTACTCCGCCCGCCTCGCTGTCTGAGAAGGAACTCCTCCAATCTCCTCCCATCTGACGCTTTATTTCAAAGCAGAGTGGCAGGGTATGGGATTTATGGTCAATACCACCGGCGGAGCTCAGGTCAGGCTCACTGGATTGTGCAGAAACCCATCCAGACCTCCACCACCAGCCCCAGTCTAGCTCAGCTGACCTCAGCAGGTCTGAGTTCTGGTCCCATGGCGGATGACCCAGATGTGACATCCTCTGGGTCCCCGCTCCATAAAAGCACTTCTTCACCTCTTGGGAGCCACGAGGGAACCATGTACTACGATCCTTATCTGGACACGTGGGAGAACTTTCTGTCGTATGTAACGCACACACACACACACGCACACACAGGGTTGTATTTGTAGACTAAATTAATTTGCTAACAGAGTTTTCTGCCTAATTTAATCTGAACTGGTCCTGGATCAGGGTTTTGTCTTGGGGATTCCTGCTGTTTAACATCATATCTGCGGTGACCTTTGATGTTTGACCTCTGACCTTTTCTTCAGTGATGCCATCAGGCCAAAATGTCACCAAAATCCTCCAATAACGAAGATGATGCAAAATGATGCATTACCAGTTGTGATGATATGATATGATGTCACTTCCTGTCTCATTTGTGAGCAAAGCGACACCATTGACATATATAAGATCACTGTGATCGCTGTTTGCTGTGTATATAAATGTCAGGTTTATATGAACTCAGATGCTTGTAAGAAAGTGAGACGATGGCAGTTGTTTGCTGTTTTATTGATACACAGGAAATGATTCAATTAAATAACATTCACAGGAAAGGCAAAAAAGTAGTGAACATATCATACAGTGTAGTATGGAATATGTAAATGTAATGATGCAGTGTGTAATTAATGATGGTGTTAATGACCACCAGAACCAGGATGCATCAGATTCTCTAAACTAACAGAGCAGTCAGCTGTTGTCTATTAAGGTACTATAGATAGAATGTGACGCTACTGGAACTTCTGGACGTGGTCACAGTGTGTTGTCTGTTGTGCTGTTTGTCAGGTCAAACAGAGCAGAGGTACGCAAATGAGGAAAGACCAAGATCCAGTATATTTAATCTTATATTCATTATTGTAGAATAATCAAAGACTTCTTTTCCTGAGCCATCACTGTCTGTGTTGCGTTTAAGGTAGTCATGTGGAGATGACTAATTCACTGTTCAGACCAAAAAAGAGATGAGGAAACAGTTCTGTAAAAATTAAATAATCTGGCTTGATGGTAATGTTTTGGAATGACTCATGACATTTACACTAATTCTAATAATCAATGCAGAATGACTTATTGACCTTTGGCCTGACTCATAGTTGGAATCAGTTGCTAGTGTTACTGCAAATTTATGCATTTTCAGCATTTGTTTGGTTGACAGTTAGCTAGAAGAAGAGCATGTACATGTATGGTGCTAACTCCTCCTACAATGCTAAATTATGCTAACATTAGCAGATTGTAGCCGTTCAATCCTTTAGCTACATGCATGGGGGATACTCGTGGTTCTCTTTTCTTTATTTCACAGTAGAATTTACTCTGATGATGTTAGCATCCACCAGGGCTGAATTAATGAATAGGCTAGCAGTTGCAACCCAAACCGTTTTTGCTAACAGTTACCACCCGGATGCCGCCATCTTGTTCTTATTTGAGCAGTGAGGTTTTTGTCATTGTTTTTGGTTAATGTGTAAAAAGGTAACATTTGCATATTTTTTAATTATTGAATTCTTTGAAAATAGTCCTTTAATATACTTTTGATTAAATAAAAACTTCATTAATTTGCGATTTATCGCAATTTACTATGGACGCTCATGCGGTTGCTTACGAAATATTTTGATCTATTGACAGTCCTCAGCTAAATATTAGTCTATACACACATCCACAATTTTTTACTGCGGTTTTTCTGTCATTTATCGCATGACAGAATGACCTGAGAATAGATGTGATGCTGAGTCTCATCAGCCTCGTCATCACCAGGTCGTTATCATGTCATAACAAGCGAAGGGGGAAATGACAAGATTTTTCTAAGCTTCTATCGGGAAGTGACCATCATCATCAGGAGGAAGCCTCTCCGCTGATGGTTTAGTGTTTCCCCAGATAATGAGGATCTGCTGATGTTAATGACAGGAGATCAGAGATGCCATGACAAACTTCAGGTCAGACTCCAGGAGATGCTGGTTCTCTATCAGATGCATGCAGTTGTATTTTTCAGTCTGTTGGTTAATGGTTTTATATTGTGGTGGTTCAACTTCCTGTTAAACTGTCAGAAAGAGGAACCAGACTATCTGTCATTTTTAAGAATAGACCGTGAGGTTTCAAATGCTAATTTTTCATTACTACACCCAGACTCTATGTATATGTGGATGCTGTGTCATTGGACTCTTCCTAATGACAAGCTTTGTTTTTTTTTTTATCTGATTAAGGTATCAATGGATCAATGCATCCTTCTGAATCACCCCCTACAGATCACGTCTGTTGTGATGTTATGCTGACTGAATGAGTGGAGTGATGAGTGAGGGATAAAGCTACACTATGATGAGGTGATGAGTGAGTGATGAGGTTATGAATGAGTTATAGGCCAGTTACCATCCCTACAAATAAACATCTGTGTCTTTAACATGACAGTCATTCAGTAAAGATTCGTGGAAACTCAGGTTTAAGTAATACTAGCTCAATTTAGTTCCTCTGTCTTGTCCTCCCTGGATGACACACAACACTGGACTTCCTGTATGACAGCTGTTTTGAACAGACATTATTGACAGTGAGACAGAAGAACAGGTCTGGTGGTTTAATGTTTAGCCTGATTCAAGAAGTTTATTGTCATATGCACAAAGGTTTAGAGCTTGCAATGAAATTCCTGCTTTGCTGGTTTCCCTTCGCACTGAAGGATCTAGAATCTATTGCACGTGGAAGCTTTTTAAAACTGAAATTGTAATAAAAGCCTTGAGTTTCAGGTAAATGAACGTGGGGCTCTCATTAATTGCACATTGTGTGTTGAAGTACTGATGCCATTGCATTGGTGAGAGTTGCCACTAGATGTTCCTGTGTGGTCTATTGCTGATGTGTGGTTTGTTCTACTTTCTGATCAGGATAAAAGATCAGTTTGACTTGACGAAGCTGTAGGTTCACATTAAATATAATTATGTATATGTGTTTTCAGGAAAGCCATCGCCAAGTCCGGTCTGCACCACCTACCCTGCCAGCCCAGCACCTCATCCCTGGCCAGGACAGACCCAGAGGCTCTTATCCGGAGTACTGTGGACTGGACTGTAAGTCTGGGATCAGGGTGACACAATAGGGATTTGAGGAAACCTTAAGGTCTTCAGTTGAGGAAGCCTTAAAGTCTTCACCTGAGGAAACCTCAAGGTCTTCAGTTGAGGAAGCCTTAAAGTCTTCACCTGAGGAAACCTCAAGGTACTCAGCTGAGGAAGCCTTAAAGTCTTCACCTGAGGAAACCTTAAGGTCTTCAGTTGAGGAAGCCTTAAAGTCTTCACCTGAGGAAACCTTAAGGTCTGCAGTTGAGGAAGCCTTAAATTCTTCACCTGAGGAAACCTTAAGGTCTTCAGCTGAGGAAACCTTATGACCGTCAGCTGAAGAACGCTTAAAGTCTTCAGTTGAGCAAACCTTTAGGTCTTCAGCTGATGCACCCTTAAGGTCTTCAGCTGAGGAAGCCTTAAGGTCATAAGTTGAGGAAACCTTAAGGTCTTGACTTGTCTGTGTTGGTATAGAACACATCTCTACGTGTTTTTTTTATGTCCTGCAGGAGTCAGCTCTTTATGGAGACCACATCTGGTTTGAGACCAATGCATCTGGAGATTACTGTTATGTCGGAGAACAACACTGTATTGCCAAAGCACTGGTGAGTATCTCCACATAAACAGCTGAAGTCCTTGTTAAAGTTTTTTTTTTAATATGTTTTATCTGTCTCTCTATCTCTGTCCCTTTGACTTGCTAGAGTCCAATCGTCCAATCAACAGTTTTCAACAGACAAACCTTTAATAAATGAAAAGGCTCCATTGAGACTGAGCAGTTGAACTTTCACACACTTTTGATAGACAATAGTGAACAGCTGAAGCAGGCTCTACCACATGAGGTGGGATCCACCAGGAACAGATGGATATAGATTAGGTCTTCTGATCGGTGGGTCAGGGACTTGGCCGTGGGCACTGACCTTTACCCCACTGAGAAATGCTTGAGTATAAGACCCAGTAGTGCCCACACTTCTTTAAGGAGGTGTGAGGAAATAATGTCTGAAGGTATGAGTAGCTTTGAAGTGTGAATTGGATTACTGTCTTGTTGTGGTGTGCTCACAACAGCTCAATACTGACACCTTGTGGCGTAAAGGCGTCACTGCTCCTCAGGATCACAGAACCAGTTGTTTCACTTCCGTCTTCCTGTGAATTAAAACTCACCGTGCCCCTGCATCGTTTCTGTTTCTGTCCCCAGCAAAAGTCTGTCAGCAGGAGGAAGTGCGCTGCCTGCAAGATCGTCGCCCACACCACCTGCATAGAACAACTGGAGAAGGTAACGTCCCCCGTGATCTGCCTTTGGACTGACATTCACTCCGTAAAGTGCCTTCCTGGAGACAGATAGAGGCTCAGGTGTAGATCTCCAGTGATCAGAGGCAGATAAAGGTGGGGTAGGATTAAAAAGGGACAGTTAAACCGCGCGGGATGTGATGGAGGAAGAATAAAGGCGGATTAAAGTTTGAGTCCTCAGCGATGAGTTCAAGATCAGAGAGGAGTGAAGGGGAGGATTACTCTAAACCCTCAGATCAGAGGAAGGTTGTTTCTCAGCTGATGTCCCTCCTGTCTGTCCTCCAGTTCCCCAGCTCTAGAGCCATTCTCCTGGAGACCACCCTGCCCCTCAATGACCCCACCTTTAGAGTGAGATACACAGTCCTGCTTCCTGTCCTTTTGTCCTCATCTGCGACCCTCTATCTAACAGTCCTGAGACCAGAGGGGGTGTCTGGATCGCTTCAATCATTCACAATGAAAAATTTCATTTAAACTGGTGTAGGAGGGAGTAATACTGATACTAAATGTCTAGAAAGAGACAAACCCTTTCGTGATTGTCCTGTGTTAAATGAATTGAACTCTAATCGACTCCAGGTCAGACACCCTCTGAAAAATCAACATCATAACAGGGTCCTTTTCTTTCCATTCACTCAAACGATCTTCTGTTTCTTCTTCTAACTTCACGGTGGTTCGTGGTTCAGATCTTTACGTGCTGACCTCAAATATATCGACGTCCCAAATCCTGCCCTTCTCCGCTGTGAAGATAATCAACATTGCTCGCTTCACCTCTGATTGGTCAAGATGCTGTAATGAACTAACATTTGGGCTGTGAGCTTACCTTTGGTTTGAATCAGGATGCACTCGTTTCCGGTTTTTGGTACTGATGGAAGACTAATCACCTGAAAATAGCACAATCAGGAAGCTAAATAGAGCTTACACACCCAGAGCAAGGCCTAGAGCACAGATCAGTGTAGTTGGCCTTGTAGCCTCATCTACCTGTGGTTACCTTTGGTTTGACTGTAGCATAACTGTGGCCAACCTGTGGCCTCACTGCGGCTAACTTGTCTAACTGATGTTTTAATTGTGGGTGAACTGTGGCCTAGCTGCGGTCTAATCATAATCCACAGTAGTCAACCGAGTCCCTAATTGTGGCCTAACTGCGGCGTAACTCCGGCTCAACTCTGGCTTAACTGTGGCAGCCTGCTCTGTTGCTTTTCGTCACTTCCCCGAATCACTGCTCTGCCTCTGGAGATGGAGACCACTGTCGCTGCTACGGTCTATAATCCCTTCTCACTGGTGTAACTGAGCTAAAGTTACTGACCGGACGTGGTGGTTCTGCTGGTGTGGTTTCTGTCTCACCTCCTCTAGCACAGCGTACGGGCTCAGGTGTCACTAAATGTTGTTACCTCTCATCTCTTCATCTCCTCAGATTAACTTCAGGTGTAAACCGTCTTTCAGAGAATCAGGCTCAAGGAACATTAGAGAGGTGAGTTCTGGACGTTCTTCTTCTACCTCTTTTTCTTTATCATTCATGTTCTTGTTCTTTTTCTTGTTCTCCTTGTTCTTCTTCTTCTTCATGAGTTCAAAAGAGAAATCCAACACCCAGCAGATATGCCTGTCAGCTGTTGTGTTTGTGTCTTTGGTGCTTTCAGCCCATTGTCGTGCGTCATCACTGGGTCCACCGCCGGCGACAAGATGGCAAATGTAAACAGTGTGGGAAGGTGGGTGGAGATCTTCATATTGAGAGCAGTTCAGTGTAAACATCCTCTAATTGTATGGAAGCAAGCACCGTAAAGTTCTGAAAGCAGAAATTAAACCAGCGGTTTATTTCCCTTGTGTGTCTGCGCAGGGCTTCCAGCAGAAGTTCGCCTTTCACAGTAAAGAGATTGTCGCCATCAGCTGTTCCTGGTGCAAACAAGCTGTAAGTTTGTTACTGATACGCTCCGGGAGACGGCCAGGGTAATGATAACGAACCGCAACGTGAAGTCGTGTTTCTCGTTTGTCTCCAGTACCACAACAAGGTCTCCTGCTTCATGCTGCAGCAGATTGAGGAGCCGTGTCCAATAGGAGCTCATGCCGCCCTCATAGTTCCGCCCACGTGGATCGTCCGGATCCGACGCAATCAGGTAACGCCGCTGAATGAATCCGCCGCCGTTGCGTTCGCTGGAGTTGTTTGGGGAAAGTAAAACATTGTTCGGCGTGTCTTGCAGTCTTCCATGAAGTCCAGTAAGAAGAAGAAGAGGACGTCGTTCAAGAGGAAGAGCAGTAAGAAAGGAGCAGAGGTCAGTCCTGCGCTGTGATCGGACTCCCTGTGTCTGGTGTGTTATATTCTCCCGACAGGGACACCGCGTCCTGACGCCTTCGTATATTTGAGGACGACTTACCTCACACCTGTCCTAACAGAGTCACAGGTATTAATGTGTTGGCACATGCACAGATGGATTTTATCTGGACAACAGATCGCCGCAATAGAGTTCAGTCGCTTTATGAGAAATAAAGCTGTGGTTCGGTTTCTTTAATCCAAGCAGGGTCAATTCACCAGAGCACACAGTCAGGTCAGGCAAACAAAACCAAGGGATGAGGCTGTTGAATTGAATTGAATTGAATACTTTTATTTATCCCACAGCAGCAGCATAAAAGACAACAAAAATATACAATATATCCTCATACACAAATTTACAACAACATACAGTATACCACAACAATGTACAGTATGCCCCTATGGTGGCTATGGATAGTAGAATAAAATAGATAAGTACTGTTGCACAGAAAGGATATAGCACATGGTGGACAGCGGTTTCACGTTATGAATGAAATGGGCAGGTGAAAAAAAAAAAAGAAGAAAAAGTAAGCTATAACAGAAATTCAGGCTGTGCAGGTGTTGTTGCAGGTCTTTCACCCACCTCCTCGATGGGGTCCAATGGACAGTCCAGCACAGAGCTCGCTCTCCTGATCGTATCATTGAGTCTCTTCCCGTCTCTGTCCGTGCTGCCTCCTCTCCAGCAGACCACAGCGTAAAAGATGGCAGCAGCTACCGCAGAGTCGTAAAATGTCCTGAGAAGAGCCTCAGCAGATGGAGGCGACTCTGGTCCTTCTTGTAGAGGACGTGGGTGTTGTCAGTCCAGTCCATTTTGTTGTTCAGGTGAACACCCAGGAATTTGTAGTTCTCCACTACTTCGATGTTTCCCCCTGGATGTTCACCGGAGTGAAGTGTGGTGTTTATACTATATATATATATATATATATATATAGTTTGGACTTCAGTTCCAGGTCTAGTCCCAGATCAGAGGACTCTTGTCCCAGGGTCAAAGGATTCTAGTCTTGGAACAGAGGGTGGGCGTCTCAAGTCAGAGAATGGGAGTCTAGTCCAACATCTCAGATCTTCTTCTTCTCTTACAGGAAGGTCGACAGTGGAAGCCGTTCATAATCCGCCCCATTCCATCACCACTGATGAAACCACTGCTGGTGTTCGTCAACCCCAAGAGCGGAGGAAACCAGGTAACAAACCAGTCACCTAGGCACAAAGTGAAACAGCCAATCAAGCAGCTCCAGAAACTGAACTTGTCCTCTTTGTGTCTCTAACAGGGAACCAAGATCCTCCAGTCCTTAATGTGGTATCTGAACCCCAGACAGGTGTTTGACCTGAGCCAGGGAGGACCAAAGGAGGGGTAGGTCTTTCTTCCTCATCTCACTTCCTCTCACACACATATACATGTCTGAAGTGGCCATTAACCACTGTACGTCTTTCAGCCTGGAGCTGTATCGTAAAGTCCACAACCTGAGGATCCTGGCCTGCGGAGGAGACGGCACTGTGAGGACTCACACACACACACACACACACACATTTGTTCAATAGTGCTTAGGAAGGTTCAAATTGAGATAAAGGACAGAAACACATGCTTTCCCAATGTCCTCATGAATTCTCCTCCACCTCATGATGTTTTCCACTGAGGTCAAGGAGAAGATCTCAGGGAGGGTGTCTTAAGTCTGTTTGTATCTCTTGACGCAGGTGGGCTGGATCCTGTCTTGTCTTGACGAGCAGGCGTTAAACCCTCAGCCTCCTGTTGCCGTGTTACCCCTCGGGACAGGAAATGACCTTGCAAGGACCCTGAACTGGGGAGGGGTGGGTACTAAAACGCAACACTGGCTTAAGGTGCCCACAGCTTCATGTGCTAGTTACCTGGGGCTGTAATTTGGATTTGTGGTTTGACTGTTTCAGGGCTACACCGACGAACCTCTGTCAAAGATCCTGTCACATGTGGAGGATGGAGCTGTGGTCCAGCTAGACAGGTGGAATCTACAGGTTGAACCAAACCCCAACGCAGGGGCGGAGGTGGATGAGCAACAGACTGATAAGGTCAGTGAACATACACACCTTATCTTCATTTCCTGTTTATCTTTAACCCTTAAAAAAAAAGATAAAACCTTGTTTGGACCAATTGAGTGATGAAGCTGTAGTAACGCAAAGAAACCACAGGGTGGCAGCAAAGCACAGAACAAAACACAGATGTAACTGCTCACTGTGTGTGTGCTGTCTCAGCTTCCTCTAGATGTTTTCAACAATTACTTCAGTCTTGGATTTGATGCCCACGTGACTCTGGAGTTCCACGAATCAAGAGGTAGCGATCGGGTCGATGGGAAACGGATATTTTTGATGGGTGAAGACCGTGTGGATATTCACTGTGCGTGTGTGTGTGTGTCTGTGTTTCAGAGGCCAACCCGGAGAAGTTCAACAGTCGCTTCAGGAATAAGATGTTCTATGCTGGAGTGAGTACACCATAAGATATTAACTGAATATATAGTTTGCTCCAGGTGTTTGAAGCCAAGTGATACCAAAGAGCAGGTTAGGCAGGCAGCTTGTCTTCTGACATTTCATCATCATCATTTCATTGGTCATTAGAGGTACTGCAGGTCTTTGTATTTGAGCCTCAGAGGTTGGTGTTACCTCACCTGCTGACTGAGTTGCTGAATGTGACCTTAGCTGACAGCTGAAATAGGCTTGGATTAACATCCTAGCAAGACAACCTGCTGTGCTAAAGATAAAGATATCAAAATGACATGTACCAAAGTCTGGGCTCCACATTAGCCCTACCTCTTTGTCATATTTGGATTAGCAGGGAGTTAGAGGCTAGCTAGAGGCTACGTTGACTGGCTAATTAGCTGACAGCTGAATTAGGCTTGGATTAACATCCTAGCAAGACAACCTGCTGTGCTACAGATAAAGATATCAAAATGACATGTATCAAAGTCTGGGCTCCACATTAGCCCTACCTCTTTGTCATATTTGGATTAGCAGGGAGTTAGAAGCTAGCTAGAGGCTACATTGACTGACTAATTAGCTGACAGCTGTATTAGCCTTGGATTAACATCCTAGCAAGACAACCTGCTGTGCTAAAGATGCTAACAGCAACATATTGTTATCAAAATGACATGTACCAAAGTCTGGGCTCCACATTAGCCCCACCTCTTTGTCATATTTGGATTAGCAGGGAGTTAGAGGCTAGCTAGAGGCTACGTTTAGCTTTATTTACAGGCTAGGATTAAAATAAATGGTATTGTTTGTTTGTCCTTTGGTTGCCACTCAGATAGTAACTACTTGCATGAAATTCTGTCACAACTGCTGTGTGACGGCTTGAATTATTGCTAAAAGCTGTTTTCTGAGGTCACCATGACCTTGACCTTTGAACTTTTGTCAAAGCTGAATCATCCAGGAGTCCCGGTTGACCTTTCATAAGTTCACAAGGCCAGAATCATGTTTTATGATGTCACCATGACCACCATGAACAGATCAGATGTTTGATCCCCCAACATCTGAACAGTTCTGGGTTCCTTTAGATCTAGTGACCACAGGAAGAAGTTCATTAGAAGCGTCATTGAGATATCTTATTGACAAGAATGAGACCTACCATGAAAACTCCAGCTCACCTCTCTCTCTCTCTCTGTGTGTCTGTCTAACACAGACAGCTTTCTCAGACTTCCTGATGGGAAGCTCCAAAGACCTGTCAAAGCACATCAAGGTGGTGGTGAGTAGCTGTCAGTTAAACTGTCATTTATATGAAAACACCGCGTCACTCTTTCTCTGACTAATGGCCTCTCTGTCTCCAGTGTGATGGGACTGATTTAACATCCAAGGTCCAGGACTTGAAGCTGCAGTGTCTGGTCTTTCTCAACATCCCCAGGTAAATCTACTGCGTCTCACTGGTTGATGATCTCGAGAACCTCCCCTTGTGTCCCATCCAGAGGAACCAGGTTCTGAGTTCCGTTGTAGAACCTGAAGTTAATGAGGAACCGTAGATGCCGATGTGTTGTGTTCAGGTACTGACAGTGATGATGTGGTGTTCAGGTACTGTGCAGGGACCACACCTTGGGGAAACCCTAGTGAACATCATGACTTTGAGCCACAGCGTCATGACGACGGATACATCGAGGTCATCGGATTCACTATGACTTCTCTGGTACGCAAAGCTGTCACTTCTACCAGGTAGCCATGGTAACAACGGGGAGGGAGGACCGAATTTCAAAAATGTGTTTGTGTGTGCAGGCCACTCTTCAGGTCGGAGGTCACGGTGAGAGGTTGAACCAGTGCAGAGAGGTTACCTTGACGACCACGAAACCTCTACCAGTCCAGGTACGCTCAACTTCCACCACACTGTTTTGTTGATCAATATATTATATAACCCATTGATTGACTGGTTGATCAATTGATGGAACGGTGTCACTGACAGGTGGATGGTGAGCCATGCAGACTGGCGCCCTCTGTGATCCACATCAGTCTCAGAAACCAGGCCAACATGATCCAGAAAACCAAACGGCGGACCTCAATACCACACCTCAACGAGTAAGTCGCAAATGCACACCCGGTCCTGGTCCGGTTCTTTCTTAATCCTGGTCTGGTTCAAGTTGGATCCTGTCTTAATACGGTTCTGGTCCTGGTCTGATCCTGTCTTGATACTATTCTGGTTCTGTCTTAATACTGTTCTGGTCCTGGTCTTATCCTGTCTTGATACTGATGTGGTTCTGTCTTAATACTGGTCTGATCCTGTCTTGATGCTGTTCTGGTCCTGGTCTTATCCTGTCTTGATACTGATGTGGTTCTGTCTTAATACTGGTCTGATCCTGTCTTACTGGTCTTATCATGTCCTAACACTGCTCCGGTCTTTTCTGTGTCTCAGTCAGCAGCCGGTCCCAGAGAGACTCCGGATCAGAGTGAGCAGGATCAGTATGACGGACTACGAGGCTCTGCATTATGACAAGGACAAACTACGACAAGCATGTGAGGACACACACACACACACACACACACACACTTATGACCCGCTGCTTCTCTGATTGTGAACTAACAAAATAAAAGCCCTCTTTGAGTTCAAATGCTTGAATTAAAGAAAAGAGCAACACGAAACACAAACACGTGTCACACAGAGGAGTTACATCACACGTTCGGCTGCTGGCCGTAGGCGGATGCGGCTGATTGACAGCAGCATCTTCATCAGCTGGTTTCCCTCATCATCATCTACATGGGCATCTTCAGGCTGAAGTAGATCGAGCTGCTGTGTGATTAGAAGGCTGAGCAGCAGCATGAAGGTCAACAAGATGATTTCCAGCTGCCTCTCCATCCTCTACACACACGCACGCACACACTCGGTTGTGGATCTTCCTCAGTAGTTCTCAATTTGGCCACAGGGTGGCACTGTGGCACTGTTCCCTTTCACAGTAAAAGCAGGTTTATATATGTATTATTGTAAATTTAAAGATAGAAATATACATATAAATATAGATACATGTTTAATCTATATTAATTATTCATGATCCTGTATTTTATTATAAGTTTGGAATGATTTTCATAGTCTACCTCCTCCTTTGTTCTTCCTCTCTCTCCCTCTCTCCCTCTCTCGCTCTCTCTGAAGTTTCACTTGTTTCCTCGTTATGCAAATCAATCACCGCTCTCCACTTGCGGATGCGTCACACTCGGGGAGATGGTAAAAATATGTCTGACGCCCCGAGGCGCGGCAGTTACATCATCCTCGACGCCGCCGCTCCGCAGTTCCCCGAGACAGACGGCGTTTGTACATGTAGAGAAGTTATCGTTGCGGAGTGACATGCTACTGCTCAGATACCGAGGGATTGATGATTAGTTCATCAGCAGTGGCGAGATCACAGCGTGAGTCACTGGCTCGGATGATGATGAGGATGATGAAGGTGCATCTTAATTCAAATCAACAGAAACAGATTGATAGATGGATAGACCAAGACTGAAATGATACACTTAACATAGCCACAGGCACTACTACCAATAACAAGAATCGTTCTGCTGAACATTATGATGTCACAATGAAGTTGACCTGTGGCTTCCTGGATACAAAATTACATCATTTCAGTTCATTCTAAAAGACATTTGAGTTAAATTGTGTTATAATTATGTTTGAATGAAGAATGACTTTGACCTTTGACCTCCAAATTGTAATCATTTCATATTATCAGTCAAAGTGGATATATGAAACCATGTTTTGGCCACGACCTTGACATTTGACCTTTTAAGCGCTAAAATCCAATCCGATTGTTTCAAGACGTTCCTGCAAGAAGTGCCGGAGATATCACGTTTCACGGACAACCTGTAAACATCACGCCTCGGAGGCATGAAAAGAAAACACACAGCGTCTCTGCACGTCTCCCTGGTGTTCAAAGCCAAAGTCAATAGAAAGTGTATGACAGAGTTAGTCATACTGTTCAGCATCACCTTAAACAGAGGAAGGATAAACATGCCTCCGTCCCCTCTGGTTGTTTACCACTTTCAAGTCTTACAGTAGAGAACTATCTTTTGATTTCCTCTGAAACGTCTAGTTTGTTTTTCAAAGCATTTTTTTAAATTTTATTTTATTTTTTAAACCTCTTTTACATATTTAGATCTGTATTTGCAGTGGTTTGACTGGTTTCAACTGCAGTAAACCACAATCAAGACATTTGTATTGTCTGGCTCTCCAAGGGCGATTTGATGGATGCAAGTGTAATAATCAGAAATAACATATTTTATTTCAGCAGCAAGTGCAGGAAAATGAGTTTGAATAAGAAGATGATAGTATTAGACTGACAGGCAGTGGCTGATAAAATGTGCAGCATTTCACTGCAAATGTCAAAGGAAAGACAATAGATGATAAAATATGCAAATGAGAATAAAAACAGAAACCACTGAGAATAATACAATGCGGGAAAATTAATTAAAAGCCAATTATATAAGCGGAGTTTCTGCAGTGGGGAAAATGTGCAGGGCCTGACTGCTGCTTCACTAATACATCAAATGTAATCTGACATTCAAATATCGTGCGATCAGTGTGTTTGGAAAAGTCAGTTTTGCTCATTTTGTCATTATTTCCTGCACGTGACATCACCGGGCATGGCAGCCAATCATGTGCTACTTGACAGAGACTCAGTGAAGTGATGTGTCGAGGGTCTCTTCTCCCCAAACTGATTGATTGGTAGTGTGTGAGGCTCCTGCAGCTGATTCCCAGAGTGTTTACCTCAATGTGGAGAAATGAAATTAGAGGTATTCAGGTAAATCAGTGGTGTTTAGACGAACATCTGACATTGTGAATGATTAAAAACCTCAAAATTTTTGAGCTTTTTCCTCAAAATTTTAGTTTTAACTCACAATTTTTGAGTTTTTTCCTCAAAACTTTTGATGTTTTTCCCTCAAAATTTTTGTTTTCGCTCAAAATGTTTAGTTTTTTCCTCAAATTTTTTGTTTTCACTCAATTTTTTTTTTTAAAATTGTGAGCGTCTTGCCTCAGTACTTTAAACCTGAAAATTCAGAGTTTTAAACTCTGCAATTTACTTCCCTTCTCTTCCAGCTCATTTTTTAAATGCTTTTATTATAGCAACAGTGTGAGGAAGACTTTTTTTTAACCTACACTGTGAATAAAACATGGATACATTTGAGGAGTACAGATAAATCAGATGTGTTTATATATCATCAGAGGTGTGAGTTCAGGAGCTGCTCCTCCAGTACTGTGTGTGTGATGTGCAGTCAGCAGCGTTGTGTTGTGTTGGCACTGTGGGCGTCCAGCCTGGGAAACAGACTCACTGATGATGAGCCACTGGGTCAGGATCAGATATTCAGCCTGGCTCTGGGATCTGGCTCTGGGCTCATGTGGACAGATGAAACTCAGTGGATCATACGCTCTGACAGTCTGTCCTTCACACACTATCACGCTATCGTTCTCAAAGTGACACAGCTGTAGCCAGATGTTCAGCTGTTAGTCCCTGTTATATGAGCAGATCCGGGACCAGCGGCCATCTGAACTCTTGTCTTGTTCCTCTGTGTCTGCAGCTATTCCTCTGGGTCTGATCGTGGTTCCTGGTGACAGCGACTTAGAGACCTGCAGAGAACAGATCCAGCGTCTGCAGGAGGTGAGTGGTGGGGTAACAGGGGAGGAAGAAGAGGGTGGAGGAAGGGGGGGATGAAAAGGTCATGGTGCTGTGTCAGTGTAAGAGCAGAAGAAGAAAAAGAGACAGGGCAGAAAATCTTTTCTAGAAAGTTGGAGCAAAGCTAATTAAGAAGTGTGTGTGTGTGTGTGTGCGTGTGTGTGTGTGGACTGTCCTTTGCTCTGTCCTCTTCTTCAGGACTTCTGCTCTGTCCGTCCCTCCCTACAGGTTGGTAGTTGGATGTTTGTTCTTTTTGCTTGGCTCAGAGGCACCAGGGAAACTAACAGCCACACACACACACTGCGAAAGTTACAGTGGATTTGAATCCGAACATTCTTCTGTTCATTACCTGATCGCTTGAATAGCTGTGGCATTGTCCTTACACCAAGGTCTCTGCTACATTGAAACCTCCCCTGGATCTCATTGTTGAGAAAAGGGAGATAAGTGAAAATGATTATAACCATGATAAGCTTTATTTCTATAGGATCTCTTGAGTGAGAGAAGTAGCAAAGGTGAAATTACACCAAGTGCTTGAAAAACACATGAAAACATACATTCATATAAATACAGATGGAATAATTGAAAAACTACAACAAAGTTCTTTTCCAGATTTATCCTTTGCATTCGTCCTGTGTTGAATAAAGTTAATAAATTTGAAAAAGAAGAAAATAATCACTATATATATAAAAAAAAAACACTATGCAATGCTGATACTTTCCTCCTTCAGAGAATGAAGAATGTTCAACATCTTCACCAGAGGAAGCAACAAAATATATTCATGTCAGAGTTAGTGATGTAAAAGTTTTAGCCCCTCCCCCAAATGAGGGAGGAGCTACAACTGGATGGTAGGGGGTGGAAGTTAGCATAGCTTCTGGAGAGCTGTTGAGTATTTGAACTCTTCACAAAGAGCCTTATTTAAACAATAGAAACAAAGCATTAGAAGGGAGCTATCTGATTGGTTGAAGTTAGATTTTGATGTTGATGAGTTGCCAAGGATTCTTCCTGAAAGCTTTGACTTTTTCCATCCTCCATGAAGCCTTCACCGATGGTTCTGATACATATCTATATGTAAACAAAAGAGACACTATTAAGCAGGAAGTGAGTGATTCGTTGGTGGGTCGTGCTTTTTTAAAAGAAAATAAAACATTCTGAAATCCAGCCGGAAAGTTCACAGACTCCACAGTAAGTTTTAATATGTGTCTGCAGCACGACTTCTCCTCTGGTGGTGTCATTAATCTGCAGTTCACAGCAGCTGGATCGGTGGTGAGCAGGAGAAAAGGCCATTAGAGCTTTGTGTCAGACCCTAAATATCACATGAGCATTGCAGCTCTATCCATTCTGGTTCTTTGATGTTCAGCAGCTCCTAAATGGGGGAGCCATGTTTAGAAGTCATTACTTTAATAGATAAATGAATCCAGTAATGTTATGGATCACATGTCTGAACAGGGCTATATTCAGCTGAACTCTGTCCAGTTGGCCTCTTGTTCAGCTCCAGTCTAGAGGAATGAATCCATTTGTTTATTTTTATGTATAAATGCATTAAGAATACCATGATAATAATGATAACAATGGTCACTCGAGACCGGCTCTAATTAAAATACATCTGTGGAGTCTGTAGTTTCTTCTTCCGTGCACACCAAATAATTTCTTCATTTGTGGGAATAATCTGCAGCAGACAAGATGCCACTGTGTTTATCTCAGCACCTGAAGATCTGTTTTTATTCTACTGCAAAGACAAGAGCCGGCACTACCTGATGTGCTTACCTTAAGAGGAAGGGTTGTAGGGCAGGATCGGCTCAGACACCATCTTGCGGTTCCGGACTTGTTCAGATCTGATCAGTTTTTCCCCTTGCCATATCGAAACTACTAGTCACCTTGCTTTGCTCCTACTAGTTCCTTCGTCATGAAATGTATCGTCCTCACTTTGTCTTGGTTGTATTGAAGTCTTGGAACCTTACCAAGCCTTGCTCTTAGGGTTAGTCTTTTGAAACACCGTGATCAGCCTGATCAAGGAGGTCCTGCTTTGCAGCAGCTTCCTTTCATGGGTAATCAAGACCTCTTAATGAGGATCCAGAGCCTGGACATGGTAATGCTGCCCAGGCTTTGGGTGACCCCAGCCACCCTTAGGAGAAGTGATTGGTCCTCCTTTTGAATCCTTGAGACCAGCAAAGGTCATAGAACCTTGTCTCAAGGTACCACATTGATAGATGCAAGTCTTTTCATGGTATACATGATCTACCCAGGTCTGACAGATCAAGTCAGAGATCTCAGCCAAGATCTGAAGCAAAACCTAATCAGGGGTAAAACTTGTCCAGGCCTTTGAAGGTCTGGGTAGTCTCTGTGATTGGGGGTGAGCTTAATGCTGCATTTCTGGCAGGATCATTTGAATGATGAGTCAGATGAGCTTGTTGGTCCAGAAATTTTATGTAAGAGCTCGAGGTTGCGGCAACACAACATAGTGTGAACTCGCATTTGTTAGAAACACCCTGAGATTTGATCGGACTCAGAGGGCCAGCACATACATGATGTACTTGAGAGTGTTAGGATACAAACACACCGATTAGTTTCCTACTTGTCTCTCGGTGTTGTAGCATGATGCATGGACTGTTGTTGTGTTTGCATGTGTGTGGGGTTGTTGCTGCTATGTGTATTGATTGTGTATTTGTAGCATCTTGACTGTGTGTGTTTGCAGCTGTTAACCGTGCCGTGAGCTGCTGTGGAAGATGTAATGAGTTTCGGTGCTACAGAGGTGACTGTTTGTGTTTAGAGCTGATGGGTCTGAAGAGGATCAGCTTTAATGTTCCCTTATCTAATTACAGGGTTAATCAGGTGGTTCAGTTGACATCTGACAAAGACAACTCAGCTCTGATGTTTGAAGTTCACCGTTTTGTTCTGTCTCTGTCTGCAGAGACAGAAATATTTATAACTTACTAGACAAAGAGAAGCTAAAAGAGTTTGTTTCTTTAGAGACAGACTCTTCGCCATTGTGAAAAAATGAAGTCACCATCTAGTTCTTCCACTCTTCTGTTTCATTATTGATCAGACTTAGTTTAATAATATACAGAATATCAGTGCCATCAAAACAAAACAGAGGCTATTTCATCACTTTAACTTGATTTCATAGATTTACAGTAATTAGTCCCTGTGAGCCCTCTAAGTTTAACACACTAAATTTCATGCTACTTTCACAGATGATGCATCCAAGTAACTGTTTGTTGTCATTTCCAGTAGTTGAATATGGACCAATCACTGCAGATTAACACCTTACACTGGGATGGGCATTGGTGTATCGATAAGTTCAGACATCATCAGTTCTGCTCATAATATTAGAGAAATTAATAAATTAGATTTGCTATTTATTATGCATTGCATAATACACGCATTTATGTACTTTTGCTGCAGCTTGAAGCCCACACCCAGAGGTAACTTCATTAGACAGAGCTGGCTCAATTATACAAATATGGGATACTTGAAAAGGCATTGTTATGCAGCTGATTGTTCTGAATCTGAAATGGATAGAGCCTCATCTGAGTTGTTAAGAAATCCAGTTTCAAGTCAATCAGTCCATAATTGTGATTTGTGATTTGAAGTTTCTCAAGAAAATTATTATTTGTTTTCAGTGTATTTATGCAAATTCAAAGATCATCAGGGGTTATTTACAATGGTAGAAAAAAAGAAAAAAAAGGACATCAAAGAAATACAAACAAGAATCAATTAAAGTGGGTACAAACAGAATTTACAATGGCAGGGATTAAAAATCAAAAATGACTGAGAAGAAATCCATTTTTTAAAAAGCTTTGTATTGAGTTGCAGGTGGATCATGCTTGAAAGTCAAAAGAAAGTTCTGAGTTTGTCTAAATCGCTATTGTTGTCTGGCTCTGGAGAGAAGTATAGAGATTTGTCTGCATTTAAATCATCAACATCTGCAATATAACACAATGTAATCTTCCATTTTTTCCCTGTAAGGGTTTCCCTCAGTCGATGTGAGGGTCTAAGGGCAGAGGATGTTGTAATGATGCTGTGTAAAGCCCTTTGAAACAAACTGTTTGTAAAGATGGGCTATACAAATAAAATTGCCTTGCCTAATATAAAGCAGTATCATCAGCATAAAAACAGATTTAACAACTATTTGCAGAAGAAACACGCTTATTTCAAACTTAAGCACTGTCAATTCTGTTCAAAGTTTTGTTTTCCTCTATCACAAGATAACAAAAAGTGTTGATGAGAAAATTGATAAATACCCAATCAATATGCATTACCTCTAAAATTAGCTATATCGTCAAAATCTTAGCAATTACACCTACAACCATCAGACTGCGTAGCGGTGGTGTTCCAGCTGGGTTCTGACTGCCGTGTAGGTTGTGTGTCTGTGTTTGCGTGACTCTCAGCTCTCTGTCACCGTGGGTCAGTTTTGTGGGTGTTACCCAGCTGATGGAGAGCCAGTTCAGCCGCGGTGCCAGTGCCGGCCTTTAGTTGGAGATTTCAGAGTGAGGAATCAGTGTGGGCAGCGAGGATCAAACTGTCAGCTCCACTCCCACACCGTCTCCACTGGGACCTGGAGACGCAGCCGAAAAACCTTCTTCAGACAGTATTTACAGAACAGAGAGGGAGAGGAGGAAGAAGACACTGATGCCTGGTTCTATAGTACAGAACTAAGTCAAAGAAGGCGCCTGATAAGTCAAGTCTCTTGGTGTTGAGTGTGTGAGATGTCGACAGTATATGTTGTGGACCCGGCTTTCCTCTATGTTACAGTAAAAGTTCCAATTAAAGTAAAGTTTTTTTCTACTTTGTCTCAAACTGTTGATGCATTTCTTTATTATTATTCTGATGCTGATCTGAAAAGAACAGAATATAGAGTCCAACACAAGCCATTGCACTCCTAAAGTCCCTACTGCCTTTGGTTTTCCCTCCTCCGTGAAGAGATGTCTCCCGTCCTAATTAACCTGGTGAAGAGCAACTAACTGTCTTTAATCCTTCAGAGCGTTGTGAATAAGAGAGTAACTGATCAGGAGCTCGGTGTGTGTTATCCTCATGTGGTTGTCAAGGATCACATCCTTCAACTGATCTACACTACCTCTGAACATCAGTTACATCACTAATGCTATGAAGAAGTTGTCAGACATGGTGTTGCGTAGCAACAGAATGATGTAACAATGGTTTCTGTGTTTGATCTGCTCACTGATTCAGATTATTTCTGATGATGACCATATAAGGTAAACTGTTAATTGTTGGTAATTCGAGCTTTGTGTTTTTATGGTCAAACATTATGACTCTGGAACTGAAACCAGGCATCTGGCTTACTTTGATGTGGCTGCTGCCAAGTGTTAGGACTGTTGTGATTGGCTGAACCTCCTGGGGAAAGTGTAACTATATTTAAGTAACTATAGTTGTCATGTGTAGACATTTTGATGAGTACAATGGGGAACTCTGCGGCTTTATATCGCTCTTCTTTTCTCCACCACAGTCCTCACCTGCACTTTTTCAGATAATACTTAAGGAACTGCATGAACTGTAAAAATTATCTATGAATGCAGCAATTGTATGTCCTCCATTAAAGTGAGAGAAGAAGAGAGGAGCAATTTCAGTGATGGGTCAATTGTGCCTCCAGGCTGAAGCCCCTGTTTGATGAATGACACGTGAGGGAGAAGAATGAGGAGGAAGACGCGGGAAGAAGAACAAGGAGGAAGGCTCAGAGTATCCTGACTGCTGCCGAGTGGGAAGTTTTTGTGTAGGAGATGAACAGGAGTGAATGGAGGAGAGACAGGAGAAGAAAGAAGGTGAAGAAGAAAGGATTCAGTCAGACGAGTTCAGCTTTTGATTCAGTGTTTGTAGCTGCTGTAAAAGCCTGGGGCGTTTGACTGAGCTGCAGAGCACTGTGAAGTCGACAGCACAGATAGATAAATACAGACAGAGCAGGAGAGGTGTTTACTGCAGCCAGCCTCCCTGTCACTGTGTGCATCAAAAGAAAATCACTTCACTTTCTCTGGCTTCTTCTCTTCTTGTCACATCTATGAGACTGTGAATTTCTACATTCAGTCCCTTCTTTCCAGAGTTGACCTGAAATTAGGAGCATCCAGGAAGTCTTTAGACCCTTTACATAGTCTTCAGATCCATTGTAAAGTCTTCAGAGCCCTCATAAAGTCCTCCATACCCTTTTGAGAGTATCAGATAGTCTCAGACCTTCAGGAAAGTCCACAGACCCTCAGGAAAGTCTTCAGACTCCTTGGGAAGTCCTAAGACCCTCCAGAAAGTCTTTAGATTCTTCAAAGGTCTTTAGACTTATCACAAAGGCTTCAGACCTTCAGAGAGCATTCAGACCCATCACAGTCTAAACACTCTTTGTAAAGTCTTCATACCCTTCAGACAGACCTCTAACCCCTAACTCTTCATAAAACCCTCAGAGCAGTCAGAGCACATTTAGATCCTTCATGAAGTCTTCAGACCCTTCATTTACCCGACATAAAGTCTTCAGACCCATTGTAGTCTACAGACTCATGGTAAAGTCTTGATAACCTTCGGAGAGTATTCAAAGCCTTCAGTGTCTTCAGACCCTTTAAAGTGTCTTCAAACCCATTCCAAAGGACCCTTCAGGGAAGTCCTCAGATCCTCCAGAGAGTGTTCAGAAGATTACATAGTAGCATCATAACATGTTGCGTCACTGTTCCCCAATGCTGATCAATCCACAGCCTTGAAGCTTCATCCACACCTGTGGAAAAGTTTTAACCGCAAGTTATCATTATACAGATTTTCTTTGGGACAGGTAGATCACACTATGACAAGGACACGTCAAAGATAACTCAAAGAGAGGAAACAACATAAAGTCAGTTGTCAGTCCATGTGTGTTTGAAACATTAGAAAGAACAAACTGATGAAGGAGGAGGATTTCTGCTCCATCATCCCGATGCTCAGTCCTTGATCTGTGGGTTGGTCCGGGGCAGGACTTCACAGACTCTAGCAAAGCTGAGGCCATTTACTGCTGTGTGAACAAACAAGAAGGTTTTGGCTTCAGTGCACAGCAAACAGCAGCAGTCTCAGTGATGTGGTGTGTGTGTGTGTGTTTGATCTGGTAAAAAAGTTGAGCTGCAGTGTTCAGGGATAATTAGAGTCTGGGTAAAGAAACATCAGGGTGGAACCACAGCACAAGAACATGCAGTAATGAGTGCGAGGACGACTGTGGAGGTCAAAGACACGGAGCTCCTGAGGTTTTCACACAGTACACAGCTGATTTTTATCTATTTATAAAACTTCATACCATAATAATAATATGGAGGAAGCTGAGAGGAGTATCATTTGTTCCGTTAACTCTGGCACAGCGACACATCATTTGACCCTCACATCATCATCATCCTCCTCATCATACTTGGAGTCAGAGTCAGAAAACTTTAATGATCCCTTCAGGGAAGCTGGTACAGAAAAAGGAAGTAAAAAAGTTACAACTACTATAGACAGTGAGGAAATGGGTCCAGGCGTCTTTACCACCGGCACACAGCAGGTCCAGGCTGAAGATCATGTAGAAAGCTCCAGGACATCGGTTTATATTTTTCATCCGTGTTCTTTCAGTACCGCAGTTTTTCTTTATTTGCTTTGGGGTAAACACATACACTGAAACTTTACAGCTTCACAATATGCTAATGTAGGACTGTTGTGTGTTTTTGTTAGCCTTTCTTTTTATTCTGTTTGGCTTTCTGTTCATACTTCCTGTTAGGATTCTTTTAGCTCTTCTGTTAGCCATTCTTTTACTTTTTGGTTAGCCATTCCCTAAGTGTTTCTGTTGGCCATGCTGTTAGCTTTTCTGTTAGCATTTTTTAGGCTTTTCTGTTAGCAGGTATTTTACTTTTCTGTTAACCATGCTGTAGCTTTTCTTTTAGCATTTTTTAAGCTTTTCTTTTAGCAGTTGTTTTACTTTTCTGTTAGCCATGCTGTTAGCTTTTCTGTTAGTAGTTCTTTTACTTTTTTGTTGGCCATTCCCTTAGTGTGTCTGTTAGCCATGCTGTTGTCTTTTCTGTTAGCATTTTTTAGGCTTTTCTGTTAGCAGGTATTTTACTTTTCTGTTAGCCATGCTGTTAGCTTTTCTTTTAGCCATTCTCTTAGTGTATCAATTAGCCGTTTTTGTATCTTTTCTGTTACACTTTAAGTTATCCTAAAAGGAGGCCCGACAAGCTAAAAGGTGGTTCTTTTAGCTCCTCCTTACCATTGGTGCTTCACTGACTATTCTGTCCGTCTGTCACTTAGGAGGAAGCAGCCAAACCAAAGATCCTTTCTTCTCAGAGATTATCTCCAAAGTGGTGTTTCCTTGACTGTAAGTACATCACAATATTATTCATTTACTTTTCTTACTTTGATCTGCTCCATTTTATATGCTTGCTGCTATCACTGCTATGTGATTGGCTATTTGGATAATAACATAAATGAGCAGGAATCTGTGATTCAGTGTTAAGTTTCCTCAAACATCTGAAGGAGAGCTTTGATTCTCTGTAAGTGGTCATTAATACGTACAAACCCAGGCTCCCCGTGTCACTTCCTGTAATATATCAAATTATGAGCATTCCATCAGTCAGAAACCCTCCATTTCCTGACAGGAATTTTATTGTGAAACATTTGCAGGAACTTCATGCAACAGGTGATTGAAGGACAAAAAGTAGATTGGAATGAATTAATCCAATAGTACAGAACGACAAACACTGAAAACAGTTTGATTATCCCATATTCTTTTTTACCACTACCTCATGTGTGAAGTCTTTTTTTAACCAATTGCAGTCAGCTGAGTCATGAATCTTCTACCCCGTCACACACTTTTAGCCTGTCACACACACATCTCTCTAATAGTTTCTCAGCCCTGCAGCGTCCACATGTTTAGACCCTGCGAGGCCTGTCACACGCTTTTTACCTCCCCCCTGTCCTGCTTGAATAGCAGAGAAGAACGTTTTTCAGCGTCACCCCGTTGAACTCCAAGTCGCATTAAAATGATTTGTTTGAGAGTGGCGCTTTCTCTCGGGGAGGTTGGGACAGGTCCGTGGTGTGACGACGCAACATGGATCACCTGAAGGTGGTCCTGCAGACCACTGCAGAACTCTAAGAGTCTCAATTGTTATTTCATTTCAAAATATCTGAAATTTCACATCATAATCTTTAGGAAATAAACCACAGAATGAATAAGAAATAAACAGGTGCCGCAGATAATTGGCTCTCAAACTATTTAAATTATTCATGTCTGTGTTAAGACATATACCATTGGTTTGAACCGTCGCCACAAACATCTGTTCATAAGTTTTTCTAGTGAGCAGGAGTTTGAAACTTTACTGGTGTGATGAGGTTCAGTGTGTCACCCACACAGATTGCTGCTCTGTGTAAACACAACCTCAGTAACACCAGATACTGAGAAACACACCAGATGACTCGTTCAAACCTGCTGTGTTGCTGTAACCAACGGCAACAACGGCCGCCGAGTTAAAGGTCACAGGTTTCGACGGCGAACAGGTTATGTTCTGGGTCTCCTTCGGAGCAAGAAAAGCAGCGTTCATCAGATTCTGTCTGTTGGTGAAAGTCATGAATATTAATATCATACGGCAGCTTACCAAAAATATCACAGAGAGAAACAGTTCTCCAGTCACACACAAACACACACACACATGCACACACAGTCCTGGTGGAATTAGCAGAGAACTGGAATCGGGAAAAGATGCAGCTGCTGCACAATGCTCAGATAGTTTAAAGCACAGATGGTGTTTCTTCTCTAAACATGGCTGACTTCAGATTCGGAGCCACACAGGAAAAGGTCTGTTTTTACAATCACACCAGGTAGAAACCAAGTGTGTGAATGGACTGTGGGCTCAGGGCTGCACCTATTGTTCCAGCCTGGAATGAACAACAGCATGTAAACAACTTTGTCCATTTGTTGTTGTATCTTCATATTTAGCCATATTCACCATACGTCCTGTGAAAGTTTTCAATAGCTCATTGAGTTCGCTAAAATCTGATGAACAGTGTTGCCATGGTGAACTGCTCATGTTCTCACCCATCCCATCTACATGATATCTGACCTTTTCAATCAGAGTTGCAAAGTTATAGAAGTCGGTCCCTCATCCACCACCATTCTCTAAGAGCCAGAGACAGTTTAGGTAGCGGCAGGAGTGTATCCATTTCAAAACGAGACATGATGGGGATGACACTTTACTTTTCTCTTCACTGTCACAGTCACTGAAATAAATAATGAATCCACTTTTTGACAGGCCATAGATCTGCCGAACATTTTGACATGAGAGTGACATTTTTGAAACCCACAGATCAGGAGAAAGTTAAGTTTGTTTGACACCAGCCTGTCACAGGAACAAACTCTCTTGCTATCCATCTGTCTAGCTAGCTAGCTAGCTAGCAAGGTTAGGGCTATAGTTAGCTGTCTAGCTAGCTAGCAAGATAGATAGCTAACCATAATCTTGTGTCAGGTAATAACACGTAGCATAAGGTGCAAATTCAAATAGAATCTAGTGTGTTGTTGTCATGTTTTGACATCATGCGATCCTGGCCCGCCCACTCAGGAGACAGGAAGTGCATCCCATTTCATCCCATTTCCCATATCTTCTTTGATACAACCTCCTCCAGGACTACATGTCACCGTGGCAATTCACAAGGTGTAAGAGAATCTTTATGAAGTGACCCAGACCGAAGGGGAGCCAATAAAAACTATGCAGCGTTTCATTGGCTAACTCAGCTGTGTGTGTTTATCTCCGCAGCTACGACAGCGGATCGTTTCTACAGGATAGACAGAGCACAGGTAAGTCGCCTGAACTCACCTGAGTGTTTTCCGCCCGCGGGCGTCACTTTGACTCTTGTACCTTCAACCTCGATTCTTCTTCTGTCAGGAACATCTCAACTACGTCTCGGAAATCTCCCAGGAGGAGATCTACATCCTGGACCCGGAGCTGGTTGTCATGACAACCGTAGGCACCTCCCCCTCATCCATTCCCGACTTGGTCAACCCCGCCCCCGGCCAGGGACAAAGTCGGTAAGTCGGCGTCCTCCACGGGTTGAACCTTTACTCTTAAGTGTTTGCGTGGAAGTGGGCGTGACAGACGCTGTGACATCATGACCACTCGCATTCGCCACACACAGACTCAGAACCCCTTCGGTTAAACATGGAAAGCAACATCATCACCATCTTTGGCTCATGTGGTAGAATATATCATTAGAATAAAAATGTCCATGACATCATTGGGCTTCCTCTGATTGGATGAGAGTTTTATGCCTCTCAGGAACCTATAGAGCCTGTTAGAGGGTAATGCCTGCATGAAGTGGAACTATATCATAGTGTGTGTGTGTGTGTAGGTGTATAAATGCAGCTCATCTTAACAATCTTTCCTCCTCTCCGCATGAGAAACTGGAACAAATGAAGGAATATCTGAAATAAAATGAGAAAATGTTGAATTTTTACGGTAGGGAACAGATGTTTATGGACATATTCTGAAGACATGTGTTATTTTTACATGTATGAACAATGTGTAGGCCTTTGTGTGTGTGTGTTTTTTTATCCTTTTCAAACAGATTCTCAACCTGTGGACTTGGTTGAAGTGTTTTAGGTGTTGGTCTGGAGCAGACTCAGTTTTCACACCCGTTAGACAAATGATTAAGCGTGCGTGCGTGTGTGTGAAGAGTGTGAAGCCGTGGCAGGTCCACACACAGCAGAGAAGTCACTTACATTTTCAATCGATTGCAGCGCACACCTCGGCTCTGTGTCAACACTCCGACTCTGTTAGAGTCGTGAGAAAGGAGTTTCTCCGCGGAGCCTCATTCATGTCAGACTACAGCAGCTGAGTGAGACGTATGAGATTAACCTTGGAAGGATGCAGCCCTTAAATCCCTGCTGTAAAGTTGGTCACCTTAACATCATGCGATGTACAGTACGGGACTGATCCTGAGTCTGTACACATCTGAATCCACTGCTGTTGTGTGTGTAGGTGTATAAATGCATGAATAATATTTTCCACAGTTTGTTTTCCTTCTCACAAAACATCCAAGTGTTACTATAACATTAGCTCTGCTTGTGTATGTGTGTGTATCTATGTGTGTGAGTGTGTGTGTGACACATTTCCTCTGCCTCCATATTAAATCCTTTTAACCATCCTCACACAGATTAATCCTCACCTACAGGAACCTGTTAGAGCAGCTGTTTGTTGATGCTCTTTAACACTCAGAAGCTGATTCACAGAGGAAGAAGAAGAGGAGGAGGAGGAGGAGGAGGAGGAAGACTCTCCACTCTTCTCTCTATAAGTCTGCTGTTATTTTACATTTGCCTCATTGATCCTGTGCTTCTTCACACTGTCTGCCTTCCCCGTGTGTGTTTTCAAAAAACAGAGGGGACTATATGAACCCAGAATAAATGAAAGCGGAATGAGCCAATCGGCACGCGGCATGCTCGGACCGAGCTCTGTGATTCACTGCTTATGTGCACAAATGGGTTTGAATGAGTAAAGCCAGCGAGCTTCTAAAATAAGAATTTAGACTGTGATGTGTGTGTTATAATTTATCGATCCCTGAACAGTGGTGCTGATGACTGCTTTTCAGAATAAAACGCCAATAAGCAAGTTTCCCATAGCAACCCCAGCGCTGGGGTTAATAGATAGTTTTTATGTAGACATGAATAACAGTTACGAAAGTTACAAGAGTTAAATAACCCGTATTAAAAGTCTGAGGGCGTTTGCTTTAAGGCTCATGTCTCCCCAGTTTAATGATGTGATGAATATGTTGAATATAACAACAGTGTTCGATGAGGCTGATGTAAACTAATGTAAACACACAGATTAACATTGAGAATCGAATAAATAAAGTAACAGGTACAATGTGAGAACAGCAGAACAACTCAACCTTCTGATCCTAATATCACTTCCCTTTGGCTGTGTGTGTGTGTGCACGTGTGTGTGTGTGTGTGTGTGTGTGTGGCGGGCTGATTTGCAATGCTGAGTGCAGCGAGTGGGAGGATGAGGAGGAGAGATGAGGCCGAGAGGCAGGGGCACGGAGAGAGGGAGAGCTGGGTTTAGGACGGATGGAGAGAAATGAAATGCACTCGAGAGTCACACCAATCTACTGTACCGACACACACACTCAGAGTCACACACACACACACCGTCTCACGCAAACAGTGCAGCAGTTTGCCCACGCAGGGCCAGAGGTGACCGTTTTCCCTCCCACTGTAATTACCTCTCTCTGCTCGGCCTCTCTCTCCCCCAGTGTCTCTGACAAACACTGAAAACACACCTACACACAAAACAGTTTGTTTTTAAATGATGTTTGCACTGATGATCTCACACACAGTCAGTGTACACTCAGCCAACAGCTGAAACTCAATAATATCACCCAGAGAGGAAAACTGCCCATGTCACAGTCACAGGAGTGTGGAAGAAATGACTGGAGTTCTTTCACACGCTTTGGGAGGTCAAAGGTCAAAGCGCTTGGATTCATGTGCCATGGGGGTGAACTGTCACTGTCTGCTGCTTTATCCGCTACTGCACGAAGCTAACCTTAAGTCAGTCCTGCTGATGAATACCGTGTGACACAGGTGAAAAGTTCTGAACCTGTAAGCTTAATTTGAAATGAAATGAAAAGTACAAGTTAATAAACTTCTGTCACTGAGAGAATCCAGAGTTCAACAGTGGACTCTCTGAAGGCAATGTTAACATATGAATGTCACATGGAGAACATTATCATTGAATATTATTGTAAGAAAAATTACTATATCTCCCCCCCCCCCTGTTGGTTAGCTATAGCTGCTGCAGAAAATATGTAGCTACACACATGGCTAACATGTTGCTACCTGAGGCGACCACGCTGTAGCTACCCAAACTGCTAGAATACAGTTAATACCCTCCTCAGGCTAGCTGTCGCTCACGCTCCATGGATACCATGTAGTTAACATGCTGCGGCTATTTCATAATAGCTAACAGACTGTTGGTACCATGTAGCTAAGCTAACACACTGTGGCTACCACTTTAGCTAACACGCTGTTGCTACCATGTAGCGACAACACTGTAGCCTACACACTGCCTCTATCAGACTATGACTACCACACTCTAGCTAACAATTGCTACCATGTTGCTAACACACTATGGCTACCACTTTAGCTAACACACTGTTGCTACCATGTAGCGACAACACTGTAGCCTACACACTGCCACTATCAGACTGTGACTACCACACTCCAGCTAACAATTGCTACCATGTTGCTAACAGACTGTGGTACCGCCCCTTTTTTGCCAGTGCATTAAAGTTTGTGGTCCGGATTAAAAAGCCCAACGGCCTGTGGGCAACAGTAGTGCAAGTTGACAAGTAAAACTGCAGTGTCTACCCTAGCAGCTAGCTCTGACCTTTGACATCTGTAAGGAAACAAAAGCTGTTGGTTTCACGAGATGGTCATGGTTTAAGGAACAAAATCAAGATGTATTTAATAATAAATTAAGTACTGCAGTTGTTTGCTTGTCAGTTTAACATTATCACAGGCTGCTGGGTGATGGAGGAACATTGAGATTCAGTAGCATAAATCAATTAGGTTATCCAAGTGTGTCCTCTGCAGCCTGTCTTTTTTTCTTTTTGGAGGCTTTTTATCGATGTCCTTGCTGCACCCTTTTTCATCATGTGTTTGAGATTAAGAGAGAATTTCACAAACCCTCCTCCTCTGCTCTGTCTTCAGTCTGTCCTACATTAATACCCTTCATAATGTTTCGCTCCCTTTTTTTTCTGCCAGCGCCTTTATCTCATCAAGCTCATTATCTCGGTGTTCAGCTCTTTGATTCTTTATCTATCAACAATCCAAACTTATCACATAAGGTCACACAAAGCTTATGGCTGATAGTTCTGAGTTTTACTGGCTGATATGCATCTCTACAGTGGTTCTACACCACTAAACGTAACCAGTGATTGTAAGGTTTTCAATCAGAATGTCACTGTATGTGCATGAGGTGAATGGACAGACCCCCATGGTTCACAGGCTCTGCAGAACATCTCAATGCCCTCACCCCCAGAGCTGTCTGTCAGTCACTATCTGACCTCAGTGGAGGGAACATGGAGTCCTGGCTGTGAGCTGTCTCTGGTCTGACTGCTGTTTGTTTTCTCACTGTGTTTCCTCTGTGTTCTGCCGCAGCATCTCCCAGAGGCAGCGAGTGAACAGTGACAGCTCCGCAGCTGAAGCCTTAACACACAACACAACACCTGTGACCAGCAAACTCACCAGGTTTGTACGATCCGAGCCTGTCAGATTGCGGACTGCAGGTGTGTCTTCACGTGTTAGCTTCTGTTTTATCACTGAAGTAAGACACAAGTATGATAATGCACAAAGATAAGCAAAGATAAGCGCATGGTTTTGAGATGTGAGGGCAATAGTGTGTCTAAGGCTTGTATCAACCACATTTTAATGACTTGGGTTGCTTCAAAAGGTGTCTAGACCTCTTCACATTTTACATGCTGTCTCAGGATCTAGTAGTCCTAATGATTGGTCCGGCGAGTAGTCTTATGATCGGTCCACTAAGTAGTCCTATAATTGGTCTGATGAGTAGTCCGATGATCGGTCAGATGAGTAGTCTTATGATCAGTCCAAAGAGTAGACCTATGATGGGTCCAACAGGTAGTTCCATCAATGGTCCAATGCCTAGTTCTATAATCATTTCAATGAGTAGTCCTATGATGGGTCCAACAAGTAGTCCCATCATTGGTCCAATGCCTAGTCTTATGATCAGTTTAATGAGTAGCCCTATGATTGGCCCAATGAGTAGTCCCATCATTGGTCCAATGTCAAGTCCTACGATCAGTTCAGTCTTCCTATGATTGGTCCGATGAGTAGTGCTGGGATTGGTCCTTTGATTAGTCCAACTATAGTCCTGTTATTAGTCCAATGATTAATCCTATGATTACTCCAATGACTAGTCGTATGATTGGTCCAATGAGAAGTCCTGTGATTGGTCCAACGAGTAGTCCTTCAGTTATTTCAAGGAGTCATCCTGTGATTAGTCTTTTTTAATAAATTCTTCCCACGTCGATGTTTTGAAACTCAGTATAGTTCACAGTCGATTGTTCTATTTTGTGGAGACTCCAAACTTGGATAACAATGTCAAGGACTTTGTCTTCCAAGAATCAATGTTATTTAAAACGTGACTCTGGGCTTGATTTTACCGAAACAGGGTGCAGACACAAACACACTTGGGCACGACAAGAAATTCCTTTTGACATTTTGACGACCACAGGATCAACACAGACCAGGATCAATGAAGTGCAGCTTGGTACAATGTGACATAGAGGCTGAATACATTTAGTAGTGATGAGAATACAGAATCAGCAGGTGGAGTCTTTGGAGCCTCGGTTATGACCATTAAGAGGTCCTTTCATCTACTATAAAAGGCACTAATGAATCAAGAGAGGCTCAGGTCTGAGGGTTGTTCAAACGATTAGGTTACTGGGACATTAAATGTCAGTCCTTATTTATCCAGTGGAAGAATAAATATTAAACAGCCCCAACGTCTTTAAACAAACAATTATTAAATAAGCTTTGGATATTTGCTTGTTACCATTGAGAAAAACGCCTGAGGTCAGTGAACGTTAAATCAAAAGGTTTAAATAGTTAATGAAGGAATCCACAGTGCCAGCAGAGAGGGTGAATATAATCCTCTGAAATTATAGAGGCTGTTTCTGTTGGAGGCAACCTGCACCGTCAGTGCTTTTGCTTCTCTTTTTTTTTTATTTCTCCTTATCGTTCATTAGCTCTTGCACTATCCTGCATCCTTAGCTTTTACCGTCCAGCAGCTCTGTGCTCACATTTCATTATGTCTCACCCCGAGTGTCATATCGCATGGTTGAGTCAGGTGTGGACTGAGTTAGAGATAAGTGCAAGAGACGGATCGGGTCAGGTGAGTCCTTGCTTGTGCAGGGCAGGTGAGGTTGCACACCGGACCTTTGCTGTACCTCGCTGAAACGTTTGACCCTGTTTCTCATATGTTTTATTTCGGACATTTTATAAGGCGGATGTTCTTCTTCTTTCGTTCTTCTACAAATACAAGTTAAAGAATGGAAAACTGGCTTTAAAGATTGTGTCCATTTGACAGTTTAGACAATGTTCAAGCTTCTTTGACCAAGTAGATGGAGCTCCGGATTGGGTCCAAGCCCACCAAACCCACAGTATTTTACTGTAAAACCGACTGAAGTCAGAGTACACACAGCAAGTTTCCACACAAACACAACTGATGGGGCATCCAGGGCATTACCCAACAGAGACAGATGCTACAGAATAAAAACAGTTTGCTGTAGAGGTAGAACCGCAGCCTGCAGGAGACCAGAGCTCTGTGATCAGCCTGTAGAGGATTTCCTCTGCTGAGGTTTCCTCATTACAAATTCATGAGATTCAAAACAATGTTTCCCCCGGTTCTGTTTTTATTGTTCTATTTTTATTGGTCTTTTAAAAAAATCTATAACAGTCGTCTTTGTTCTGAGCATGGTGGAGGGGTGGTGGAGACCAAACAGCGAGCTGAAAGAGAGGGAATGCCTTGGACGGAAACAGACACAAATGATAAAGCAGATTTAAAGAAGTCATTTACAAGCCAATCAAGTAAAAACACTAATAGGTGCTTCATTAGTTCATTAAACCTTTGTTCCAACTTGGAAATGGAGACATAATTTACAATATCGCCAAGCAAAAGGTCCTACGCACAAGAAATACCAATGTTGACCACTTTTATAAAGTGTCAGGAAACACAAACACAATCAACTCATAGAACGTTAAAATCCACTTAAGAGTAAGTACAAATCTTAACAATAATTAAGGTGTTGAAGTCGATTGAGAAGAAGAGGACTTGCCCTACAGAAAGAGAAGGCCGCTCACCTTGCTATACAGGTGGCAGTGATGTGTACTGTAACTATCTACACTAATAAAAACTTAATGATAGATTGAGGTCAGGGCCATCAGAGTTGCAAAGTCATACTAATCTAAATGTTCGCTTGTGTTGTTGGAGTTAGTGTTACGTTTGATATTTGTTCTGACTGAATGACGTTTGTCGTTGTGTTTACAGGGCTGGGTGTATCCATCGGTCCAACACCACTGCAGCTGATTTCAAACCAAGACTAAGGTCAGTAAACACAACCTGACATCATATCGATTTTTACAGTGAAGAGAACCAGGAAGTGAAGTTTTGCTGTATTAAAACCAGTAGAATCAGCATCACAGGACATAAATTAGTAGCTAATGAACTTAATACATTGAGTTTTGTTGATGAGGAGCAGCTCCAGTATGATTCATATGTCCAGTTTCCACTGAGTCTCAGCTGTGGTGGATCTGCTCAGACTTTAATTCATTAACGAGTGAAGTTCTTTTTGATTCTGTCAGTTTCAGTCTCTCGTCACAGTTCTCTGCTCATTAAAGTAAAACACTTCTCTGCTCATTAAAACACTGCACTGACAAATGACTACACGTAGGCCAGTCTGAGTGTGTGGCGCGCGCGTGGTTGTGTGTGCGAGGTCACACGTCCACTTGGATAAGTGTATTTCTGTGTGTTTTATGTTAACAGTGAGCACTTCAGTGTCATTTAATTCAAGCAGCTATAAAATACAGTAAGACAGATGTTAACACCAGGTTTGAACAGGTTGTGTATGTTGTGTTTAAACATCCTGTGTGTGTGTGTGTGTTTGTCTATAGACGGGAAAACAGCCAGAAGACGACTGAAGCAGAAAAAGAGAGAGAACAAGGTAATGTGCACACACACATCAATGGTGACATTGACGTCCTCAGTTTAAAACTGAAAGTGGCCTCGCGGAGATAGTAGCACAAGCTATGGGGGGGGGGGTTGTGAGATGAAGATGCAAGACAGCTTTTGTGCGTTTCACTCTCAGACACATTTTCTCCACCTGTCTCCTCGCCGTCGCTTTGCATGCTGGGGGCGGCAGCTTTGTTTTCTGTCAGCTTGTTGTGTTGTTGTCTTGCATCTGGCTCACTTGTGTCTCTTTGTTGTTTGTCGTTGAGTCCAGCTCCTGCTGCCGGTGATTAAATCATCCGCTTTTATTTTGAAGGGTCTGATGTCCACACATCAACACTGTCACCTGACTAAGTGAATAATAAAGACCCACATAGCTATTAACAACATGTGCTACAAACTGGCTGCAATACTGTGACCACATTCAGACAGACTGCAGAGCTCATAACCACTGAAGTTTAGAATGAATAAGACTGTTTTCATTGATTTGCATAATTTGTTTTGAAAAGAAGCAGATTTATTCAAGAAATCATTTATATTCCAGACATGCACGCACGCACACACACTCACACAGTTGCACCGCATGTCATTTGCTCCATTGAACTCCTCAGTTTGATGCAGTCAACCCGTCTGACCCTTATGGGAGGTGTGTGTGTGCCTAATTTATAAGTCTGTGAAAGATAGAAGGATGGAGACAGGTCCATGCACTGCTCCTGTGGTTTTATCTCCTATCTTCTCATCTCGGCTCCTTATGTTCATCAATATTTTCCTCATTCAGGATGTTATCGATAGATCTTGTTAATGATCTGCACTTAAGGCTTTTGGTTTTGGTGACGGTTTTGTAGCTTGTGTTGGTTCATTCTATAGTAGTTCGCAGTTTATGGTGAAGTTGGGGGGCATGTTTGAGTTTAGCCAATCCCGGTATGGCAAGAAATAAGATAAAGTAGTCTTTGTAGGTGCTCAGTTGTCCTATCTCAAGCCCTTGCTGTGCAGGTTCTTGATTTGATTGGTTTCTTTGTATGCAGATGATATTGATGTGTTTGTTCATAGCTGCAAGGAATCCCTCTGCTTGTATGAAAAGGCCTGATCTGCATGGAATAACTGGGTTAAAAGAGAGGCTTTGTTGGTTAGACAGTAGAGGGATCAGGCAATCCCCAGTCTGCCTTAGGGACTGCAGTAAGGGAGGGGTGGCATGAAAGAAAGTGTATGCTAGGTTGGTTGCAGGGGAAAAAGTTCTTCTAGTTGGTTGTGCTGGTTTTGGAGGCACTACTGAAGGACTGTCTTGAGAGTGGAGCATGGCTATTATCAGATGATGGACAGACTGCAGGCTTTCAGTAATGTGGGCTCCGTGGGGGAGGATGGAGAACTTTGTGATAAGAGAAACCCACTTTTGGTTTTGTTGACAGGATTGCTGGATATTGGCCATGTTTGATCTTACCCTTGTTTGATGATGCCGGTTTTCTCCACATAAAGGGTTAATAAAAGGACTTCTAAAACCAAACACTCTCTCCTTTCCTTTCCTTTCCTTTCCTTTCCTTTCCTTTCCTCTCTCCTCCTCCTCTCATGTCTTAAGACTCCCTCTCATTTTCTCTGGTTAGCTTAATTCCCTCCCTGGGCTAAATTCATTTAATTCCTACATTGAGAGTGTGTGTTGGGTTTTGTCGTGTGGTGTGTTGTTTTTGATTTGTCTTGCAGCCACAAAAGCTCTTAGAGGTTTTTGAAGTCTTCCCTCTCCCTCTCTCTCTCTCTCTCTCTCTCTCTCTCTCACACACACACACACACACACTAAGCCTAACGTAACTGGATTAGGACTCGACTATTTAGAGGGAGACCGAGTGAGAGCGAGTATTGAGGTCAGCCTAATAAACATTCATCTCATACTCAGCCTGCTGCAGTCATACATACAGCCTGTGTCATGACATGAACAGTGTGATGAAGACATTATGAAGATGTCGTTTTAATCGAGAGGCATTTTTAGACGGCCGCTAATTGACATGACTCACAAATATCACACAGGTGAATCAGGACCCAGTCTCACCTGGGTGTTCCTAATAAAGTGATTACCAAGTTCTTACATTATATAAACACACAAACTTTCTTTTTTAAAGCTTATGTAATAAAGGGTACTTGTTATTGTCTTTTCGGCCATTTTTTTTTCTTTTGTACGCTATTCAGTCGCTAACTCACTCCGTCTTTATAATATAAGTTGAAACAGAGAGTTCAAATGTCAAAACCTTCAGCTTTTATACCTTTAGAATTATTCATCTTTTCATGTGTTTTTTTGTTTTGGTTCCTTAGAACATGGAACAAACTTCCCCACATGGAACTGAAAAGACCTAAAGACTTCATTTAAACTTAAAATAACTGCCTTGACCTTCAGCTTTTATAGTCGTGATCAACTTTCAGATATCTTGTACATTTCTCAACCTATTGCAGTACAGTTTTTTAATGAGTGCGGTTTGTTTAAGCTGGTAGATATGTGCAGCACCTCCTCCGAAGTCATCCAACATATCATGTTGAACCTGAGTGAGCTCAGACGTTTGTCCCACCCTGTGAGACAGTGACAGACTCTGTTGTCACAGATGAGCAGGTTTCACAGTCTCTGTCTGTCCCTGTCTCTGTCTTTGTCCTTCAGTGCTGGAGCTTGACGTATGTGCAGGTTAATATCAGTTATCTGCCTGTCATTCACTTCTTTTCATTTCGATCAGACACTATAACTGTATACTATCACACTGACACAGACGTAGAGTTAGAACAGAAATGCTGAGCAAATAAAAGCTTAAGAAAACTTTATTAAATATATAAATAAAGTCACTGCTCTCATTACCAGATAAAGAAATACACACTATCTGCATCTGTGTGTGTGTGTGTGTGTGTGCCTCCACATCATCACAATAATTATCAGTTGACACCATGAAAACAGACAAATGTCAGTGATAAGAACTGATCTGTGCCCCACTGGAAACACACAGAGCAGACGTTCATCCCTGTGACCTCTGACCTCTCTGTCTCTCTCTCTCTGCCGATTAGAGATGCTCATTGAGTGTGTGAAGAACAAAGATCTGAAGAAGGTGAGAAACGCTTCCGTTGCTCCGCCACCTTCATCGTCATCTTCATCTGTGATTTTAATACATATCGTCATTTTTATCCTTTTAATTTAAATTCAGTTTCATGTTGTTTGACTTAAAGCTGCAGGAGCTGCACCAGAAGGGGGCGGACCTCACTGCTCTGGACCAATCAGACTGCAGCTTGTTGCACCATGCTGTCAGTACAGGAAGCAAAGAGATTGTCCGCTACATTCTTGACAACGGTAACTGTGGCGACCGAGTGTGTTTTTTATGACCTCACCAAATAAACAAGTCTTTGTTTGATCTCAGACAGATGTTTGAATTCAGACAGATGTGTGATTGGATAAAGTTATATTTGATTTAAAACAGATGTTTGTAAATGGACAGATGTTTGATTGGAAATGGACAGATTGTAGAAAACAGATGTTTGATCAAATTAAGGCATTGAATTTAAAACAGATGTTTAATCGTAAACAGACAGATGTTTATTAGTTAACAGATATTTATTAGTAAACAGGCAGATGTTTAATAGTAAACAGATGTTTATTAGTAAACAGATGTTTAATAGTAAACAGACAGATGTTTAATAGTAAACAGATGTTTATTAGTAAACAGATGTTTAATAGTAAACAGACGGATGTTTAATAGTAAACAGATGTTTATTAGTAAACAGACAGATGTTTAATAGTAAACAGATGTTTATTAGTAAACAGACAGATGTTTAATAGTAAACAGATGGATGTTTAATAGTAAATAGATGTTTATTAGTAAACAGACAGATGTTTAATAGTAAACAGATGTTTATTAATAAACAGACAGATGTTTAATAGTAAACAGACAGATGTTTGATTAAAAATGGACAAATGTTGGAAACCAGACAGATGTTCGATTCAAAAGCAGACAGATGCTTGATGGCCTGTAAGTCATCGTCACCTCCCCTCTTCTTGTCTTCCAGCTCCTGCTGACCTGCTGGACGTCACCGAAAAACTCAAGTAAGTTCTGTCAACACTGTTGCCATGGCAATCGAAAATATTCAGAGACATTACAATGACAAAGAAACACAAAGAGTTGATGAAGATGACGATGATGAAATTAGTTTTATGGACAGACTGAGGCTGAGAAGACTCGGGCTTGTCTCTGCAGCTTTGATACTGGTCCTCAGGGTCCTGGTTTATCTGTGTGATACTGGTCCACTGGGTCCTGGTCTGCCTGTGTTCTAGACTTCAGAGCAGCAGCCTCATCATAAAGAGAATAAACATAAAGCAAACAGAGGCAGAGCAGAGCGTTTGGCTCTCGGAGGATGAGAGATGCTGCTGGCTGATGCTCTGTCTCTCTCTCTTTCTCTCTCTCTTTGTTCCCTATGTCTCTCGCCCCGGACCAGTGGGGAGACGGTTCTTCATCGGGCTGCGTCCCTGTGCCACAGGACCATTTGTCATTACCTGGTGGAGGCCGGAGCCTCGCTGATGAAAACAGACCTGCAGGTAGGTGCCTCACTCACCTGTCCAGGTGTGTAGTCTCCTAGTTGCTATGGAGACCAAACAGTGTGGATGAGGCCATCAGGTAAGTCTGTGAGGCCCCCTGTATGTGACAGCATGAGCAGTTCAGCTTTAGCATCATGGCCCCGAAGACTTGCTGCATTTGTGTGTGTGTGTGTGTGTGTGTGTGTGTGTGTGTCAGTTTTCCATGGAGGTTTCAACCATGTAGAAAAGCTCCTCGCTGTCTGGACTCAGCAGTGACCTAGATACAGAGAGGGGAGTAGACAGAGACAAAAGACTGCGGTTTGACATTCGCTACAAAGCTCGCTCTCTCTCTCTTTCTCCCTCCGTGTGTGTGTGTATGTGTATGTGTGTGATGTAAACTGGTTGTAAACTGGAGGTTCTAACACCAGTTGTGTTGTGTTTCTGGTCTTAAATAAAGCTCAGCTCCCTCTCTCTCTCTCTTTTCATCTCTTTCTCTCTCTCTGTGCGAGTGTTTCCAAAGCTACACACACACACACACACACACACACACACACACACACACACACATGGACTCCACTAATTAGAGTGTGCTTTAAACTGCTGAAGTGGCTCCTTCTCCAGAAACACATTTGTGTTGCTGTTGTTTATTTCCTAGAACACTTGTTGTTTATTTCATGTGCCTTTATTTTGACATTCCTGAGTGGTGACTATCTGCTGCAGTTTGACTTATTAAGTTCCAAAATCCTGTTAAAAATAAATAATTAACGTCCTGTCAGCTTCCTTTTAGAAAATATGTGAAATTGTAGTGTAGGAAATCAAACTGTGGCATTTTATTATGAAAAAGAGAGACTTTTGTTTTGAAAAATTAGATTCTCTGTCATTGAAATGACTGGTTGATGATACTTTAGTGTCTTTCTGATTTGATATGAATGGAAGTGATTGTGTTAAATCATACAGTGATGAAACTTGTGATTTACACCCCCAGAAATTTTGGGATGTATTCCTGACACGGTGACCTTTTTCTCTTGCAGTCGGTTGTAAAGCCGCAGTTTAACTGAGACACAGAAAGTTTTCTCTTCCACACTGAGTTAACTGCAGCTTTGTTTTACCCAGTGGCAGCAATTAAAAGTAATGCATGGTGGAACCACTTCATAATTATATTAATTTTCTATGGGAGCAGTCATTTCTCAGGGCAGTGGATGACGTATCAAAACAGCAGCGGCTTTTGGTACTTCTCAGCCACTGTACCTTCTATTAGTGTGGTGTGTGCTGCCAGGAGATCACATGACTCTTTATACAGGATAAAAACCTTATTGTTTGAGTCTTCAGACCGCTAAAGACACACTAACCATGAGTCTTTTGTGTCTTTCAGGGGGACACTCCCAAGAACCGAGCGGAGAAGGCTCAAGATCCTGAGCTGGCAGCTTACCTGGAGAACCGGCAGCACTACCAGATGATCCAGAGAGAAGACCAGGAGACAGCTGTTTGACTCTGACCCTCGGTGCGAGGAAGACAAGGATGAAGACCTGCTGCTTTTTTTACTGGACAGCAGGTTGGCAAATTCTTGAACATTGGACTCATGAGAAGTCAAGCTGAGCCAAGATCTCAACATGGTTTTAATGATGAAAAAGGCAATGAGGATGAGGATGATGGTGATAATTGACGAAGATGATGTCCGTGAGGTCATTTTGAGCAGCTTGGTAATAAAATATGTTGGAACAGAAACAGACTGAAGAGTGAATTCATCTCAAACACGGGCTGGATCACTGTAGACTCCAATGTCAATGTCTTAGCCTAATGAGGCTAACAATGCTAACTACTTAACCAGCCTATGAGGTTAGCAGGCCTGACCGGACTAGCAACCCTAATTAGGTAATGAGTCTGATGAGACAAATGAGGCTAACGAGTGTTACAAGGCTAACAAACCTAGCCTAATGAGGCTAACTAGCTTGAAATGGCTAACAGCGTTGACAAAGCTAAAGACCTTTACAAGTTTTCAACTGGTCTCATGGTTAAAGATGCTGAGTTGTGAGGTCATTGACCCTTGAGTACAACCTGATTCAGACCAATCAGGGTTCCTCCTCAGGGGATCATGAACATGAACAAGAACTTTTTAAGTATCCTGTACCGGACATGAGGGTGTTGAGTTCAATTGAGCGACCCTGAAATCCAAAAGGATCGATGAATATGTTCTTATCATTGTTAAATAACTATGATTTAAATGTTGAGGTGTTCATGTCCTTTACTTTGAAATCATCTTGGAAACTTTGTTAATTCTATTAAAATATATTTTGTTTGTGCCAAACTTTTAAGTGTTGTAACAGTAAGAGACACATTTTACAGCAAAAACCTAAACCAAACTCATTGATGAAGGCATTATCATCATCCTCACCTGGATGTAGACATTCCGTCAACTGTAAACTACAGCAAGCAGGAAGGGACAAAAAAAAAAAAAAGTGGAAACACTGTGAATGATAACCTGATTGGCCACTCTGAGAGATACGGATCCTGTTGGGTCCACATGGTTCCGTCACGTCCCGGAGGCGATCCAGATGTTTCCTCACATCTGGATCACCTGATATCTCGCCTTATACTTGGCTGACCAATCAGATTTAAGCTGTAAAATGACAATGCATCTGAACCGTCTTGTTTTTAATTTGTGGCCAATCTGATTTTGCTTTAAATTTTCTATTTTTCTTTCTGCTCTTTTTTTTTTTCAGTCGTTGGATGTTTGTATAATTTGTTTTTGAGATCGATATGAAGATAATAAAAGATGAAGATAATAAGTTTATCTGCAGGTGTTTTCATTGATGTGGATCACAGATTAGCATATCATTATTTCACTTTTGTGTTAATACCAATTATATTGGAAGGTGTTGACCTGTAAATTGCTTTGGGGTAATGTGTGTTATGATCCAGTGATAAATAAAACCAAGTCCTGTGAACAAACTAATGTTGACATGAAGCAGAACAGAGGGTTCAGAGGGTCACACTTAAATATAATTGATATTACAATGTTCACCCTGAAGCTTCCAGTGGAGACTGATACACTTTAAATCTCATTTTAAATCAGACGTAGCTGTTTACTGAGGTGTGCAGTAAGTTCATGGAGGTTTGATTAATAATATATTTCTTAAATTGGAGTGTCTTTAAAAATATACAGTGGTCATGATTCACGTTCTTAACCTTATTTTTTGTTTTGATGTTATTCACAGAGATGGGGACTCGAGTTTTTGACTCTGACTCGAGTCGCACTTAACTCGCACACACAGAGACTTCAGACTCGACTCGGACTCGTGTTTTGGGACTCGTGAACAACCATTTTTGGCGTATTAACATCGGGGAAACTCTGAAACGTCTGACGAGCTTAATGTCACTCCACCATGGCCACCATGGTAACCATATGCCTCGGGTGCGCGCCTTGTGGCCTCGCGCACTAGTACGTCACATGATACCATGGCGACGGCACACCTGCAGCTGCTGCTGTACCCTTAGTAACTACGTTTGGTTTTAAAAACTTCAAACAGGACGAAACCAACAAAAGAGGCGCGGACTGCAAAGTCTGCAACACCAAGATAAAGGACGCTGGATCAACCACATCAAATTTTATCAGGCTCCTGAAAACTCACCCGGAGAGGTCAGTCACATTAGCACATATGGACGGTTAGCAAAGATGTTTAGCTCAGCTACCAGCTTTCTGACTGAATATTTTAATACATGAGTGAATGTTAGTTTGCTTGTCACACTTGTTTGCATGGAGTGGCGTTAACATTGGTTAAAAAAAAAAAAAAAAAAAAGTTGGGTAACGTTATTCATCTACGTCCCGTTGCCACCATCTACTGGCGAACGTTAAACGTCGAAAAATACACACTGTCGGTTTACAGGCAGGTTAATGTTACAGGTTCATTGATGACCACGTAACGTTAATGTTACAGGTTTACCAGGTTACCATTACACTGGGTTTGAGTGAGAAGACAGAGAAATGTTTTATTTCTAGTAGACCCAGTGTAATTAAACGATATGGTTGCAGAGTGCACACTTTTAAGGGAGGTCACTTTAAAAACTGACTTTAGCCTGAAGAAGTCATTTTATTCAGAAAATTCTAGTTTTATGGACATATTTCCTGTATTTCTGTTTGCCGTAATAAAAAGATGAAAAAATTCATACAGTCATTAAAACTTTGCTAAAACCACCTAAGCTAATGGTGGTTTCCATGTTTACTAATTCCACTGGTGAAAAGACTCAAAAGTCAGCATCTGCTGCAGAAAGGAAAAAAACAGTTTTTCCTGCCTCCAGCCTCTGATTTCTGTCAGTGAGTGAAATGTGGTGTGTCAGCAGTTCAAGTGAAAATGAAACGATCATCAGCCTGATGGTCTGTCTGCTCCCGAAGCCAGGACTGGATCGCTGTCTGCAGATGAGAGCACCAGATGAATACAGATGTTTTTCCGAGTCAGAGAGGCTTAGGTGTTATTTTGCAAAGAAGTATGATATGCATCGATTGGACTATTGGTTGTGGTGGCATCATGTTCCAATTAGCAAAGTATTCCCTCTGCTTGTTCTCCAGGCACAGCTTATCCCTGGGGCTTTGGTCTTATGGGGCATCTACAATTAATTAAGTGTATGAGTGTGGGTTTTCATCATACATCAGAAGCTCATGCATAAATGAGAAAAAGCTTATTGCTCTTTTTGTATATGAATGGGTGTATGTGGAATGCGATGGCGAGACCAAAGCAAGACCATCCCCAAGACGGGAATGGTTTTGCTTGTGGTAGCTTCATGGTCCCTGACCTAAATCTAGTTGACCACCTGTGGGATGTCATGTTTCGTTGAAGCCTACACCTCCAAGTGTTGCCACAAGACTGTTCAAGGACTCCATGATGCCCTGATCCAGGTCTGGGAGAAGATCCGCAAGGTCACCACCCGCCCAGAAGTTCATACAAGTAGGTAACTTCATACTAACACGTATCATTCATGCAGTACAATCACTGTCATTATGAGGACTACTTTCAATGCTTCTTCTTGTTGGTTGGTGTCCAGGCTTGATTGAATCCACCTACCTGTGTATCGGAAGGACCTTGGAAGGTATCCCAGATCCCTTGTTCCTGCTCATTCATCAGAAGTTGACTTTGCTCCCCCTTCAAGATGTTCCTCCCATCTCCTGTTGCTCCTCTTCCGGAGCAACACCCCCCCCCCCCCCAACCGAAACCAGGTAACTCGGTTTCTCTTGGTCCGACTGGTACATCGTGACCTTCGGCATTCCGATCAGTTCAGTCTCTCTGGACTGAATCAGCGGGGATGATTGCACGGTATTTCCTCTAAATGAACTTGAGTCATTCTATGAATTATTAATATTCCCCACAAACATTACAGTCCCAAACTCTGCTCTGTTCACTGAGAAAACAGATATAATTCTTTTAACATTAGTCCCCCGTTCCCTAAAGCTGTGAAGCCTTCGAAGCTCTAATGTTGTTTTGAATAAAAGAAATTGAACCGTTTCTCCAGCGAGCATTAAAAGAGTCCCTGTCTATATCACAGATAAAACAATGCTTTGATTATGTAATGTAGTTCCACTATTCTCCAGACTATAATACTCCTGCTTTATCTTTGAATTCATATTTACATCTTTGCCGTGTCCCACTCCGTAGACGAGTTGCCTTTAGAGGAACTTGGTCTAAATACCACTTGCCGTGAATAGCAATAGATTTCCTATGGAATTGATCCAGGATTATATGCCTTCTGTTGTCCACGCCACACACACCCAATCAGGATGATATTTCAGCTGCTCCCTCCAGGTCAAATGCATTGATCGCTTTGTGGAGTTGTCAGTACTTCATGAGCGGCTGGATTGTTTTCTGGGAACAAATGGCCGGCATTGGTTTTTTATTTTCCTTCTGCTCATTGATTAATCTGGAACTGTTGTCCTCTGAGTAGCATTACACTTAATACGCTACACTGTTAGATCACTGTGGAGAGGTCTCCCTGTTAGTAGCCGTCTCTCCTTTTGTAAGTAGAGGTCTTTCTTTGCTTGTAGAGGTTTCTCTAGTTGTCTTTCTTTTTCAGTGGAGGCTTCTCTTTGTGAACTGAGGTCTCTGTTGTACAGGTATCTTCTTGTTTGTAGAGGTCTCTCTTTGTTAGTAGAGGTCTTTGTTGGTAGAACTTTCTTAGAAGAGGCCTCTCGTAGTGGAAGTCTCCTTGAGCAGTAGATCGATACCTTTGTCAGAGATCATTCTTTGTCAGTACAGTCTCTTTCTTTATTAAGCCATCTCTCTCTTTGTGTCAGTGATTACTTTCAGAGAACATACAGAAAGCATTGCACAGTGCTGGTAATCATTCGGAGTGAAGGTTTTAGAAACGGGACAGTGTGAAATGCCACTTTGACTACAGCTGCACAGTGGTCTCCATCGATCGTGAAGATCAATGGCTGTTTGAATGGGTCAAGTACATAACTCTGACATTTCCTCTCTCATAATTATCCCCTGTGTAGAGCTTATAAATAACAATTTACCAGTGAGAACTGAGAAGAAGAACAGACGGATCCTGCTATATTTAATGGTAATCCAAGCCGGTTCATATCTTTGTTGTCTGACAGGTCTACAGTCATTCATTTTGTCTGGCATCAGTACAGACAGTATTTTTTTCAGTTTAGTTTAACAAATAAAGTGTCTGTGTAAACCTCACAAGGGGAAACCCGAATCCTGCAGTAATCCTAAAAAGACTCCTCAAACATCAGCAGGCAGAAAACACAACAAGCCAGACTTATTTTGACAAGGAAATCCACCACCTGATGAGAAGTCCTTATGACCTTGGTGGTCCAGGAGATGTTTGCTGTGGGATGGACGTCCAGAAGGAGTTTTCCGTTAGATGTTGGTCTAGGAGGAGTTTGCTATAGGATAGTGGTCCAGGTGGAGTTTTGTTGAAGGGTGGATGCCCGGAAGGACTTTGCTGTAAGATGGTGATCCAGGAGGAGTTTGCTGTAGGATGGTGGTCCTGGTAAAGATTAATTTAGGATGGTGGTCCAGGAGGAGTTTGCTGTAGGATGGTGATCCAGGAGGAGTCTGCTGTAGGATGGTGGTCCTGGTAAAGATTAATGTAGGATGGTGGTCCAGGAGGAGTTTGCTTTAGAAGGTGGTCTAGACAGACCTGCTGTAGTATGACGGCCCAGATGGAGTTTGTTGAAGGATGGTGGTCTAGCTTTGCTGGAGGTTGGTGGTCCAGACAGACTTTGCTGTAGAACAGTGGTCTGGATGGACTTTCCTGTTGGTTGCTCTGTTATACGGACTTTTCGTACATTACATTACTTTCCATTCAAACCAATACAAAGACACATCAACACACACTGTGCGAAAAAACACGGTTCATTAACAGAAGAAACAATATCACATTCACTGCTTTGCCCACTTTGTGAGATCTCTATTCACTCGCTCATTGACAAGGACGAGCAGAGTGCTGGTGAATAATGAAGGAGGTTGTTTCTGGGCCTTTGATCATGAGTTTGACTGCCAACCGCTCTTACGCTCATTAACAAAACTTAATCAGACCGCATTTTCTCCTCGGAACAATACTGTCATACACAGGTCCTGAGAACACACTCATGACTAATGGCATGTAGTCTGGTTGCAGGGATTTATATCACAGTACCATCCAGTGGTTGAAGAAGCCACTGGAGCCTCTTTGGTATATTATAGCTTTGATTTGTTATATTCTATCTGCTTCCCCTTGATGGAGATCAACTCCAAATTATGGGTGTAAGATGAAAGCAGATACATAAATCGATTCAGTCTAGTTTGATGAGGCGAGATACACAGTGATCAAAAGAAATGACAACAGGGTACTCCCTGCTGCAGCCGCGGTGGGTGATTTGGGTCGGTGGGGGTGGGGTGGCACAGGAGAAAGCAAAGTTAAAGTGGGATGTGGGGGGGGGAAAGATTCAGCAGGGAACTGAAGGCCTGTAGCTTCTCTCTGTCTCTGTGTGTGTGTGTTTGTGTGTGTGTGGATAGTGTTTTAGGGGTGTGGGGTGAGTGGGTCTAATGCAACCAGACTGAACTGGTTTGAGAGACAAAGCAGGGGCAGGAGGTGGTGCAGAAAAGTTTCCCTCTGAGTCTCCACTGAGTCGACTGCCTGTAAACAAGTAAGTCCTCTTTATATCTCAGTTTAAACTGTTTAAAACGAACAAATAGTTAATACAAACTTTCATATTAAAAAAAAAAAAAAGTTTGCTGCCAGCTCCTGAATTGGTTTTTATTGCATAATTTGTGGTTTTGATAGTGTCTCCACTGAGAAAATTAGAGTTGTAATTAGTGTGTGTTCAGAATTAGGTGTTAAAATGAACACATGTATAAAAAAAGGAAAAAAAAAACTCAGTTGTGGCTGTTTTTTCTAACTAGTTGTGTTTGGTGTTCTTCATCTGCCCGCTGGGTTTCATTAGTCTTTATGTAATTGTCCCATTTCCTGTGCCAGATCCCGGCCCCTTCCCCACATCTCCAATATATATCACTATATGTGTGTGTGTGCACAGCAGATACTGTTGCATAGTTTAGGGTTTGATTAAAAATGTGAGAAATATGTGTTTTGGGTGCACGAGTAGCTGTGTGTGTGTGTGTGTGTGTGTGGTGTAGCAGCAGCTGGGTGCAGGATGGAGAGAATTACATACCATTAGTATGAAGAACAAGCCGCTGAGCAGAGAAGAAGACAGATGAGGCTCATTCATCCACAGCCACCTCTTTATTTAACTCAGATCTCATAAGTGCACGCTGCCTTCGTTTTTGATTACACACATAATAACTGATGATAATCTGATGGTAATCTCTTGTCATAAGTACAATTGAAAATGAACTGCATATTGTAAAATGCATAATTATCACCACAGTAAACCAGGGGATACTTTGTCTTGGTTGTTTTTGTTTCCACGTCGCAGCCTAATCCATCACTGTTATCATAGGTTCTTAGTTTTTAAAAGTTTGGGTATGCTTTTAATGTGAAAAACTGCAGGAAATGTTGACTCACAGTAGATTAGATGGATAACCTTATAGACATATACCTAACCTATGTGTGTATATATATATATATATATATATATATATATATATATATACACACATATACATATATAGTTTATATACTGTTTCTGTTTCTCTTTAAGTTATATATATTATATATATGATTAAATATATTATTAGTTTTTTTACATATACACTATATACATACATATATACATACACACACATATATATACAGAGAGAGACTGTATAGACTGTTTCTCTTGAAGATATATATATTGTCATATACTGTATAGTTAAATATATAATTCATTTCTCTCTCTTTCTCTCTCTCTCCCTCTCTCTCTCTTCTCTCTATATATATATATAGGTATGAAGTTATGTGTATTATATATATATATATATATAATTAAAGATGTAATTATGTGAGAGAGAGAAAAAATATGATATATTCAACTATTTTTGATTATATATATATAACTTATAGAGAAACAGTATAGAAACTAGATATATATATACATAAACTGTACATATACACACACAGTTTATCTACAGTGTTTATACCTTACTTCTTATTAAGTAGAACAAATGTAGCGAATGCAGTTGTGATAATCTCACGGCTCATGGTGGATTATCTCGCCTCTTTATAGGCGGCAGCTGCAGCCAGAGTCTGAACCGGGTCCAGTGGATCCGGTTCAGACCCTGACCGCACTGCTGCAGTTACTGCTGTGTAGTCAGCGCGCAATAACCGCTGTGCACGCTTCACTGCAGTGTGCACTGAACGCCTGAAATGAAACATGTCCTGTGTAAATAGGGTGTTACGTACCGATGACATGAGGTGTGTGTGTGTGTGTGTGTATAGTTTCTCCCAAGTCCGGTCCAGCTCTCTGGTGTAGTTAGTAGGTCACACAAGGACCAATAAAAAGTCGTCTCCGCTCTGCTGCTTTTCAAAATCCCTAATTACAGAGTCAACAGCAACACACACCACACACACACACACACACACACACAATGTCTCCAGTCCTCAGCCTTGCTGACTTGTAATAAGTTGGACAGGATCCAAACTCAAACTTAGTGTCTGGGGGAGAAAAATTTGTCTTTTTCAAAGCACAAGATTAAAGCTCAGCTTTTCCGATTAAAACATGAACACGCCACAGAATTTCACATTTTATTATGAGGCGTGTGTGAGTGTTTGGCCTCTGTGCCCTGTCAGACAAGAACTGCAAAATGCCAGCTTTGCAGAAGTTAAAGGTAATTTGTTGTAACTGTAGTTCCACAAAGCTCTAAACCAGGGACTTTTCAGGAAGTAAGGGAGTCTTTTTTTTTTTTTTTCTCTCAAAACATGTTTATCATCAAACAAAAACAAAACAAAATTGCAGTGCAAAATTCAGACCATGCTTTTAAGTAATGGCACAAGTCAGGGTCACGCACTATGCGGCAAATTCTGTACTCTGATGTTCCACTGAACATCTGAAGCTCAGGTCTGGGTCACTCTGCCTCTGTGGTTCAGAGTGTAAGCACTCACTTTCTAGATAATGCATCCTTAAAATAACTGCACAACACTGCTCTGCTGACTTGTGAACTTGTGCCCTTATCCCCTCTGGAGTGGACAAGGGCACAGATATACTTGTGCCCCTATCCCCCCCTGGAGTGGACAAGCATACTTTTCTATTTTCGAGTGGACAAGGGCAGAAGTATTCTCTAGAGTGGATAAGGGTACAAGTGTAGAATTGAGTGGACAAAGGCACAAGTATACTTTTGAGTGGACAAGGGCAGAGGTATACTCTAGTGTGGATAAGGGGCAGAAGTATGTTCTTGACTGGACAAGGGCACAAGTATGCTCTTGACAGGACGAGGGCAGAAGTATACTCTTGAGTGGACAAGGGCACAAGTATACTCTAGGGTGAATAAGGGCAGAAGTATATGCTCGAGTACACAAGGACAGAAGTATACTCTAGTGTGGATAAGGGCAGAAGTATTCTCTAGTGCAGACAGTATACTCTAGTGTGGATAAGGGCAGTACACTCTAATGTGCAGAAGTGTACTCTTGAGTGGACAAGGGTACAAGTATACTTCCTATTCACTTCCTATGTGTGCTGCATGGGAAAATAACAACAGTGTGAGTCACATTTCCTTGGTATATAAGTATTTTATCTTGAGGTTTCAGGTGTGCTTCACCTGTCGGGTCACAGAGTGCAAGAGACATACTGAGCAGTAAATTATATGCTTCGTTAAACTTCAGGTGATTTATCAATTAAACTGCAGCAGTTAGACAGACTCCACAGGAAACAGGATTAGCATCCACAGGATCAGTTTACCGCATGAAAGAATGTGGTCGGGCCCAGGTGACCTCTGGGGTGTTCTACAGATTACAGTGCAGCGGGGACGAGGAAGCAAGTCGGCATGAGCTGCTGAGTTGCGTCAGGTCCAGTAGTGAGTACAGCTATGGTAAGCCCTGAGGGCCAAACTGTACCAGAATTCTAAAGTCGTACAGTCTTGGAGTGAATGTGTAACATCCTTCATTGTTATATAACTATCAGTTTGGCAACAGGTGATAGTCGGTGGGAGGAAACCAGAGCCCTCAGGTCCAGCTCATCTCCGGATGTGTCTAACCCCTGGAGACACAACTTACCAACGCAGTACTGTGTTTACTCTCTACAGTCAGTTAAGAAGCATTTGTTCCTTTCCCTGACACACTTATTCCACTGGAAATAACTGCTCGTCCCGTCCTGACCTGGAGGAATCTCTTTTTTGTCTGGTGATAAGGAAGTCAGAGTGGTTTTAGGACTGATGTTTTTTTTTTTCCCTTGTTGTGTCTTATGACAGATGGACCTGGAGGCTCCAGCTAAGATATTTAGAGCGGAGAGAAGAAAGTCTCTCCAGGGAGGTTAGAGTAGTTCTGTCAGATGACCAGGGTAGATCATGACTTCATACAACCCAGATATCACATTTTTAAAATGACATTATTATATTTTAAATATAATAATTTTATTTTGAGTATCCATCTGAAGTATTTTATAGAACCTGAGTTATTATTTATTCAGAATTTAGAACAGCAACACAATTTAATAGACCAATATACAAAAGCTTGCTCAGAAACTGTCATCTCCATGAATGCATCACATCAACAGACTCTCAGGCCCGGTCTGGTCTAATACAGATAACCTCTGTTTATTTACACATAAACTAAATCATCATCTGCAAATAGCCTGAACCAAAGACTTGTGGTCTGACGGGTCTCTGGATGTGGGACAGTTCTGGACCAGGGTTCCCTCAGTCAGTAGCTCATTACTTTTGTGCTAACTTTTGCTGACCTCTGACCTCTGCTGGACCTCTGGCTTTCCTTCAACACCGACTGGAGCCATCCTTGTTGACCTTTGACCTTCACGCTGTTTCCGAAAACAAAACACAGGCGGTTCTGGCATTTGCAAAATTGAATAAAAACCAATACACAAGATTAGAAGAATAACAGTATAACACACAGGAACTATCTGTTGTACTATAATCACATCATTTAAAACCCATCTCCACTGCCTCTGGTATAAAATGAATGAAACACAAACAATGTTCTGGATGATCACAGTAATGATGAAGATGGTTTATTGCCATGAATAATTTTGACTCCTCTTGCTGCTGCTTCAGTTGATCCTGGAGAAGCTCGGAGTGGGTTTCCTCATGGGAAACTGCCGTGGAGCTTTTCAGCTCCAGTCCCTGGACAGGCCATTAGAGCAGCAGTGCATAATTGCAGCCTGGTTGGTGTGTGAAACATCCACTTCACCATGCTCCATCAGCTCCGCTGGCTCTGTGTGTTACTGACTGAGAGGAGGGAAGCTGAGGAAACATGCACAGTCTTTAGTCTGAGCTGCTCACAGGGACACTGACACTGCACAGTCAGTGAACCTCTGTAATCATCCTCGTTTATGTATGAAATATAATCTATTATGCATCTATGTTATGACCATTAACAAGCACAATCTGATCTAAGGAATTACACAACTCTATTGCTCTTATTCACAGAGAAGCTGAAACATCTGTTACCTGTTTATCGGACAAGTAACCACATTCAGCAGCTTATTTGTGATTAATAAAATAAGTATAATATTTGGAATGGTACATGTTAATGCACAAAGGTGACCAAGGTTTCACTGAAGAAGCATCAAGCAGCAGTGACATTTGAAGGATGAGATCTTTGAAGGATGAGACATCTGAAGAGGGGGTTCTCTGAGGAGGAAACATCAGAAGGAGGAGCCCCCAGAGGCAATGAGACCTCCAAAGGATGGATTGATGTGACCACTGAAGAAAGAGTCTCCTGAAGGGTGTGACTTCTGAAGAAAGAGTCTCCTGAAGGGTGTGACTTCTGAAGAAAGAGTCTCCTGAAGGGTGTGACTTCTGAAGTAGGAGTCCTTTGAAGGAGGAAAACGTTTAAGGATGTGACCTCTGAAGGAGGAGTCCTCTACGGGATTTGACCTCTGACAGATGAATCCTATGAAGGATGTGACCTCTAAAGGATGCAACCTCTGATGGGTGAGTCCCCCGAAGGATGTGACCTCTGAAGGACGAGTCCTATAAAGTAGGAAACCCCTGAAGGATGCGACCTCTGAAGGAGGCATCTCCTACAGGAAGTGGCCTCTGACAGATGAGTCCCATGAAGGATGTGCCCTCTAAAGGATGAGTCGTCTGACGGATGAGTCCTATGAAGAATGAATCCTCTGGAGGATTTGACCTTTGAACTGAGACACAGCTGACATTACTCTTTTTCTGTTGTTGTTGTTGTTGTGGTAATGGTACAGAGTGGTAGATAATGATCTCACATGCTCTAACCCTGGGCTGAGGGTCAACACTTAATGGTTTATTTGTTGCGACCTGTATTCATGTGGATTTTCTCTCTGGTGTGTTTGTACAGGATGAGGTCTGTGCTGCTGCTGATGCTGGTCTCTCTCTTCACCATCCAAACTATGGCTGGAGGGAAAAATAAAAAAGGTAAAGTCTTTGATCGCCATGTCAGTTATAACTATACTGTGAGGAGGAATCCTAGTTGCCGCTGTTGCCTAATGGCTTCAGTGCTTGTTTTCCAGGTCACCAGAAAGCAGCGGCAGACTGGTGGAACTAGCTAGCAGTAGTGATGCCATTGCAACCATGGTTACTGACACCATGTGTAAAATAACTAGTCGAAATTCCTTCATTCTGTCCTCAGAGAAACACAAACCCTCCCAGTCCGGGTCAGAATGCACCAACTGGCGCTATGGCAACTGTGTGCCTAGCAACGGGGACTGTGGAGCTGGGATTAGAGAGGGGTCATGTGACCAGCAAACCAAGAAGATGAAATGTAAAGTACCATGCAACTGGAAAAAGGACTTTGGAGGTAACACACACACACACACACACACACACACACACACACACAGAGAGAGAGAGAGGGGTACTACTCTGATGGACTTTAAAGTCATAGATACCTTCTGAACTCAAAGAAACTTTAATCTTTAAAGTGATCTGCAGAGAGAGTTAGTGGATGCGAACTTTGTATATTTTCCAGAGCCTTCATCACACAAACCTCCGACTCTAACTGTATGACTCGTGTGAAAACAACATCACAAGCACCTGTAACATATGATGCAACTGAGTGCAGCAGCTCTGCATGAATATCTCTCACACCATCCTCCCTGCCTGGATATTTGTCACACAGTCTATGTTGTTGCCCGCAGCTTGCATCAAATTAACTGATTATTACCAGTGTAGATCAGTGGAGGATTAAACTGTATTAAAGTGGTTTGGACTTGTCAGGATATGTCATCAAAGTCTCCAAACACTTAAAAAAAAAGATGGAAGATCGCTATCAGACAGTAGAACGGATGAGTTTTTACAGATATGAGAAAAACTTTTGTCGGAGAGAGTAGAAGTGATCTCTGAGTCTGGACTTTGTGATTCACAAAGGTGGAGGGATTCTGAAATTCAAGGCCTTCTGTCATCACCAGAACAAAGGAAACCATCCAGGGATATGTGCTAACATGAGATTTCCATGGTCCTTCATCTCTAAGGTTCAGATGACGAAGAAATACAACCATTGTACTTCAGTGGTGGTTTGATTGGTGAAACTCTACTCCAATCTATTAGTCATGGAGTAATTAGCTGTGATTAACATGTGCCTTGATGATTAAATCAAACCCCATCATCAAACAGGGGTTTGAACCATCAGGTTCATCTGATGGTTAAATATCAGAGGACACAATGTAGTACCCTGAGGTACTACAGGTTTAGACAGGCTATTTTAATGAAGATAATGAATGTGTTTCTTTCTGTCTTTCCCTTCCAGCTGACTGCAGGTACCGCTTTGGTGGTTGGGGAGAGTGTGATCCAAGCTCTCGCTTGCGGACCAAAACAGGGACATTGAAGAGGGCACTGTACAACGCAGAGTGTCAACAGACCATCTTAGTCACCAAACCTTGTTCTGGAAAACCAAGACAAAACTAAAGGTTAGGCTATCTAGGTTCATGGCCATGGTATGTGGCTTATTCTCTGGAGACCATGAATACATGTACCATTTTTCATTCATTTACTCATTAGTTCTTGAGGTGATTCAGTATGGACCGATATCCCCTCACTTTTTGTCCACATATAGACCAGTTTGAATGGAGTTGAGTAACAAATGTGTCTTTGTCTTTCTTCCAGGAGAGAAGACAGAAGACCAAGGGCAACAGAAACAAGGTGTAGAGAAGAGTCTCTTTGGACAGCGACCCGAACACTTTAGATTTATAGTCTGATGTCCACTCAACTTGTATTTTAAACACAAAACTCTACGAAAGTCTACACAAACTTTTCACTTCTCCTCAGTTTCTGGCCATCAGGACCAAACCTCAGCAAACAAATCAATCTGGACCTCCACTGTAGCGGCATTGGAGCTGGTTTAAATCATCTGTGCTGTGGCTCTGAATCATTTCATTAATCCTGGATAATGTTGGACACGTCAGTAACACGCACACATACACACACACACACACACACCGTGCTGCATTGCTAGAGCCAACAAACAGCTCAGACACATCCCCAGTTATTCTAACCACCAGAGGTACAACTTCCCGTAGGACCACACACCTCTTCCATTAGTTCATTTGACACTTTGGATTTAAATTTGAACACCCATTGATACAGTGTTATTTACATTTTTCTTTGTTTATTGAAATTAAAGAACACACTCTCATATTGTGTGCGTGTGATATTTCAGACTCTTTATTGGTTGGATGCTCTGAAAAAACTACACATGGAGTCTCTGGTTCACTATACACTGTTGTGTTTTATATCCCCAGGTTTTGCAGCATTGTCAAGGTCATCATGGTCAAGCTATTGTCACTAAATAAATGATATTCCAGAATGCAAAGAACATTGCAGAGAATGTTGTTTGTCAGATCATAGAAAGCTGAAAGTCCATAAGTCAAGAATCCTGATTGGCTGATGAAAAGGAGGCTGGACAAGGCAGGGGGACAGGTGAACGGGAAGACAGAACCGGCAGGTCAGGTTCAGCTATTCTTAGCTTAACTGCTCAAAATCATGACCAGGCTGAGGAAAGTTGAGTCTGTCATTGCCTAGCAACAAATAATGATAACAAAAACAATTGTTTTGTAATTATGACTTTAAACAAGAAGCAATGCGATGCACCCATGAAAAGCTGCTGTCTGATGGGACAACAACCAACCCCCCCAGACTCCAGACAAGATCAAACCTTAGTCACAACAGACACAGTATGACTGGGTGTAAACAAGACATCACTTTACAGTACGGGTAAATATGATCATGAATGAATGCATCAGGAATTAGCATAACTTCAAAGTCTTTCATTTATGATAAAAGCACTAACTCATGAATTCTGACTCACCCAACAAGATCGTAGTTAAAACTACTGCTGACTGACGGTGAATTATCAGAGAACTCACACATGTAGAAAAGGAGTTCAAGAGTCCATGTGTCCTTAGTGCTTAGAAAAAGTGGTGAAGACAGTGTCTCAGGTAGAAAAAGACACTGTCATCAGGACTGTAGCCGTAGCACTGAAGAACCCCTGATGTCTTACTACAGCAATCCTTAAAGAGTTGTCAACATCTGTCTTTAAGGTCAATAAAACCTTTGTGTTCCTGTTGGAACCAGTTTCCATTTTCCTCTTTATATGATATTTGGTCTTTATTATTACAGCTTCAGTTTTTTGTTCCTTTAATAAACAGCTGACACACTCCTCACCAGCTGTATAAAGAGCTTGTTTGACACTGAAGAGATCTGTGTGTTATGATCTTTGATGAGTGGGTGTCATGTCACTTTGATCCTCTTCTGATCCGATGACCTGATTTGTCTGTCTCTGTCAAACCCCGCACGTCACGCTCGTCGTCTTCCGCGCGCATACCTCCACGCGCGCCCGAGCGTGTCGCCGAGCGTTTGATGTAGGTGAGAGAAGAAGAACGCTTTCATCAATAAATGAGCAGCTCCCTGCAGCACTGATTTATTCTGCTGTCTTCATCTCTTGGATTCACATGGGGTTCAGGCTCCACGCATGTAGATGGTGATGTTTGTGAAGTTCACTGTTCATTATCACATTCTGATCTCGATATACCTGCGCGTGTTTTCCTATGATAGTCAATAGTTAGCCTTATAGCCTTATAATGCCACTGACTGACTGATGGTATTTCCATCATCAGCTGAATGACAGGCTGCAGCTGGCAAAGCCTCCCCTCCATCCTTCCCTCCCTTCCCCATCCCTCTATGTAGGCTACTGTCTTGGGGGGGCATGAAACCAGGTCGGACGGAACCCCCAATCTGAGTATCCCTGCACTGGTCTCCGTTCATCCTCCCAGACCAGCAGCACAGACATCAGCGTTCCTTCACCTTCCTTCACCGCTCTGTACAATATCCATTCATCCATCCTCAACGCTTACATCCCATCCATTAAAACGTTTAATGGCACGTTGTTGGTCCTTGCTAGTAAAGTATTTATGTGTGTATATATGTATGTGTATGAGTGTCTGTATGTATGTGTGTGTGTATGTAGGTGTATGTGCGTGAGTGTGTCTGTATGTGTGTGTATGTATGTGTGTACGAGTGTATGTATGTGTGTATGAGTGTGTGTATGTGTGAGTGTATGTATGTATGAGTGCATGTATGAGTATGTATGTGTGTATGTATGTATGTGTATGAGTATATGTATGTGTGTGTGTGTATGTGTATGTATCAGAGATGGGGACTCGAGTTTGCGACTCTGACTCGAGTCGCACTTAAGTCGCACACACAAAGTCTTCAGACTCGACTCGGACTCGTGAACAATCATTATGTTTTCTCTTTTTTGGCGTATTAACATCGCGGAAACTCTGAAACGTCTGACGAGCTTAATGTCATTACTTCCTGTTTGACATGGTAACCGTGGTAACCATATGCCTCGGTTGCTCGCCTTGTGGCCTCACGCACTAGTACGTCACATGATACCATGGCGACCGACACACCTGCAGCTGCTGCTGTACCCTTCGTAACTACGTTTGGTTTAAAAAACTTCAAACAGGACGAAACCAACAAAAGAAGCGCGGACTGCAAAGTCTGCAACACCAAGATAAAGGACGCTGGATCAACCACATCAAATTTTATCAGGCTCCTGAAAACTCACCCGGAGAGGTCAGTCACATTAGCACATATGGACGGTTAGCAAAGATGTTTAGCTCAGCTACCAGCTTTCTGACTGAATATTTTAATACATGAGTGAATGTTAGTTCGCTTGTCAGACTTGTTTGCATGAAGTGGCGTTAACATTGGTTAAAAAAAAAAAAAGTTGGGTAACGTTATTCATCTACGTCCCGTTGCCACCATCTACTGGCGAACGTTAAACGTAGAAAAATACGCAGTTACACTGTCGGTTTACAGGCAGGTTAATGTTACAGGTTCATTGTTGAAATTTTACCAGCCACTGAATATATTACCATTGTTATTGTTATTGTCAGTGTTCATTCATATTGCATTGCAATAGCCTGTTTAAAGTGATCGTATAACAAACAGCTAATCAGTGCTGATACTTCATGCTGCTAATACAGTAGATAAAGGAGTGATAATAATACAGTAAATGCTTTGATAGATAGAGACGTGAGACTTTTATTTTTTAGAGACTTGAGACTTGACTTGGACTCGTGACCAAAGACTTGAGACTTGACTCGGACTTGCAAAAAAAGACTTGTGAACAACACTGGTATGTATGTATATATATGTGTGAATGTGTGTGTATGTATGTATATGTGTGAATGTGTGTGTATGAGTGTGTGTATGTATGTATGTATGTGTGTGTGTGTGTGTGTATGTTTATGTATGTATGTATGTGTACACACATACACACACACACACATACATACATACACACTCATACACATACATACACACATACATACACACACACACGCCCACAACACAAAGGACCAGTGTACAAACAGTGTGATTGGTATCATAGTTTCAGCAACGTTACATTTACTGAAAACAAAGAAAATCCGACATAATTCTATGATGATTTGATCCCTGCAGCAGCTGTTATGCCATAAATGTTGTGACTCATGGGTAACAACAACACTTGAAGCAGAGGTAAATGAGAGAAAGTGTTCAAGGCCGTTAGGATAAAGACAGAGGGAGAACAGTACAAAGCGGTATGAAAACCTACAGGGATGAGTCTTCAACGGGGACTCAGAGGAAACAGGACTTCGACTGATACAGGAACCCAAAGGACATTTTATCTCATTTACTAATGAGCAGGACCTCTTAATGAGCTTTTGTTGTACATTTCACACTAGTTTCAGATCAGAGCAAACACAAGGAGCTCAAAGGAAAAAGGCCGTTGTGGTTTTCTGGTATCCCAGCTGTGACTGCTTGACTTGGGATACCTTATATCCACACTTACCCCCTTGAAATAACATTAGACATCTTTTATATTACGCACATACAATGAGAAGGGTTAAGAAATCCTGATTTATTTCTTGTTTCAAAAGGTGCTTTATCTCTGAGCAGCACACTTTGCATTTTTGACATTGGACCCCATTAACTTTGGATGTTGTTTTAAAGGCCAGATTCAGGACAGAACCTCAATGTGACAAGCTGCTTCATCGACCTGACTGACCCATGATGAGGAGATGACTTTGGATTCAACCGAAGTTGGACTTTATCTTAAAGGTCAGAATTAAGACGCAACCTCAATGTCTCAACAAACTGCTTGCATCGATCCGATAGGCCCACACGTGGGGATTAGACTGACAGTTCACAGTAAGATCTGGCATAAGATCATGTTTCGCATTTTGAGTGCTTTTGTGCACTTCTACGTCTTCACTTGTCTATTTCCTACCATCAACAGGCAGGTCTTTGATGTAAGCTTTGTGTGTTGTCATAGACACACACTGGCGATTCTTTGTTCTATAGACAGTAGAGGGACTTTGTTCCTGCTTGTTCGTATGATCCAAGTCAGATACATGAGGCTCTTAATTTTACAAACCTGACATAAACTGCTCCTCTTAGACTCAGTAGGAGCTTGTTTTTCAGAGTCGATCAATAACATTATCAATATCCCTAATACTGTCTGATAGGATTATTCCATCCTGCTGTGTTTGTGGGAGTGGCTCATCCTGAAACCAAAAGAAAGTCATTGTCTAACACAATAGTATCTATAATATGAAGAGAGCTGCATACCATACTGACATATGGTTATAACGTGACAACTTGTGTGTGTGAGAGATAGGAATGCCTCAGTTGACTGTAATGATGATCACACCTTCACCATGGCAACACACCGCCTCCCTACTTTTGTCTGTGTGAGGGAGTGACTGTTAAATACCACTGAGTTCCAGCTGTGTGAGAACCAGCAATTTGTTTATTGTCTTTTTCTATTTTATGCCTGTGAACATAAAAAAAAAAAACATTTTGGCACGAGCAAAGACACCAGAATTTGGCAGAGTGCAAGTTTAATAATATATAAAATATATGATAATAATAATAATGAGTAGCTTTCTGTCCGTCGGCTTTCATCTCTGACTCTGAACGACTTCCCTCCTCCTAATCTAGGTCAGCTCTCTTGTTCTGATCTCTATTCTATTTGACTGCGATCGACACTCCAATAAATGATATGCAGAGTTTCTATCTATGTTGCCATGGTTACCGTTCGTGACGCGGCTATGCGGCGCCGGAGGGGAGGGGCCGTCGGGGATGTCCAGCGCTGATGCTCCTTTGCATGGAATCAAGGTTAGGCGCAGCGTGGAGGCTTCTCTGTGTTTGTTGATTTGTGACATCACAACTCATATTGGAGCCAATCGGACCCCCGGTCGCTGCGACAGGTGCATGGTCCGAAATTTGGAACCGTCAATAAACCAATCACAGTGTAAAAAGTGATTGAATCAACAGTCAATATTCGAAATATCTGATGTTACATGTAGGTGATAAGTGAAAACACTGTCGAGCTGTTACACAACAACATGTCATTAAAGAGCTGCATCTTAATCTTTCATCTGCTTTATCCCGACATCTAAGCACATGTTCGGCTCACTGCGCTGCATGCGCCTGTATATGTTTCCACACATGCTATCTCTTGACAATGCTCCTTCAAATAACAATGAATTATTGTGCAGCTGACATAAGACCAGATTTTTTTTTTTTTGGCTTGTTTTGAGGCCAACAAGCCCGTGGGTAAAAAGATAAGTCCATAATCGCTTGGCACTGTGTACACAATAAAGCCCTATGAGGAAGAAAAACATATAGACTATTGTCTTAACATTTCGGTTTCAGGCAACACACATCATGGAACCTTTAAGAGCAGGTGTTTATTAGCATCACAGATCTGTATCAACACAAGTTGCTTCTGATATATCTGTAGTACATTGTATTTAAAAAGTATAACTAGCTGTGTACTGTTTCAGGCCATGTTGAAAATGATGCATCTACGTTTTACATGAAACAGTATAATAGAAAGTACAAACAGCCATAAAGCATTTTACAGACAATTGAACCACCAGAGGGTTGTGTTTTTTTTTTTGTCCCAGAATCCACCACAGGAAACAGAGTGAGGAAGCGCACTGTTTATAAAGAGTAAATCAACTGTAATTGATAATGATTGAAGCAGTAAGCTGATGTTTGAGCTACTGGTACTGGAGGACTTTTATTTTGACATTCAACAACTTACACTACTAAAGAATTTCAAAAATAGGTCGGAGTATGAAAATGATACTCAAACGTCAGAAGCCACAGTTGAAGCGAGAGCGGTTCGGGCTCAGTGGAAACAACAGTGCGAAGTCGACGTCTGCTTCTTCTTGGATCTGGTTGACTGCAGGACTCTTGTCAAACAGGCCGGTTTGACAGGAGTCCTGCAGGACCGACATGTTTCAACTCCACAAGGACATGAGAATACACATTGAATATGTAGGACTGGGCTTTTGAGATGCAGAACATAGCTTTGTCAACGGCTTTTAAGTTGAATCCAGATTCAGATTCTGTCTCGCTGTCCTCAATGTTTTGAAGATAAAGTTCTACTTTATAAGTTTGGTACACCTTCTTGTTCAGTGGTTTCTCTAGTGTTTCTACCATTTTAACTTCTGAAGACACACCGTCACTAACCTTAACCCATGTCTTCAGTTTGGTCTATGATGTAGACAACAGAAAAACCACTGAGTCCAAGAGGGTGTTCAGACCTTTGGTATGGACCGTCCTCAACCGTTGGTTTGTCCCTGGGACTAAAGGAAACATCAACTCTACGCTCCACCAACGTAGAGATGATGGTGAAGAACCTTGTATAAAAACACAATCATTTCAAAGACCCATGTTCACATAAAAACACCAAAAGTTAGTGGGAAATGTGATTAAGCTAGTACCATTGGAACATCTCCACAGCAGCACCAACAGGAACTGTAAGGGTTCACTCATGTCCTTACTGAGAGTCATTGGTTGGAAATGTATGGTGCTCCCAGTTCCAGTTCCAGAGTCCAGTTCCAAATCCAGAACACCAGATACAGTTGATTTCCCCTCTCAAGAGTCCTCCTCTTTCCATCCTGTGAGCCATTGGGAACCCAGCTCTGGTAGAGTAGCAGTTTGAATTTAAAGCATATACAGTACATGTACAGATGGTCATAAAGGAAACATGGACGCGATGTTCCTTTTAGTTTGGTTTTTATATTACAGGTCTCCAGCTTCCATTATACAGGGATGAATCAGTTCTCTTCAATATGGTGGAAATGTTTCGTCATTTGATGTCACTGAGTTTGAACTTTATCAATATTCTGACAAAATAAGACTAAAACTCACAATTTCTTTAGATCACTATACAGTACATGCTCTGTACAGAGGGAGGGGGTATATTTCATTTATATGAGGTCTCTGCTGTGTCTCAAATCACTTATAGTACACAGTGTACTTGTTTATAGCTGTATAGTTTGTATAGTTTTCAAAGAACCATCCAGGGGCTTCATTAGTATCATTGACGTCATTATTTTTACATTGCACGTCGCTGTCAATGTGGAGGTACGTGAACTGAGACTCAGCAGGTCTCCTCTTGTTGGAATGATTCAGTATTAAGTGATACATGAAGCTCAAGTACTCTGGTACTATTGTGGTGTATTTACAGCAATGCACTTGAAAATGAAACATACTAGTGCCTGGTTACCGACTGTGTTTTTGTACATTACAGTGAGTTTTATTTATAAATGTTTAAAAATGCTTTGACAGTGTTTGACGGTTAAAATACCAGATAAAATGAAAGGTCAGGGAGGTTTCTCCAGGTGTTTTAGTCTTACAGCTGTACAGATTGCACCCTTCAGTCCTGAAGACATATTGAATTGTCATAACAAAACATTACTCATCATATTCATCATCACCATCTGAGTCATTGTGCACCAAACCATGTATTGGCTTTTTATTGGCCACTTTCCATAACTGAGAAAACTGCCCTTTGACTTTTAAGGTCAGATATTATAATAATCTCCACACCAAGGTAATTTGCTTTGGTTGTTTGTTGCAGGTGAACACCTCTAGATGTTTCTCCTACCACCTAAGGGAAGAACAACACCCTCCTGTGCAGGAAACACCTCATTTCCCATCTTCTAATGGCTACTTCCAGCAGGATGTCACAAAGATACAGTCGTCTCATGTTGTTTCCACCAACATGGACAATGGGTTTGGTGAACTCCTGTGCCCCGCACCCTGTGTGAATGTGCGAACAAATCTTTAGAATTGATGTGATACAGTCTCAGGAGAAAGTTCCAACATCTGGTGGATCCATGACATCAAGAACTGAGGAACCCAGGTCAACAAATTCTGGCTCTGGCTCGTGGAGGACCTCATATCTAAGCATGGGTGTGACTTCACAGATCTTCCAATACAAACGCCACAATGTAAGTAGTCTGAAGTATTTTCAAAACTAACCAGAAGAAGACTATGGTTTGGATTGGATGGATTGGTCGATGAAGCCAAATATTCACATTTTACACCCAGCAACTCCTGGTGGCAGCACATGATGACAAACCAATCCACATAGAGCTCAGGGTGTTTGATGGAAGTGGGAGGGATCAATCATACTTTCTGGACTTACTGTATGACACACAGATTCAAAGTTCCATTTGGGTCAGAGTCTGCTTTTCACTGCTCTACCACTCTGAGAACTAAACCTCCACTCCAGATCCACTGAGAGGAGTTAAAGTGGCACCAACAAACCAGAGAGGAGTTTGTTTTTCTGAGATCTTTGATGGCCTCGTGGAGCAAAGAGAGCTGGCAGGAAATAAGGGCAGAAAGAAGAGACGTAGCATAGTATCTTCTGAAAACTGAACATGGGACTAGAAGATAATGTGGTTAGACTATCAACCCTCAGACCACCAGAATACCATGACCATAAAGATTCCTGATGAACATTATCCACACACGTCTAAGACAATTTTTCCAAACTTTTTGGGGTTCCCAAAAATACCTTGTTTCTTTTCCTGTTTTCACTGATGAAACTAGATTAAAAAAATTGTTCTTTGTGTAGTTTTAAGGGACTTCTGACATATCCTGAATATAAAATTGAAAGCATAAATTTCCCAGAAGCTTTGCCAAGATACAAAGATTTCATTTGGAAAACTAAGCTACTTTTTTTTTGTTGTGTCCCAGTTTGGCAATTTAGCTTAGTCAGATGAACATTCTTGTGAATGCTGTGCTTAGTGAAGATTCTCATTCTTTGAGTCAGTAAAGCAGTCATGCAGTCAGTCCAGTCATCCATTTATTCTGCACACCAAATAAGTGTGTCAGCTAATTAACCAGTGACCCTTTCCGCAATCACACCCTGTAGTCTATTTGGAATATCTGACACTTCTAGAATAATGAAGCACTGTCGTGTGTCTTTGACTTCCTCTTTTCCTCTTTCTATATCAATTAAGGCTGCTCCCTAATAGCCAATCAAATGCTAGTTCACGAGAGGAGGTTTTTACCAAGTTTGATTGGTCAGTTGGCCACAGGGAGTAACACTTACTGTAACTCAAGAATGCATCTTGCGTTCTTCTAACTGTAGATGGCTTTGTACAATGAAAAGCAGCAACAACTTATGCTCAACATTAAGCCAGTACTTTTCTCTATAGTCGTCACCAACAGTTCAAAAGTCAGGGTTTGGCTTGAATTTTTGGAATGATCTCCTATGAGGATGTTCATATCTGCCCTGAATGTCCTGAATTATAATTTTGATTTGCCATCTTTTTATATAATATAACATTTCTGTGAAACTGCAGGTTGTTATATAATCATTTTCCATCATTTACTAAGCAAAGATATTCCAAGAGAGAGAAACGCAGCGAAAATGAAAGTGAATAGAGGTGATAGAGCGCATGAAGAATAATGACTACAGGAGGAAAGACCGCAGGGAAGAGAACAGAATGAATCTCCACAAGCTTTTGAAAATTTCCTGCAGAGTCTCCAGTGGCTCACTACAACAACTGACAGTAAGAAAAAGGGAAATGTTTCACTTATGGTGTCTCTTTGGAAGTCATTTCCACTGTTTCTGCATGTTGCGCCAATCATACAGTCATATTAGAACCTGCAGTCACAGTCTGCAGGGACAAAACACGCTGATGGAGATCAGAACAAATTTTAAGTTTTCGTCAGAACGCGTTAAGTCGAGTTGAGAAAACAACCCATAAGCGTCGGTGGATTCAAATCGAAATTGAAATCGTGCCGCATTCAATGCAAAAACAGAGAGATGAAATGGAGTGAGATGAGACAGAGGAACGCTCTGCAGCAAAGATCATGACCTAAATTCAAAACCACAGATGATGTAATCACAGAATGTGGTGTGTATTCTCCTCACTAGGCCACCAGGGCAAACCTTCAATTCGGCAAAGGAGCAGCAGAGACGGTGACACACTGGAACAAATAAAACAAAAATCATAAAAGCAAAATTCTAGATGTTTTTTTTTCCCTTGTCACTCATCCAAACCAATTCTTTGAAAACCATTGGAATTTTAAGAGCTGATTTAACCTGGATCCATGTGCTGTTTCATTCTGGAGATTCTAGAGACGTAAAGGTTCTAGTTGAAGTTTCTAGAACAATTCATGTCGTCTTTAATGGATTTGTCGGTTGAACTTGTTACAAGAGACCTGAGACAGTGTTACAATGTCAAAGGACATATATATCAAACTACTTAAATATCATCAACCCTGAGAAGACGCCACAACATTGGTTGGGTGTTTTTAGCTGCAGTGCATCTTTGGAGTCAAAGTTTTTAACATTGAATGACTTTTGCTTATATATATATTATATAGTGCACAAACAACCTCAGAACGACATGGAGGTTTATCCTGCTGGAAATAAGCTTTAAAAGACGGTAAACTACGGCCATGAAGGACTCATGGTCCTTCTGTAGACCTTCTGCAGCCTTCTGTAGACCTTTCTGGCCATGTCCCTGCGACTTCCATCATCAACAAGGTGTTTTCTCTACAGAGCTGCTGCTCATTGGATTGCTTTAGCTGGTGCCCCATTTGAGTGCAACTCATTCCACAATGGGCCACAGGTTTTTATTCCAAACCAATCAAGAGCACACAGTTTGACCAATCAGCTGCCAGAAGACTGAGATCAGTTGATTAAATGAGTCAGGTCTGGGGTGCTCCTGCTTAGTTGGAACAAAAACCTGCATCCACACCGACCCTTTGTGGAATGAATTGCCCATCCCTGCTTGTGAGTATGAAAATACAGGTTCTAAGGTCCTCACCTGGATCTGCTGCTCTACAATGGCTGTTTGGACAACATGAATAAGTACAAGTACACATGCTTTTTTTCCCTCTCTAGGTTCTTGACAGGCCCTGATCCACACTAAGCTGCACAGTCACATTTAGAAGCGGAAACCTGCTGAGTCACAGAAGATTTGTTTGCATTTTGGCTGACAAAGTTTTCACTTCTTAAACAGGATGGGACAAATTCCCCTTTGGAAATGAATAACGTCTAATGTCCTTAAAGACCTAAAGCCTGACGTGTCCTCAAATGAGTCAGAACCTAAAAGATGACATCACTTCCCTTGAGCCAAAGTGTTTTTGCAGAATGAACACTGACTGAATAAATCTGATAAACTGGAAATAATCCTGATTATAGATCAATTATAGCATCTTCTGTTTCCGGACTGACTCCAACAGGGAGACGAGGACTGAACAAAGAATTCCTGCTTTCTTCTATCCTCCTTCCATCATGTCCTACTTTTTGTCCTCCCCATTCCTTCAACATGTCCCCATGTGACTTGCTCCTCCATTTCTTTTTTTCGATCGCTCTACCCCCTTGTATTTCAGTTCCCCTCCTTCTACATTGCAAAGTTGTCTAAACAAGCTGTTAATTCTTTGCTGTTCTTCTTCTACACCCCCAAAACTTGTCATGAAGGAGGCAATTAGTTGTAGAGACCAAAACCATTTTTGCTCCAGGCTGTATACTTGTTTATTTCTGTTGTAACTATACAGATTTGAACATGGGGGCCTATTGGGATTTGCTCAGTGGCGGAGCCTAGTGGTCATTAGAGGAACTGCAATTTTCGATACTTTGTTAATTTAGATGCATCATCTGGTTCTACATTCTGAAAATACAAATGTTGCATCCACAGTGGTGAAACTAGAAGATACGGATTCTTCACGGAAAATCTTTCCTTCGATTTCAAAAAACGAGTAGCCTTCAACATTGATACTGTAACGCTCTAAGAAAGTTAACTGACCCAAACAGAACTACGATGCCACAAAAACACATTTTCCTTTAGCCTTCATAGAAATACACTATACTAGTTTATCTTTTAAATAATCCCCTGAAAAAGATTGATAAATACCCAACTGATGACTGATGGCTCCAAGGACTTAAGAAACAGGAAATAAAATGCTGTCAGTGAACAGATGGTGTCAAGCTGTTTCCTCGATGTGGCGCCGACTGAGGACAACTGGTCAGTTGGTGAATTAGTCCGATGACCAGTATTTTCATCTACCGCCCACACCTCACAAGTGTGAAAGCCTTGAGTGGCTGATTGCCACAGAATTAACTGGCAAACCCAACTCCTCCGAGGATGAACTGTGTGTGGTTTAATGACTGATTCCTCTGGCAGCAGTCTAAAGACGACTTGCCAAAGTGCTGTCAGCAATAAATAGTTTATCTAATCCTGGTTCTCATGGAATACACCCTCATTATGTAGACCTGTTCTGCTTTGAGAACAAATATGCAGAAATCAATTATGCTGTTCTCTGATGGCCGATGTTCTAAGCATGTTGGTCATTCGGTGATCGCCTCTCCTCACCACGGGCCATGAATAAAACTCTAAAATATGCATTCACATTCTTTCCATGAGAGTTAACAAGCTGTGCTTTTGCATGGATCTCTTTTATTAATCTTAACTCATTTAGAAATTGGATGCACATGCACATTTCCACTCCAAGAATTAATCATAAAAGGATGACGACTTTGGAGCTTTGCCAGTCATTGTATCTGCAGTTTTATTTCCATATTCATTTATCATGTCTTGGTGTTTTGACTGTCTTATTCAATCAGTTTCATGGTCTCTGTGTCCATAGAATCAATGATATAGATGGGTTATTGATCTGATTGCATCTGAGTGTCTCCTGCTCCATGGTGGCATGCGTACCTGCCTTTGTTACCATGGTTGCTATGATAACAGCCATTGTTTGGCTCGGTTTAGGAAGAAAATGTGGTTAAAATAAGTACTTCCTCTCAATATTGGACAATAATGTTGTCATGGTAACAACAATAGCAAGGGTAATATAAAGTGCTACTTTTACGTGGGAATCGAAAACTGCTCCTGTCATAATTCCTACGACCACTGGATGTCACCTAGCAACAAAATGTGACTGTGAGGTAAGGTCACGTCTACAGTGACCTGACACCACAGAGAGATAATGATCACTGCTGTGACTGTGACAGACTGTAGCTGCGATTATTCCTGTTACCGTGGCCGCAGCATTAGTTGTTATGACGACTAGAGTGGAGCCGCAGTTTTTAATTGGTGGCGGAGCTGTTCCTTAACTCCTGTAGCGTATGTTAGAAACAGGGAAAGTCAGATAATTGGTGCTGTCTCTGTTAAGTTATGTGTCTAAGAATCATCTGTAGGATAATCTATGCAAATGTGTCTTCTCTTTGGAAGGAACTGTCTGCTAATTGTTGCCATCCATCAACACGTACTGTCATTCAGATACATCCCTCCGTTCATCTGTTTTCCCCTACCTCCATCTGCTGTTCCACCACTGACGTTATGTTCTGTGTGATGAACATGATAAACAGTGGTTTCTCATCCCCTTCTCTTTCTGCCATCTCCTTCCAGCTCTCTTTCACTCACCTTCAGCAATATTTCCTCTGCACCCCGTTCTTTCCGTGGTTTACCTGACCCCCCCATCCATCCCACCCTCGGTCCTCTCCTCCCATCTCATCTAGTGCCGATGTTTTTATACTGGCACAGCAGCAGGTTCTTGAATGTCTTCTTGAAAGTGGCGTTGCACAGCGCGTAACACGCCGGGTTGATGGTGGAGTTGACGTAACACAGCCAGTAGCCGATGATCCACACAGTGTCGGGGACGCAAGACTGGCAAAAGGTTGAGATCAGCACCATGACATTGTACGGCGTCCATGTGATGATGAAAGCCAGCAGGATTGCGAAGATGGTTTTGGTCACCTGCAGAGGACAGAGAGAAAAAGAAAGGATGAACAGAAGGAAAGGAGATCTCCAGAGGTGGTTGTGTCACATGTTTCATGCTGGAACTGTACATACAGGTTGATTTTAACAGTATCACTGTAGATTAAGTGGATCGAATTTTACAGCAGCCATCCAACCATTCTTACGGTTGCATAAATAAATAAATAAACCCATGACAACAGTGTGTATTCGTTGAAGTGAGTGAGGTGAATACTGAAGAGATTTTAAGTCAGTGAAGGCCGTGAATTGAACAGCTGAGGTCTGAACAACTGAGGTCTGTACAGCTCAGCTAAGGTCTGATCTGATCAGCTGAGGTCTGAACAGCTGTGGTCTGAACAGCTGAGGTCTGAACAGATGAGGTCAGAACAGCTGAGGTCAGAACAGCTGAGGTCTGAACAATGAGGTCTGAACAGCTGAGGTCTGATCAGATGAAGTCTGATCAGCTGAGGTCTGAACAGCTGAGGTCTGATCAGATGAAGGGAACAATTGTTCCCTGTGTGAACACATAGGCGGAATTTCTTCCTCTTCTCCTTCTTCTGCTCCGGAGGCCGCACACGGACTGGTGTTTGATGGGAAATGAGTCATCAAACAATAGACCATTACACAAAAACAAACCATCAACTCATTATCACATCACTCATTAGCAGCAGACTGTCTTTCTATTGGAAATGAAATGACTGATGCACGTCTGACAGTTCCTGTCACCACTGTCCTCCTCCATCATCATCCCCCGTCATCATCCTCCATCATCCACAAGACAATGAACAGACTGATGAGAAGAGAGCACTGTGGCGGAGAGAAATGAAGGCTGTGATGGAGGGAGGTGAAGACTGTGATGGAGAGAAGTGGAAGATATGACAGGCAGGCAGATGGCATGTATGTAGTTATGACTTGATCTTCAGTACTTACAGGACATTAACTGTAATCGGTGTATTGAAATCACAAGGTTTGATAGTTTCCATCCTCATAAACCAAAAGCTGTAACATCATTTACATTTTAACATCAGTTCTGTCATCAGAAAAACTGGTTTGATGTAACCCCAAGGTCATGGAATCGATTTTACCCTTTCTATATTTTGACTATTGATCAACTGATTGACTGCTCAGTCATGTTCAGGTGATACCTCAAGTCCAGACCTATGTTCACGCACCTTCTTCTCTCTGGCAGCCATCTGTCGTTTCCTCTTCACCTGACTTCTAGCGATGCTCGCAAACTTTCTCGCCACCGTCCTGGGACGACTGATCGGGATTGAATGCCTCTCCGCCCCCTCCACTGGTGGCACAATCTCTATGGCCGTGATGCACTCGTCGCCGGCCTGCTTAGTTACAATCTTTATCTTGGACCACCTCGAGGAGGCGTTTAGCTTGGCCATGGCGGGATTTTCTGTTGTCGTGGCAGCAGGGGTGGGATTTGTTGCAGCCTGATGGAAAACCAAGAAAGTTTTGGTAAGAACTAGCTAAACACATAATCATTTTTGTTTTAGTGGTAAATGCTGAACATTCAGAAGAGTCTTCTGTGATGGGCTCTTTTAAGGACTGTGGCTTTGAGGGATTCATCTAAAAAATGAGGTGTGGACACAATTGAAGTTCCTTCAAACACAATGAAAAGTATTATTGTGTGTTTGGAAATGATGAACTGTTCTGAGAACTGCATCAAGAGTACTTAGATTTATACTGTTTCTGATGTAAGAACTGCCTTGATGAAACAGGAAGTGGAGGTGTTGAAGACCAACCTCAGATGTGTCTTTGTTGTTGGCGTTGTCCTTCGGCTCTGTCGGAGGGATGAAAGCTGTGGACGAGTCGTTGGAGCTCTCCTTTTCCTCCTGGATGGATAGAGAGATACCAATGAGTGGCTGAAATCACACTGCAGAACTTGCATGTGATCTTGTACAGGGTGGTAACCAGTGTTATTAGTAACGTCGTTACTTTTTCCAGTAACTAATAACGTAACGAGTTGTTTTTTTTAAATCCAGTAACTCCATTTCCGTTATCAAACGCTGCGTTACTCCTTTTGGTGAGGTTTTACAACGGCACACGGTTCCCATAACATTGTAGCGATCAATAAAGTTTAATTGAATTGAAAAACAAAGCACCTGTCGCCCTCTAGCGTCTCACACGTAATAATCAAACACGCGCCATGAAGAGGACTGGACAGGTCAGGGGACGCCATGATGGCGAGCCGGAAGGGGAAAACAAGTTTCTCCTCGTGGAGATATTCGCATTATTTTCAACTGGAGAGCAGAGGGGAAAACTACACCTCGGTAACTTGTAGACTGTGTCTTTTCTACGTAGTGACTACGTCACCCGGCTGGTCTGGGAACGCCTTGGGGTTCCCCCGGAAGCGCTGGAGGAAGTGTCTGGGGGAGAGGGTCCCTGCTCAGGATGCTGCCCCCGCGATCCGGCCCCGTATAAGCGGATGAAGATGGATGAATGGATGAACAGCAACAGCAACCTGCTGAAGCACCTGTCACACAGCAGCGAGCACACACCCACACCACCCAAGCAGCAGCGGTTGGAGTTGGAAAGACGGACCCAGAGCCAGGCACAACGTGATAAAGCAATAGCACGGTATGTTTAATTGTTTATTTGCATCTCTTTTAGCAATATTTATTCCAAGAGTCCAATGGTAAAATTTTACAGATAAAAACAGGTGTTTTTTCCCCTCAGATATGTGGAAACATATAGTAGCATTTATAATAGTATTTATACAGGAGAGTAGCATGAAGGAGGAGGTTGGGAAGGTAAAAGCAGCCAAACACAGTTCACCATATTTCAGTTTCATTGTGTCTAAAAATCGACCCTTTCTTGCGCGTGTGATTGACGGTTGCCCTAAACACGTATGTTTTGCTTGCATGCTAGCAACACCTTTTTTTTTTTTATTACTTGCATGCAATGTTCCGTTTATTATTATCATTATTATCATTTTTATTATCAAATGCAAATGAAACCGTTGTTTTAATCAACAGTTTGTATTATTAGTATCAGCACAGAACCGAAATGACGGCTAGAGGGGAACTCAATCAATCAACCTTTATTTAATGGAGCATTGGAAAAACGTTGTACAGTAACTAAAAAGTTACTTTCTCAGTAACGCATTTCTTTTTGGTTTAAGTAACTGAGTTACTAACTCAGTTACTTTTTTACAAAGTAACTAGTAACTGTAACTAGTTACTATTTTTCAGTAACTAGCACAACACTGGTGGTAACGTACCTGTGGGTGTCCTGGACTGGGTTGCGTCAAAGCCGGAGCTGGAGCTTGAGCAGGTTTTGGTTCCTCCACTCTGCCATTTTTCACGGCCTCCAGAGCAGTGGTGGTTGAATCCAGACTGAGTTTGGGGGTGGATCGGGGACTCTGCTGAGGACTGGTCTCATTGTTGTTGTTCTGCTTTAACAAGTGACTCTTCATCAGACTTGGAGTTCTGAAGAAAGACAGTGTATATGGTCATTGGGCATTTGTGAAAAGTATGATATTATTGTTCAGTGGCCTTGATGGTCTTACTTTATGCTCTTCTTTTCCTTCTTCTCTGGTTTATGTTTGGAGACCCTGCTCCTGGAGGCCAAAGAAATGTGGATGTACAGGACTGTCATAATAATGACAGGGAGATAGAAAGCTGCTATCGCTGTCCCAAAGGTCACAGCAGGGTTGGACAGGAACTGTGGGAACAAAGAGAAACATCATCATACATACATCTTTTATCTTTATTTGGAACACCTGGACACCTGCTGATTCATGTAGCTATCCAATCATCCCATCATATGGGGGCAGCATGGTCATTTGCCTCGGCCTCCATGGGGGCTCAGTGTATGTGGTGGTGTCTCAGCTGTGAGAAACACTTCATGTCAGACCTATAGACTGAATGAATTTCGGGTCATCAATATCAGCATGAAAAAAAGTCTAGAGTCCACAAGGACTACCGGTGTTGCATGGTTTCTCTTGGCTAGCCGTTGTTTGTTGGGTTAGTAATGATAGAAAGTCTTAGATACCTGAATGTAACATTCCCCAGGTGGCACTGTTCGCTCTCCTACGATGAACTGCCAGAACAAGATGGCGGGTGCCCACAGGATGAAGGACAGGATCCACGCGGCTGCAATCATCAGCCCCGCCATCTTAGTGGTCCTTCTCGTAGGGTATGTCAAAGGTTTGGTCACGCAGAAGTACCGATCAAAGCTGATGATCAATAAGTTCATCACCGAGGCATTGGAGACGACATAATCTAAAGCTAGCCACAGGTCGCAGACCACGGGCCCCAGGGGCCAGTAGCCAACAATGATGTAAACTGTGTATAGGTTCATGCTGAAAACACCTATAATCAGGTCAGCACATGCTAATGAAAACAGGAAGTAGTTGTTGACAGTCTGTAGGTGGCGGTTCACTTTGATGGACAACATGACTAAAATGTTTCCTGTGACAGTCACAAAGCTCAAAGAGCCTGTAACCAAGGCGATGAAGAACATCTCCAGAGCCTTGTATGGACTTCCTGTCCCCATCCCATCATCCACACTTGAACAGGAGGTTGAGTCATTGGTGGATACGTTGCACGTGGTGTTGGAGAACAGGTCAGCTGATCGGTTGACCGAAGAACCTGAAAGAAAAGAGATAAGAAGATAAGAGACAGTGGTGCAAAACTGCACTGGATGTTCTGATCAGCAGTCTTCTGGCCATAATAATCTGGTCTGGTTCTTTTTCTGTTTCTCAGGAACAAGTCAGTTGGTGTTGACTTTAACAATCAAGTATATCTTACAACCAGACCTTTTCTGCTGGTGCACCATCTCTGAGTCATAATGTCCTTAATGACCTCTTCAATGACCTTTCAGATGCTCCACATCCAGGATGTCCTCTTGAAGGACAACAGATCAATCCTTCAGGATCTCTACATCCCAACATCCTTCAAACAGGTCACGCTGCCTTCAAAGACTAGCATTTTCTCAGCTTACACCTCTCTTCTGAGTAAAACTTGACAACTACTTGGTCGAGGTTAAATAATCATGGAAACCAACCCTTACTCTTCAAAAGAGACTGTAAGAGCATCCCTCAGTTTGTCACAGGTGACACTTATTTTAGATACTATAAGCTGCAGAGAGGTAGTATGTCTTTAAAGAGCTGCTTTCTAGCACAAACGTGTCCTCATGCAGTCAAACATACGGCTTGTCACTTCAGATAAGAAATGTTAAGTTACACATGACAATATGAGGATTTACATTCCTTACACTGTATTGTCTGTCATTTCATTTATGCATGCATGCCTCGCCAAATGTATACACATTCAAATTAATGCAAATTCACTGCATCCTTCCGAAAGTGTTGAAAATGTCTTTACGTTTTTTACTTTATTGTGTTGCAGATTTAATTTTAAATGGATCAAATTTCCTTTTTTCATCCATCGCCATTAACATTTGCACATGTTTGACTGACTCGAGGCTCCACAGAGTGAAATTCTTCCTTTTCTTATTCCGTGACATTTTTGTCAAATAAACTCAATGAGCAGCTCACACACCTCCTCATGAGGTTTTCATTTAATTAGTCTCGTCTAAAATGAGCCATTTCAATTGCAACAGAATTTGGTGAATGCAACAAGAAACTGAACTGAACAGAACTGAGCTTAGTTTATCTTAGCTTAGTTTAACCTAACCTAACCTAACCTATCTTGGCTTATCTTAACCTAGCCTATCCTATCCTATCCTAACTTAACTTAACTTAACTTAACTAACAACTTAACTTAACTTAACTTAGCATAGCTTAGCTTCGCTTAACTTAACTTTTAGGTCAAGATATATGAAAATGTTCTTTGATAAGACAAATGGATCAAGCTCATGAATGAAAACTAATTAAATATGAAAGGATTCAGGGGATCATGTGGTCAGCTATTAGGTCCCAGAGTCCACACTAAAGGTGTGGGACAAGGACCATGAAGTCCAGTGACCTCAGTAAAATGAAGGAACCCAGAACCCAACATTCCCTGGAATAGATCTTTAGGAGTCTTTCCTGTAGAGGCAGAGAAGCTGAGAGACACTGAGAGGGGAAGACATGAGAAGCCTGCTGGAATCTGATTGACAGTATTTAAGAGCGGGGGAGAACGAGAAACTGTGAACTTCAAACACATCTCCATCGCAGTTCAGGGGCTGCATCCTTAAGAGGAAGGATCGAGGAAGTCGTGTAGACCTCTAACACTTCACAAAATCGGCCTTGTCTGGAGCATCTGCCTTTATTGTTACATCACAAAGTCCAACTCCTTGACAATATGCAACTTTTTTTTCAGGAAAACTTGAGGTTTTAAGGCCCTTGGTTTTAACAGTTGTATCGTTCCGGTTGAACTCATCTGAAACCCAATCCTTGTAACTAAAAGTGGCTCTCTGTCAGCACACAATGAATCTTTGAGTAGGTTGTCCAGGAAAAGAAGGCTGCATTTTAAAGAGCTTTCCAAATAGGACAGTCTAGTTGGACCAGGCTGTGATGTGATCTGTCCCTGTCCCAACACAAGAGAGTCTTTGACTGACCCAATCCAGGATTTGAGTTGGAAAAGGACAGAACTGGAATTGCTGCTGAAGTCCATTATTGAGGTTATATCAACTTGACATGACATCTCCAGCAAAGAGTGTAAAAGGTGAAGGGGGTGTGTAGCACATACTGTAACACACGCGCACATATACATTTACACCTTGTTAGCGGCTGATCAGCACATAATCATAAAACATGCATGAAGCAGACACAGCGAGCGATGAGTGAGTGAGAGAGAGAGTCTATGTTTAAACATGTATGTCATGTATCTGCAGTGTTTGAATCATGTATGTGTATCCGGCCTCAGTCAGATGGCACGTTCGGAAAGTTGCTTTCGCTTCTATAGCATATCTATAGCACTGCGGTAGAATAATATAACAAACCAAATGGAACCAAAGAATTGACTGTATTTCAAAATAAAACGCATCGTAAGGCTGTTCATCCATTCATCTAATGGATAGTTTTAGCATTAGCCAATTAGCCGTTTTACATAGATTTACTACATAACAATCCTGAAAGAATTGACTGTATTTCAAAATAAAACGCATCATAAGGCTGTTCATCCATTCATCTCATGGCTAATTTTAGCATTAGCCAATTAGCCATTTTACATTGATTTACTACATAACAATCCTGAAAGAATTGACTGTATTTCAAAATAAAATGCACCATAAGGCTGGTCATTCATTCATCACAGGGCTCATGTTAGCATTAGCTAATTAGCCGTCCTACATTGATGCGACATTTCCAGTGGAGATTGTGATGTTGAATGAGCTTTAACTTCGACTTTCTTTCTTTCTTTCTTTCTCTCTTTCTCACTTACTTAAGCCACCAAAATAAAGCACATTAGCACAAGTCAATTAGCACATATTTAAGAGGTCATTATTAGCTAACCTTTTTCCTGTGGTATCCACATTTTTGGTCTAATGATAGCAAATGACACAATTCGCATTCGCTCCATGTGTTCTAATGCATAATGGACCGAAATATGTGGAACATTTTCTTCTGTGTGAAAAGGAAGAAAACATTTTAATTCTGTCTCCAGGACACTGAAGAATTGGCTCAGATCTTCTATGAAATATACAACAGTGGCAGATGAGAGGTGTCATTACCATTGATTTCATCAGCAGCGTCTCTCGCTCTCATATATACATGAACGGCATCTTGGCAACAAGCTGAGCACAGCACACTGCTGCAACATTTATATATCTCTCTCTCTCTCACACACACACGGCCAACAGACAACCAGCAGCCAGCGCTCTGCTGAAATATTCATCTGGAATCGACATTAAATTATACAACTGTAGATGTTCTCATTTCACCTACTGAAAAATCTAAATCTACTCCAAATAACAAGCTCACCTGCTCAAATGTGGAGCATGTCAAAATAAAAGCATGTGGATTTCCTGCGAGGAACACAATGCCACCATTTCATTTCTGACTTCCTGTGAGAGGGAGGATCATTTACCCATCGTGGTGACTCAGTCTGAGTCTGTCTTGATTTGTCTTAGTCTGTCCCTGTTTGTCTTTGTCTTGCTTTGTCATGGTTTGTCTTTATTTGTCTTGGTCCGTATTGGTTTGCCTTGGTCTTTTCAGATCTGTGTGTTTGTCTTTGTCTCAGTTTGTTTTGGTTTCTCTTGATGTGTCTCTATCTTGGTTTCTCTACCTCTGTTTGTCTTAAAGGTCTCAGTCTGGCTTTGTCTTGGTCTGTCTCTATTAGCCTTTGTGCTCTTGCTCTATCCTGTTTTGTCTTGGTGGTCTCAGTCCATCTTGGTGGTATTTGCCCATCATTGTCTTTGTCTGTCCCTGTTTACTTTGGTCTGCCTCTTTTTGCCTTGGTTTGTTGTGATTTATCTTGTCTGCCTCTGTCTTTGTTTTCTTGTCTGTGGTTTCCATGTTTGTATTATTTATGCTCCGTACTCTGTTATTCCTCCCTGTCTCTTTTTTCTTGTCTTTTTTCCTGATCTCACCCCTGGAGAGGACGGCAATGAACGACGAAGCGACCTTCATCTTATATCTCAACGCTGCAAAGACAATAAACAGGTTAAATTTAGAAAAAAATCTGTCTCAAACAGAAGAAGAAATGCAACGTGATCCTGAGGGATAAAAGCTGGTCCAGCAGTTTTACAGCAAACAAGCCCCTGTGGGGGCACTGTTGGGTTTTTTTTTTTTTTTCTAAGTGTGGACTTAAGCAAATCCACACTCAACCCACGGGGTCCCACAGCACAGCCCACAGTATCATCCTAATGATCGGCCCTTTGGGTCTTTGTGTGCAGACTTTACTAAAGTGGAGCAAGCCTTAAAGACCAGTGTTAAAGTGTTTTCTGCCAGAAGAAGAAAAATTATGTCACCATGACCATTGACCTAAAAACCATCCAACTGTAATCAGTTGTCCTTGAGTCTTAGTGTGTCAGTGAGATATTGCATTAACAAGGCCAAAACTGTTTTGTGAGGTCGCCAAGACTTTGACCTTTGACCCCCCAAAATCAAATCAGTTCATTCTGAAAACAACCAGATCTGACTGTTTCCATTGTGGAGGCATAAAATAAGAGAAAGAGAGACGTGAACCAATCAGATCAAAAGAACAAACACAACAGAAGTTACTGGCAACATGACAAACATGCCTGTTGGTTCAGGACCATGGACAGCGCCGTGTAATTAAATACCAGAGAGCAGAAATGAGAGGGAAGCCAGCTTTTCAAAATAACATCCCTGGTTACTATAACAACGTGAATGTTTAACAGCTTTACTGATGCAATGTTACTGTTACTATCATAACATTGTCACTGTTTATCATAGCGACATCACTGGCTGCATAAGCAACATCAGTTGTGCTTCTCATAAGAACGTCACAGGTTACTATAATAACATCAGTGGTTATCAGCACTGGTTGTATGACAGTTATTGCTATAACAATATCACTGGTTGTTATAACCTCCCTGTTATAACTGGTTATAGTTATAATGTCACTGGTTATGGGACAGTTATAACAACATCACTGGTTATCATTATAACATCGCTGGTTATAGGATGTTATGGGATGTTATCATAACATAATTGGTTATGGGATGTTATAACAACATCGCTGGTTATCATTATAACATCACTGGTAATGGGACAGTTATAACAACATCACTGGTTATCATTATAACATCACCGGTTATGTGATGTTATCATGACAACACCGCTGTTTATTATAACAATGTCACAGTTTTACAACAATATCACAGGTCTCGGATATAGATACATCATAAATTTCACTTTGTGACATCAAGTTACCTCGATGGCAAGAATGTTTTTTTTTTGTACTGTGGGTTTGGGACATTTTGATTTCACATTTCATTTCCTCTCTTTTCATCACACACCATCACTATGCGACAGATAACTTTGAGTTCAGGCTTCTTTTTTCCATCCCATAGCATTTTTCCTATCAAATTTCCTACTTCTAATGAACTGTGGGTAATTTCCTTCTCATGGAAAATGTACTCAAAGGTTCAAACTGTCTGTAAAGACCACTCATGGATTTGGGACAGTCCTGAGACCTTGCAAGTCTGTGGGACCAGATCCAGAAGTCCTGTGATCAATCCCTCGATAAAAACACTGTAGAATTTAAAAGAACTCAAATGAAGTGAAGCGAAACTTCAGTTCAAAGTGAAATGGTGCAGCCACAGCATCAGACTGCTTTCTCACTGCAAAACGAACCGAGAGAGTTACGACTGAGGCAGGAACTGCTGCATTTTACATCTGTTTGGAGCCGTAATCTTGTTTTACAGCTGCAATAACTTTTTTGTTTTTTTCAAATTTTGTTTCAACAGCAGCGGTGATAAAGCAACAAGGAAATATCCGTCTCTTTGCCTCCGACTGGTTAAGACTGCGCTGGTTCAGGATCAGTCAAGACAAAGCTGGTGGCATGGTGTTCAGCGTCATTACACAGATTAGTGTAATTAATGAACTTGGTGTGCTATTTTTAGAAGTTTTCCCAAATTCAATCATGTATGTGGTTCGTCACAATCTGGATTCGAGGACCAGATCCTCAAGGACTCTTGAACACCAGCTTCCTCCTTTGTATTCACTTCCACTTACCACGATCGTGTGCATGTTTCTCCGAACGTACAGAATCAGACGTACTTTGGCGCCTTGACTTTGGGTGCACTTGACTGTTCTAACAGCCGTAATCCCCGAAAGTGCTGCTGTACTGTCTGAAGGCGGTGCAAACTCAGTAACACGAGGGAACCTCCGGAGAGTTTCTGCTGTCAGCGCAGTATTACACACAAGATTCTTGGGTTTAGCTCAGTGATGATGGTTAATCCCAAAAGAGGAAGAAAATAAGTCAGAGTGTGTTCGAAGCCAGCTGAGGTGAGGAGAGGACTTTTGCTTTGTCTCGACGTGATGTAGTTTACTAAGCGCTGATTGCTGACGTCTGCATCCTAATTGATAACATCGTCAGCATCATTATGGAAACCAATGAGATATCAATGGACTCATTAAGGCCGTTTAGTCTGGAGAGTTTGGACAGTAAATCCTGTCTTTAGCTGTACAGATAATGTGACGCCCACATGATGCCTCTCGGCTTAGTTAAGGATGAGGGTCCAAATAATAGAAGTGTCTTCTATTCATCTCCAATTTTCAATAGAAGAAGAAAACCTGTGTGGAATATTACCGAGGTCAAAAGGAAGCCTTATAAATCTGATCAGGAATCTGCGAGTCCCTCCCTCGCTCTGTCCTCCTCTCTCCTCCCTCTCTCTTCATCTCTTCATCTCTCCATCCCTCTGGTCAAGCCACTGGTTTGTTCTTGTTCCACTTTGAAGTTTAATAGTGTGTGTGCGGATGTGTGTGAATATGTGTGCATGTGAGAGAGAGAGATATAGAGAGAGTTTGTTTTACACCCCCCAAGCACTTCATAGCATTGCCAATCCATACTTCACAGTGCCGCGCCAGCAGCGCTCTGTGAGGGTGTGCGTTTGTGCGTGTGTGTGTGCTAGCAACATTAGCCATTCTGTTTGACATTCACACTGTAATCGAGCTTCTCAACCTCTCTATGATCGCTCTCTTTTCTGCAGCCTAATACTTTTATTTCTCTCCGTCTCTTTTCCACGTCCACAAGGGGGCGTGAGACAATTTGGGCAAACTCTCAACACAATGGGTTTCCCTCCAGTCATGGCAAGCTGATTTGTACATGGCTCATCTTTTACACTGGTTTCATTTTACTGGGTCCTATTAGAGAATAAAACCAGACAGTTCACACTGAGACATGGCATAGAAGCTGTCAAGATTCATACACACCACTCCTTGGTCCGTTTGTTTCAGTCTGTCAGCTGCTTTGAGTCAGGTGGCAGCTGGTTTCAGTCTACCATCAGCTGGTTTGAGTCGGGTGTCAGCTGGTTTTAGTCTACAATCAGCTGGTTTGAGTCTTGTGTCAATTGGTTTTTAAGTCTGGTGTCAGCTGGTTTCAGCCTATTGTCACTGGTTTAAGTCTGGTGTCAGCTGGTTTCAGCCTATTGTCAGCTGGTTTAAGTTCTGGTGTCAGCTGGTTTCAGTCTTTTGTCAGCTGGTTCGAGTCTGGTGGCGGCTGGTTTCATCCCATTGTCAGCTGGTTTTAGACTATAGTCAACTGCTTTCAGTCTAGTGTCAGCTGGTTCAGTCTATATCCAGGTGGTTTGAGTCTGTTATCAGCAGGTTTCTTTCTGCTTTTATCTGGTTTCAATCTAGTGCCATCTGGTTTTGAGTCTGTTGTCAGCAGGTTTTAGTCTGCACTTATCTGGTTTCAATCTAGTGCCATCTGGTTTCGGTCTGTTGTCAGCTGGTTACTTTTTGGTTTTAGCTGGTCTTGGTCTATTGTCAGGTGGTTTCAGCCAACTGCTTCCTGTCCCAGACAACATAGTCGAAAACATGATCACAATGTATAATCATTAATCATTGGTTTCAACTGGTTTTAATGTCAGCTGGTTTCAATCTAGTTTCAGCTGGCTATTATCATTACAACCATCATTATTATTACTCAGTCATCGTTACTGCATTATCACATGACCACACCAAACGCGAAACTCATTTGTCTCTCAGCTGCACACCTGTATGCCTCCCAGGCTGCGGTGACAGCTGACAGGTTGACATATAAAAGCAGCTCCCAAAACACCTCTGTCATAGGTCCGGCCTGTCTCTAGGACCACATCTCGGCTTGCACACACACATACACACTCACACTCACAGAGAGAGGGAGACTAACCCCAGCCATCACTATAGTGTCATTGCAGCTTGCCAATTTTCTGAAAGGGTTTCTCCAGACATCATGAGCATATCCAGTGAACACATTCAGCAGCATTCATCTACATTAATTAAATCCGTCTCTGTCTGGACTGAGACTGTGTTTCCTTGGATAAACTGAGTGACGGCCTGTAGCTGTGAGTTAGATTAAAACACAGAGATGTCATCATTAAACCTGGATTCATTTTATTCCATTCCCACACATTTTAAAATGTAGATACGAGCGTGGCCATGACAGTTTCTGAAGTTCAGCTTTCTGAACTCCACCTACACCTAGTCCAGCAGAGTGTCACCTCAGGTTATGGCAATTAATCACAATGATATTTAAAAATCCATGATTCAACCTGTCGACCGGCGCAAGTTCAGGATGAAACGACTTTAAGCTGAATTCACTCTGTCACATCAGAGGTTTTGCACTGACTCCGCCGAAGATCAGCTCATCTACATCTCATCAGCATTTCATCCAACTGGCCCTCAACACACCTCACCCTCCATCACTGCACATCAGCATCCACATTATACAGTCAAAGTTCTTGGGCACCATCTAATGCTCTGCCTCAGGGGCAATATGATTTATATTCAATAATGTGGACTCACTCTCTGGTGATAGAAATACTGTTTTTCCTGTTTGAATTATTTCCTCTGTAACTCAACAGGTCTGATGTGCTGAACCATTGCTGAATAATATATATGACATTTATCTATCTAGAAATTCAAGGCCCTTCTGTCTGTCTGCCTTTAAATCACATATCTCTTGAACAGTTCACCTGACTGACTTGAAACTTTGCGGGTGTGTTGCTAATAGCACGACTGTGTACAGTGCAAAGTTTGTTGTTGTTTGGGTACGAAATGCAAGAGATAGCGTTAAACGAAGCGCTAATCTTAACCCTAACCCACTATGGCTATTTGAACAACACTGATCACAGGTGCACAGGTGTTCGGATGTTCGTAAGATCGTGCAACACCGTCAACAACCGTCGTTGACTTCAAATCAAAGCAATAGAAATCTTTTGTCAATTTTGGTCATGTTCGTTGAATCACTGATGATTGTGCGTACGAGAACATCGTCAACAACCGTCTTCAACTTCAACTTCAAGAACTTCCGTCAGTTTTTTGGATGTTCGTTGAATCGTTAAAGGTCGTGCGCCAACACGTCAACACCCATCATCAGCGACAAATCAAAAAATCGCAAACTTCCGTTCATTTTTGTGGATGTTCGTTGGATCACTGAGGGTCGTGCAACAACACCGTCAACGGCTGTCATCGACTTCAAAACAAACCAATCGAAATTTCCCTCTAAATTTGTGGATGTTCGTTGGAACACCGTCAACAACTGTAATCAACTTCTGATCGAAAACTTCGGGATGCTCACTTGTTTCTGAGAGCTATTTCTGGATCTACATCATTGTGTTCTCAGAACGCTACTTTGTTTGCTGAGGTTTCTCTCTGAAAGACGATGAACGATTCTTCTAGACAGAGATACGAAGCTTAATATAAGCTTTTGTCAGGCTGCTGAGGAATCTGTCGGCACTTGAGAATTTACAGTAGTGATTATTGTTCAAATTTCATAAAGGTCATTCTCGAGTATTTTAAAGTTAATGATGGGTAAAGGAATTAAAAAGATGTTAGAACTGTTAGCACAATCATCTCTAATCCTACCAGACTAGCTGTCCTCTCCAGCTTTGAACAGTTGGAATAAATCCTCATCTGCCTCTCGTCAAACCCCTACCTCCTAATTCCTCTATCGCCCCTATGCATCCTCCCCTCTCTCTCTCCAACTTCATATCCCTCTGCGCCCGTTCGCATGCCAGCTCACAGGGAATGTGCCAGTAACAACATCTGGGGTTGACACATCCACACAGACACACACACACACACACACACATGGAAACTCCAGAGAAACTGGGCCATGACAGAGTGGAAACAAGACAATGATGACGACGGGGGACTATAGTGGCATCGTGCTGTGAAGCTTCGATATGATATTCTGTTGTTTCTAAACACTGTCCTTCTTTGTCCTTATCCTAGAATAATATAAAAACATAAAAATCTGTTTTCCCCCTGAATTCATTTGACTAAATATTCATCCGGCGGCAAGCAAGCCGTCAGTTCTCTTCTATCCTTCTGCTGGTGCAACCCACTTCCTCTAAACCCATCCAGAAAAGGCTGTGACTCCCCAAACAACCCTGGAGGTCAGGGTTGGAGCTGACTCTTAGCCTGTCGGTGCCAAAATCCATAACAAAGCAGCTTGAGGTCACAGCTGGAGGCGGTGTGGTGTAAAAACAAAACAAAAAAAAACCCCAACGGTTCTCTGCAGACCAGGGACGATCCGATCCAGACCTGATTCAGAACTTTGAGCAGGTCTGATCTGCACCTGACGGAGGAGCTTTGGGTTATTGGAGCCGAAGGAACGTCAACCCGTGATTAAACCCAACTGACTTTTTCCACCAGAGCTGGGAAAGTTTATTGTCCAATAAAGACACAGATATTAGAACTGTTGACTGCGCGATATTAGCTGAGAGACCGGGGATTTAAAAACAATCTCCTTCACTTGTAAACCGACTGTAAAAGGGATGACTAACCATTAACCAACAAGGTTCAGAAGATGGCAAACACTTCTAGGACTTAAGGATTACTACTACAACTTCTTGTGTTTCTTGTTATTTTGCCTCCTGATTCCGCCTCCCTTGTGACCGTCTGCCCTGCCTTGATGTTTTCCACTGGTGTTCAATCACCCTCGCCTCCCTTGTGTCTATTTAGTCTCTGTGCTCCGCTTTGTCTTTGTCAGTTCATCAGTTTCACTCCAGAGTTCCCCAGTCAGTTGTCATCCAGTGTTTTCCTGTGGACTTATTCTGTTTGTCTTGTCTTTGTGTTTCCTCTTCGTCACGCTCCAGTGTTTCCTGAGTTCTCGTTTGTGTTCTCGCCTCTCAGCTCAGCTGAGGGCTGCTCATTGTGTCTCGTTGGTTGCCCAGTCGTCTTCTCATCCTGTTCCAGTCCAAAGACTCCTGCCATTTGGGTCTCAGTTAATTGTCTGGCCTACAACTGCTTACCACTTGTTGGTGGTCCGGGTAAGTCTAGCTCCCGATCTTGAGTCAGAAGTCGGGCCAGCAACAGTAGTTGGTTTCCAGTCAGTGGCTTGACCACCTTCTGATCAGGCCTGATCTCTTGGTTGGACGACCTCAGCTCCCAGTCTCCAATCAGTGGTCAGACTAACATCGTCACCTCCTGGTTTCCAGTACATGATCCTGTAATCTCGAGTCCCTGATCCTCAGGTGACAATCTGACTGACATCCAGTCAGCAGATCGCTGCCGCCTTTTCCAGGTCTTCCGTTGCCAGTTCAGATAGTCCAGAGTTTCCCAGTTTTAACATATGACCTCTGACCTTCCTGAATGTGCTTTGTCACTTCATTTGTTTCACTCCGGTGTTCCCCCTGTTCTCACTTAGTGTTTTCTTGTGGACTTCTTCTTCCCATCTTTATGTTTCTCCTCCCTTGTGCTCCAGTGTTTCCATAGTTCTGCTTTTTGATCCAGGCTTCATTTTCTATCTTTATTCTCAAACCTGACAGTTAAGTGGTTAATTATAAACACAGTCATTAGAGACACTGCTCCGAGTCCAGACCTTCTCTTTTTGTTGTGAATTGCCGCTATATAAATTAAACAGACTTCAACTTGACAGCTCATTTAAAGGGCTCGCTGACTTTTTGCCACCACTGTAAATCGACTCCTCATGAGCTCATTTGTGTCAAAAATGAATATCTCTGATGTCTCTAAACACTGAATTCATTCCTTCCTGCGTTGTTTACTGAGCACCGTTTCAATGTGGGAATGAAACTTGAATCCTAAACACTAAATACTAAATGAATTGAATTGAAAGAATTGAAAGGCCCCCTGCTGGTGAACTGAAGTACTTTACATTCCATGCACTGAAATATCATCAAGCACCTGCCATATAGAACATTAATGTTACATAATGCAGTGTGGTTATAAAAGACTGGTGTTTTATTGTGAAAATACTATGAGATGGGGATTAAAAAAAAAAAAAAAAACGATCATGGCTGCATCGCTCTGCACTTTTATTCTTTATATTTGACAAAAGCCTAAAATACACACAGACACACACACACACACATACCCACTACAGTGGATAAGCTGAAACAAAAACCATCTCCTCCCACATGCTACATTCATGTAATCATGTAATCATGCACCCATATCCAAAATTCTTTATCCACACACACACACACACACACACACACACACACACACACATGCATGCAAATACACAAACACGCCTTTACACCACAGGCATCTGTTCTCTGCAGGAGCAGGTATGTAAATAAGATAGAATTAGAGCAGGAGGAAGGAGAGACTTGAGAGGTGAACGAGGGAGGGAACAGTTGCTGATGGAGGGGAGGAGACAGGGGAGGAAGCAGAGAAAATGGAGAAGGGGGTGGTGGTGGTGGCGGGGGGGTGTAACATCAACCCCCTGATGTTTCATCCAGACCTCAGAGCTGTCAGTCAATCCGTCTGCGGAGGGAGGTTTTCCACCAACCAGCCCTCACTCTCCCCCCAAAATGCCAACACACAATTGACACATAACTGACCAGAAACAATACACGATCAATACAACTTTAAACCACTTTTCAAAACAAGCGTTCAAGACTATGTCTCCCACAAGTCTCACCTCCCTCAAACACACACACACGGTGAAAAATCCTCTAAACAACCTGTCAATCAGCTGCAGTGAGGAAGGATGTTTGTGTTGACGTGCAATGATATACAGTCAGTTTATAGTCTATGGACTCGCGCTGAGATGTAAAGACGTGAAAAGAAGGATGGAGTGATGGAAAAAGTAAAAAAACAAAACAAAAACGACTGGACTTTTAATATCTTTTGGTTAATCCCGCTCCTCTCTTTCTATGCTTTATTATCCCGTCCTCCTCCTCATCCTCTCCTCTGCCGTTCTCTCAATATTTTGAGGGGGGGGTGATTTGCTTAAAAAAAAAAAATGCAAAAACAGACCCCGCTGCCATTTAAAAACCACCAGTCTTTTCAAAAATGATGCCAACTGTGATCCTGTGGAACTCACCTGCAGCATTTTTAGACACGGTACACACCAACACACCATGTTCTCTATATCTGACCTGTCAGTTCATTCACATTTGTCCCTAATGAGAATAAAATCACAAATCTTCTCATGTTTTAACAGAAATTTGTTCAGAATTATCAATATTTTGCAATTTTGCATTTGCATCTCTGGATCTTTTGGTAAAAAAACTCACCCCAGGCTCATTAGTTTCTCTATCTGGGTCATAACCAACATGCATCATATGGTCAAAACTTCATTCACATCTCTTTATATCTATATGCACTCATTCATAAATGAGGGCATGTGTTAGTTAGAAGGAACTGAGTCCACTCACCGCTGAAGTTCCAGAGGGGCTGCAGCCCCCCGACTCCGTTACTGTCGTTACTCATGTTGCATGACGGAGCACGGGGACCCACCGGTAGCCTCGGGACCTCTCCCCCGATTCCACTTCCACTTTCTCCTCCTCCTCGTGCAACTTTTCCCCGGACTAGAATTCCTCCGTAGTCCCCCTTCAGTTTCTGTATCCCTATATTTCCCTCCCTTGCCGCGCGCCCCGGGTCTGCAGAACCAGTTTGTGCAGCGCTGGTTTCCACTACCAGGGTACAGACATAGACATGGATTATAATAATTAAAAAGAAGAAGAAGAAGAGATGAATAAGGCAGCAGCAGCTGATCCGATAATCACCTATCGATTCTCCCAAAAATACATCAGTGTGTGCGCTCCGCTCCTCGGCGCGTGTTGCCTCTCCACCAGAAAGCGCGGCGTTTATTCCGAGGGAGCGAGAGGCACACACACACATGCATGCACATACACTCACACACATACAGATATACACACATGCACGGAGAGAGGGGGTGGGGGTGGGGGTTGGGGGGCGGTGATGTCATTTTCATCGGCCAATCAGTGATGATTGATGTATTTTGGGTAGAAAAGATGTATTTATCCATAGGGCAGGTCTTCAGGGGGTTTTAGGTTGAAATGACCCATTCTGTCTTTTTTCATTTGACCAGCAGAAACATACACAGAAAGCAAAGTCAAATCCTCATTTATATTCAGAAACCAAAACATGACTGGATTAAAGCGGATTATAGGATTTCTGTGTTCAGGTGATATCTTTACCTGCTGACAACAGAAAGAATGGAATCCAGGAATCATCATACATAGTTGTAATTTCTGGAGAAACTAACTATGCTTTGGCTGTGTATGCTTAGGTAAGGTTAGGTAAGTAGTTTGCTGGCTAGCGGCTAGTGTTCATCTGCCCATCAACATCTGTTTTGCTATTGTTTTGAGAAACGAGAAGTTTGGCGGCCTAGCTAGCAGCAAGGCAACCAATGAAGGAAATAAAACTTACTGTTGGATGTTTGTAGCGTGTCATCCACCACGGCTTCAAGGATCGCTGTGATGATGTCAAGGTTCATGGTCAGCCCTCATGGAGATTGGCTTCCAAGATGAGAGCTCAAGTATGGATTTCTCTGTAGGTGACCTTTGCCACAGCTTCTTACGCTTGTTTGGGATTTGGTGGCTTGACTTGTTGTACGGTGCCACGCTGTTACTGCCATCTTGCACTATATCCCCTTGGTTCTTGAAGCTCCCTCTTGTTTATTTTAAACCTCCAACGATTGCCGAACTGGAAGGAGGCAGTCGTCTCTCAGGCAGTCGTCAGGTTTTGGTTGGGGTTGTAGGACGCAGTAATCCTGTGCCCAGGCCCTGACCTAAATTTCTTCATTGTAGACCAGTGTAGGGCTGCTGCCTCCCTGGAAATACTTTGGTGGCCAGGGCCCAGTTCTATCTGTTGAACTGACTAGTTCCACTTTAACTTTTGGAAAATCACTGATGGTGTTTTAAATGTGGACCTTCTCTGGACCACCAACCTTCATACCTATAGGTGGTCCACGTGAGGCCAGTTCTAGAGTCATCCTTGTGTCATCTTTTACTAGACATATCCATAGATGCTGCAAGTGGTGCCTTAGAGACCTGGGCCATTGACCAACCAGGGGCCATGAACTTAAATTTGATTTATCTACTTCTAACCAACCTGCTGGTTGGTTGGAGCTCAGACCATGACAGGCTTGTCCTTATCATCTCCTCTACGCTCCAGTATAGCTGCAGATTCATTCCTGATACCGTCACTGTGTGAAATGAGGACTCTGCGCGACGAGTTCCTCAGACCATCGAGGTGAAACTGAGAAATATCCACAATCTGTTATTGTAATTTATTCCCATGATGCTGCTCGGAGGAGTCGGCGACTCTTCTGGCAGCAGCATCTTGGCTCTCAGGTGGGCGTGCGAGTCGGTTACTATGGCTACGGCGACGCTCTGTGTCTCTGAAACTTTCTCATGATTCAATAATAGGTTTTCAGGTTACCGTGTCTTTAATAAATCATGTTATTATGACTCAGTACTGCAATATAGTAATGTAACATAATTGTATGTTAATAACTAAGATTATACAGGGCTGCCTACTCATCTTCATGAAGACATATAATTATATGTTTCATAGAATGGGGTTGGTATTTAGCCTTTCTTTTGCTATCCTGGTAGAATGGAGCTCTCCATGGTGCTGATCATGATCTGGTGTCTAGTCATTCTTGGCTTTTTGTCTCTTGTTTACCTCATAAGCAAGAAAATCTAAAGTTTTATTCCTCTGCTCATCGTGTCTTCACATCAACAACCAACTGTGATCTAATTTTAACCCAATTCCAGCATCTTTTAAATGTCATTTTCACTTATTCGCTGATTACCCACATAACAAAAGTCAAAGGAAGAAGCAGAGTAAAGTTGAAAGACAGGGAGGGAACACTTTGTTTTGGAAATTAGTTCAGCAGTATTGTCACATTTGATAACCCGGATAAACTTTACACAAAAACAATGAAAATCATCATAATCCTTCTACGTTTGATCAAAATTTCCTGTGGGAAGCTTCAGGCCTCTGGGCATAGCATTATAAGAGCTAATGGCTTTATTATTAACTCATTTTTCACTGGTGCTCATACACAGTCCTAAAAAGAAAACTAGAAAAAGTCTTTAATCCAATCTAATGGAAAATATCCCCATCCCATTACCGGCCATTTGATCTTATTGGTCAGTCTTCAAGCTAGAATGTTGGATGGAGGAAATAACCAAGTCACTGTCTTTGCACAGATCTCTAATCTTAATGGATAGATGTCCATTTTGTTGCTGCAAAGCTATTTAAAACAGTCCCATTTGCTGACATTGCTTGATAGGCCTTTGCTAAGGATTGCTATGTTGTGTTTGTGGTGTTGCTTGTGCTTGTTTTTTAGCGGTGCACCTTCCTAGTAGAAGGGATTCTGGGAATTTGAGGCACTGTTTCCGACAGTACAAACCCCAGCCATCCTTGTTTGAACTGTATTACTTGAAACTTTATTTGTAAAATAAATTTATTTGAATCTATCTAATCCCTATTATATCATGTCCTCCCCTTACTTGCTATGGTCTTAGAGCCGGACCATAACATAGCACATATGGGCTGTAGCCCTGCAAGCGTTTTATGTAGATAACCGAGACTGTCAGACAGCTTAAAGATAAGATGAGATCCCTCCTTGCCAGTGGAATTGTTGAGATAAGACAGTGGGGCCAGCAATGTGCCTGAGGTTATCTCCCACCAACCAAAAGAGGCCAAACTGACAGGATGTGAATCATGGCTGACAGCTAACAAGACGAGAGTCCTCACTTGATTTCCTGTGGCGATGCAGCTCAAACAAACTCAGATACAACAAATGTGCCATTCTTTGCCGGCAAGTCCGTGTGACCTGCTTGGCTCCATCCATTCATCCTCCCATCAATCCATTAGCTACGCCACTTACACCTAGGCAAGACAGGTAAGGCCTTAGGCAATATGTTATAGAACCCTTGTTGCCACCAAGAGAGCCTACTAATGGACATTTTGATGCTGGTTACCACACTGTATAACTGACTGTCATGAGATTTATCAGTGCTATAACTGTAGGTATTGTTTTGTTTTTTGTAATCACACTTACACTGCACTAATTGTATATTTTGTTGTCCATGATAGCCCCAACTTTGTCAATTGTCAATTCATTGTCCATCCATGCCTTTATTCCTGTGGGACGTTGCTAAAGATTATTGACTGAATTGACTTGTGTACACCAGTATCTTTATATTTATATTTTGTGGATATATTTCCTCAATATTTGTAACTCAGAATACTTTTCAGTCAAAAAAAAAAAAAAAAGAAAACTTGGAAAGTACCAGGTGGAGGTGGGTAGGAGTCTGGAATGAGCCCTGCTCTGTCACATGCTAAACAAAAACCTGGTGTCTTGCTTGTTATTCTGGTTAGACAGCCAAATCCAATTCTTGCTGATGAATGTTATTAATAGCTTATTTGTGAGAAAGCACTGTTCAGCCTCTCCACTGTATATATAACACTATACAAATCATCTTCTATGATATTGGATGGATGAAGTCAGTTAATGATCTGGAGAGTGTCAAAATTAAAACCACCAATCATAGTGGTCTTGTCAGATTGTAGAACAAGAGATGGAAACATTCACATTAAAGGTGCTCAGGGTAGGTGGATCACCACAGGTTATATAGGATGTATCAAACTGTGCATTATTATTACTGAGCCCTCGACAGATGCATTCATTCGGACCAACATCTGTGCATTCTCTCAGAAGACCTCTTTGTGATAAAAGTTAATAAGTATAGGTGCTCATGTGTTGTGTACGTCCATATTCATATTGCTTAAGGGCTACTATGAGAAATGATGCTTTAACCACCTTTGAACAAAAGTCTTTGCAACTGTCTGCAGATCTACAAGCAGACACCCTTCCTAGCCAACAATATCATTAGTTCATTAGTTTGTTGGCGAGATGGACTCCACTGAAGTCCTACTCTAGAGTCCTTTAGACCCTTCTTGACCCCTCCAAGAACTTTTGAACTTTAACAAACGCCTCTGGACTCCTCTGTTCATGACCTCAAACCTCTCGCCTCCACAGCAACTTCAGGCTGACTTCTCCGTGCGCTCCTGTTGCCTAGCAACTCAACTGTAACTCACCCTCCAAGCTCATTGTGGCCTCAGCTCCGCTCTGCAGTGACTGTTCCTTCACTTTCCGGCCTGTCGGGAGGGGGTTCAAGGTCCACCGCAAGATCTGCACCTACATCTGAAATCATCTGGAAGTTCCACCAGAGCCAGGACCATCCAGGTAAGGCCTCCTCTCCTGACCATCATCTCCACCATCACCATCTCTGTGGGGTTCCTTCTCTGAACATCAGGGCTTTTGGAAACAGCTTAAGGACTCTATGGTGTTATCAGCTCTTTGGTTCAAAGATGGATTACCACAGAAAAGGGCATCTGCCTAAGCATCCAAACTCTAACCCACTAAACCCCCATTTATTTATTTATCTACCATGAGGGTATCCCTGATACATGATCACTCTCTCTTTGTTCTTGTGGCACTAAAATGTTGAAAAAATGTCCCATCTCACCAATGAATACCAAAGGAAGTGATGAACAATCCATGGACCTACCCCTTTAACTAGATTAGACAAAGTTCTTTGGCCCTTCATCCAGCACTCATCAGAAGACATAACTTATTATTAAAACAATTATTACTGACTATCTCTATCTATTCTGTCTCTTTTCTGATACTGATATTCATGCAGATGCATATTTTAGCTTCCTGTCACTGTCACTCCACCAAAGTGTCAATTAATCCTGTTAGTAAAGAAGGAGTAGAAGAGCAGTGGAAAAGAGAGTGAGGTGGGAGGAGAGGCTTTCACAGCAGTTCATGTTCATAAATACACACAAAAAAGCTATTTATACCGTCTCCGCACAAACTAGTCACACTCTTCAGCAGAGTAGTGGAGTGTTAAAGTGCTTGGGATATTCTCTGGGCTCGGGTGGACTCAGTGACATACAGGTAGCTGAATGTTTCTTTATGTGCGGTCCGGTTTTGTTAGACCTAAGGTTTTTGATCCTTGAAGACAATATCAGAAAAACCTTGAAGGAGCTTATTAAATTTGGCACAAGTGTTAACGTGGACGTAATGCTGAAATGACCAAAGTTTGGTCCTCAAAGGTGAAAGATCCGAGTCACAGTGACCTGATAAAACAGAATTTCGGCCTTTTGGTCAGTGTGAAAGGCTTGAAGGAATTTCTTCGCATTTTATTGGCCTTGGCACCAGAACTCTGTTCTCCTGACATCACTAGTCCAGAGTCAAAGTTAAGTCTGCGGGACTGGTGCAGGAATGACAGATGGGTTCAAGGTGGAGGTGGTGTTACATGGAGGATCGGCTCCCAGCTTCTCTTGTTTACAGTGGTGATGGACAGGTTGACAGACAAGGTCAGACAGGAGCCTCCGTGGACGATGATGTTCGTACGTGACATGGTGATCTGTAGCGAGGTGTTGAAGGGAGCCTGGAGAGGTGGAGGTTTGAACTGGGCAGGAACGTACAAATATCTGGAGTTTTTTTTTCTTCTTGCTTTCAGAGTTTGGACTTTTAGAGTTATTTTACTCTGATTTCACCAAATTTCTATGAGGAACTGCAATTTTGAAGCCGGAGATTCCTCACTAGAGACAATGGCCTTATTATTAAATTCACGATCAACTGATTGTAGACCCAGGTTCATTATCATAATTTATTCACACTCCTCATCCTATAACATCAGATATTTCCAATATTGTGATCTGTGCTGTTACTTTAAACAAAACACCCATGAATAATTGAGAGATTAAATGCAACCTCTTTGAATCATACACCTATCGCAGGGGCAGTTTTTTTCCACTGTTCAAAAGACAAAAAAGACATAGAGACATGATATCTGACCTGTATGTGTTTATAAATATGATGTACACACACAGATTGCAGTGTTTACCTGCAGAATAGAACGGTGTGTTTGTGTTGGAGCCGACGAGCTTACATAAGAAATCTCACCTCACCTCTGCCACACAAACACACACTGTGTGTCATTACGGACTCAAGTGGGCTGGTTTTGGCTCAGCCATTATCTTCTTACACAACCCACTACAGTGAAGAGCGTGTGCTTTTTCGCGCGCGCGTGTGTGCGCACATTCGCATTAGTCATGTGCTTATGGGCCATTTTAAGTCATTTCTAAAATTGCACGCTAATAAAGCAGCACCGTGTCTATCAGCCTCTGGCCCTCGTTGTCAGCGGGGCTGCTGAGCTCATGAGGTGCGAGTCTGACACAATGGATGATGCTACTATCACTTAAAGAGGGTTTAGGTTAAAGTTACTGAACAACAACACAGATCACATTCGGATTTGTCACATAAAACAAACAGGGAGGGTTATTATGGGGCCGAGCTTTCAGCAGTGACCCTGGACTGACTGTATTTCCATCTAATTTTTCAATTAACTGTCATATTCCCACTAATAAGCAAACAAACTAATGATACACTTTACTGATACAGAACAAACCACACACTATTATTTCCCAATTTACCAACACCAAAACTAAAACATACATGCTCTTTCATATATTTAGGGTTAATAATCATATTATATTGTCTCTTCAGTCTTTGTTTAGCTGTATTGAAGGTGGTGTATTTTTGTGTGTTGACCTCTCACTTGGTTAAACCACAGTGATTTGTGGGAGGTTCCTCAGTCACAGTAACACACACAGTTTGCTGTTGTCATTGTTTAAAGGTGTGTTGTACTTCTCAGTCTCATATGGGGGGGTGATGTCCCAGGCAAAGGGGGTGCGGGTGCCAAGGCGGGAGGGAACCGGGCAGGAACTCCATCTGAGGATGTGTCTCTGTGTTCAGGCTCTCTGTCAGACTCTAAACGAAAGATTTAGTCCAGGTTAGGATTGGATCATTTCAGGGTCTTAGTGTTTAGTCCAGGTTAGATTAAGTACAAATTAGTACAAGTTAGGGATAGCCCTGTTTACAGTCTATCCAGGTTAGGGTTCAGGGTGAGAGTCTCTAGAGATCAGGGTTAGTCCACTTTAGGGTCTGTCCAGGTAATGGTTTCTAGAGTTAGGATTAGTCCAGTTTAAGGCCTATCCAGGTTTGGTTTTCTAGAGTTGAGGGTTAGTGAGGGTTAAGATCTCTAGAGATAAGGGTTAGTCCAATTTAGGGTTCATACAGGTGAGGGTCTGTCGAGTTTAAGGTTAATACAGTTTGGGGATAGTCAGGGATAGGGCCTCTAGAGATTTGGGTTAGGTCTGGGTTAAGGTCTGTCCTGGTTAGGTTTTTTAGAGTTTTAACATTAGGGTTTTCAAAAAGAACATTAAAGTAGGAAAGTACTGTACACAGTACATCATATCAATGCCCAATATAACTACCCTACTGTTTTCCTTCCTCACAGAAAGGGAAAGTTTGGTTACAGAGCGAAGGTTACAGCCTCTGTAGGGTCGGTGAGCATGTTTTAAGTCCTTGTTTCAAAGGTCAGGCTTAAATATTCATGTTACATATTACATCAGCCATCACATGTGTTTATCATGTGATAAACCACAACTTTAAAACAGATGCTATTTTCCACCATTTCCTCTTCACCTGTTTTTTCTGGGTGATCAAAGTCGTCCCTGTAAAGACTCTGTCCTCCGTCTCGCCCCATGATGCTGTCTTCCGATGCCATCGGGTTCCCCAGCAGGAAGTAAGTGGTCATCTGGCCTTTACCCTTCACCTCAATCTGCCCACGCTGTTGTATGTTGAACCCTGAATCCTTCAGCTCACTAAGGACAGGAGGTGGGAGTGGGGAAATGGGGGCAGGGTACACCGGGAGATAGAAGAAGAATATGTAAAGTAGAACTTCCTGTTGTACTTGTATCCATGTGGACTCTATTGTCAGTGAGGCAGCTTCTGTGGACACATATGTAAAAATATTGTCCTTGGTTAAATCTGAAGCTTTTGTCTAAATAATTTAAGTATCATAAACAATCTGATCCATCTGACAGAGGATATTTAAACTCCTGCTCTTGGGGCCTCCATCACGGATGTAAAAGCGTGAAATCGTCGACATAGAGGCTTTAAACATTTAAGATAATTTCCTGGTACAGTGTGGTGTTTTATTCAACGTGTTATTAATCATGCATCATGGTTCAGATAGGGGAAATGACTCCTGCCTGCCCTCAGAATCAAAAGCAGCAGGACTTTCTCGGTGCTTGTGCACAGTGATTGTTGTACAGGTTGTAGTTTTCCGGCTGCAAGAGAACTCAGAGACTCTCTATCAACAAAATAAAATTAGAAAGTTTGGGGTTTACAGGATAAATTAGACCGGGAAGAGTTTCTAAAACCACAGGGGAACAGATGCCACTGTGGTTTTGTCAACAAAGTGACATTTCCAACCACAATTAACACAAAGTCTGCTGAAGAATCAACAGCTTGAGGTTGAAAACGCTCACTGAATTATGGCATGACAGTAGTGGTTGTTAGTTTAAGCAATTTCAGTTTGCATCTGTGCATCATTAGTCCTGAATAATTAACTGCTGAAGGTCTCAAAAGTTCGGTAACACACACACACACCTGTATGTGGAGGCGCTGAGGTGAATGTGATCGGGTAGTCCGTGACTCTCCATCCTGGAGGCCGTGTTTACAGTGTCTCCAAACAGGCAGTATCGAGGCATCTTCTCCCCGACCACCCCAGCCAACACTGGGCCTGTATGGAGACCCACACGGATCTGAAATACACACACATACGCAATGTTGGCATACATATACTAACTGGAATACAAGACAACAGCAGTGTGACATAAACCCAAGTCCTAAATGATGTCCCCTGAGGCCTTTGCTTCTTGTTTAGAGGCTTAAGGGGTGCGGAGGCTCATTAGGGGTGGTGGTACAGGGACTACCATTCTAAATAGGAGGTAATCACTGCTGTGGTAGGAGGAGGGTATGAGTCAGGTTTTTTTCTGGCCTGTTAAGAACTAACTGTTCCTTCCCCTCCAAAAATGACTTCCAAATTCCAAAATACAAGTCAGAATATCTGCAGAGCAAACTTTTAGGGCAAGGCGTGGTACAGGGATTGACTTTATCCCACAATTGATCGGGGATTCTGGGATTCTGGGATTCTGGGATTCTGGGATTGGTTCTAGGCTTCCCTACAGTCCTGATAAGCAGAATTGACAATGGATGGATGACGATGAGTCCTTAGAACACAACCATCCTCACCTGTATGGGTTTTCCTGTTACAGGGTTGGTCACCTCTTTGGCAGCTATCCTCATACCGAGAGCGAAGTTCGCAACTCTGTGAGCGTGAGTCTCTGTCGGGACTGGAACTCCACCCACCACCATGTACGCATCTCCAATGGTTTCAACCTTTACGAAACCAATGGAAAACATTCGATTGACCAGAACGTGGTGAATATTCTCCTTGACACATCTTTTACAATCATGTATTAGCCTACGGCAACCCAGAGAGCTCAAAACACAGACGAATCAAGGTGAAAAAGTAACTTTAAAGGAACAAAGTGTCGAACCTGTTGGGACACGCTTGATGTTCCATACTTTCAACTTTCAAAAGTCGCAACTGGGCACTGAACAACAAGTCCCGGCCAGGTTCATCACTTTTTAGCGTCCCCTGAAAACACTTCTATTGATTTGATTTTCCAGCGTATGTCTTGTCATATTGATGATGTTTTCTGAAGTTGCAGCGCGTTGAGCTCCAAGGGCTACTATACTAAGAAGGCAAGAGTACAGACTGATAAATAATGAAGAGACATTTTATCTCCTCACACTTTTATTAAATGAATGTCACAATCAGGGAGTTACTTTACGTTACACCACAGCTTCTTGGTCTGTTCAACTTCCTGTCTGTTGTAGCCTCACACAGTAAACAATATCTTCCTTGTTTGAACATGACTGACCTTTACAACACTAACGTACTCTAACCCTCCTGTGGAGCTGACAGCAGGCAGACGGTACCTTGTAGATGTCATGTATGTTGGTGAGTCTGTCGAACTTGGAGTACATGGAGTTGAGCATGTGGACGATGTGGATGGGCTCGCAGGCGGCGCAGATGTTAGTGAAGGTGACGACATCACTGAACAAAATGGTGCACACCTCAAACTCCCCTGAAGAAGACAGATATCAAAAACATACAGATACAACATGTTTTAATATATATTTTTTTCTGACAATGGGAAGTAGAGATAGAAAATACTTCATCTGACTATAAACATAAATACAAATTAAGACACCGACTGACCTGCCTCTACACTTTTTCCATCTTTAAGCTGATTAGCGATGTGCCGTGGAAGCATGGCGTACAGCAGAGTCTCTGTCTTCTGTTTTTCAGCCTCCAGGTGCCTTGACAGGATTCGAAGTTCCTCCTGTGCACGCACACACACATAACCGCTGAGTCACCGTTAAAACACCTTGCACATGCTATCAAGATTCAAACATAAAGTGAAGTGGGGGGGGAAAGAAAGCTTTCCAAACTGGGCCACAGAGAGCGACATCAAAGCCTTTCAAAAAGGGCTGACCTGTTACTCATCAGACTTCACAGTGAACTAGTTTTCCAAAGAACTTGTCCCCTGTTTCATGTCATTCAGAAAAACATCACATCACATGAAACTAGAAAGAGCCACATTTTGGAAAGTTGTTTACAGAGTCCCTGCCTTTTAGTGAAGTGGGCACTTCACAAAGAAATAAAGAGAGATGAAAGATATGGAAGCACTTTGCGGACAGGGAGTGTGCACTCTTATCACTTAATACACAGCTTGCTTTCATAGGATTATATGGACATTTATCATTTCATGGTAGTAATTTTATATAAGCAGTTCTAGCTATACCTTGCAGAAACCTGTTAGCATTAGTTTATCCTTCTCCTTAAACCAGCCAGTGACCAGTAAGTCCTAAATGTAAACCTATGACTGGACAGTTTATTGCATGTGTCCTTATGGAAGCTACAACTAGATTTTGTAGGCGTTTGCTGCCCTCTTCTGGACGCCACTGAGAATCAACACACCTCTACATTTGGTTTTCAGTGATGTGGCTGAATCATGGTATTAAAACAAATACTATTGTAAAAAACTATTGTATTTGGCTGTTTTTTGTGAATGAACCAATTGAAATGCTAAACAAAAACCAAAGGAACAGAAATGCATTTTGACTTTAAACTATGAATGTCAGCCACCAGTTTCCCCAAAGACTACGTTACCCAGAAGCTGCTTTACTTTTTTTCTCTCCAGCTGGTTGGTCAGCTCCATCTCCGCTAGCCGCTGCTGGTTGAGGAGCACCAGGTCCCGGGTGACGTCGTGCTGGGCTAGGTCAGCCAGGTGAAGGCCGACTTCCTGAAGCTCCTGGAGGCTTCGTAGCTGTGGAGAACAGACGTACAACATGCAGCCAAGAGAGTCCATCCACAACATCTGACCTGCAGAGAAAACAGGTGACAGATAAATATATGCATGTTTTTGACCTTTTAGTTCTATAGTTCTATCTTAAGTTATTTTGATTGGTTGTGGGAATGTAGTGCTGTTCTACCTCTTAGTTTGAGTGTGGAATGTTGGTCTTTGTAGTTCTTCAAGACAAACTGACTGTTGATGAATTTCCTGATGCTGTCAATGGTGAAAGTCACCTGAGGAGAGAGGGGAGGACTTTAAAGACAAAAAGTTAGGTTCTCCAAGTGATTCCCTTGAAGAGTTCTTGAAATATTGGTCACCATGACCCTGACCTTTGACCTTTAGCCAACAAAACCGAATCAGTTCACCTAGATGGACATTCTTACCAAATCTGAAAAACCTGTGAAGTGATTGGGAGCGTAGCCTTGACTTATGACCACCTGTACCTAATCAGTTCAGTCTCATTAGTGCATTTTAAACTCACACTTAGCTCTGTTCATGTGTTTTTACCTGTGGGTGGACAATAGTTAAGTACTGGTCCAGTGTAGCATCTTTGTCCTGAAGACCAGGGACAAACTTCTGTATGTTCACTCCCGATTGACGAATCTTAAGCTGACAGATCAGAAACAAAGGTTGGTAGTTTATCCAAAACCAACGTTATTTTCAGTGTGCCAGAGAATATAATAAAATATCTCTTAGTTTTGGAGACACTTGGAGCCTTACATCTTCATCAAAGACGATATGGAAGGGAAAAGCACTGCAGAAAATTCTCTCTTCCACCCACAGCTGGTCTGGGTAACATGGTCTGAAGGTGCGCTGGTTGCTGCCTGGGAAGTAAACCAAACACATGCATTCCATCACTACTGGATAAGCTACTGTTATACACTCTCACTTTATACAAAGGTATCGTAGAAGAGAAACGGTCCGTCTGGTCGGGAGTCCAACAAACTTTCCGAACTTTTCTCTGGAAGGACCACAGCTCTTATCAGGCCCCAGCCACTCTTCTTCCCAGCCAGTGACAAACTTCTATCCTTCATTCTTTTCAAAAATAGCTCCTGGGGGGCAACCAAACACACACATTATATATACAGTCCAATGTGCAGTACAAATACAATCACAGACGGACGCCCACCCCTCTAGGTTTGAAGAGGTCTTCAGTCTTTTGAACTTGGTTGAGCTGCTTGACCAGGAACACGACATGCTCCTTCTTTCCTGTCCGCTCATCTTCCTCTGATTGGTTCAGCACCTCCATGGTTATTTGACTGTCAAAGAGATCTCTGGCAACCGCCTCCATGATACCTGCAGGGTAAGGTAAGGGAAAGAGGTTAAGGACATTTGATTGATTTGGGAGGGATCGAGGCATCAAGAGATGATACTGATCTGGGTATGGTCGAGGGTTGGAGATTGGTTGGTTGGTTGGTTGGTTGATTGATCTCATTCATCATGGAGAAAAATGAAAGTTTGTTTCAACAGTATTTGTGCTTCTGCACATTTTTCTCTCTGAATTTGAAGCGAAGCAAAACAGGTTGAACACTAATGTGGTAATATGAACGCAAAGTCACTTCAAGTTTGTCAGGTTTCGTTTGTTTGAGTTGATGTAGTTTTGTATTTCGGGTGTTGCTTAGTTGCATTAAGTGTGTGATTAAGCAATTTCTAACAGCAGGCCCATGTGTTGGGGTTTATTTCTGTAATGAATGGAAATAAATCTTATCCATAAATGACTTTGTTTTTCCACTGATGCTCATCAGGCTTGACAAAGCAACCAGCTGTTCTTTGTGTGGATGAGCGTTTCCTAATCTGTCAAGTGCCGATGGACCAGACAGCTCCATGTTTTGCTAGATGCTCGGACTGTCAACAACGATTGGGATCTGGTTGACGGGACAGCCGCCGTAGAGGTGGAAAACAAAGATCACCGAGCAACGTTTAACTGTTGCAATGGCCATTCCACTACTTTAGCACAGCGTCGTTCAAACAGATGTGTAGGCATCGAGAGCATGGAGTTATACCAGGTACAATATGGTGCAGGCCCTTCCTGTCAGAGTAGTAGTGAAGCAGCATCCTCCCATCATCTGTCATCTCCGCTCGGAAAGATGGTGCATTCATTTCCTGAGAAAAGAAAAATAGGTGAATCTCCAACAAGTGCTATGGAGTGTTGTATAAGATCAAAGCTGCATTCTGTGAGGTCACCATGACCTTTGACCCCCTGAAATCTACAATAATAAGCTTTAAGTTGTATTTTCAGTTATCAATATGAAAACTACTCCAGTAACTTTCTTGTTATGTGCCAACCATACCCCCCCTTGGTCCAAGCTTGCTAGGCTCTTAGTAATTGACAGCAGGTTGGATGAAAAGCAAAGGTCAACCTAATCAATAAATCCTAATAATAAAATACCTGATATGACAGGGCCAGGTAACTATGGAGAGCATCCAGATTTCCAATAAATTCAACCAGATCCTGTCCCAGGGTCCTCAGCATGGTGTCGTACCCGGATTGCTTACAGAAACCAAAGAAATGTTCCCCAAAGAGCTTCAGAACCACTTCAGCAGAAACATCTGCGACGCAAAAAGAAGAAACGAGTCATTGAAATGATAGGCATTCGTGCAACACACCAGTTTTTACCCCGCTCTCCTGGTGCATGTGTTGTTATTACAGCAGACATTCAATTAAAGCCTATTCCCCTAAGTACACCCTGTCTAGATAATCATACCCTTAGGAAGAGATTAGCAACCTGTTGACTTGTACGGAATAAACAGTTCTTGTTGTGCTTTTACACATCTGTGCTCAGGGCTCCACTATCGCCTACCAAATGGCATCTATTGTATGTATATGTATTGTTGTGCACAAAGCAGCTGTTACTATGGGACCTTTGTCATTTTAGGAACGTTTTAAGGACCGTCCATGTTGATTTTTCAGTCCGATTTTTGCTCCTACAGGTATTTAAAGTGACCTTACCTTGGCACTATGCACATGTTGAACTCTTTGTTGATCTTTGGCATTTTGAATGGAACGATGTGACTGAGTTAATCTCATATAACATGTGTAGGTAATGCTAAAGCATGTGTAGCATTGATAAAACAACAAATGTGATGTGATGACTATTGTACAGTACTGTATATAAACATCCACTGGGTGTAACCTGTTGGATTTCATCAGGGACATTGTTAACACCTGGGTTAGCACAGATGTAGGCTCACACCTCCGACACCTACTTGCTTCACTTTTTTCTAATCAATCTCAATTTAGTTTGAGAAGTTTAGTTTTGCAGATATTAAAAAGAAAAAAGTCTACCATCCAAGTATAAAGACACATTCGGCTTCAGGTGCCTCCATTTCCATGGATCTACAAGATGTTTCTACACCTTGATTGGATTGTATAATGGCTCAAAAACTTTCAGATTGTCCCCAAGGCTATCAGTGGTTCTCCACCCTCCTTACATTTGGAACTCAGCCTAACTGTGCAATCAATGGTGGAAGACCTCCAGACTCCAGAGATCAAATGTGGAGATAGACGCAGACAGAAGATTCTGAGATCATACTAGAACATAGAGGTTTGAAATCTTACCCAGTATGGAGCAGATCTCCTGCACTAGTGTTATAGTCAGGATGTCATCATAAACTGTGTATGTCATGAAGTTATCCTGGACTCCTGGTAAAGAGCTGTGGTCAAAAAAACACCACCTTTATGAAATTTCGACTCAGAGTTCTCAACATCACAATGGTCTCCTAGAGATTGGAAAAACATTTCTAGCCATTGATACAGATTTTTTTTTTAACTTGTACATCTGTGCACAAACCTGAGTTTGTCCCAGGTCTCTTGGCCAAATCTTTCTGTCACCAGAGACTGAAGGCAGCTGTTGATAAAACCATACTGCAAAGAACAGAGACGTCCCTAATGTTAAAATTGAATCCAATGTCCCAAATTGCAAATGACAAAATACATAGAATTAGCAAATTAGCAAAATTCATTAATAACTCATGGAAATAAAACCGCAAACATTAGAGTCAAAAGGCAATGGACATATAACACAATGAACAACTATTAATGATGTTACATCAATATACAAATGCTAATATTAGTATATTATGTTATCTTCAATAGGAGAATACTCACCATGTCTGTGTTGGATGTCAACTCACCACAATGTTTTAAATGTGAAACAGATTTTAAACTGTGCTCTCTCCCTCCCTTTCTCCCTCTCTCTCTCTTTCTGTCTGTCTCACTCCAGTTCACAGACACACAAAGCCAAATTCCCGCCCCCTCTCGCAGCTTTCAGAATCTGTTTAATCAGGCTTCTTTGGTTATAGATGAATACATAAATGTGCATTTACCATCAATATGGCGCCTCCCCACCACTTGCAGCACTCAATACCTTCTTAATACAGAAGGAACTGGTTGCAACGACAGCTCTAGTTCTGGTTGATCCTCAACCAAATCTAGAACCTGATCCAGAACTTGAGCCTGACTCCACAAAGCCAACAGATAAAGATACAGTCTTGTTCCACAGACACTAGGTCAATGTACATCACTGAGTTAGATCCAAAAGGTCCAAAAGGTTTCACTAATACAGTGTAGCAACGTTAGTAAGTAAAAAATTTTTACTGTCATGATTTTTGTTTTGTTTTTTTCACATACAAGTTATTCTTCTGGCCTTGGAGTAAAATATAAAGTTCTTATCTGAGGAAGAACTTCTTGCTTTACTAGTCTTTCAAAAATACTCTCTGGAGTTATTTAGCCATTCGGAGTCAGAATCATTCAAAAATAAGTTTTTCTCCGGGTATTAAACAGAAAAAAGACTCACAAAAATGTTTCATTTCTCAAACTCTTTTATTTACATAAATTAGAATATGATACAGAAGTATAAATATATATATATATGTTTTTTTTTTTGAGGATCCTTCAAGCTTCTAAACAAAGCTACAAGCTTGAAAGTAAAATATGTAAAATGTATTTGTATGAAAATACATCACAGCTTTATCTTATGCACTGTTATATCAATGAAGAGGTTATCAGAAAGCTCATCTCTATGTGTGATTACAGTAAAGTGGAGAGAAATGCGTTTCAGTGATGTAGAGCCAGGCTATTAGTCTGCAATATACACATTAATCTGAGGGCTCCCCCATGTCCAAAATCACAATATAACCCGTGGTTGTATATCAGTAAGTGTGCAAGTAAGCATTTTTATGCCGCGATAAACATAGCTCCCACTTTCGGTTGAAATATTTCACAGCGTCGGGTTTTCTGACACATTCACCACAGAGACACTGAGGAATCACGCCACACTGCGAACCCAGGATAAAGTGGTTGGGTGAAGGTGGTGTTGAAGGTGTGGAGGTGGGTCAGTGAGTCCGTGGAGACTGTGTAGAAGGACAGAACGCCAGCAGGGACATCCAAATACACCGCTACTCTGTTAGAGGCAGTGGAGGTGGGGGATGGAAAAACCTCTGTCTTGGGGATTTCTGTTCTCATGTCTTGGTGACAGACAGAGTAACCACCAGCATCGGAACAGTGCAGTCTCCAGGACTGATCGTTGCCGCCGAACTGGCTGTCCTTTTTGTTTCCTTTCCGGCTGATGTCTCTGTAACTCACTGACACGTAAACCCCTCCGCTCCACCCGACCTCCCAGTAACATCGACCATGCAGACCATCTCTACACAGAAGCTGAGGCCAGTGTTCGTGTTCATCTGTCTGGATGATCGGGATGAGACTGATCCGCTCTTACCCGTGTCACTTTCCTGTTGTTCTGGGACAGTTTGAGCTTTTTGTTCACTGTGTTCATGTCGATTCTGAGCTCACAGGTGTCTGATGGAATAAAACAAGCGTCAGCAGCGGCAGTTATAAATCTATAATCCAATTAGTTATTGACAGTTCGACAATGATTAAAACACACTTACACTTCCTCAGGTCTGTTTTCAGCCGACAGACTCCATCAGGTTCCAACCTAAACAGAGGAGACAAGCACATCCAACAATGAAGACTCCCACAGTAAAGATGTATCCTTTGCATAGCCTCTGTATCTAGCCTGGCTAACACACATCTCACTGGGCCATCCTCCTACTCCTATGCCTACCTGCCCATCATGTGATCACAGTAAGCACCTTTTCTGCCGGGGTCAGACTCACCTGGACTGGACAGATTCCCAAGTACAACACAAGGTCTCTCCATACCTGAGACTGTCGAGGCTCCAGTCTGGATTCTCAAGTCCAGCAGACAGCAGCTTCACTCTTGAGTCTCCTGGATAATTGTGGCTCAGGTCCAGCACTCTCAGGCGTGGGGGACTGGAGCTCAGAGCTGAGGCCAGACAATTGCAGTCTTCCTCTGTGATCAGACATCCTGACAGACTGAAGACACACAACAACACACAGGAACCCTGTCAAGACTTGGATATGCTTGTGGATTTATTGGTTTTTCTGGTCTTTTCTTTATGTATCAATAAGTTCAATAGTTTGATGAATACTGACCCAAGAGCTTCCAGTGAACAGTGTGGATTTTCTAGTCCAGCAGTCAGCTGCTTCACTCCTGAGTCCTGCAGGTTGTTGTTGCTCAGGTCCAGTTCTCTCAGGCGAGAGCACTGAGAGCTGAGAACTGAGGACAGAGCTTCACAGCTCCTCCCTGTGAGGTTGCAGTCACTCAGTCTGAAATGGAAATTAGGAACAAGAAGCCATTCGATTGTAGTCACTTTTACGTTTTTTATTTTATTACATTGTTGTCATTTGAAAAAAGAAAAAAAAACTGTAACTGGATCTCACCTGAGACTTTCCAGTGTACAGTGTGGACTCTCCAGCCCAGGAAGCAACTGCTTCACTCCAGAGTCCTGCAGGTTGTTGTTGCTCAGGTCCAGGGTTCTCAGACTAGAGGACTGGGAGCTGAGGACTGAGGCTAGGGCTTCACAGCTTCTCTCTGAGAGGTTACAGCCATTCAGTCTGAAATGGAATAAAAGTTTTGACCCAAGTTTTTGTAATTGATATAAATGGGGTGGACAAAATAATTAGAAATACCAGAACACCACTTACAGAGCTTTCTTGGAGGCTTTGACCACCAGCAGCAGTTTCAGAAGAGCCTCCTCTGAAGCAGAGTATTTCTTCAGATCAAACAGGTCCAGATCTTCTTCTGATGACAGTAAGATGAAGACCAGAGCTGACCATTGAGCAGGAGACAGTTTGTCTGTGGAGAGACGTCCTGATCTCAGGGACTGTTGGATCTCCTCCACTAGAGAACGATCATTCAGTTCATTCAGACAGTGGAACAGGTTGATGCTTTTCTCCACAGAGGGACTCTCTTCAATCTTCTTCTTGATGTACTGGACTGTTTCTTGACTGGTCTGTGGGTCACTTCCTGTCTGTGCCAGTAGCCCTCGTAGGAGAGTCTGATTGGTCTCCACTGAAAGGCCCAGCAGGAAGCGGAGGAACAAGTCCAGGTGTCCGTTTGGACTCTGTAAGGCCTTGTCCACAGCACTCTGGTAGAAGGGGGTCTTGGTATTTCCTCTTTTTGACTTCTGGGGTTTGTCTGACAGCAGATTGATTCCAGAGTTGAAGAAGGTCAGATGGACATGAAGAGCAGCCAGAAACTCCTGAACACTTAGATGTATGAAGCAGAACACCTTGTCCTGGTACAGGCCTCTCTCCTCTTTAAAGATCTGTGTGAACACTCCTGAGTACACTGAGGCTGCTCTGATATCGATGCCACACTCTGTCAGGTCTGATTCATAGAAGATCAGGTTTCCTTTCTGCAGCTGCTCAAAAGCCAGTTTTCCAAGAGCCTTAATCATCTTCCTGCTCTCTGGACTCCAGTGTGGATCTGTCTCAACTCCACGATCATACTTGACCATCTTCACTTTGGACTGAACCACCAGGAAGTGGATGTACATCTCAGTCAGGGTCCTGGGCAGCTCTCCTCCCTCTCTGCTCTTCAACAGCTCCTCCAGAACTGTAGCAGTGATCCAGCAGAAGACTGGGATGTGGCACATGATGTGGAGGCTTCGTGATCTCTTGATGTGGGAGATGATCTTTCTGGCCTGTTCCTCATCCTTGAACCTCTTTCTGAAGTACTCCTCCTTCTGTGGGTCAGTGAAACCTCTGACCTCTGTCACCATGTCAACACACTCAGGAGGGATCTGATTGGCTGCTGCAGCTTGTGTGGTTATCCAGAGGCAAGCAGAGGGAAGCAGGTTCCCCCTGATGAGGTTGGTCAGTAGCACGTTGACTGAGGTGGACTCTGTCACATCAGTCAGGATCTCAGTGTTGTGGAAGTCCAGAGGAAGTCGACACTCGTCCAGACCGTCAAAGATGAAGACGACCTGGAACTGATCAAACCTGCAGATTCCTGCTTCTTTGGTTTCAGTGAAGAAGTGATGAACAAGTTCCACCAAGCTGAACTTTCTCTCTTTCAGCACATTAAGCTCTCTGAAGGTGAAGGGAAATATGAAGTCTATGTCCTGGTTGTCTTTGTCTTCAGCCCAGTCCAGAGTGAACTTCTGCGTTAGGACTGTTTTCCCAATGCCAGCCACTCCCTTTGTCATCACTGTTCTGACTTGCTTGGTAACTCCTCCAGGTTCAAAGAGGTCTTGTTGTCTGATGGTTGTTTCTGCTCTGTCTGGTTTCCTTGAAGCTGTTTCAGTCTGTCTGACCTCATGTTCATCATTGACCCCTCCAGTCCCTCCCTCTGTGATGTAGAGCTCTGTGTAGATCTCATTCAGTTGGTTTGGTTTTCCTTCTTTTGCGATTCCCTCAAACACACACTGGAACTTCTTCTTGAAGTTAGATTTGAGATTGTGTTGACAATTTGCAGGAGTTCCTGAATGAACACACAAGAAAGAAGATTTATAACTAATTCATGAAAAAAAAACCATTGAGTTGTTGGTCAAGATGAGTTTTCATCTCAGGAATTTCCCCAGGAACAAGGAACCTTTAGAGGAACTTTCCTCAAAGGAACCAAGGAACCTCTTACCGCTCTCTAGACAGTCAGCCAGGGGGTCATGGTTCATCCTCCTCAGGAATTTCACTATGATCTTCCGAAGTGCCTCTCTGCAACTCCTCCTCTGCTCCTCCCCCTCACCATCCAGTGGGTCTTCATCCTCCCTCTGACTCTGAAAGTCCTCTGGGCAATCTGGACTCAGACTTCTCTTAAAGTTCTTCAGCTCGCCCCTAACAAAATTGAATATGTTTTCCTCCAGCACCTGAAACAGAAGAATGACACCTTTAACATAAATCATTAGATCCACGTGGGGCAGACTGAAAATCCAGTAGTCTAAAAGTGTAGCATGGAAGTGAACATATGTAAAAGTAGCATGCACAGACCTTAAATGTGGAGTCCAGCTGCTGGGAAGACAGACCACTGGAAGCCTTTGAGATCTTCTGGTCCAGTCTGTGGAGAAATCATGAAAGGTCCACTAGGGTGAAGAGTGAACTATCCTGGATGCCAGATACCGGGTGTGCAAAATTTTACAGTTAAGTCTAGTGTGATTCCAGGTGTGGTTGAAAATGTGATACAAAGCCTTGAGTGACAGCTTACATCTGATCAACAGATTGATGTTGTTCTTTAAAGTCAATGAAAATATCCTTTGACAGGTTGCTCCTGAGAGACATACAGCTGAGTTCAAGAGAGTTGGATCTTGGACACTGGGTCCTGAAACAAAAATACAATTGATGAACATACACGTTGGAAAGTACTGAGGAAAAATAAGTCCGATCAATGAACAACAAATAACTCAATTTGAACACAACACAAACAGAGCCAAGGGTTAACTCAGTTAGCTTTTACTAAACACAACTAACTTTTAGTATGAAACTTTCTGTTACCTTCCACCGTCATGTCTGAATGTTACAGGAGGATGATCCATGGACCTATTACTTATCAGGGACACACAGCTGGATGCACATTCAGGTCCTGGCTCTTTGCTTGAACACTTAGAGGGAGAGGCTCCCTCCTCTATGTCCTCCCACTGAGACAGTGGCTGATGAATTCACATCCACATCCCCTCACACACTTCCTACCTAGACATCTAGACAGAGAGACAAATAACTAATCAGAACATCAAGAGAAATGTAAATATCATCTGCTCCTCTTCTCTGTTTCCTATCACCGCCATCAGCTGCTTGTACTTATATATCAGTCCACTAGGTGTTGATAAAAGTAATGAGCAGCTCAACTGGCACAGGATTCATGGTCTTACTCTGATGATAAAAATAGGAACCTGAAGCCATAAGTTATTTAGAAGTAATAATATCTAGCATTTATGGATCATTTTTTGTAAAGAAGGAACCCACATACTGCCTCAATACAAATATCAAAAACACACTTACACTTCATCAGGTCTGTTTTCAGCCGACGGACAGACAAGCACAGACACACACACACACACACACACTCGTATTTATGTCGTCAAAAAGCCTTTAAAAGTTAAAAAGACGTACAGTAGACTTGGGCGATATTCACTCGGTTACAGTAACTTCACAATAACGCCAAACAACACTGCAACAACTTCGACTTTATTTTCTACTGAATGTAAGTTACATAACGACCGACGTTACCGAGTACGAGTTTTAAAAAACATTACCTTCAGGGAAGAAAATAAACTGCGTAACTCCGCGTCAAAACAAAACTAGAGTTTTTCAGGAAGTGGGCGGAGCTATGTCGAATGTTTATACATTTTTTTTTAACTGCACGTGCTCAGTGCTGCCTGGTCGTCCCCTTGGCCGTCGAGTCATTTCCGTTCTTCTGTTTTCCTGAAACCAAATATGTGTACCTTTTCCTTTCGTTTCGTTTATTCAGTAAAAGTAAAGCTCTTGTGCTTTTTTTATTAAGTACATTTACAAAATTAAAGAGAAATTAAAGTTACTGTTGGGTGAGTTCCAGAGTTGTATTGTTCCCACTCACTATATACATATACATACACATATATACATATGGCAGTCCTAGGAACAGCTAAGATAAGGCAGGACCCTGAAGCTCAGGTGCAGGGCCCAAGCTTGAACTACTCCATATACATACTAGATGGTACTGTATGTATGCACACATGACTGTAAGAGGACCTTTACATTTTAAAGTCCAGCCAGACTTTTCAGTTACAGCAACATTTCGATTGCACAATAACGACCATAGTTTCCTCTGCAATTCAGGTAAAGACAGGCGTCAACAAGTAAAACATTAAAAACTGTTAGCATTACCTTCAGAAGAGAAAGAATCTGCGTCACAGTCTTCTATTGTTTTTGAGGGCAGGGAGTGATGTTATGTTATTGTGATCAGCTGAGTGATGACATGGTGCCCCCGTGCCACTGATTGGCTAACTTGTCGATGACGCTAAGACATCAGCTGTTGCTGACTGATCTGATAAACTCATAAAAATCTACACTACATAATCTGTGTTACAATGTTTGTTAAAAAGTGACAGCAAACTTCAACATGGAAATGGAGAACGCGTAACAAGTTATTGCAAGCTGTAAACAGATTCTTTTGTGGTCACGTGTGCTGAGAACACAGAGTGAGAGGAATTAAAGGAGGAAATACCAGACAAAAGAGGATGTAAGATACAGTTTGGCACATTTAGTACGCTGAACTAAAAGTTCAACGATATGTAAAGTTGTAGTTTAACTTTGTTTGCTGACCAAACGCTCTGAAACAACCAAACACCTGGAGCTGGATTCAGAAGATATAACTTTAACCATGCTCAGAGAAGAAAATTGATTTTAGTATTCTGAACACAGTGATGTAGATCAATAAAACCTGAACAGCATAAGAAAATGTCACTTTCTTGTAGCTGGAGAAACAATAAAACAGAACTCAAGAAGCAGTCTATAAAGGATGGTGGTTTGGTTGAGAAACAGTATCCAATTATGAATCAAACAAGTCGGCTGAGCCCATAACGCTGTGAAGGGCTTTGACTCTTTATTCTTTATGATGTGGCACCCTCTGGTGGTTAGAGTTTGACAGAAAGACTCTTGAGTCTTGTGTGGACAATGAGTTCTTACAAACATTCAGAAAGAAAGAAGTGGTAAGAAACAATGCAGACCAAGTAATGATCTGTAGAACTTCTAAGTACTCTGTAAGTTACCAGGGTATGACAGGGATTTAAGCACTATTCATACAATGTTTTACTATTTTGTGCCTCTTTTGTGCTTTGGACCGATGTTCTTGTGTGGCAACCACATCACTTGGGACAAGTATACTATAAAATGCACAAAGACCACTGAAACTTCAGTAGAGGGTACTCCCTTGGGGGTACATGATGTTTAGGCCGACAGCAACCAGAGGGCAGGGCAGCTGATGTTGTGACACTGTATTCTGATTTTGTATCTTCCCTCTTCTACAAAATATTAAATCAACAAGACAAAATACAGAGCTCTTCCTAGTATAAATGATCGGACATGCATATCCTTACTTACAACTCTGATACATGGGGTGCTTGGTGACTCTTGACTCACATTTGTGCAACAAATGTCCAAGAAGCAATCAGTAGCCACAAAGTCCTGCATGATGATCGTCATCAAATGTCTCATATGTTGCACTCCTTCTGTGTTTTAGATGCATTTAAGGTTTGGGTCAAGGTGAGTGAGGTTTGGGACAAGGCTGAGGGCGGTTAAGTTTTGTTTTGTTGTGACATCACAAAGTTACAGATGTCCTGGTTGCTTGTTTTAGGCCTGCTTTAGAATTAGAAAATGCATAGAAGCTGGATCTTTAAAGCACCTTGTTATGACGCCATCATATTTCCTCTTCTGCAACAAGGTTGAACAACATGGAAACTCGAATAAAAAGGAAGTAGAACAGCAAAAAAGCCGCAGCCGAGAATGGGGTTATTGTCACGACATTTAACCTTATTTCCTCTTTCTTCTTTTTCTTACAGAAATCAGGCTGATGAAGGTGTTTATCGCTTGAAGTGGGACTCAGGATTGGCTTTGATTGATCTTCACTCATCTCGTGTGCATCACAGGTTACCACACTTGGTTCAATACCAGTCTGAAACTGAGCCTGTTTTAACTCTCCATGTGTGTGTGTGTACACAGTGACACAGTCATGTGATTAGGTAGGCTACTCTAAGGCTGAAAGGGGCTCTGTCAGCAATTGAGCAAACAGACCCCACTCCCCTGTTGCGACATTGTGGAACTTCTTGCTATTGTGTCACCTGACTGTGTGCAACGGTATAAAGGCAGCACTTCCTTGGTGAATGTATCTTTCAGACTGAGCACCTGAGTACAAGGTAACAAACCAACCCTTGTGTTCTACATGTAGATGTGTTTTTGTATGATGTCAATAGTGTCTATTGTGTCAAACATCTGTAATGATTATGTGATTGTGTGTTGAATGCTGACCCCAGATGGCTGTAGGTTGCATTTATCTTAAGGCCTGATGTGTTAGGTTGGAGAAATGCTCATATTCCTTCTTGTGTTCTTTGAATTCCAGACTAGAAAATGAGAGCTGCCGTGTGTGCCGTCCTTCTCCTGCTGGCTTTATGTCAAGGTATGCATCTTTTTATTCCCTGCATGTATAAACAAAGTTTGATATTGGTAATATCACATGTATTTAGACGTTGAGCTTTATAACTAATGTTCTGGCCTTTACAGTCACTTGACTAATGGTTCCCAACTGACAAAGGTATTGCAAGTGTTCCAACAGCCAATGAGGCCTCCATGTTCTTATGGGTTCTGTTCAAGTGAGGTCTGAGTTGGGAACCATCCAGATATTAACTATCTAGTAACCCTTGCAAACACTTGTGTGTGTGTTGTTTCCAGGTGAAGCACTGAAGTGCAACTATTGTTTCTCGAAGGGGGGGGACCTGTGCACGCCCACCACCACCCAGACTTGTACTCCGACAGCTAATGCCTGCGGCGCTGTCATTTTGTCATATCCTCTCCGTAAGTCCAAAGACTCTCACTTATTTATTGTTTATCAAGGAAATGATAATAATAGAGAAAGATAGAAGCAATCTTTTAATTCAGTCAGATGCAGCATTGATTGACACCGTGAGCAGGAACAAAAACCGATACCAAAAATCGGTCTATTCACAAAACAGTTACCAAACATTCATATCTGTTGTTCTAGAGTCCTCGTTCCGGCAGTGCATGAACATGGCTGTGTGTCAGGGCTACATCCAAACACCGGGCGCGTTTGCCACATGCTGCAGCACCGACCTCTGCAACTAAACCCCCTCCCTTCAGCTGGAGGAGGAATGATGTCACAGATTCCTCCCGTTGAGGCTCTATTTTGTTTTATGTTGCTCATTCACGCCAATGTATGTTTGGTCTCTCTCAATGTATGGTGGCAACCTTGCAGCAATGTCTCGTTAAAGCCACTAGATGGCAGCGGAGCGCTTTGATGGGGAATGGAGGACCACCACCACTGCAGCAGTTGGGTCTTCATTAAAAGACCAATAATGAAACTGAATGACATTTGTATATCTCACTTTTGATACCTTCCTTCTCTTCATGATGAATTTGAATGGCAAAGTGCCGGAGCTTATCATTTATTAAAGCCATCTCTGGAAGTCGTTTCACCTGCAGTTTCATAATGGATTATCTGTTGAGCGGAACATATGCAAATGCATCTCTATTTTTCAGTCACAAGCAAAGATCAGTGGAAATAGAGATAAATGTCTTCTCCCTTGTGCAGGCAGCTGCTCTCATGAGCTGATGGCTTGGCCTGTCACTTGAAGGAGTGATTTAGGATCTAAAGGCTGAAGCCTGTAATGCAGATAGAGTCAATATATCTGCTTGATAATATTCTACAAATACAAAAGAATGGGTAACAACAACAAACAATACATCAGCAGCTCACAGTTCATGGTTGAAGACACGGATAGTATCTATGTACAACAATCTCAGGTACTACAAGTGCAGTGAGGTCACTTTCAACAATTAAGCCATGAATAATTCACCTTAGGTAGGTTGTTGTAATCATCTTGGCGAACCAGCCTTAGTTATTTTTGTTAACTGGCTCCACTTTGCTGAGATCAGACTGTTTGTTCTTATTTCTCACAGCTATGCTGCAGAATAAACTAAAGGACCAATCAGTCGCCTCCTTAATGGTATTGATTAGCTGTTAAGGAGAGTCGTTTTTAAAAGATAGGCTCGGTTGAGTCCTGGTTGCGAGGCAGATCCCACAACCACCTGCTCTGAGCTGTGTCTGAAACAAAAAAAAAAAAAAAATCAGCTAAATGGATCTTTGATTGGGCCTCGTCTTTGAGGGTAAAGACCTTCGATCTCCAGAAAAATCTTAGGGATAGATCAGGACGCCTCCATGTGCTAATATTCAGAACACGTCCATTGGGGAGAAGGCCCTGCGGCAGAGCTGAAGGGAGTGCATATCCCATCTGGCCTGTGACTGTCTCAGGATTCACCAGGAGCAGATGGAGTGGGAGTTGCACATCTGGGCTGAGCTGCTTTGCATTCTGCCACTGCAACCAGCCACATGAAAAAAAAAAAAAAAAAGGACGTTCGGATGGATGACCTGGAAGTTCTGAGCTTGCTTAACCAAAACGAAGGCTTTCCACCAAAGAACCACCTGTGATACCGCATTAAATAATCACCAGCAGCTATTTCCTCATGTGCAACAGATCCTGTAATCATATTGCACACAAACTTGGAGAGAAATCCCTGAATCTGGACTACCCTCCTGCCCACAACACGTTCAGTAAAACCACAGGAAAATGACCGAACTCTTTCTTTATGAGGTGTACCCCCATTAAGCGGGGCTTCCCTTCAGTAACAAGTGCCTGAGAGCAGTGTGGAAATACCATTCAGCTGTCTGTGTGTAGCCTGGAGGACCCCACACTGAAAACTGGGATTCAATCAGAAACTCATGCAGAGAGGAAGACACGCACACAGTGGAAAAACAATGGAAAAACGTGATGGGAAATCAGCAACAGATTCCTGTGGGTTTTGCTTCAGCTGCTATAAATACACATTAGGAAACAACTCCTGTCTGATATCCATCTGTCATAAAGGAAAATATATTATTTGCGAGGATAATATACATGTAAAGTTGTGTTAGGATGGATTGGTCAACCAAACACTTTTCAAACCGATAGTCATCAATATTCTTTGACCTTTGACCCATCAGGATCTATCCGTAAGCCTCACCAAGTCTTTTTTGTGCATAAACCTTAACTAAAACTTGATAATTCCATAAACTGAACCATATGTTTAGAGTTTTAAATGTGACGAAAAAGGTGTGGTGCTATTTCAGGAGACTCTCCTGCAGGTCATATCAAACAATGTCATGATCTGACCCTCTGTGTGACTTCCTCTTTGGATTCTTTGGAGTATTTCCTGTTTTATTTTGAAACCACTCACCATATGTGTTTAAACTTCCTGGCTTTGTGTAGATCCTTTATAAGAGAAGGATTACGTTATATCCCTATTTGCTTTTACTAGATGTTTCCCTGTTTCTACCTGTTCAGTGGTATCTGGACTGTCCTTTTGTGCTTCATTGGATCTTCTGGCCTTTTTGGGACGACCTTCAGCTTCATGTTCTTGTGGCCATTTTGTTTAATTTTGTTGAATTTATCACTCAACTTTATCAGTCTACCCCTGGGGTCTACATTGAACTTCCTTTTGACAAGTCATGAATGTGGTTGTTCAGGTTGAAGAACTTGTTGGATCCTTGAGAAAGAACTTCCTGAAGAACTTGACTTTCATACTACCCAAGGATTGTTCAGTTTTTGCCGCATCGCATTCTTTCCTTGTCAGCCAAAGCTGACCAATCACAGGTCCTATTTTTTCATTCATTTTAAGAATATTAGTCTGATGTTCCTGTGCCACAAAGTTACAGAACAGAACATCATCCATCCTCCAATCTCAAGGCCCATCTCTTCTCATTCAATTGACCATTCTCAAATGATCTGTCAGCTCATGGTTGCCTTCTCTGAACTATGTTTGACATTTTGGAGAAAAAAAAAAAGTGTGTAAGCCCCAGCGAACTGGCACACAACCCAACACACAATGAGTCAATTACAACGTCATAGTGTTTTGATTTTATTTGTGAAACAGTAAGTCAGGCTCGCAGTGGGGAGCTCTGAGGGATTTTCTCCTTCCTGTTGTGGGTGGACCACCAGAGCATCAGCTCCCCACACTTGCTTCATTCACAAAAAAGACCTCAGAGATTTCCGTGTTTGGCTCCCGTGTCAGTTTATCCAGTGGGCTCACTGAGAAGGATCCAGTCAAGAGCTACCATCGCTGATTTGACAGCACTTTATTGCCTTCTAGTCTATAAGATTATACTTATAGAGGTGTAATCAACCTGACTCTCTCTGAATCAGAGGTAAAAACCCTCAGCTGCAAAGCCTCATTAAGCTAAAGACATAGCGCCATAAAACCTGAGAGGGAGCACCACAGTATGAGTGTGTTTGTAAATGCGATGCGGCTGGGAAATGCAGGCATCTTGTTAAACACCGCAGGATCCTCCAGCAGCGCAAATGGGGCCCCTTGTGCCAGGCATGAGAGAACTGACAACCCGAGGAGGATCTCTTCAGAGTTTCCAAAACGTCATGTTTGCTTCTTCCCTCCGGCGAGGAAAGCAGCGGTGCCTCGCCTGCTTATGAGAGATATGTTTGTGGTTACTTTAATAGAAGAGTCCATAAAAATGCTGTTGTTTTGTAGCTACTAGTGAACATTACAGCTGGGATTCCCTGGAAAATACATTGCCCTCATCCCTCCTCCCCCCCTTGAAATTGGCTGCGTTGAGGAGAAAACACTCTCACTCTCCTGGAAAAAGTTCCACCTGTGTGTAAAATCACAGATTCTCCAACAAAAATGTTTCCTCTGCATTAATAGAACAGCAAGAGGTGTGAGTCTGCCTGTGTGTTACAACATCTGGCCTCACCACAAAATAAAAGAACTGGAAACATACCAGAAAAACTTATGAACTATTGCAACATGACAAGCACTGCTCTGCTAGTGTTGCGGTAGGATACTCGTGGACTCGCTTTCCTGATCACTCCTCAATGGTAATTTCTTTGGATTCCTTCTGAACCTCAAAAAGTAAAAGTCAGTTATGAGAATGGTTGACTGACTGAGTTCTTTGTCTTTTGGAGGAAGTCTTAAGGGACCCTAGAAATAGGGGTCCGATCGCTGATTGTCCACTTAACTTTTGTTGTTGTCTTTGGTTGCGAGGTTCAACCGACCCAAAGAATCTTTGAACAATGGTTCAACATGGACAAGAACAACACAGTGATTTGAGTGTTTATTGGTTAAAATGGATTGTGTTGGATCAGTGTTCGAAGTAAGATGAAGATTTGAACATTTGATGTGAAGTTGGGGTCACCTACGTTCCCTCACCTCATATCACCAAGTACAGATAAGTCAAGTACCTTCTATCACATGATAACAGGTGGTTGAACTTTGGACTTATTGATAATAACGAAGAGAAGGACGTGGATGGGAGGAGTCGCAAGAAGTTAATGAAAGGAATCCTATCATGACTTAAGACCTGGACTTAAGAAACAAGGTGATAGATGAGCCGCTCAACACCGGAGCAAGGATCTTGGACACAAGACCACAGGACCACAGGTATCATAAGCATCAAAAGAAAGAGGTCAACTACATGCACCTCTAGCAAGCCATATCGTTTTCATGACTCAGCATCAAAATAATCCATTGATATAGTTGTGTATGGACTGATATATAGGGGTTAGGGACCTGATGAGTCGGTATATGAACCAAGCACAATCAATTGGGAGCCCATTGATTAAAAAATCCAAAAACTTCAGAGAGGTTCAACTCATCTGACTTCGTTTTACGGTAATAAACTGACAAAATATACAGAACAACTTAAGAACAATAAAGAAATCGACTTTTATGGATTTCTCTTTAATCAAGTGCTGAATAATGAAAGTGCTCCTGATGAGACTCTGCCTTCAGGGCTCCAAAAGGTTTTTACTTTTATTATACCCACACCTGATATTTTACGACTTTGCTCTACTTTATGATATATTTATATTTTATCCTTCCAAAACAGTGGAAAGACACATTTGTGTTTGTACATTACATCAGGTGCTCTGCAGATCACAGCCACTCTGCATCCTGACCCCTAACTGCGTACGCCTAGATCCCATAGCTCCTCCCTTGGCTATATAATTTCCCACTTCAGCCGGACTCCCATCAGATTTACTCGCCCCCCCCGCCCCTCGCCACTTCCTCCTGCCTCCTCCGCAGCCCCGAAGACGATGCTCTCCCTGTGGATTATTTTCCTCCTCGGCTCCGGCGTCTGCGCCAGGAAGCAACGCGCGGACTCCGACGACGACGATGACGGGTCCTGGCCGGAGAGCGTGTCCAGGGCGAGGTGCGCGTCGCGGTGCCTCAGCCTGCACAGCGTGGCCGCGCTGACCACATCGCTCCAGGTAAGGACGCCTATAAAGTGATTCAGACATCCAACTTGAAATTAAGGAAACTTTTCACTGACATTAAAATATAATAAAAGCCAACAGGTTTATAACCTTAAAGGGCCACATCAGTGCTTATAATGCCTTTATTAAATTACAAATCACTTTGTCTTTACTATGCCTTGGGTATTTTTATACTTTTGGGAACTTGCTGGAGTTTGGGAAGAGAAACCCATTGAAATTCAATGTGAGTTCTATTAGAAATGAATGAGATCAGTCTTTAATTACATCATCATCATCATTACAGACTTGTTGGGGACTACTTTCAATGGTTAATCTGTAGCACTAATATGAAGACTATATATGTGTTATCTATTTAAAGCTGCTGTGAAGATGTAAATCCAGTGTTTCAAGGGGGAGGCTAAACGTTTTTGACTGATAAGGGTCAAGGGAGACCATAAGGCTTGTCATTGTGATTATATAATTCATTCAGTTCCCTCCTCTGTCAGTAACTATCTCCTCACACACACACACACTCAGTGCACAATCTCCTCTGCGCTCCAGGCTTCCTAAAGACTCACTTAGACCGATTCTGACCGCGCAGGATGACGATCCGGTCCAGAAATCAGACCAGATAACGAGGAGCGGTCTTGATTGTCTACTATCTCCACCGAAACCACGTGGTGCGCTGCTCCAGTTTGAGCTCCGAGTCCTCCTAACTGCACCTCAGATATGTCTAACAGTGGGAAGCATTGAGCAGGAAGTGCATCAGTGGTAGTGTTGTGCAGTGCTGATGTCAGATCAAGTGTGAAACACACTCGCATTGACCTCATGGATGCGTCTAGAGACAATATGCCTCTGTTGCTGCTGTATTTTATTACTCAGAGAAGAAGTTATCACCATCTTTGTGCCAGACAGTGACTGAATGATCCCGGGGGCCGCAGAGCGGGACAGGGGCCCTGGAGCATGCCGGGGTTTATGGGTATTTATTGTATGATAGAGCTGTGGAGAAAGCCCCCACATTTCTGACGGCGCCACAGTCTCATCTACACTTCTATATTCACACTGGACCCATGAAGCCAAGCATCCATTGGTCCAGAAAGTTCCAGAACAAAAGGCCTGAGTCCCTCTTTCTCTATTAGCCATGGGATTATCAGTCAAATCCACTCCTAGTTTGTAATGCACCAGTTAAAGTGTCACTGTCCGTCAGCCAAACTGCTTTCCAGACAGTCAGCAATTTAAAGTTAGAAATCATCAGCATCCTATGTTTCCTGAAAGTAATTTTCTCCAGCTAGCTTTGGTTGGTGGTATTTTATGTTAAATTTAATAATATTGTACATTTCCAGGAAATACCCTGAGAAACTTAATCCTGCAAGGCTGGATGACTGAAAATGGTTCCTGCTTTGTTGTGACATCACAAAGTTACAGGAAGTCTTGACACATTGTCTTAAGGTTCAAGTTTCTGTGTGGACTGAGGCTTCTTCACAGTAATTTGTTCCAGGTAACTTTGGTTTGTGGTGCTCTACATCAAATTTTATAATAATATTGTAAATTTTAGGTAAATACTCAAAGAAACAAAATCCTGCAAGGTTGTGACATCACAAAGTCATAGGAAGTCCTGACAGCTTATTTTAAGGCCCAAGTTTCTGAATACAAACTGAAGCTTTGATACCTTCACAGTCCTACCAGACCTGCGACATAATAAAAAACACATTAACAATTACTTTGATATCATATCAGACCCTTAAAATCAAATGTAATTAAGAATGGGAGGCGTAGTTGATGATCTCTTGATAATACATTGTCCCTGCATGATATCATTGCCTCTACTCCAGCTCCACTGAGGCGTGGTGTAATGATCTGCTCATGTGCAGCCCAGTTAGTCCTGAGGAAGTTCAGACAGAGGAGCTCCACCCCTCCACCTCCCCATCCATTCGCCGCTCCCACCCACAACCCCAGAGGAGACAATTTAACTCAGCCCTCCATCAATCACGCTCTATTTATTTATTGACAGAGCGAAAATGTGAGTGTTTGAAAAGGCCACATGCTCTCATCTCATCAGCAGCGCCCGCAGCAGCAACAGCCTGCATCCTCCCTCTCCACATTTCAGCCTCTTTAAATATTTTCTAAGAGGTGGATTTCATGTCACACATTCAGATTGGAGTGCAGCCAAACAAACAAAACAGAAAACCTAAACCAACAATCATCCATAATCTAGAGATATAGTTGGCTATGTATTTCAAAGTATGACCATATATATGATGAAATCACAGCTTTGGAAGATGTTCTATCAAAAAAAGAAAAAAAAGGATTGCAAGGATTCATGGGTTCTTGGCGCCTTGAACAACCAACAATCTAAAGATTGTGTGGTTTATCTTGGGTTAGGTTAGGAATACACCGCTGTTTCCCTATTTAAGGCTCTGAAAAAAAAGATATCAAGACACAGGAGTGCTGATTAATCTACTACACCACAACTGTCTCGTGTGAGCGGACCACTGATCCTGGATCTGGACTCATTAGTTTTCAGCAAACTGCCTGAGGCTCACAGCAGGGAGCCATGAAGGACATCAAGTCCCACAAACTAGAGAGTGAAAGAGAAAAAACAAAACAAAAAAAAACGCTCCATCGTCGGTATACGGTGTGAACTCTGCAGCCCTGTGATGTTCTTCTGACAAACTGTAATTATGATGCAGGAACTTATAATTAGAGAATTAAAATGGGTTCCTCTGCACTTAATTCAATCAGACTGACTTCTTTTTTTCTTTCTCCTCCTCAGAATAATGGATCCATGGGCTGGTGTCAGAATCATAAACAGTGTGCAAAGGTAGGTATCCAATGGTGACCACACTTTTGAGATAGACACTGATTGATTATGTTACCTATTGGCTTCTGGATATGATATAATATAATATATGGCTGTGTGGGTTACTCTGTGGACATCATTCTTGAAACCAGGAAAAGTCCAGTTTGACCGGATGCTGCGTTACTATGACAACCAGCATCAGTCATTTTTGTTTTTGTTTTTTTAATGTGGTTATTTCTATGTTTGAACTGACATGAATGAATGAAGATAGGCCATTAAAATGTATCAGCACTACATACACACACACTCATACACACACACGCCTGTGGCCCAGTGTGTGTTGCTAAATGTTTCACATCAGTCTACAGAGACAGTTGTGTGGGAGTGAAGGTGTTTTCAGGTGTAATAAATCACTCTCCTTGTGTGTGTGTGTGTGGGTTTGTACATGCCTGGATGCATGTTTGCATGCACCTGTGTGTGTGTGTGTGTGTTGTTTGGCTGCAATAAATCACCCCCACATGCAAAGCGGTGACAGCGTGTGTATTGTGCATGTGTGTGTGCTGATGCGTGACTGTGAACTGCAGTGGTTATTACCAACATACCCACTGCCATTCATCACCAAACTGTGCCCTTTGCTCTCGGACATTCTATACATCAACATACTTTCCTGGCTAATGCACCAACACTCATCGAGGAGGCAGGTGATAATTGATGGGATGCATGCTTTGCAAACCCCTCCTCCTCTGATATTACATCCAAACCCCCCCCCCCCCCCCCCCCGGTAACTTTCACATTGTTTTATTTCACAGCTGCAACCACCGAGCCTGGATTTTAGATATTTAAGGGTCCCCAAAAGGATGATCGTCTCCTTGTGAGATATTAACAGGCCCGAGCAGCCTCTCACTTTGGTAACCGTAGAGATCCCGACGATGGGTAATTGTGATGACATGTTAGCGCATCAGACGTCTCTCCAGCTGCATTATTAAGAGCTTGTAAAGTGAGATATCTGGGCCCGTTTAATGAAAGATCACAGGGAGGAAGTGTCTGCATGGCGGCGTGGATTAGATCATGATAGCATGAGCACACAGCAGCGCATGTTCTGTTGACTGGTGGATAAGTGGAGGATCATACACAAGGTGAATGCAGAGATGGGGACTCGAGTTTGCGACTTTTTTTTTTGGTTTTTGGGACTCGTGAACAATTATTATGTTTTCTTTTTTCTTTTCTTTTTTGGCGTATTAACATCGGGGAAACTCTGAAACGTCTGACGAGCTCAATGTCGTTCCTTCCTTTTTCCCCCCCCATGTATTTTTATTGGGCATTTATGATACAAACATACAAAAAAGGGCAAAAATTACAAAACTTGAGAACATGCAATATCATAAACACATACAACATTAACAGAACATGACAGGTTGACCAAAAAAAAAAAAAAAAAAAAACACCCCAGTGAAGACCAACATAGAAGTATCACAAGAATCTGGCTGTGCATATTACATTCATTATTAAGTTCATTCCTTCCTTTTTGACATGGTAACCGTGGTAACCATATGCCTCGGGTGGGAGCCTTGTGGCCTCGCGCACTAGTAGGTCAGATGATACTATGGCGACCGACACACCTGCAGCTGTACCCTTCGTAATTACGTTTGGTTTAAAAAACTTCAAACCGGACGAAACCAACAAAAGAAGCGCGGACTGCAAAGTCTGCAACACCAAGATAAAAGACGCTGGATCAACCACATCCAATTTTATCAGGCTCCTGAAAACTCACCCGGAGAGGTCAGTCACATTAGCACATATGGACGGTTAGCAAAGATGTTTAGCTCAGCTACCAGCTTTCTGACTGAATATTTTAATACATGAGTGAATGTTAGTTCGCTTGTCACACTTGTTTGCATGGAGTGGCGTTAACATTGGTTAAAAAAAAAAAAAAAAAAGTTGGGTAACGTTATTCATCTACGTCCGTTGCCACCATCTACTGGCGAACGTTAAACGTCGAAAAATACACAGTTATACTGTCGGTTTACAGGCAGGTTAATGTTACAGGTTCATTGATGACCACGTAACGTTAATGTTACAGGTTTACCAGGTTACCATTACACTGGGTTTGAGTGAGAGGACAGAGAAATGTTTTAATTTATAGTGGACTTAAAACTGGGGTTGGTATTCCTGTTCAGAAACATGTTTTGTTACACTGGGTGAAATGGTCCTTCTACCTTCTGAGTAATCAATACATTATGTATCAGAAAAAGGAATGAAAATAATCAGTCCTCTGTGGCAGCTGCGGGACTGAAAAACTCGGACCAATCCAAGCTCTTTGGTGCGAAGAGCAAAAACCAATCAGATGCCTTCATGTCGAGTTCTGTATCCGCCCCCCTCGATCCCTGTCTCCGACGCTTGTGCACAATCTTCACGTGTCACTGTTGCCGGAAGCTAGCTACTTTTGTAGCTTGTATTAGCCTAATGCTAATATTAGCTTCTCTGTGGGTTTAAAACGGATCGGTGACGCTAGTATTGACTAGATTATAGTATATATATATATATATATATAGTACTCCTCCTGCCGCTTCTCATTTTCGTGCGGTGCGCGTTCCAGTTTGTGGGGGCGTGGCTTGAACGTACACACTGACATACACATACATACAATTACATACAAATATATACCCATCCCAACTCCTGTAAATGTATGTTGACATAAGGTGCAGTATTGTCAGAATGACGAATACGAAAAATTAAGAAGAAATTCTTAACAAAAATATAGAGAACGCATAAAATGCTGTATTATTTTTTATAAACAGTTGTAACAATTTAACATTTCATATATATTTTTTTTTAATATTTGATAATATAGAATTTTTACTATGCATTATTCTCATACACATTGAGGACGTATATGTTGCCCATAAAGTTGGAATAATTTTACTTTCAGACACATTCCTTTTTTATTCCTACTATAAAGGTTTAATTGTGGTTTCATTTTCACAGAGATATGTTTGGACGAGACTGATCATTTGTTAATAGATATACACTTATATAATAAACTTATATAAAATAAATCACATTGTCACAATCATTTTGTGAAAACATGCTAAAACAAATAATAAATAAAAAATTGTATTCCAACTTTATGGGCAACAGTGCATGTTAACGATGCACGCGTTGTGTAGTCCACTTGTAGTCCATTTCTGTAGGATGCATACACATTAAGTGCCCACAGATGCACTGAATAATAACATAAAGCTGTAATGTCAAATGCATCAAATGCACAGATGAAACTATAAAACTATATAAGACGAGACCAGATGAAAAAATGTATGTTTTTTTTTTTTTTAAAAGGTCATTGAAATATATTATGTGTAATTTGCTGTATCAGCGAACATGAGCGGTAAAACCTGTTGACATTTAGGCTGTTAGTCGCCTGAGTTTTAAAGCCATTTAACATAGATAATCTTATTCCTGTGGTTACAGGCTGAGTGTAACACCAGTCTGTTGTCGCACTGATTGAATTAGTCGTTTGGAAATGTATGTGACACTTAATTTCATCGTTGCGCTGGGCCGCTCAGGTAATCCCACACCTCCTTCCTCAGCGTTTTTATTATCACCGCAATTATCGTTGTTTTGAGACTCAGCCACTGTTTGTATTAGGATTTTATGTTTATGCTTTATTACATCTGTTCCGTTTATTCCCACTTTCATCAGTGTTGGTAAAAATGTTCCTCCGCTTGAAACACAAGCTGAATCTGGCTTCGGTTTAGGATTTTGATTAGAGAGAGAAAAAAAAAATGTCATCCTGGTTGAGGGTAAAGAAATTGGACTTTTTCCCAGATCTATCAATGCCAGTCTTGGTCCTTCCTGGTCCTGGTCTTCAGGCCTGATGATGAGGAGCCTGTTGCTGCGACACAGCCCATCTCTTTGGCCTCGTGACCACTTGGCCACTTGTAGTCCTCGCAGACCCCGGCGGTAATGAGCGCTTGTTAATCCTTCTGTCACTATCTCCTCCAGGCAGACAGCCATTTGCAAGTTGCCAGTGTTGATTAGCAGCACACTCCCACTCAGTCCGGTTCAATGCAGCTCTTAGGGGGGGAAAAAAAAAAAAAGCTTAAGATAGCGAAGACACCGTGTGGATGCACTGACACCAGTGTCTCAGCTCGCAACCTTGACAATTGGCACCCAGCGTGGTGTAACGACCGTCTTTCAGTGGCACTTGGCAGTCATTAGCGGACTTCAATACTCCCTAAAGCCTCACTGTGACATTTGACTGAGAGCCAGACATCTCCTCCTTCCTCCGAAACGTAGGAAAGTACTTGTGAAATCACTCGCATCCTCGGGAGAAGCCGGCCAGGGTCCTTGTCTGAGGACGTTTTTGAGAAAGGTCTGGAACACTTTCAAAGACGACGCAAACTTGTCGAAACAGGAAGCCGGAGACGAACACGGGGGCCGCTTCCTCTCCGAGGGGAGTTGGTCCGGGCAGCAAATCAAACGGCGTCGGAAAAAGCGAAAAGAACAGCATTTTGCACGGTCAGCAGAGAAGTCGTTCGCTCCATTATCTCTGGTTTGTCATGGAGGAGTGGTGCACACACACACACACACACATATCCACACTTACAGTGCTGCCAGATAAACACAAGTCATGTTCCATGCCCTGAAAGATCAGACCAGCTCTTATCCCGCCTTAAATTCTTCAGCCGAGACAAAATACCTCTCCTGCCGCAAACGTGGACCGAGGTGCTCTCTCAAATCTCCCTCACCCACATCACAGAGTTCACATCCATTTGCAGCATGGCAGAGGGGCAATGCTTGATTTGAGCTCGAAATGGGGCGGAAAACTAACTGACGCCGAGGCACAATGGGAACGGCACGGGAGTGGGGACGTCAGTTTGGATTAGTGGACGGGTGGCGCGGTGCACGCCGGCCAGGGGAGATGGCGGATGGCAGGGCTGGCGCGGGGCTATCAGACACGGTCCGAGACGTCCCTCCCGGCGCGGCGGGACGAGCAGTGGTCCACGTGCGCTGTGTGGTTGGCAGCAACTTTTATTTTCCTTTTATTCTCCTCTCTCTCAACAGAGAGAGGAGATGAGGAGATGATTGGTATGAAGAGGTGCACACAGTGGAGAACCACTTTTTATCATACTGTACATAACATACATACATTATAATGACTTTCCCTTTGGGAATGAATAATAAGTCATTCTTATCTTATATTATAAGATTATTTCATTTTTGGTTTTGTGTCTATTATTTATTAATTTTTTTTTTCATTGATGTTTGCTGCTCTTATTTTATCTTACTTAACTTAACCTAGATTAATTTACCCTAACTTATCTTATCTCACTTTACTGTACCTTTACTTTATCTTACATTATCTTATCTTATCTTAAGTTAATTTAACCTAACTTAATTTACCCTAATGTATCTTATCTACTTTACTTTACCTTATCTTATCTCTTAACTAGACTTAATTTAACCTAACTTACTTTATCTTAACTTAACTTGTTTTATTCTCATCTCATCTCATCTCATCTTATCTTATCTTATCTTATCTTAATAACATACCTTATTTAACTTATCTTATCTCGACTTAAATTAACTTAACTTAACTCAGTGTATCTTATCTGAACTTATCTTGTCTTAACTTCTTCTTATCTTGACGTATCTAACCTTACCTTTACATTATCTTATTTAGTCTAATCTTAATCTCATCTCATCTCAGTGAATGTGGAGTGATCCTTTAAGATCTCCAGTCTTTACAGATCTTATTATGCAAGACAAAAAAAATCTCTGTGACTTACGACCCATAGTCTTCAGATGTGAACGGATGTCAGACTTCAGTCTTTCCAGAGTCTTGTGGCATGTAGTGGGTATAAGATAATCTTTGTAATGTCAGATTTTGCTTCCTGCCATGTGGTGACGTGGTCATTACTGCATATTGTTTTTCCACATAGCTGTAATATAATCACACAACTGCGACTGTAGAAGCGGGGGTGATACACACTGACAAAATCCTGGTCAATCACAGTTATAGTCATCATATCGGAGTCATTTGAGAGCAACTAGGTCATGCTTTTAATTAGATGATAATCAGTGTGTCATTAAAGAAAATATTTCTCGCTATCAGCCCGATTCATTTTGATTGTGTTAATTAATGTCAAATAATAGTGCAGAGATAATGGAGTCTTGTTACTATGGGGTTTGCCATGTGAGCATTGAGATGCCACGCTGATTTTAATTCGTGTTGTGCTTTCAAGGATAAAACATGGATATAAAAACACAACATTTAAGCAAAGACATTGAGAGCCAACTTTGTTCAGTCTAACTTTCGGACAGCTCCCCTCGTCCTTGTGATGCCGCTGTACGTTCCTGGGCTCCCCGCTGTTCCCCACTATAGCATGAAATTACAATCAGTGTACACTCGCTCCCCTGGGCTGCCTCTGCTCACCGGACAGAGGGCGACGCTGCTAATCGGTGACTTTGTTCGCAAGCAGCCTGAAAGCACAGGACGACATTCGTTATGTGCAGTGCATGATGGGATATTCTGCTTGGTTTGTTGCACATTACTTTCCATGATGCATCACTGTAGTGGACTGTATAGGGAGTAGTGAATGCCACAAAAGCCTTAAATGGATTCTGTGACCTTTGTGATGTCATAAACCAAGCTCCACCCACCTGAACTCATCATCTAATGTTACAGGAAGTTTGTTTCTCTAAGTTTTCACTTGAAATCTGTTACGTATTTCATTGGATCACTCAGAAAACATCCAGCCAATCAGAGCCTCCTCTTTTCTGATTGGCTCACCGACCTGTTGTAACCAGAGCCACAGAAAGAAGCAAGAAAGACCTTCAAACCACAAATATAACTCCTTCTCAGGTCAATGGTTCAAATGTAACACTGTAAAAGTGTGAACCGTAGGATCAACTATAGCTAATACGCTCAGCTAGCTTCTTCTAATTCAAGAAGTGTTGCACTCTTAGAATCACACATGCTTATGCACTGAGGCCTAGTCCTTGGAAATGCGTCTAGGATTTTTGAGGATTCACCGGACCTTCGGATCAAGGCTAACAACCTGCATCTGCTGGTGATTGCTACCCGCTCATTAAAAAAAAACAAGTTCACATTAGCATGATCTGCCGGTGACACACTTTGCTCTTCAAATCTTGATATCTCCCCAAAGCAAACTGTCGTTTGACAGATCCTAATCTGACAGGCGAAGCTTATCTTTGGTGAAAGTCTGCTCAGCGCTTCAGGCTTTAATAATAAAACTCGCAGTCTGAGTGATTCATATTAGCATGCCGCAGGAGTTATTGTTACCTGTGAGAGAGATGTTAAAGTGGATAAGATTCTCTGACTCGCTTTAGCGTTCAGCGGTAAGAGGAGCTGTCTGAGAGTGAAGTGTTTTACTCTTAATCAATCCAGAGAGACGGATTCACCTTAAAGTCTTCTTCTTCATACCTGACTGTGACTCTCACTCACACTTGTTGCCTCTGCTTCCACAGTGCCTGGAGCCCTGCAAGGATTCCTGGGAGATGAAAAGGAAAAGCAACTGCAGAGAGATGTGTGAGGTATGACGGATGGGAGCCCGGAGTTTTTATCTATATGTGGAATGACTGATTTCACATGCAGTCTGTTAAAGGAGCCATATGTAAGTTTATATAGCTAATGTTAGCATAAGTAGCTGGAGAAACTTTCCTTCCCTGTCAAGAGCTGTCAAGTTTACATGCTAACCAGCTAGCCTTGCCCCATCCCATCACATCTGGTAACGTAGCACTTGACCATATGACCATAGGTGATAGGAATCCAATGCAAACACTTCTATGTCAATGATTCCAGGGTTTAACTGGCAAATTAATGGGTGGATGTCCCTCAAAAAGTCCTTGATCGCCCCCTTGCTGGCTTTAGTCACAACCGTCTCGGTGTGCCAGCCATCCTGGGTGCATATGATGGTCTTCATGCTAATCTGTTTTCCTGTGATCCATTTAGAGGGTGTTTCCCAAGAAGCACTGGGAGTGCGTCACCAGCTGCGAGTTCCTCCAGTCAGTGCAGGCGACAAAACAAGGCAGCTGTCCGCCTCCAGAGAGAGCCAGCGGCTTTGCCGCCGCTTGCGTGGAGAGCTGCGACCACGACCAGGAGTGTTCGTCTCAGAAGAAATGCTGCTCCAACGGCTGCGGCCACACTTGCCAGGCTCCCAAAGATCTCTACAAGGGTAAGCTGAGCCAGAACTGGCCCAGGGTTCATATCAAACTTAAAATCATAATGTTAATAACACATTTTAAAGCAGCATCTGGACTTGGATCGATGCAAAATTGCCAGTGTGATTTGGTTAAAATACTATCTCATGCGCAGCAAAATTAGACCAATCAATCAATCAAATATTTGAAAATATGTGTATTTGTTTGAATCTTTTTTATTATTATATCAGAAAACTGCAGTTTTATTTAATTCTTTGAGCTTTACTCACCGTGACATACTTTAACTGCTGTGAACTTCCTGTCAGCCTGAATAAGATGTTATACCAGCCTCCCCTGGGCCTTTCCTCAGACAAATGAGGTGAGGTGGTCCGGGTGGAAAATCTCCCGCTGACGGCTCTGATTCTGAGTCAGGTGGAGCTTGGCCTACTTAGGTCTTCATTGTCAGAGGAGGGATCAAAGCGAGCAAAAGCAGAGTAGATTCTGAGAGCCTGCAGCGGGATGTTCAGGTAACACGAGTGGTGGGAAGAAGAAGGAACTGATTTTGCCTTCTTCACACAAAAACACTGTGTAAGCTGTAAATCCCAGGACACTGAGCAGACTGAAAGCTGGATCTCCCTGTTTGTGGGGATGAAGCAAATTTTAATCATAAACATATCCTGATGTCTTCATCCATGGCGATCATCTCTGGTTTGTCAATGACCAACAGGTGTCCCCCTGAAGCCGAGGAAAGAGCTGGGCTTTGAGGAGCTCTCCTCCGGTCTGCTGGAGGTCCGCTGGTCTTCCCGATTCAACATCTCCGCCGAGCCCGTGGTCTACGTCCTACAGAGGAGGTGGAACTTCGGCATCCAGCCCAGCGAGGACGCCGCCACCTCCTGGCAGGTGGTCGCGCAGGTTAGCCCCCGATTCATGACCTCATCGCAAATCTGGATCCCTAAAGAAACCGAGGGTGACGGAACATGTCTTTAATCCACCTCCATCTGTGTCACCACAGACCACGGAGCAGGGAGCGAGGCTGTCCGACACCCGGCCCGGGCGCTGGTACCAGTTCAGAGTGGCAGCCGTCAACACACATGGGACCAGAGGTTTCACCACGCCCAGCAGGCACATCCAGTCCAGCAGAGGTCAGACACTCACCCTTGGAGATGGCAGATCATGTGCCTGTGCCAAAAGCAAGATAGAAAATAACTTATGGTCACTGAGACAAGACTAGAAATAATACCCTGTCCCCTCCCCCTCAGACCCCTCAAATCCCCCGGCTCCCACCGATCTGAGAGTGGCCAACATGACCTTCGGCCCCGGCAGGACGGTGTCGGCCAGACTCCAGTGGAGCGTACCAGACGACCTGGACGTTCCCATCCACCACTACAAGGTCAGCTGGAGCTGGACTGCGGTGGGACAGTCCTCGGCTTCGTCCCTGACCAAGAGGAGGAAGACAGTGCGAGAGGTGAGGACGGACGGATGTTAGAGAGCGCTGAAAACTGTCCCCCGGAGAACAATGCACATGATTAAATCTCCCCTGTGTGTGTGTGTGTGTGTGTGTGTGTGTGTGTGTGCAGAGCCAGGTGGAGCTGGACAGCATGCGGTCTAACAGGAGCTACAGCGTGGAGGTCCAGGCTGTGTCCTACTGGGGACAAACACAACTCAAGGGGCACGAGCCGTCCTGCACTTCACCACACAGCGTAGTACGTCTCTTGTTGACTTTAAAACATGTTGCAGTCGCACTTAAAAAGCTTTTGTATGAACTTTACTTTTGCTTTTCATGGTGATATTTGAAAAAAAATCGCCTTTGGGCTTGAAATATCTAACAGTGCATCTTTAAATGTTTGATCCTTAGAGCTGAAAAATCCTTTAACTTTAATTCTAAATGTCACAGCGTTCCTTCCAAATCACAGGCTGACATTAAGAAGAAGGAAAAAAAGAACACAAGTTCTCAACAATTACAGTTTCATTACAAGACATTCATTATAAAACAATGGAAGTGACTGGTCAGTGGCCACATCGTGCATTCAGGTCTGGACAGAAGTACCACTTCTTGTTTAAAGGCTAGACACATTGCTTCATTGCAAAGATAAACATGATGTAATGCTGATGATATTGACCTCTCATGGTCCCCAGAGGTCAGATACAAATGTTTCTGTTGTCATAAGTCAAACCTTTGGGTTTTAGAGCATGTTCTGAAAGTTTAATGCTTCCCTTATCGTCGATTTGCTCCATTAATTATATTGCGTCTGTTCTGAAGGCATCGGTCTGGCTCCCAAAAAACCTTCAGGGGACACCCTGGACGTGGGGACGCCGTTCTACCAGGACGGACAGCTCCGGGTTCATGTTTACTGGCAGAGCAGCACTGGTAAACCCTGCATGTACAGTCTGTACGGTGTGAATGGGATTGATTAGTCTGTCATTGGCTGAATTTATGTAACCATCCACGAGAGCAGGGGGGGGGAGTTCATAGTTTCAGACTGCCAAAGGCTCCCCTCCCCAGTGTACAGTATACATGCCCCGAGCTGCTGTGAATCTGCCATAAAGATAAACAGTCTGTCCTCCACTGAGAAACAATGGAGAGCTGTGTGTTGTTCACAAAGACAGGTGTGTGTGCTTCAAAGGCTGCTACTGATGATGCAACACAAAAGCACCTTGTTAAAGGGCAACAGAGACGCACGAGTAGCATGTACTTACAGGACTTAAAGGTCCCATGTTGTATGAAGGTGGAGATCAATGTGCTCTTTTAGTACTGTATTAGTACTCTAATAGTATTAAAGTGTTCAGGCCACAAAGAAAAGCACACAGCCGGAATTCATTTTGTGATTGGCTGAGCCCTCAAATGAGCCGCAATAAATTCTGTAAGTTTGTGATGTCACAGTGAAGCCATCACATATAAATCCTGCAGTCTGAGTGGTAGATTCTGTATCTGCTTGTTATCATATTTAACTGAAGCTGTATCATGTTATATGAATATGAATATGTTATGGAGACATGTTCTTGTTCATGTCCCTCAGAGGATGAATCCTATTGGCCGAGGTGACCCCTGACTTTTTTGTTGTTTGCGTAGATCCTTCAGTGGAATTCTACAAAATCCACTGGGGTCCAGAGTACTGTGCACACAATCAGAGCAGACCCCAGGAGAAGACCAACACACAGGTAACACAAGCAAAAGGTCACATTGATGAATTATTATTATTCATCTGAACCGAGTCGTGATATTTTCTGGAATCATCCTTCAGTCGGCCATGATTGTTTTTTCTTTTTAATCCAGGGGAGCTTTGTCAGCCTGCAGGGTTTGCTCTTCGCCTGCAAGTACAAGGTCCTCCTCCAGCCAATCAGCAAGAAGGGTCGTCCTCTGGCGGAAAGCACCAGCTTCTTCACTCCTTCCTGTGCCGCCATTCAGGCCAAGAGTCCAAAATCCATCTCCTGTCCTGGAGAAACAGGTGAGACGGCGGAGGCCTTGGGTGCTGAAAATACATATTCACCGTTGTGGTTTAAAGCTGAATATCAACAACAGACATGTCCCGCACCCACAAAAACAAATCTTTTTTGGACTTTTCCACTTAAAGAAAACATTTTAATTTATTTAAGTACAGAAGGAATTTGTTAAAGAGAGAAGAACAACAAAGTAAAACTCAAAAAAGCACTTCCTAAAGGAAATTGCATGTGAATGCTGAAAGCTGAATGTCATTGCTGAATTAACACAAGAAATTGCCAAAGAGAACAAGCGGCATGAAACAGGCAGGAGTTGAACCCATGAGCTCATGAGCAGCAGCCTGATGCACTAACCACTCAGCCACAAAGACATGAAGCTGAAGGAGTTTTATACCATGAGAAATCAAAGACTGTTTGATGATCGCTGAATAGTTTGAAGTTTAATCAAGTCCATAGCTAAAAGTATGCAAAAGTAGTGAAATCTGAAAGAGGCAGAAGTTTTGAAGACTGTGCAGCAAACTGTGGCAGCACTGATGAATGACTCTTAACCAGCGGCAACCTGTGCCCAATTGAAGGCAGGAGAGGGGGGGGTTCTCTACTTTGTCACTGATGTGGCATTTGGAGAGCTCAGGGCTGCGGCTGTGAAATCCAGTAGAGGGCAGGGCAGGACAACAAATGACAGGTAAAGTGTCTGCAACTCAATCACGAGCTGTGCTTTGTCTCTGCAGCACGCTTGGTGCTCAGTTTCCTAGCATTTGAATGTGAGAGCAGCGATGTAAACAAGAAGCATCTTAACACAAACCAAAAGAGAGAAAGACAAAGGAGGTAGAGAGGGAAGTGTGGGAAGGATGCAATATGAAAGATGTTGAGGCAAGATTCAAACCTGCAACCTTGGAGTTGCCAAGCGAACACGCTAACCTCTGCACCACAGTGACTTCAAAAACAAACAGAGTTTTACACTGTCATGAATCACAGATGGTTGAATGATAGCTGACAGCCAAGCAAAATAGTAAAAAAAAAAAAAGTCATCATGTGGAAGTAGAGGAGTGAGAGCTGCGACTGTTTTGTGGTGAATTTAAACAAAGTATAAAGCACATTCCAGCAAATTACAAACTCCAGCTGTTGTGAAATCCAGTAGAGGGCAGGGCAGGACAACAAATGACAGGTAAAGTGTCTGTAAATCAATCATGAGCTGTGCTTTGTCTCTGCAGCACGCTTGGTGCTCAGTTTCCTAGCATTTGAATGTGAGAGCAGCGATGCAAACAAGAAGCATCTTAACATCAAAACAAAAGACAAAGACGTAGAGAGGGAAGTGTGGTAAAGATGCAATATCAAGGTTGTTGAGGTAAGATTTGAACACACAAGCTCAACATTGCCAAGCCAACATGCTAACCTCTGCACCACAGTGACTCACAAGGTGCAAACAGTTTTACACTGTCATGAATCACAAATGGTTGAATGATAGCTGACAGCCAAGCAAAATAGTCAAATATTAGCCATCATGTGGAAGCAGAGGACTTGTCTCTGCAGCACGCTTGGTGCTCAGTTTCCTAGCATTTGAATGTGAGAGCAGCGATTTAAACAAGAAGCATCTTAACACAAACCAAAAGACAAAGACAAAGATGTAGAGAAGCAAGTATGGGAAAGACGCAATATCAAGGTTGTTGAGGCAAGATTCAAACCTGCAACCTTGGAGTTGCCAAGCGAACATACTAACCTCTGCACCACAGCGGTTCACAAAGTGAATGGAGTTTTACACTGTCATGAATCACAGATGGTTGAATGATAGCTGACAGCCAAGCAAAATATCAAAAAAATAGCCATCGTGTGGAAGTAGAGGACTTGTGTGTGAGCTGCGGCTGTTTTGAGCTGAATTTAAACAAAGTATAAAGCACATTCCAGCAAATTACAAGCGCCAGCTGTTGTGAAATCCAGTAGAGGGCAGGGCAGGACAACAAATGACAGGTAAAGTGTCTGATTGGAAATCAATCACGAGCTGTGCTTTGTCTCTGCAGCACGCTTGGTGCTCAGTTTCCTAGCATTTGAATGTGAGAGCAGCGATGTAAACAAGAAGCATCTTAACATCAAAACAAAAGACAAAGACAAAGATGTAATATCAAGGTTGTTGAGGCAAGATTCGATCCAGCAAGCTTGGAGTTGCCAAGCCAATATGCTAACCTCTGCACCACAGTGATTTACAACCTAAAAGGAGTTTTACACTGTCATGAATCACAGATGGTTGAATGATAGCTGACAGCTAAGCAGAATATCAAAAACATAGTCATCATGTGGAAGCAGAGGACTTGTGTGTGAGCTGCGACTGTTTTGAGCTGAATTTAAACAAAGTAAAATGCACATTCCAGTAAATTACAAACTCCGGCCCCAGTCGCTCTGCTCTGAAGTGTGACTTGTGGCTTCAGTGACAGAATAGAGAGAAAAGTCTGAGTCGCTTTTTGCCTTTCTTGCACTCGTGCACACTTTTAAAGGCTATATCTCAATAATGGTACAAGATATGAAAAAGCTGCACAGAAGTTCAACAGATTAAAAGTTTTTGAACATGTTAAGAGTTTAATGAAGCCTGTTGGTGAAAATATGTGGAAGCAGTTGAGGTTGAAAGTTGTTGGAGAGTTTTTAGAGTTTGAAGCCAATGCATTTCCTATGAGAGAAAAAATGCAGAAAAAGCTAAATATTAGAAAAAGTGTAAAGAGTATCAAAACGTTGAAGAATAAAAAGCATGCAGGACAAGTTAGATGACAAAAAATGGCTTTCAGCATTCACACTAATGATGTTGAAATGGAGAAGAAACCATCAGCATGTTCTAGTTTGTCTTTGTCCTTGGCGGTCTGCTTGGTGCCTCCAGCCTCCTGCGAGCTTCACACTGTCAAGACCATGTCATAACAACTCACTCGCCACCCTGTCCTCATTCAATGCCCCCTCCCTGCCCGTCCGTCCTCCCGCAGTGTCCCCTCAGAAGGTCCTGGTGAAGGCGGCCAACCTGACGGCTTCCTTCGAGGTTCTGGGGGAAACGTGACGGCCATTTTCAGCTGGGATTTGTCCAGGGCGCCGCTCCACCAGCAGCTGACCGGTTTCCAGGTGACCTGGGCGGAGGTCATCTCCAGTAACCACCACAACAACAACAACAACAAGCTGCCCCACAGCCTCATCTCCCAGTCCCAGATCCTACCCCCGGTCAGTACTGGAAGAAATCACAGGTCGTGCTGTTGGGCCATAACCACCATCTAAATGTTGTTAATAATAAAGAGCAACATCAACCTTAGCTTGAAATAAGAAAAAAAAATTGACATCAAAATGTTGAAATCTTTTCATAGGACTTTTGAAAAAAAAAAAAAAAAAGTAAGAAAGAACAAAAACAAAGAAAGTGCTGCCATTTTCCCTCTTAACTTTTCTGTTTCTTGTGTCACTTCAAATCTAGAAACGCTATCGCAGGTTTGATTTCATTCCATTTTAACATTCGTTAAAGACTCGGGAAACGGTAAAATTACCATGTTCCCTGTTATTTTCCCTCCGGCTGAAGTCCTCTGTGAAATATTTGACTTTTAATGTAGATTCAGATATGTATTTTTCCCCTGCATACAAATCTCAGGGTCCACTGGGCTGACAAACACTTTAAAAAACCGCTTTCCTTCGCAGCTTTCTCACAATTTCACACACCTTGAGCATTTCGAGCTCCTCCTCCCGTTCCTCACTATTTGTCTTCCTTCTCTCTCTCTCTCAGGATGGTAATGTGCTGGTGGTCTCCGGCCTGCACCCTGCCAGTCTGTACAGGCTGGAGGTCCAGGCCATCACAGCGGAGGGCGAAGGTCCTGCAACCAGCCGGACCTTTCAGACCCCTGGATACCAAAGTGCCCCGAAACACAGTAAGGGAAAACAACACACAAACAAAAAACACCATCCACTGCAATATGGATTAAGTTTTTTTTTTGGGGGGGGGCACACAAGGTTCTAACCAAAGTTTCATGTATTGTTCTTTGCAGGATCCAGGCTGAGGAAGCATCAGCACAAGCAGCCAGTCATCAACAGGCATTGAGTCCAGACAGCCAATCAGCCCGCATGAAGCCTCTCCCAACCTCAGGATGACCAACAACCCAGCTTCACGATCCGGATCAATCCTCCATAACAACCACTGTAAAAGCTGCTACACTGCAACGGCCGCAGTAATAACACTCTAAGAGGCTGCCAACGATTAACAATCAATCAATCTCATTGATTAACAAGCAATACAGTTAATATGACCTTTAATAAACACAGTTCAGCCACTGCATCGCTCCGAAACCGCAGCGAAGCTTTATGCAATATGTTTTCCTTCGACTCCGAGCCGAGATAGATCTCTGCACTCGTCTGTGACCTGTAGGTGATTATATGCATCGTTATAGCATGTAGATACAGTAGCTGTACCACTTTTATTCGCCGTAGGGCTGGGTATATTCAGAGCAGGACGCAGGAATGAAACCTAAACCGGATGAAGTTTTATTATTTCAACACATTTGTACTATACAGTGAAATATTGCGATACTTGATCATATCAAATATTGCGATGTTCAATATCATTGCAGTATTTTATAGTATTGAACATCACGATAATTGATATAACTGAATATCGCACCAAGCCCATAAGTTCCTGTGTACACACAAATGCTGCTGCCAATGTAAAACTACATCTCAGTTCATTAATAATCTGAAATTTACAGTTTCTAAGTGAATGAATCTGCTTTTCCATTTACCATTCTGTTGCACTGACACAATCTACACTCTGCAATTTGATACCCAGCCCTAACTCCCTGCTGCATGCCAACACCGACTGTTTATAGTGATGTCAGTGTCATTGAATGGTCCCTGAAAAAAGACTCCCCGTAGCCGATTTACTGAAGCGACTGTGTGTCTGTGTGTAAATGACGCGTAGCTCCCTGTGTTCTGTAAATGCTGTATATACTGTTTGTCTGTATTTATTAGATGTGGTACATTTGTGTGTGAACGAGTGTCTACTGTAAACACAACTGTACTTGGACCGTGTGTGCGCTCAGCCTTTTGTAAACCTCTAGAGATCCTGTACAAAGATGTTTTTTAACTGAAGATAAATTCCATGTCAATACGTGTACAGCCTATTTTGCACATGTGCCGTTTTTCGTTTTGTATTATTTGATCCTTTCGTTCATGCTCCATCATCAGCATTTTCTTTTTTTTGTCAGTATGCAGTAGTGACCTTTGTCCATTGAGAGGATTTATAATGATGGTGTAGCCGTGGCTGAGTTCCTGTGGGGGGGGGGGGGGACTCTAATTCTTCCTCCATTATTCTGAAGTTGGTGTGCAAACAAAAGGTTTGAAGCAACCCCTGGGGATGCGGTGTGTGGAAATAAGGATGAGCGCTCTTCTACAAACTCCCACTCACACACACACACACACACACACACTCAGCAATGATTGCATCATGCCACATTCCTATGCATATCCACACACTGATGGTCTCTCTGATTGAGGGTGTGAGTCACATCCACACAAAACATTTCCCCGGCTCTTCTCTAACACATAGTTGCTCTCATGCTCAGCCATGTTTAGTGGGCCTAATGTTCTGTGTATGTTAATGAGGCTCAGATGAAGTGAAACTCGGTGATGGAGGAGACTGCACACAGGCGCTCTGCAGGTAGTGTATCTGGGTGAGGAATAACTCAGCCCGGGGCACAGAAAACATGTTTACCAAGGATTTATAACCATTTCAGGCCCCCCGCCCCCACCCCCCATCCCAGAATGTGTTTACCACAGTGTAGTAGGGGACTGAAAGGAGGACAGCGGAACAGAGAATAGAGTTTATCTCAGGGAAAAAGATGGAAATGATAACAGAAAGAAAGCCTGTGTCACAAACTGAAGTCATGTAGTTTGAAAATTACAGGATAATGAAATAATTATTATTTATTATTTTATTTTGAAATACCCCAGGACTTCTGTTACATTGTGATGTCACAATGTCACGATGCGTTAACATTTCATTAAGGCTTAGTCGTGTATACTTGAGGGAGTGGCCTCTTTGGGTGAGACTGCTGCGTCCTCTTTGGATGGGTGGGGCTTATCGATGGCTGAGGGTGGTGACTTTTTGGTTGTGACATCACAAAGTCACACAAGTCTTGGCAGCTTGTTTTAATGCTTGTGATTGTGACACAGTGACTGTGTGATACTTTCACAGTATATATTCTTGGGCTTTTTCGCAGCATTGCCAAGATGGCCAGCGAGTGGCATGACTTTCCTATAAGGACTTAACACCGAGCTTTCTTTTCTGTTCCCCACTGACCTTTGACCTCTACACCTCCCGCACTCCTACTTACAGCTCCTAAAATGAAGAATCTGGAAGCAACGTGAAGCCACTTGAGTGGTGAAGCTCGGCTTGTTGAGAGCCAGACCATGTTTAAAATCAATGACTCATAAAATACATATTTAAATTCGTACATGCACGTGAAATAGCCTATAAGCAATGTCACCTTTACGTCTCTGCAACAGCCGTTCACCAACTGAGTTGTGTTTGTGTCACGTTGTTTTCACTGGAACTTTCCGGGTCACTTGCCGAGAAAATGTGTGTTTCATTTTCTGCATCCTTAAATGATTGTGCACCAGAGAGGGTTTTGAAATATTGCACAACTCATGCATGGCCTGAGCTCAGAAGCGTTCAAGAAGTGAACGTCCCCCCCCTGCCCACCCCTCCTCTTCTTCCCCTCTTCCCCACCACAGACACTCAGGGAAGTTGGCCTCGGTCGAGAGGACTCGTTCGAGGAGAAAAAAATTGGACTCTTGATGTGTTAAACATCAAAGGCAGTGTGTTATTTTCTCCTTGAAATGGGCCGTGTGAAACGTGCATTTAAAGGAATGGGAATGAGAGGGTGGCCCGCTGCGCCTGGGCCGGAACTGGGCCGAGCAGAAAATGTTTTATGTCTATATGTTTGTTAGAAATGCATTCTTTTGATTATGACTCTGCACTTTAATCTGATCGCACGCATCTGCCAGAGACACTCACGCTGCAACCACCCTTACTTCCATTCACTCGGCGTTGTGTGGTCATTATTAATGATAACAATATTCAAAATAATGCAGTGCATGAGAGGAATTAGTTAGCTCTCCTCACATTATGATTTTATTGATTATACAGCACGCAGGCGCTGCCTGGCTTTACTTGCTCGACGGTGGTGTGAACAGTTCACAAGGACAAACCAGGACAAAGAGATTCGATGATGAGCTTTTGGTTCCTAATGAGCCACAAGACCTTGATATGGAAATTTAATTTCTAATTCAATTTGATGGACTGTGACATCCTCTCACTGTTGTTTATCTGTCTTTCTACTCGCAACACCCAGCCTCATGAGTGTTAGCATTGTGACTGCTAGTTAGGTTCCTGACATCCAATAGTTCTTTAGCATGTGCATGTTAGCACTGTGACTATAATCATATTTGTGAAAATGTTAGCATTGTGATTTTGAGCATGTTAGCATTATGACTGAGAGTATTATGCTGTGGCTGTAATGACATTTAGCTCCTTGACACCCAATAGCATGAGCATGTTAGCAATGTGACGATATACTGGGTTCCTTAATCTGTGTGTAGCATGAACATGTTAGCATAGCATTGTGTGTTTCAGCATGTTAGCATCGTGACTGTGAGGATATTAGCATTGTGATATGCTAGCTTCCTGACATCCAAGGTCGGGCAGCGTTTCCTCATTCTTCTGTCTTGTAGCATGCTAGCTCAGTTTGTTGGGTTGCTAATAAAACAACAAGAACGGCTGTAGGCGACAGCCTTGTTCCGTATCAATATTCCTGAAGTCCCGGTGGTTTATTTCTTATAAAGCTCAATTCTTGATATGAGCAACAGTTTCAACCTTGGCCTGCTACCTTTAGCAATACTTTCTGGTACCTCCAAATACATGTAGGGGTAATGATGTGCATTTCTTACTATCTGGGTGTTCCTATTACAGAGTGAACAAATCAAAGCAGATAACAGAAATTATAAGATGACAACTTTCTTCCGTTCCCTCTTGTTATTGTGAAACACTGCTAAAGATGATTAACTCAGCTGTCAACAGTGAAAACAGACTCCGAGTTCAGATACAGAAATGACTCATCCTCCTACACCGGCTGGATTAATAAGCCGCACTCTGATATTTAATAGAAACCAGTGTTGGCTTTGGCCGCCGTGGTGCCGTTCGGACTCAAGGTAACACACCGTGAATGAACGTCGACCTCTGTCATTCTTAATTCACCTCCCATGTGAGTCCTTGGCCGGCAGAGTGAGCCACAGAGCTGAAAACAACCTTGGGTCTATTGATCTGTCCAATTCCCCTCACATAATCCAGCCCCTGTGTTTTTCTAGCCTATTCATTAGATAGTGGCTATTGATTCCAACACATTAATATAACGGGATCACACTCCACACACACACAGATTATCTTATGAAAGTATTTGTCTGGCTCTGAGGAGACGCTAACTTGCATAAATGGTGACACTTGGTTCACCGTCCTCCTCATCAGCTGCTTCCTCCAAGTGTGGTGTGTTCAGCAGATGGACTGTGAAATATAGCTAAGAGTGCGTGTGGGGAACACACACACACACACACACACACACACACATTCACATAGACACACATATAAAGACACACCACAGTTGCGTGCAGTAATCCCCCCAAGATCCAAACGATGGGGTCTTTGAAGAAGTGCTGTCTGGCAGTTTTTCCTAATGCTGATTTGTGTTCCCTAGCAGCTCCAACATGGTTCCAGCTCCTCTGGGATGCGCGGAATCACTACACAGCGTTACAGAAAGAAGGAAGGAGGCCTCAGAGAGGAGTCTCGCACTGAAATCGATCCTTCCCAAGCTGATTTCAGCTGCAGCCACTGCCCTTTGAAAATGTTCCCAAGTACAGCGGCGCTACAAGAAGAGGAACGCCATTGTTCTTATTCATGAAACCTTCTTTCTTTCTCCTCAAATGGCCAGGGTTGTCCTCAGGGGCCCCTTAAATATTGTAGGCCCCGGTTTGTACCATCATGACACTGACACTTCCTTTTTTCAGAAAGATAAATGGCAACTGAGCTGCACCTTTTCTAGTCTTTATCGACCTCTCGGCAGGTTCTCGTTCCCGAAATGCTAATGTTGTGTTCTCCTGTAGGGTCCGTGAATTACAACCTGTCCACTTCATTTAGCCTTGCTCGGCCCCTCTTGGTGGGATTGGAGCACCGGAGGTGCAGATTTCATCAGCTCTTGTCACCACTAATACAATCTCCATCAAATCTAAAATGCAAAACATGCCAAGTTATGTTGTTGTTGTCTCTCAGTCGCTGATTAAAAGCTCTCTAGCGGATGGAGGGTGATTATTGATATTTCTGACACTCCGTTAATACCGTACATCAGCAGAGTGTTTATTGATATCGGTGCTGGGTAATCAGCTGCAGATATTATTGATAAAACCTTAATTCACTTCCAGACGTGCTGTATTTAGATTGATGGTCTCAATTAAGGTGATCAACAAAGGCCTTATCAGTGCATAACAGCCACTCATCATATGTAATGATGATGGTTTCATTTTATCAATACTCATGGTAGAAGCTCTATGAAGCTGTAAAATGCTAAATGCTAACAGAAGAACGAATTAAACAGAGCAGAAGCTCATGAACCTAGCTTAGCATCTTAGTAAGCTAAGTGGCTAATAGTTTATATTTGTGTTTTGTTTTATGTTGTGAGAAGAAGATATTATTTATTATTATCAGTTTTACATCTCTCTCTCAGGTTTCTCTCTTGAGCTTTGATAACATTTGGCAAGCTAGCCAATCAGAAGCGACTAATCATTTTGACAATTTTCTTTCTACTAAAAAAAAATAAGGCAGATCTTAGAAAACACTCAGAAACCAAATCCTGCCATCTTGGATGGTGGTTCCAAGTGAGCGTGGCATGGGGAATATGTGACATCATGAAGTTCAGGAAATCCTGATGGCTTGTTTTAAGGCTCTGTTTCATAATAAAAGCCATACATTTTTATGTGAACTTAGCACTTTTGTATTTTCACAGTATCAATATAGAACTTATATCTGTTTTATCATGAAAAAAACAAAACAAAACATTTGCCCATCTGCCTTCATACTATAAGGGGCCTTTAAATCTGAGACCTGATGGTGGTGCTTGATGAAACATAATGGGTTCACGGTCACTGAGACCCATCTATGGAAGCACTCATGGCAATTCATTTGATACATGTTGAAAAATAGTGAAAAATAACAACAGCACCAAGATATTTAATATCACTCCATGAATATTTACTCCAGATTCCACGGCAAATCATCGAACATGTTTTGATTTACCACCCCCAAACAGTCACGATGAGAAAAAACCAGGCGCTGAGCGCGTGAATTTATGTGCAAAACTGTTTACTTAACAGACTGTACACAGGATACAGTAGGGGTGTTTGGGCAGACACCTCATATCATTACATTTTTAAAGCGTCACAGATGTATCATAAATTCATTCACGACCTCCTGCTGTCTGAGGTGTTGAAAGCTTAATGGCATCTGGTCCAAAAAAAAAAAAGAGAGAGAAAGTCTTTGTGGTGAAAAAGAATCAGCGGTGTCATAATGCTTCGGTGCAACATGAATAATTTACAGTTTGCACGAAGCTGCAACATGGTAACTACAAAGCCATCAATTCACACCCCCACTGCTCTGGTGAAATGATGAAGTTGTTTTTTCCACCATTAGGTGTTAATATGTTCTGATCCTCTCCTCGGGCTGTGCTTTACTCTCTCTCTCTCTCTCTTTCTCACATCTCCACACTTTAGTCCCATTCTTTCTGAAAGTGCTGCTAAATCAGATGTAAGTTGTTTTTTCCCGGCAGTGCTAAGCATCCATTTACACATCTGTGCACAGGTGAGTGCCGACTCCTACAAGTTCCTCCGTCAGAATCTTCAGGAGACCTTCAAGCTAATTGAGAAAAATATATATATATAAAAAAATCACAAAGGTGTGAAGTACATTTTAAAATCCAATAAAGGATGAACACCAACTTTTAACAAAAGGCCAAAAGTGGTAATAGTCACAGGAAGTCATTCATTTCCTTGTTGGAAATGTCTTTTGGCGATGTGTCCTGAGTGGATTGGACTTGATGTTGGTGTCCTACTTTTACAGTGGCAACAACTACAGATATTGATCAAATCAACAGTAGAGGCAGGAACTTGGTGGTATCAACCCAGGAGGAAGACGGACAAGGCCAGTTAACGATCCTGTCTAATTCTTGCGGAGGTGATACTACTTGTTCAAATTTGGTAAAAACAAGTTCGAATCAAGAATGACCTGGTTGGACTGGTCCAATGTCAAAGGTCAGGTTCATGATGAGCTCACAAAACTCAAGCCCATCACTGTGACGAGTTTTTTTTCCCCTAACGATCTGACCGCTGGTCTTGGACTGGTGGACTTGACATTACAGCACCCTACAAGTACCCCCCCGCCCCCACCCCATTTTGTAAAGCTTGAGGAAGGATGGTGGTTAAGGATCACGCAGTCAAGCCTGACAAATGTCAACAGTGGCACGAACCAGGAAGTTGGTGTTTTCCAGTCCAAGGGTTTGTTGTGTTGCCGAAAAGCTTCCATCTTCTTTGCCACTGGTAATTGACTTCACCAGTTGATGTCCAACAGTTTAAACCACCCCCCCCCAGCTGTGTGGATTACCAGTTGGACAGTTTGAAAATTGACTGCAGGCCCTCGACTCCATCAAGCGACTGGCCTGTGATTGCTCCCCAACCTTTGCGTGCAACCTTCCCACACCCGAATGAAAAGCAGCGACCGCTTCATTAGTCTGATTCAGGCTCCTCTCCTGTGATCTGATGCAATCAACTAACACACGCAGATGCAAAACTTAATTAAATGCAAATATGCACGATCAGAGAAAACAATGATTTGCTTTATTTTGGAGTCGAGAGACAGATATTTTCAGTCATAGCCGATCTTTGCTTTGCGGCGAGGTTTCTTTGTAAGACAGAATTTGAAGTGTTTCTTTCTGCATGACTGAAAACCCAGAGGAGTTTGGCGTTTTGATCAAGTCTGTTTTATTTACTTCGTCTTTTGTTTGGTTTCTTTTTTGTTCGTGCTACCGGCTCACGTGCGCCCCGCTGTCACATGCACACTCTGGCCTAATTCTGCTGTCAGAGAGAGGGTGAACGCAAAGCACTGGCGAACCGCTGCAGGGTGAGGATGCCTTTCATGGCTCTGACCTAGAGTGTGTGTGTGTGTGTGTGAGAAAGAGAGTGGTGAGAAGCACAAACCACAGCCATCACCCCCTGAAAATGAGAGCTCCTCATGAAATATACATTGGTTTAAGTTGACGGCGGTGTACGGCGCGTACCGCAATCTCTGCTGGGAGACCGTCTCATAATTCCAGTCAGGTTTTATTAAGTGTTTGATGAAGTTGTAAGGGGGAAATCAAAGCCACCGGCCATCTGCTGTGCTTCACATGCCACTGGAAATAAAAAAACCCCACAAATTTATCAGTTGGTTGAGTAGCAACAACTAATTGTCTCGCTTTTGATTGGCTGACACGCACATAGAGTTATGATGATGCTGTGATGTTGTCCACAAAGGCTAAAGACATACAGAGTGAGAGTGTCAAAATAAGATAAATATATTACATTCCCTTTGCCTTTCCTTTCAAAATAAAAGGAACTGCTTTGCCTATTAAATGCTTTTAATGTGAAGGAGTAGCAGTGTAAAATGATGAAAATCATAAATACATTGAAATAAATAGAATTTCAACTGAAATTATTACAATTTAAGGTGGATTTAAGGTGGAATAATACAGTGTGGAAGTTAAATAGCAACTTTTATTTTGAACATGATTCCCTTTCATGTCAGTGTTGTAATGTCTATATAATGTTTATGATTCTAAATGAATATTATAATGGTTTTTAATCATTATATCATCATTATAATGTTTGAAACACTCCATTCTCTGTCTCAGATTCAACACTGGGTCTCTGCCTCCTGACCTCCTGAGTCAGTGATCATGCTAAATGCCCTTTGGGATTGTTTTACAATACTGCTCCCTGCTGGTGACAGAGCAGTACCCCCACTCCCCCATTCATTCTCCCCATAGCTACTGTGTGTATGTTTTTAAATTAGACAGGTTCCAGCAGTTCTGCACTGATGAGGAGAAACTAGAGAAGTCGAGGCAAAAAAAAAAAAAAAACGAAGAGGAGATAAACTGAAAGCAGCTACATGGAAAATTAAGTGTGCTCTTTCAAAATAAAAGCACAGATTCCAAGCTTTTGCAGCAATTGCAACCTAAAAACCAGGAATTTAAGGATAGTAAGACATTTCCACTTTCAAACTCTTCTCTACTTCAGATAAAATTCCCTTCTGCAGAAACCTGCAGCAATCTGAACTTTGTCCACAGTCGAAGAACAACTTAGATAAACACCAGATGCTGTTGTCATACAGGTTAAAGTCCCACACGGTAAAAGCAGGATTGTGTATTTTACAGTGATTCCAAGTGGGTTAATATTTCAACAAATCATAAACACTCACACTCACTGTTCCTAAAGGCTCATGAGCTTATGCTTTCCTGTGGTGGAATATTTAAGATATGACTTTTCATCACTAAAAACCAAGACCTCCAATTATTTGCAGGTTTAGTTTGTCCTGGTGCCTACATTACCCATAATACTAATCAATCAAATGCAAATCCAAAGCAAAAATACTCCCACTGTAAAACTCTCTAGAAAATGTACCTGACATCCAGTAGATTCTCCATCCAGTTATATCACATCTCTGTTTACCTGCTGAGTTTGGTTGGGTGGTCACGCTCACTGAGTAAAGACCACGAGAATCAGTGGAGCTCAGTGATCCAGAAGAACCTGCTGCTCCCGCGTGCTGACAGTATTTTCTGCTATTTGGGTGCCTGTTAAGAACGCCACCCCCCACCCCCCCTCAGGCTCCCCAAGGTGTGTCTGTTTGAGGGCAACACAGCAGTAGGACAAGTCAGGGCGAAAAGGTTACGTCTCCTGTGGTGACAGAGTCTTGACCTGCTTCTACAGCTGAGTGCTCACAGCCTGGACTGTATGCCCGAACACAACCCTGACCTCCAAACACACTGACCTCATTCAGGTGTTTCCATTGTACAGTTGTCTAGAAGAAAAAAGGAAAAAAGCAAAATGGTGTTTTGTGTCATAAAGACCTCACCTCTACACCCAAATTTCCTACTGAATATTGTGTTTGTGTGTTTGTTTGACACAAGAAGAGCTTTTGTGAAAGTTTTTGTGGCTTTTTTCCCTCTTTTTCTTCCACAAACAATATTTTTATGTTATGTAATTTTGTTTTGTGATGTGTTTGTTTTTCTGACGTTATTAAAGGCTGTTTCCAATCTTTTATTTTGAAACCCACGACAGGAAGTGCTGCTATTTCAAGCTAACTCGGAGAGAGGGCGGGACAGAGGAAGTTCAATTCCACAGTATCGCGAGATTCGTGACAGAACGTCACTGCTCCGGGAAGTTTGAGTTTGTCTTGAAGGGAAGTGAAGTGGGGGGGTCACAGAGAACATTACACCGCTCACCTGTGGTCAGGTAACGTTGACGCGCGATTCAGCGCCGAGAAGAGGAGCAACAGGTGCGTTCACGGTGACGGACCACGCGACATATCGGCGAATGACGTCAAGGCGGTTACGGTTTACGTCCTGTAACGTCGGTGAGTGTCTACACAGTTTGTAAACACAGCTGTCATGCCTGAGTTGCTCAGGGAGAACTGCACAGCTGTTTTTTGTTTAGTTTTATGTTTAAATAACCTAACGTGACTCAGAGGTGCTTGATAATGCTTTTTAATGCTTTTTAAGATATAAATTCCCAATTTTGTTTCTAATATGACAATGTAAAGCTTAAAAAATGATCCTTCTATCAGAACTGACATCAGACTGAGATAATACAACAGATGTCTTGGCATTAGAAAACCGTGTAGGTTACTTTACCACACAGACAGTTGTTGAGAGGACTTATTATTGGACTGACTGGTTTATATCAATGAAATTCGACCACTTCCATTTCTACTGATCAAGTCAATTGTAAAAAGGAACAAATCTGATGTTAAAGATCCAACACTGTTCTAAATATTTAAAGTCAAGCCCATACAGGAAGTGATGAATGACAATGATGCTTTAATGCATAAAACTGAGCTCATTGTGATAAATAAACAGAGCAGAACAGAAGATATTTAATGTGGATGGGTCCTGTCTGGCAGACACTGATACGCACACTAAGGTTAGTATTCAGACTTGACAGTGATGAAGTTTGTATTGTTGCCTGTTGTGAATGAATGAAGGTCAGCTTGTCCTCCAGTAGTGGGCAGTATTAGAGTATTAGACAGAAGAAGAGTGGGAACCTCCTGCAGATGGACTGTGAACTGTGTTAAAATGCCGCGATGAGCTGGGAAGAAATAGAAAAAAAAAAAAATTCCAGTGATTAAATACTTTTTTGTTATTCCCCCCTTCAGTGGCAACATGAAGTCCACTTTCTCCTTGTTGGCGACCTTGCTGCTCTTGGAGCTGAGCTGTGTCTCTCTTCAGGAAAGCAGAAAGCCCAACTTTGTCCTGATGATGGTGGACGACATGGGTATTGGTGACCTGGGTTGCTATGGCAATAAAACACTGAGGTAAACGGAACTACTGCAAGACCTCTAGACTCCTGCTCATGATACTATACAGGGGTTCAAAGTTTCCTTCGCTTGGTCTTGGATTGGCAGCTGAAGAGATTGTCTGCCTAGTTAGCCTAGCTAACTAGCTATCTAGATATAGTACCCCACCATATCCTGGCTTATCCTGCTAGCTCTTTAAAGGTCTTTAAAGGTCCTGCATTTGTCTCTCCGAGGGTTGACCCCAACTTCTGATTGGTGTATGTGTGATTTGATTTTCCAGGACCCCCAACATTGACCAGCTGGCAGAGGAAGGGGTGAAGCTCACCCACCACATCGCTGCAGCGAGCCTCTGCGCCCCGAGCAGGGCGGCATTCCTCACCGGACGATACCCGATCCGATCAGGCCAGTTCGAAGACACCAACACTAAAACTTTTATTGACTGACATGTTGCTTAATTTTGCTCTGCGGGCAACATCCACAGAAACAGAGCTGTAAAACAATGTGACTTTGAACCGATCTTTTCTCCTCCTCCTTCAGGCAACACATTAATCTAATGACTGAATTATTTAACACAAAGGTTCTGATGGGGTTGGCCCACATGCACTGAATCCAGGCTGATTATAAGAGATCCAGTGCTATCGACTGGAATTGGACTTTCATTTAAACCGTGACGGCTCTGAAATGTTGATCAGATTTCCCTTCAACAGGCATGGCAGGTCCCAACAGACCTGGTGTCTTCATATTTAATGCAGCTTCTGGAGGCCTTCCCAGTCGAGAGCTTACCTTCGCCAAGATTGCCAAACAGCAAGGGTACGAGACAGCGCTTGTAGGTATGAAATGTGTACATCTGCAGTTCTTGGACATTGTAGGACATCTAATCATGAGCTAAAGGATGAGTCCTAATAAATGCGGTGGCCTGATCCCTAGAGCTAATATCTAGGTCTTCCACAAGCAAGGCTGAAACCACTAGTCCTTCAGGTCTTTTGGGCATTTGTCTTGTTTCAGTGCAATTTATTGTCTTTGTAAATGTCCAGGAAAATGGCACCTGGGACTAAATTGCGAGCGTCACGATGATCATTGCCACCACCCCGACGCCCATGGCTTCAACTATTTCTTTGGTATCCCCCTGACCAACATGCGGGACTGCCAACCTGGACACGGCACCGTGTTCCAGTTCCACAAGTATTTACCGTACAACACCCTGGCTGCAGTCCTGGTTTCTGCAGCTTTACTCCACTACGGCGGCCTCATCGCCATCCGAAGGGGGCTGATCCTGGGCCTGTTGTTTCTGCTGTTCCTGGTGTGTGGTTTGGTAGGAGGGTTCCTGATGGTCATCCCATACTTCAACTGTGTCCTCATGAGGGACCACAGAGTCATAGAGCAACCGTTCATATCTACAAATCTGACGCAGAGGATGACTCATGAGGCAGTGGGCTTCATAGAGAGGTACATAACCATGGAAACATGGATCAGCGAGCATACAGTGCATGGGTAAAGCTGGTTTTTAAACTGTACCTCCTGGTTCTGCAGGAACTCCGAGCGGCCATTCCTGCTCTACCTCGCTTTCGTTCAAGTGCACACGGCCATGTTTGCATCGGCGGCTTTCAGGGGAACGAGTCGTCACGGCATCTATGGAGATGCTGTCCATGAGGTAGACTGGAGCGTGGGTAAGTATGTGGAGTCTCGGAGTGACAGTTTCTGGACAAATATTGAGCATGAGTTCCGGGTTGCACATGAGACTTATTGACTCTTTGGACAGTTCTAATTTTTTTAGATCAGAGTAGAGCTTCTTATAGTTTATGTGGTATTTTCTCCTGTTCTGCTGCCGTAACTTTTAGATAAATATCTGATTTAAAGTCCAACTTCAACACAAATAATGATTACACAGTGAGCAGGAACTATTTAAATATCAGGCAAAACCCCTGGATGTGCTTAAATGACCAACTCTTTACCCATTTGTTTGTATCTGCCATTGGTTCACTTCAGTACCTCAGCCACTCCCTCATTATTAGAAGGTTTTGTCAAAGTCGGCCTCTTCTCTATACTCTAATTGCTGTTCAGTTTCTGCACAACAACACCCCACAATGGACTGAACACAGGGGGGGGCTGTTTTCCTTAATGAACGTGTAATTAGCCCAATTATTTTTGCTGGAGGAGAATTGTATCAGCACAAAGGAGGAGGGTAGTAATTGCTTTGCTTTTTGCTTGCTGAATGGAAAAGAAGTGTTCCTCCCCTTTCTTCATTGGCTCTTTGTGGCCAAAGAGTTTTGAATCCAGCAAGCAGAGCATGTGAGCGGAGCGGACCGGGTGAAAATTTCCCCTCCTCGCTCACAGACCGCCAAGCTCCGCCTGGTTCTGCGCATTCTCCGCTCCATCGTGAATTTTATCCCACTCCACTCGTTCAAAAAACAACAAAAAAAAAGACTGCATCATACAACCCTTGACCTGAAGTTCAAGTTTCCAGCACCTTTGACCACCTTTAGCTAATGCTAAGTCTTTCTTTTCCAAGTTTCTAGATGTTCCAGAGATATCCATCATGGAATTCACCTAGCTAGCTGCAGCTGGATCTATAATCTGCAGTTTTTGTGGGTGTGTCCCGTTGACAAAGGCTAGGTGCAGCATTTTTTGGATGTTTGAATGTGACTAGCTGTAGCTCGAACAGTACTTGTTGTTTTCCAAACCCAGTTTAGGTATATCTCTGGAACCTAGCTTGATTTACTTGCTAGCATTTTGTTCGACTGTCTGTGCATTGATAATCCTGGGATCTTTGTAGCCACAGCTTGCTAGCTTGCTAGCTATCAGTTATGATATTGCAGCATTTTATTCTTTTCTTACCTCCAGTCATTCCCTCTTTAATCAGAGGCAGCAGAAACAAATAAACAAAGTCCAAGGTGTTACCTTGGGAGATGTAGTTGTGTCTATATCACTTTCCATTAAACTAATTTCAGCTTGAGTTTCAGTTGCCCACACATACACTGTGTCTGCTTTCAGGTCAGATCATCCAGACTCTGGATAGACTTGGATTGAGACAAAACACTCTGGTTTACCTGACCTCAGATCAGGGGGCTCACCTAGAGGAAATCTCTGCCAGCGGGGAAGTCCACAGAGGTTGGAACGGGATATATAAAGGTACGAGAAGACATTTCATGGACATTCTGTTATATATGGATATATAATGTTTAATATTAGAACTGCAGAACGGTTGTGTAGTTGTTTCCTTCTTAGCAAGAAGGTTTCAGCTGCAGGCCCTGTGATAGGCTGGTGACCTGGCCAGGGTGCACCCTGCTCACGACCCTGCAGGGATAAGCAGGAAAACTAATGGATGGATGGAGCTTTAGAACTGAACAACATTGTGGATAATTAAGTATAACGAGCCTCCAGCACTGACTCCAGACCAGATACAGTGAGAACTGTTTTCACTCCTTGTACTTTGTTTTTCTGCTGAGCAGCAGGGAAATCCACAAACTGGGAGGGAGGCATCCGGGTCCCGGGGATCCTCAGCTGGCCGGGAAGAATCCCAGGTGGCGCAGAGGTGGATGAGCCCACCAGCAACATGGACCTGTTTCCGACTGTGGTGCACCTGAGTGGGGCATCTGTCCCTGAGGACAGGTGAGACACATGTCGGTCAAAAGAAGTGTAGCCTGAGTGATTCACAAGACTCAGGATGTGAGTATTGTTTGCTGATGAGGAGGGGGTGTAAGGGTAATCCAGAGGCTTTGATCAGCGTCAGCCCTGATCCACTGCTGCTCTTTATTCTTTGGTCTGCAGGGACATCGACGGCCATGACCTCATGGATCTGCTTCAGAGGAGAGTCGACAGGTCCAAGCACGAGTTTCTGTTCCATTACTGCAACGCCTACTTGAATGCTGTCCGATGGCACCCCCGCAACAGTGAGTCCAGGCGGCCAGCCAGTCAGATGCAAAGTTGTGTGCGAACTTTAATGCGCTGAAAAAAAAAAAAAATCAGAATGAGTGTAAATTGGCCAAAAATAAATAAAACCCCTGGAGGTCAGGTGTTTTTTCAGCTCAGCTTTCTTCACAGTTCTCTTTATAGCAGCTGCAAGAGCCACTTCTGGCTGAGACTGAGATGTTTCATGCAGTGATTTCATTTGAATCTCTTCAGGTAGCTCAGTGTGGAAGGCCTTTTACTTCACACCCAACTTCTACCCAGAAGGTGGGACGGCCTGCGTCCACACGCACGTCTGCTTCTGCACGCCGCACCACGTGACCTACCACGACCCACCGCTGCTCTTCGATCTCTCCAAGGACCCGTCCGAGACCTGGCCGCTGACCCCCGACTCTGAGCCTGCATTCCACTCCATCCTGGCCACGATGGAGGAGGCCGTGGATGCTCATCGGAGGTCTGTGGAGCCTGTGGAGAGCCAGATGTCTACTGGGAATCTGCTGTGGAAGCCGTGGCTGCAGCCCTGCTGCTCCACGCTGGGACAACTCTGTCAGTGCTCACAGGACCAGTAAGGCCAGTAAGATGGCAGCATCTGTGACCTTAGCATTACTTTTATGACTCCAAGGCCTCATTGTTGTGTACAAATGGCACGATAGCATACAAGCTAACAAAGATTTTATGGTTTTAAAGAAACAATATCGGACCTCATCTCTCTTACTTGCACTGATCGCGACCTCCTGGTGCTAGACACATTAAAACTGTGTGGTATTATGACTAAAACTAAGTGTTAACACAAATATGAAATATGTTTGCAATCCTTTCTTCAGGATGTGTGTTAGCCTTAGTTCCACTGGTTAATAAAGAGGCTGGTCCACGTTGAAGCAGTGACTCTATTATTATAATTACTAGTCTGTGCTTTTATTCTGAAAAGGACAGTATTCCCGAAGGCTATAAAACCCAACCGGCACAATTACACTGATAGCATGCTAATTACCTGTGTTTTATTTTGAAGTTTCTAGCCATAAGAGACATTTATGATTTTAAGTACTGAAAACCATCTGAATGTGGTTTCTCAGGTTTCTCTCTGTCAGTTGGCCAATCAGAAGAGGCCGTTCTCCGAGGCTCTCTTCTGATTGGCTGCCTGTTTTTTGAATGATCTAATAAAAATATAGCAGATTTCAGGTGAACACTGTGAGAAACCAAATCCTACAAGGTTAGATCTTGGAGCCTCGGGTATGACTGGGCACAGTGACTGCTTTGATGTGACATCACAAAGTTACACAAGTCCTGATGGCTTGTTTTCTCCGTAGACTGCGCTTTAATATTTTCACAGTATTAATTGGTGGGGTGTGGTCAGCCTCAGAAAGCTGTGGTGGTGTATTTATTTATTAGGTTTTTTTTCCACTGTTGAGAGTGAGGTACTGCCGCAGGGGTGAGCATTTAGATGCAGAAAAAAATAGTCCCTTGCTTTTCTAACTTTCAGGCTGGATTATTGTTATTCTTACTGATCAGGCTGCTCCAGTTCCAGTAGATCCAAACCACTTTGGTTATGATTTATGATCTGATGCTATGTAAATAACCAGTTAGCGAGCCCAGTGAAGAGAAAACACCCCTCCACATGGTGCATACATCCATACATAATACAGTACAGAAAATAATCATTAAGTAGCTATTAGGTTATAGAGTTTCTGCTTCAGAGTAAACATCATTTTGTTGCCGGGCCCTCAGGATACAGAGGTTTGTGTTCTCAGAGTGGGGAGCTGGTTGTTTATTAGCTTCAGCTCTCTACCTGCAGCAGGAGCTTCTACTGTATGTGCTTACAGGCTGTAATCACATTCCCCAGAATGAGTTCAGACGTGGGCAGAGGCACAGGAGAAGTGAGAGTGTGTGTGTGTGTGTCTCGCATACTCAGTGTTCACATAGCAATGACTCAGGACAGTGTTGGACATGCAGTGACTTAGCTGACACGTGCTTATCAGAGTGGCAACATGCGGCAGGTGTTGGATAATTAGACTTAACAAACTGGCTCCTGTCGCTGGCCCCTGTCCAGACAGCGGGGCCCCGTCAGTGTTTCCTTACTGAGAGGGAGTCGAAGGGAAACTGTGACCCCCGGATGGGAAGTTTAGTTTAAGGGAAGCCCTAATTACTTCTCATTAGGAGAACCAGCAGGTGGGTTCAGTCAAGACCTAACACATCTGTGTGTGTGTTTCTTGTGTTTAAAGATGCTGCACAACATTAGCATGCTGTGGGTGTGTTTGAGTTCCTATAAAACATAGTAACTTAAACACATCTGTAGCTGTAAACTCCCTGTGCATAATGAGTAAACACAGATAATCAGGAAGTGCAGGGAAAAGAAGACGTTTAATCTCGCTCTCATCTTTTAACATTTGCAACAAATGTCATTTTGATAAAACTTCAAACCTTTTAAAATAGATAAAAACTCTAAAATGTTCGGTAAATGATGCAGGACCTGCAGGACATAAAACCAAGTCAAATCCATAAAATCCACTCTCAGGTTTTTTGTGAATGTTTCTCGGCATCAGTTCATCCAGGACTCTCTCCTCAGGAACCTCACGGCGTCCTGGAAGCCGTCGTCACACAGAATGTGCAGGCTGCTGGTGGATGGAGGGAACAGAGCCTGGTTCAGACGCTTGACGTTCTCCACAGTGAACTGAGGGGAACAGAGGAGACGATCATATTAAGATTCTCTCAGGTAACAACAGGACCAGCCCCTCTTAGACCAGTTACCTTACCATGATGTTCATGTTCGCCAGCCTGAGCTGAGTTCTGAAGCGCCCCATGTGGAGAGGACACACGTCCTGCAGTCCAGCGAAGGGGGACACGGTGATGGTTCGTCCCACAGGTAGAATCGGCAGGCTGTCGGTGAACCCTCCGTCGATCCACGTCTGGTGACACAGAACCACAAAGTCAAACCCACAGAGCCATATCTGCTGTGGAAAAAGCCTGTGAGCCAAATATACTGTAAGTCTTTTATTTTGAAATTTCTTCAGACTGATACAGTGGATACTGTGTACTCAATTTCAAAATGTCACAGGCTTGTGTGCTTTTATAGTATAAACAAAGTCACATCAGGTTGCTAGTGCAGGACTTTTATTTTGAAATCGACATAGAAAGAAACAGTGATGTCTCAGCTGACTGTCACAGCAGCAAATGTGAGACTTTTATGTTGAACACGAATCTTACCTGTCCTCTGAATTCCACTGGTTTGAGTCCAGCATAGACAGGAACAAAGCTGCTAGCCAGCAGAGCCTAGTGGGGGTCACAAAGAGGAGAGGGGGGGGGTCGTTAATCACTAATAAGCGATGCTATTTTGCTATTTTTCAGCGTTGGAGCAAACCTGTATTAGGTCCTCCCTGGACGTAAACGTGGACACTATGTGGTTCCTGCCACTTTTGGAGTGTGTTAGGGAGACGTGGAGGCGGTCGGTGGCCAGACTGTGGGCGTCACTGGGCAGAATTTCCTCGATCCCCTCCCTGCAGAGGATCAAATACGAGTAAATAAGGTAAAATTGATTTGATCTATTATTTAATATTCAATACAGTGAAGAGGAGGAGTGCTTCCTATACACTGAGCCTTTCCTCCATTACAGCAAATAAGCTACTTTTATTTCGTGATTTTTTTGTTTTCCAATCATCTGACTTCTTTAACCACTTCTGAACAAATAAATTGCTATTTTGCCACAGCTATTATACAGTCAGTTCCACGTTAGCGTGTCAATGTTACCTGCTGGATGATTACCGTAGTGTGAGCATGAAGTCGTATCCAGGTGTGACGGCTCCAAATATCTGCCCCCTCACACTGTTTGCAAACCTGTAGGTGAAGTCTTTGCAGTGCTGGAAGAGAGGGAACAAGGCACACACACACACACACACATCATCCACACTGACAGTTTATAAATTATGAATTTCTATTCAATTATATTTCAGTCATGTTGAAATTCCATTGGCAGTTTTGCCCCTAAAAAATCCTAGAGGCTTCCCCCACAGATTCTGCTTTGTCTCTGAACACTCTACCTCCAACTTGTCAGGAGCCGTGACCATTACAGCAGCTACCAGGGCCCCGGCTGAGGCCCCCGCGCAGGCCCTGAGGGAGCCCAGCAGCTTGTCCCCATGGCGGAGGAAGGCCCCCGCGGCGCCCAAGTGGTAAATGCCCATGAAACCACAGGCAGCGAAGGACAGATTCAGGACTGTCATCCTAAACAGATGCACAAATAGAACAAGATGAAAATATTTTCTTACCGAACATGCAATTACAAAGTAAATAGGTTAATATGCAATTCAAAATAAAAGTTTAAATAATGCTAGTGAACAGTCCTAGACCAGTAGTGAGTCCAAAATCCAAGTGTGGCACGTGATGCATTGTGTTGGTAAGTTTATGTGGTTTCAGCATTATGCACTAGCTCCATTTTCCATCACTGATCATTATAAAATTGGCTAAAATCGATTAGCTATTAAACTTCTAGTTACTGTTGTCAAGTAACTAACCCTAACATTGTGTTTATTACCTGTACATGCATCTGTCAATGAAGACTGACAGTTTAAATCGAAGAGGATTAAAACAATAAGATAATTAAATGGCTCAATGAATGAAAACAACTTCCACAGCCATGATATATGTGATATATATATGTAACATACCTCCAAACTATGGTGTTATATCCTCAGGTTAGCATTTAGGTTACAAAACAAAGCTAGCTAACGTTAGCTTAACAAGCTAAGGTGAAACGGAGGAGCAAAGGACTGCCGTGTTTACAGCGAAGAAAAACTACACTTTCTGGGGTAATTCATTTTTACAGACTTAAAAATGTCTCGACGTTTACTTGGAATAAATAAATAAACATAAAGTGGGAATAAAATGTGACGTTTCTGCACCGGAGCACCATTCACGGAGCAACGGAAGGTAAACAACACTGTTTCCGTTTATGGTTTTCAAAATAAAAACCCCGGCGAACCGCTGTGTTGTGGTAAATCGTAAATGCACCTCAATTTTGTAAATTTAAGTCAAATTTCACCTGCAGGATATATTTGTGTTGAGTTTCTATCTGTTATCACAAAATATATGTCTAAAGTGATGTAAAACATGATCGTTTTGGCGAATGGGCTTTTATTTTTTAACTTAAAGGCTATTTCAAGACATTAAGGCGATGAAGGCAGTGTTTGACGCTTTTACTTGTCTGCTGACTCTTTTTCTAATGTGCGCAATCAGGTTTTAGATGCTTTATGAGCTCATTCAGCCACCGTAGCGGCACTTGTCTGCACAAACGAGGAGTGACACCTGTCTCCGCTGACAGGTGATTGCCGCGTCTTCTTGACAACACATTAGGCTACAACTTGTTCGGCTCCGGCTGCCTGGCAACCGCACAAGAGTCCAATTAACCATCTGATGCTGCCGAAGGTAAGACCCAAGGTTTGCTTGAAACAAAACACACACACCTCAATATCAGCAGCTCCTGGTGTACTAGGAAGGTCATATGTGAAACTGACTACACACCTGTCTTCTCTAATGAGGGAATACCTTCATCATCCTGAGAACTGTGTTGAGATCCACTGAAACTCCTCCCACAGGATGTCTGATACTCCTGTCATACAGTAACTCATGGTAAAATGGAGTGCACTTTTATTATTAGCCCTACTTTGTTGTTTTCACGCCTTAAGCAGTGTCCCTGAAGTGCAATTCTTTCCTCTGCTACTTCTTCAGTCAGCATTTATTTCCCATGGACCCCCTGCCATCGGATTCCTCTTGCGCTTTGCTCTCGCCTTGCTTTTCCTGGCACGTCAGCACAAATTTCCCGCTCCTTTAGTGTTGCTTATGATTATGTATAGCCCAAAGTGGATTAGGTGGGTTAGTGTGGAGAAGAAGCAGAGCTGAACTCAGGCAGCATTGACAGTGAGCTGATGGAGTGATGGAGGATGGAGCTCCAAATCATGATCACATCCAATTTATGTAGGAATGTGAGCTATAGTTGTTGTAAGAGTGCATCTAATAGTGCTAATTTGCATATCAAAGGCTTTTGTCACCACCTCACAATCGAGGAAAAGTAAGGTAAACACAAACATGTTGCAAAAATGTTCTAGAAAAAAAACCAATCAGGAATCAGCAGGTTATAATATAAGTATAAGTATAAGTATATTTTGTTGTCAGGTGACACCTAGTAGTCATTGTATGCCTCAAACTAGCAAAGCCCTGACTATTAATTATGGTAACTGTGCAGTCTAATTAAGTAGATAATTTGATTATATTCACTTCCACATTCATTGCTTTGGATAATTCCCATAGAAATAGAAGTTTGAGGTCAACAAGAGGTATGATATACTAATAATACACAAAGTGACAGGATGTAGAAAGAAAAAGTAAATGACAAAACAACAACAACAACAAAAAAAACAAATATGGATCCAGATTTTCTTCTTCACCTCACTGTCGTTTTACATCTTTTCTCTCAGGTTTCTCTCTGGAGTTCAAGCAGCAGCATGTTGGTGATCCAGTCAGAAAAATGGACACAGCTGTGCTTGGTGAGTATTCTGTTGTGACATCACAATGTTACAGAAGTTGTGACAGCTCATATTTCAGCTCAGTTTCATACCATCTGTGTGCCTTTCTCCGTGGGCTGAGGCCTTGATACTTTTTCAGTCTTAATATTGAACCTAGAGCTGCTTTATAATCAAACAACACATGGACATCTACTTTTTTTAATATATGGACTTTTAAGAGTTTGGAAAAGTAATTTCCACACTGTTACTTTACTGTTTCTGTTCGGTTGTAAAACATCCTGCCTCTATACATTTTCCCACACCCAACTGAGTTATTCTTGCCACAACTGTTGTGTGTTTATGTAAAAATAGGAAATAAATAATAAGTATCAGTATCAGTATCAGCTTCCTACAATCAGCAAACAGTCTCTGGTGTGATGGAGGTCTTGACAGTCCACAACTGGTCACTGTGCTGTTATTACCTCTATAGCATGAGCAGCAACTCAGAGGCAGTGTGGTGTGAGAGGAGATTATTTAACAGTTCATAAAACCTGCCTCACTGAGCCTCCAGCAGCTGCTGACTCGTCCAAAACTCTTCTATTAGTCTGAGTTTGGGAGGAAACTTTTTTAGTGTCTCATGATGTCTAAATAGTTTCAGAGGCCTAATGGTGAGGAGGGTATAATAAAAGGGATACTAAATGCTATATAAATCTGTAAGCATGAAAATAATTACACAGGCTGAGTTTACCTTTGGTGGAGGCATCAACAGTACCTTACTATTTTCAAGCTAGCATAACACCATGGTACCACTGATTATGTTACCTGGCCTAGGTAGCAATGTTAGCCAGCTAGCTGCTCTAGATGCTGGCTTGTAAAACATTCAAGCTAACATTAACCAACCAGTGGTTCAGCTAGCTAGCTGCTCTAGATGCTGGCTTGTAAAACAATCAAGCTAACATTAACCAATCAGTGGTTCAGCTAGCTAGCTGCTGTAGATGGTGGCTTGTAAAACTATCAAGCTAACATTAACCAAATGAAATTAACCGCTAATGTTAGCAAAAGTGTCCATTTACATTGTACCCTAGTGTGCCTAATGTTCATACAGCAAGAAACGGGTTAGGGTTAGGGTCAAATTCACTGAGGTCTTAGCTTTAGCTAGATGTTAGGCACAGACATGCACTGCCAAAATGTCTTTGAGTGATGTCATGGAGGCTACAGCCAGCATTATATTTAGTCTACAGCACTGATAGACTGACTCCGACTCCCTGGTAATGAGGGAAACGGAGGACAACCTTGTTTTGGCAGTTTCTGTATGTGCCACAACAAAAAAAAAGAGAGGTGGTAGGAGCTGGTGAATGGTGGTGGTGCTAGGATGGTGTTGCCATGGAAATGATGGCAAGGACTCAGGAGAAGTTCTCCTCAGCACCCTACCAGTGCTTTGGCTGCGATAAAATGTCAGTCACAACATCAGTTGAAGGCTACGTCCACACAACATTTTCAATTCCATCATTACTTTAGCTTCATAGTATCTGCTTTCACCACCTGTAGTTGAGGCTAATGAGACCTAATCAGGGATAGGCTACCACTGTTTTTGAACACCCTGCCTACAATACAACCCCCCTTATTTTAGCAAAAGGGGGTGGCTTTTATTTTAGCAGAAAGATGCATTCTAAACTAAATTGTAATGTAGTGCAGACAATATACTGGCTTCTTTTCAGGATGTTCTATCTTGATGATTGATGTCCCTGCCTCGCCTGTTGATCCTGGGTGCCAGGGGGAGTGACAGATGTACCGGCGCAACATTAACCTGACTCCTTCAACATTGTTCTAGCACAAGCAGAGGTCAAACTCATGATGCTTTAGCATCGAGCCGTGATTTAATTATTCCCCTTGATAAAGGGGATGGTAGTTATTCAGCCAAGAGCCTTTGGCGATGAAGCTTAACTGTGAGACAGAGCGCATGCGAGGGACATACTCTCATCCCAAAGTCCATGAAATTCATGGATAAAAGAAATGAAGAAGTCCAATTTCAGATATCAGAGTCATTATCCAGAGCAAAGTTATAATTAAGAGGCACTTTCAGAGAAATGATGGAGCGAACATTATCTGAGTGAGGAGGGGGCTGAATGTTGCTGTGTTTGTGTGGAAATGGGGTGGGGGTAATTATACTTCTCAGGGCTCAGGCTGATAAAGGCCTAAAGGCATTTTTTCTTTTCTTTTTTGGGAGGGGGGGCAGATTGAGGGAAAAGCAAACCCCCACCTCGACACAAGTGCAGTCGGAAAGACATCGCAAGGTCACACAGATAAAGTAAATCTGTTAAAAGATCAAATAGTTCCTGTAGATCGAAAAAAAAAGAAACGTAGAGTCGAGGCAATAGAGGGGACAAATCAAAGTGAAATTGAAAGCAGAGAGGAGAGGCTGAGTGTGTGATGGGGGGGGGGGGGGGTGAAAAAATACCGAAGGTGACAGATGAGATGGAAAAGGTGACGACTCGCTAAAAGGCCATTAAGACTTTCACATGAACACTGCAAACATGTACCTGTCATTTCGCAGCGACGTGTAAGAACAAGAGGATTACTCACCTCATTGGTACATGATTCATCATAATGTCAGCTCAGTGTTGGAGGCATTCCATCCTGAGAGGCTAATTAAAGATTAGTTTCTAACAGACAACGGAGAAAGTTGTTTCCCTGCCTTAGCACTTGATTGAATTTACACCCGAGCACAGATCGAGTTCAAGCAGGAGTGACGGCGCGGTTTCAGGCCGACGGACGCGCCGTTTCTGAAATCTTACTGTGTCCCCCCAAGAAAACAGAGGACAAACTATTTAAAGGAAGGGAAAATTGGATATCCTTCAGGCGGAGGGAGGAGGGGGAACGGTGATTGCAATTCTTGGAGTGGATGCTTAGAAGAAAAAGAAGAAGAAGAAGGGAAAAAAAGAAAGGACAGTGTACCGTATCACATTTAGGGCCAGTCGAAACTCAATCGCTTTCTGCAATGGGACAAGTTTACTTGAAAAGAAAAGGGCTAAAAGTTTCGGGGTCTTGCTGTAATTGGACACAACTTCACATCCAACTGCAGAACTGCAGTGGCATTCTAAACCCTTACCTCCATTTGGACATGCCACCGCAAATAACCAATACACAGGTTTGTTTGGCCTCAGCGTGAACTGGAATCCGTCTTATCCTGACTGTAATCTCTTCCTCCTTGGAAGACGAATTGGAAACGCAAGTACGTGTGATCCGCCTCTAGATTTGTCACACATGCTATTAATGGCAATTGCAATTATCCCAACAGATTTATAGATGATAAAATTATGACCTGCATTGGCATGTTTTCATCCAAAGCTATCAGAATGAATGTTCTAGTTGAACATCATGTTGATTTAAAGCAGATTTGTTAAAAAAAAGAAAAGAAAAGATTCCTTTAGGAGTCCAAACTTGTTGATCTCCGATCACCAGGGATGTGATTTAGCTTCATTCTGGTCACAGGCATAGTATGTCCCTTCTTTCACAGTTAAAATTACAAACATCAAATACCATGGTCATGAATTATTGCTACTCGGCAAAACCTTGAAGCGAGTTACAAGGCTGTGTGTGTGTGTGCTGTGTTTTCAGTCTGATTAAAAATTTATCTTTTGTTCCAAAAATAAAGCTGAAAATCCATCTCTGAATTGGGAGAAGAAGAAAAAAAAAGACAGTGGGGCTTCAGCGTCATAATTTATTCGCCCCGAAACCGACTCTCATCTCACCTTTTTGCTCCGTGTCGATAGGACGTTACACGCCACTACTGCACACCGCTCCAGGATTTCCTTACAAATCCAATCAATAATAGACTCGAGCTTGATATGAGCTCGCTCTGTTCTTTGCTTCACACCTGATCTTCAAGATCGGCTCCCAGTATATTTGGCATTTTGGTGTAACACAGGCATAGACCAAAAGAAAATCCACTCCTGTGCCCTCTGGGCTCAGAACAATGTCGGTTAACTTTTGCCGTTTCTCCATAGCTAATTGCTAATTTTACTATTACAGTAGTACTGTATAGCATACATTTATTTACTTACCAGTCTGAATTAAATGGAAGTATGCAAGTTAATCATCAATCTTCATTCCTTAACTATCTCCAGCAACAGTGAAATGCAAATATTTTTCCATATTCTGCTTCAGTTAGCATGCTAACTAGCTGGAACTAGCCCACCCATCTTGTTAATACCACTTAACATCAGCTAATCAGAGGGCATGTGCAGCTCTTGACTTATTTAAAGACACTATCCATCTAATCCCACTCAGGGTAGAGTGTCATAGTGGGTTTTTGCCATTGCTGCAAAGCTAATGTTAGCATTAGCAGCCAGACTGGAACAACTCTGTGAGTTCAGTTTCAAACGTTTTGCCTTTTCTCACCACCAAACTATCTCCAGACTAATTTTAACTCTTGTTTTTCTTCTATTTATTTTTATTCAGGTGAAGATAGCATGCTAACCAGCTAGCCCTGGCCTGCCCCATCTCATTGATACTTTGCGTTGAAGATGAAGCAATAGCACTGATCAAAGGGTAAGTTGTAACTTTTGTCTTGCCACAGAAACCATCACCACCAGCCTCAGTAATGGATTTATCAATATTAAAGGAATACTCCAGGATTTTAATTAGTCAAATGAACATTATTTGCATATAACAAATTTGTCTCAGTGTTTTAGTCAGTATGTATTTAACAACTTCTGTCCTTAGATGCTCAAGTCGGATTAGAAATGGATGAGGGGTCCCTTGGTGACTAATTTTGGCCAGCATGGGAGTGTAAAATCTCAAAGAGCCCAAATTTTCCCGACAAGCTCGTATTTTCAAAGTTAACCCAGTGGCAGCAAGTAGGCAGCACTGTAAAAAAAAAAAAAAAAAACATGCATGATCTAAGAGTTTCAAAGTATAGCCAACCTGGTGCCAGTAGCCTGGTTCCACACCTCCTCATCACATCAGCCTTGTTCCACATCATCAATCATTTCGGCTTTGCAGGTGCACCATATATAAGGGAATAAGATTTTTTTTATAGGTGCATCTTCTGCGTATGTATGTCAGACAGTTGCTTGAAGCTATGAGAGTATAATCAGAGCTATGGTTGATTTAACAACACTTAAACACCCAAATTCATCTAATCACCATGAAAAACAAACCACAACTGCGGCTTCTGATATTGGTTGGCTCAGATCTTTAATATCATATGATCATGTTATTGTATTCACACTGATTTACAAATATGTCAGTCCCTGAAATCCAATAGTCCTTCCAGGGATGAGAGATTTGTCTTGCTACAGGTAGGATTTGTTTTCTGTCGTGACTGAATCTTATTTATAATGAACCGACATGTTTTGTGTCCCATTTGCCGCTGTCACATTTCTGCGGTGTGTTTAATTTTCACTGGGGATCCTTTTCCCCTGCATTACACATAACACACATAACAACATTTCATGCTTGTATGCTGCAGGGCTGGCAAGTCTCTTGGGAGACAGATGCCATGTCCTGACTAATTTGAACAACATACAACCTGATTATAAACAAGGAGTGGGGGGGGGCGTGCCGTGAGGCATTCTGTTTTCAATTTCTATGTGCAATCGCAGTATCAGAGCGAACGGCGGGTGCCCTCGGAGCACAGTCTAAAGAGTGATCAATACTAAGAGAGACATCCACAGAGTGACATTAGCCATTCCAGTGTTTTTGTTTGGGCCCCTGGTCAAAGTGGGATGCTCTCTTGATAATTCCATTGATCACAGTTGGTCCTGGAAATGCTGAGCAGGGAAGCCTGTATAATTAGCTCCAACAGTCGTTAGAAGTGGCCTTAAACACCAAGAGCATTTTACAGACCCCTCAAGAGTCTGTGCAACTTATTGAAATGCAAACAGCGGGGTAGTTCACATATCATTTCCTCACAGCGCTGCTGCAGTGTTCAGGCTTAGATAAAGGCATCGCTAGTTTGTTTGAGTAGTTCTTAATACCACATTTTTGCTACTGCTGTCGCTAGCTAACAACAGCATTATCAGCTGATCAGTCCGCAAGATGTTCAGCATCAAACTCCATTCAATTACTTGCCGGCAGCTGTCTCTAGAAAGATAGCAATGCTAATGTTGACTGTGGTTTTTCTGTCATCTCTTTGATTCTATTGAAGCTAACAGGTTAGCCCGTTTAGCCTAGGCCTTGTCGTCATAGATACGTACTGCAGTCCATTACTGGTCAGTTATTTACGGTGAAAATTTTCTCTTCTTTGTTTTGTTGTCGTTCACCACTCTCTTTCCATAACACACAGACTTAATGCTAAGATCACTAGAGGTCGCGTGACAATAACATCTAACGCTCCAAGCTCATTTTTTTGTGGTTTTTGTAAACAGTGGTACTCCAGGCCCGATAGCTTTGAGGAATCATGAATATTAGCCTTTGATTTATAATGATTGAATACTATGGAATACGTTTCCTATATGGATACTGTTACCGCACTATAAGTTTTTTTTTTTACCACAGTATTTGATATGGATTCCGACGGATAATTTGTACTTTCTAAATGCATATTGATTTTTAAGAAGCCCTTTGTTGCTATGGAGCCGCAATATACACTGTGGGTACATGACTCCACAGGATATAAAGGCACCAAGCCGACTGTTATCTGCTCAGAAAAACAAACATCATGATACAAATTATTCATTACATTTAGTTTGTCATTAGCAGTGATAAGAGAAATACTTTCACTTTTTAATGAGATGCTTTTTTTCCTCTTGTATCATCTTAAGTTGCTCTACAGCCATTGTCACTTCAGCTGCAAGGACATTTATCAGAAAATTATTTTAAACATCCCATAATTGAATAATTAATAAATTATCCAAAGTTACATTCAGCCAGCAACAGATAAACTGACATTAAAACACCTTATTGTGTAATGCATTTGTCCTCATAAGCTGCCATTATTTTCTTTTCCCATATTTTATTTTGAAGTGTTAATTCATGTGAAATATATATTTTGGTCCTGATCCTCTCTTCTGATTGGTTTACTGTTTCAGATTTCAATTGAACACAGAAGTCCTGCAGTGACTCTTTCGTTGTGACATCACAAAGGTCAGTCCATCATATTTCTGAATACAGCAGCATTCCTCTATTGATTGATTGATAGCTTGAATATGTCAGTATCAATTATCGAACTTGTTATTATGAAAACCTAATTCAGTACATTGAGGCAGAGCCAGCAGTGGTGTACAGCTCTCTGTCGCAACACGCTTTACAATATGAGATGATTAAATTCAGTGTTTCTCTTTTTAAACTGCACTAACACAGCAGCTCCTGTGGCTGTGATATATGACGGCCCCTGGCAGGCTCCCCAGGCTCTGCTGGCTCTCAGACACCACCCCAGTCTGCCTGTTATTATTTAGTAACTTACAAAAGTTCATATTGAGTTGCTCAAGTTTACAACTTGTGCGTATTTCATTTACGCTGGAGAGTCTGCAGAACTCGTCAGTTTAATTTTCACTGCCGAAGAACGGGGTTTGGTTCGTGACACCTCAAGATGATTACAGAAGCACAGATACAATATCATTACAGTATATATGCCTATTGGTGGATTCCCATCAGCTTCACACTATTGGACAGTTCTGCAGTCGTAGCTCTGCTGGGAAATAAAGTGGTTGGACCATATCATCTTTCCCCTTTAGAAAAGAATAGAATATTTACCAATTTAAGGTTGATATCGACATTTTTCATTTGTTTTATTTTGAAGTCATAATCCCTGACAAGATATATTTGTGGTCTTTAGAACCAAAATCCAACTCTGGCTTCTCTTAGGAGATCTAGCAAAAGTGCTACTGTGGCCCTGAGTCACAATAGGTTGATGGGCTGGTGGGTTAACCAATCAGAACGGAGGCTCTGAGTCTTCTCTTGGCTTGTTTGATTGACTGTTTGATCTATAATCCAATCAGATTTCAGATAAGAGAAACCAAATTCTGTAATGTTGTGTTGTGACATCACAAAGTTCAGGAAGTCCTGACAGCTCATTTTATGACTCAGAAATCCACACAGCCTGCATTCAGAAACTATGTAGACTCAGCACTTTGATACTTTCACTGTATTAATATAAAACCTGGACCTCATTTATAACCAAAGAAGACATGGAAATATCACTTTGCGCAACATGGGACCTTTAAAGCTTTTTAATACATGGGTGCCCACTGGGATTCTCTCACTAAAAGAGATTTACCAGAACCAGTATTCAGTCAAACTGCACGAGCGTACACGAAGATGCTTAAGCAAAACACTTGAAACATAAATGTCAGGCTTGTTATTCTCATTTACCAGTTCACGTAGCGCAGCACTGAGTCAACCCAACGCAACAGCCACGACAATGTAACTGTTACTTTTGCTCTTTTAAACATCAACTGGTTGCTGCTAGAAGACGACCATTCACATTCACTCACAGGTCTCTACCTCAGCAAACCGGCATCATCTTGCCACGTTCATCAAATTCATCAAATTCTACAGTGATCAGTTCATTCATTTAGAATATATTGTGCAAAAATATCATTATATGCATAAAGGTACCAGATCCTCAGGGACTCCAAAATGTCACTTCTGCACATTAAGCCATTTTTAGATGTAGATTATATAATATTACTGCCTTCATTTATCTCTTAATGCTTTTTATGATTCAGACATAAGAGTCTTTTGTGTTAATGTACCTTGCAGCTTTACTCAGATGTGATGGATCTTTTAGGGAAATTCATTAATGACCATTATGATCCACTGATATAGTTTCAGATCTGTATCTGTAACTGACTACCGCACTTGAATTTACATTTGAACATATTGAAATCTGGGTCAGCACCTTCAACTGACCAATCCATCAATCTTATAATCAGAAGTCGCAAGTTCTCATTTGCATAATCAGCCATTATGAATGTAATTCCCAAGATTTTGAACTTGGAGTATTCACATCCAGGTAGTAGGTTAAGCGACAGGTCTTAATCCTCCAGTCAGAAACAAGCCTGAGTGATGACACTCATGGGGTGAGGATTGCTTTGTGTTGTGGCCAAGACCAGCTAACTGCTATTACAGAATCAATGGGCAATCTGAATTCTTGCATTCAAATACACAATAGAAGTCATATATCAAATGTAATGATGTTTTTTCTGTGGGTAATTAGATGTGAGTTTTGACTGTCTCATCCAAAGAGCAAATTGACTGAGTCACATCTTAAGTGTCTTCTTCACCTTGTGTGATGCTGCTGCACCCTCAGCAATCACTGAGACAGAACGACTGCACGTTCGCAGCGCGAGTCAAGCACCGCTGTCGAGCTCTCTCGTTTTCGCCCCTCAGCCAAAAGCGCAATCCAACGAGAGCTTTTTTTTTTTCAATGTAGTTCAAGAGTCGTCGGGGAGTGTTGACACTCTGCTTGCTCTGTGTCAGGGCAAGCAGAATGCAGATGCCCTTTCCTTCACTTATTCCTATTCCCCCGAGAATCCAACCTGAAAAGGTTAGGTCACCGTTGCGTAAAAGTCAAACCGCCACTCACTGCTGTAGTTTTCCTTAAAAAGTGGCATTTGGCTTGACATGATTTTGTTTTACTCTGCCAGTTGATATATTACCATTTCTCCAGTGTGTGAGTGTGTGTGTTTGAGTTTTTCCTCCACACTGACCTGAAAACCTTGTTGTTAACAACTGAACAATTTGCGATATATTCTGTGTTTCCAGAGGACAATTTGCTCTCTAATTAGCTGCCACTCACTGCGTTTAAACTTGAGAACAAGAGTGTCAGCGCGCTTCGTTTTTTTCTCCAGTGCAGACACTGTGTAAAACTTAATTCTGCTTTCACACCACATGGTGTAGCAGGAAGGAGGAGAAAGACGGAGGGATGAGAGGTGATGCCTCCAAGGCCGGCTGCAGTTGCAGTAGCGCTGACCTGGTGTTTGCATTTCAAGACAAGTATTTTTGGATGAGTCAGAAGATGAGACTGAGTTAATTAGCGACTGCTAACGGCCCTGGAGAGCCTTGGTGGAGATTACACAGGCTCCTCTCGCAGCAGGGGGCTGCTACCCTGCTTTGGAATGGAACTACATATCAAGATTTTAAATCAAGGACCAATTAAAAAAAAAAAAAAAAAAAAGTAAATTTTTTCACTTTTGAGTTCAGAACTATTGTAATGTTTACCTGGATACACAGATTTGTTAGCTACAAGTTGAATGTCTGCATTTGACATATTGTTTGTCTTTGCTTGGAGTATATTATTATATGTAATATAGGGACTGCCCTGAGTAGTTGCCATGGGCAACAGAGGGAGCAGTTGGTGGATATTGGACATATATTTGGTGACAGTCAAGTGTTAGCTAAAAAAAAAAAATAGAAGCTACTACCTGAATGTTTTGTTTGCAGCTTGCTAGTAAAAAAAAGGCTAGCTGCAGCTAATATTAGCTTGGATGTTACTTCCTGTTTGGCCTTAATGTACACCTATGGGAGGTCATGCTTTCCCTACACATGCCACATATCACTCAACTGGGTGAAGGTGAGTTAGCATCCTGTGATTCATTGAGGTAACATTAGCTTAAATGCTGAATTACAACTTGTTAGCATGACGTCTGGATATGTTCATTAGTTATTCCCATACACCTGTACCTTATTACACTCATTGTGTCCCTGCTGTATAAACTTGATCAGGACCCTGAAATTGAAGCACTAGTCATCATACTGAAATATTTAAGTATGTGCTTTTCAAATTAAAACTATTTGACTGATGAATTGAGCCCTTTAAGGCCTCACTTGTGTCTTTTTTAGTATCATTTATTTCAAATTTAGAAGAAATTTTAGCCCATCAGAGAAATTCCTCTCCACACTGGCAGTGGAAAGAAATGAAAGTCAACCTGACTTCCTTATTTGCAGCTTCTCCTTCAGTGTAGCAGCTGTAGAGATGTTGCCTCAACATTTATTTTGAAATGAGAGGCCTTTTAAACGCAGCTCAAGGTTTTTGCACCCTCATCCATTCAGCCAGGTTGCAAAGAATGGCTGCTACTTCCTCCTTCAAAGCGGTTCAGACACGCAATATGCTTAAATTTGACTGTTACCCATCTGATACATAGTTGTGTCCTCTGAGAGAGGTTGGGGATCTTAGAGAGGCTGCTGGAGCCGTGCAGTACCGCCTGCTGTCATGTGGGGGAGCAGTTGCTCTGCAGCTGCAGCTCCTGGATCTTCTTGTTATTCAGATCTCTAACACAATCCAAAGAACCTTGCTCTGAAATAGATGTGCTTTAGTCCCGTCAGCCGCTGTAATACAATCACTTACCTAAGAGATGTTACCGATATCCATCTTTGCAGTAGATAGGAGGCAGATTTGGCAGCCGACATAAAATACCCCGTGGTCGCTGTTGCTATAGCAATCCTCCACATATACAGCCGGACCCCTGCATGCTGGCAGAGCACACCTTGTCAAGGTGGATGGATTTGCAAACGGCAAAATAGATGTTGTGTGTGAAAGAGGGCGGTCACAGCTGGTGGAGGGACGGCTGCTGCTGCATTGTGCTTATGCTCCTGTAAAAGAGGTCATCGTTCTTTTTTGTTTCCAGCCTTCTATTTTCAGGCTTTTTCCCTCCGCGCTGATCGGGGTAGTTATCACCCAGGGATTATCCAGCAACTTGATCCATTATTCATGACTTAGCAAAAGTAATAACACTTCCTCCTGGGGGCAGAGCAACCACTTCCTCTTTTTTTTGGAGGGGGGGGGTGTTTATATTCCCACAGGTCTCCATTATGAGCTATGAACCATTATACAGTGTAAAGTGTAAAGGTCGGAGGATCTGTGTGGTGTGATAAAGTATGTTCCAGCTGTTTGCTGCTGGGCTCTGGTGGCGAGCGCTCTGGTTAGCTGTTCGTTCAGGCGCACGTATAGAGTGCCTATTTGCTGTGCGCCGTGGTGTGAAACAGGCTTTTACACGCTCAGGTGTGATGCCCTCCCCCATTTCAGACATCCTCTGGTATAACACCGGAGAGCCAGGAGACCAAAGGTAGAGCGGGGAGTCTCATCAAATCAGACCAATTCATCAGGCTGATGCATATGCACCGAGAGAAATATGAATCTGACGCTCAGGACTAGACGGGCCGTCTGTGGGGTGTTCCAGCTATAATGTCATCTGTGGTTTCGGAGCTTTGTCAACTCCGACAATCACGGTGACGTCTGCAGGGTGAGCTCAGGCTGGGTTTGGGGAAAACACATTTAGCAGTGAAAGATGGTAGGGTCTAATAAAGCCGATTGCATTATGGGAACTCTAGGACTTAATGATTTTGGACTCTCAACTGAAAGTCAGAATATCACATTTGATTTTTGGAGTGCAATACAAGCTTTGTGTAGCAACCCTTTAACCTGAACTGATACTCGAGTAGGGATGAATTTGTCGGGCTGTCATTTGACTTAACGACTCTTACCAGCATCAGTTCTTCTTTAAAGACCGGATCAACTAAAATTTGTGTGTAAGAAGACCGTCATGCCTTAAAAGGGGACTTGAACTTTTGAGCTAGTTTTTGTCTGTGTCTATTTGGTACTTTAAATCAGTTGAAATCAAAACTAGACTCAGGGGACTGTGATGAATCAGGTGGTTTTAGGTGTACCAGGTGTACCTGGTCCATCCATAGGGCTTAGAAACAAAATCCTCTGGAACTAAAATATACATTACCTTTACTACCACTTCTAGCCATCCAATCAAACTGTCAGCATTCTCAGCATTCAGGTTGCATCCTTGGCGATGTACAAGGAATAAGAATGAAAACGATAATGGCGACATCCCAATTCCTGCAAGAGGACGCGTTGATGAGTACATAACCCCCAAAGACCGCAATGACCTCAAAGGTCGAACTAGAATAACATGGTGTGGTCTTTGGAGGATATCCCATTTTTTCCTCAGCTGCTGTTTTATTTGTGGAGTCCGCCTTATTGTCTCTTGGAAAAGTGATTTATCACGGGTGTGCAATGGATATTAGGATAGGTCGGGCCCCGAAGGATCCACCAGTTGGATGGTTGGACGTTTGAAGAAACCTTTGAAATGAGACGACTACTGGGAAACCTTTGGTCATCAATGTAATCTGATTTTAGGGGAATTTGATGATGTCATCTTACACTCTGGTGGATATTTAAATGATATTAGCTGACATTTTGCAACCAAAACAACTAGCTGATTATCAGAGCCATAACAGGAAGGAGATTATCATCCTCAAAAGCCCCTTAGAGACATCTGAGATGCTGGGAATCAGTTGAAAAGCTCTGGAGTGATGTGTTTAAAAGCAGCTCCCAGGTGTTGATGCAAAAGAAAGTCTCAGAGCAGTAAATGGCTGACAAATCCGCTCGCTGGATAAACAGCTCTGAAAACTCACACCTCCACTGACGTTGTCTAGCAGAGGTTTGAGCTGCAGGCCGATGGGAGGTGGGCAGGATCTGAAGGATGTCCTGCATCTTCCCACCGCCCCCCCAGCTAAAAGCCAGTCTGGGGGAGTAATGAGCCACATTAACAGCGGCTGCAGATAAAACAGACGGTTTTAGATTCCTATCTCTTTGAGGAGGTCCAGGAGGAGTGTCAAGCCGCTGATCTCAGATGCAAGATAAAGCTCCAGGCTTTCTGATTAGGAGGTGGGAGTTGTGTTTTTGATTGTGGTGAGGGCAGTTTCCTCCAATCTCTAATGGAGTTTGATCATCTCTGACCTCGGGAACCTTGAACCTGTAGCTTGGTGGTCAATTTTCCGTCTTCCTGTTGATACTTGAAATTTTCAGGTGAATTCTTTGACCACTGGAAGGTCGTAACCTGCCTACCAGTGGTATCACATCAAGAAACGCTGCAATGCACCAACGTAGGCCAGGAAGAGGATACACTGGAAAGGAAACAGTGAATGGCAAGAATTATTTGTTTCAGGTGTATGCTTAGAAGCTTTTCCAGATTTTAAAGGCCTCCCTTGTATAAAGGTAGATGTCCATGTCTTTTGTGATTATAAAACATGTCTAGATTCCATATTAATATGAATCTATAATAAGATGATTAAAGTATCAAAGCGAAATGCACAGAAACTGAGCCTTAAAACAAAACGTAAGAACTTCCTGGACTTTGTGATGTCACAACAACCAATCCAGCTGGACTGGCCTTGCAGGAGTGTTTAGTTGAACCCGTGTGTACTTTTACTGTCCCTTTGACCTGTTATTATAATAAAATATATAAATACATCTTAGAGATCAACACTTTACACACGGAAAAAATGTAACATGGGACTTTAAATTTAACATATGTGATTTTCAACTTCCATATGTTTCTCTACGACGAGAATCTCTGTCTCCAATAGCAACGCCCTGCACTTTAAACCACTATTAATTTAACTCTAACACTTCCTACACTAGAAAAAACAATGATTGGGAACATATCCGATAAATATGAAAGGCTCGAACATACATATTTGCCCATTACCCTTATTCAATTAATTCCACATTAACTTTATGCTCTGCGCTGCCTGAATGGTCAACAAGGTCACACTCGGCAGCATACACTTCAACCGTAATGACACATTAACCACCGTGGTCACAGTTTTAATCAACCATGGGTTATGATGATATACAATTATGTATGGACTGGGGCCTGCGAACAGATCTAGAGATTTTAATTGCGGCACCGCATGCTCTCATTAGCAGAGAGCTTCACTCCCACACATGATCTGTATGCACACAGTCATGTTATTGAGTTGGAGGAAAGGTGACACTAGCATGCTAATTAGCGAAGGGAATGTGCTCTTTAAACTATTATTGATGTTTTAGTAATCGTTGCCGCGCTTTGATTTCGTTCCTTGTCAAAAAACGCTGCCGAGGAAGTTTTTTCCTTCCCTCCCACCAAACGCAGACAAATCCCAGCGAGCGATGATCGAAGCTTTAATTTATGCAAACTGCACCGTCGGCCTCTCTTAATTACCTCAATTCCAACATGAACTTCTACTCGCCGTGTTATAATCTTTCCCTCATTGTTCTGCGCCAACATCCTTGCACACAGGGAGAGACACAGTCTGATATTCAAGCAGCAGAAAGACAAGTGCGACGCTCATGTTTTTCCCCTTCAGGCCTCGTGTCCCCAGTGGATCATGCAAATAGCAGACATAAAGAAAAACTGACAGTGAGGAATCACAGGGCAGCGTGAATAGAAGGCCTGCAGGGCTTCTACGTATCAATAATGAGGGATGAGCTGCAGCTCTCACATGTTTGGGCTCCGTCTCCGGGGATTGGTTCAGAGGGTGGATGCTGGTGCCCCTCAGCAGGCCTCGCACAAAGCCTCAGGTTTTCACGCGGGATGCCAGGGCTTACGATCCACTGCGTCTCTCTCTCCGCTTGGCATTTGACAAAAGCCGATGCGCCGCGCAGTCTGACAGAATGAGAAAACGTACAGGCCAAGGATTTTAATGGTATGTTCAGGATTATAGAGACAGCCTCTTCCCAGGCGATACGATTCTGTCTGTGTATTTCTGTTTCCTGCCAATAGTATATGCTGAGATACAGCGAGTGCAGTGTTCTCTAGCTTTCACACTCTGATGCATTACTCAACGTAAGTGTTCACACTAAGTGACCTTTAGAAAATGTGTTAATACGTTATGTTGGTGTGATGTACTGCTCTCCATCATCGTTTCACATCGTCAGCTACTGAAGGGAGAAAATTCTCCTGGTTGTGTTGATGCGGCATGAGCATCACACACCTTCTGATGGGGAACGAAAGGCGATAAATCACATTTGTTGTGCTCTTTAACAGCACAATCCACAGCTGTCCAACTCTATACATCCTTTGGAACTCATGAGTTTCCACTTTTCAAAATTAAAGTCCCATATTTGACTCTTTTTAAGGGTTTTATTTTGAAGTTTTGATGGTTTTGACAATTATGGCTTTGAGTCCTTTTGATTCTGGCTAAAAAAAAAAAGGTAAACAAATCCTGCATGAATGGATGGTGGGTCTAGGTTGATGTGTTGCTCTGACATCACAAAGTTCAGGAAGTCCTTACAGCTTCCTTTTAAGGCTTGATTTCTGAATATGGTCAGTGTGGATTTCTCTGTGGAGTCAGGCTTTGATACTTTTTTTTAGCATCAATACAGAAGCTAGACATTCTTTATAATCAAAAACAACATGGAGATCTACCTTTATACTCTATAGGACCTTTACGCATAGTCCTATTTTACAGAAATAACAACCACATCTGTCTGGAAACTTTTCTCTTTTATGGGTTGGGCTAACTTGTCCCATCCACAATGCTTTCTGTCTCCCTCACAATAGGAAATCCTGTAACCACTGGCACTTTCTTCCCTCCATGTCACTCTATTGACACTGAAAGGCAGACCTGACATGTGACACGCTGTGCCGAAATAGGAAAACAGGGCCTGTTTGTGTAAATATGATGGCATCAGTCTCTCGACGTTGGCAGACAGAATTATTTCCCCGCAGTAAACAAGGTGAAACAGAGCAGGCGGAGTGAACTTGTCACAGGGATCGGATGCCACTGGGCTGGCAGCAGAACGGCCCGCAGACACGGGGTGCTTTCTGTTCAACACACTGCTGACTCCATCACTTCTGTCTCTGCGGAGTGCTGTACCTGTGCATAGGTGGAATTGATACCAGTAACCAGGAAAGCTCATTAAAGGCTTTAAGTGATTACACCTGAATGTTGGCTTAGCAGATGTGTAAATATTGTTTTCAGGGGAGCTGTCTTGTATTGAATAACACAGAATAAAGACATTAATGGTCTGTTCTCTGCAGTAGAGTTAGAGGACGCCCTTGAACCCCAGCTCATGTATCTGTGCACAGCAACTGAGCTTCCAGGTTTATTGCCGTTGCATTGAATGAGAAATGAAACTCATTGACGCTGCCAGACAAAAGGTTTGGAGAGCCCCCCTCCTCCCATTTTCCCAGCCCAGCTCAAACACGTTGAGTAAAATGGTACAAAAGTGAAGCACCAAGGTGAGGGTGCTCCAATACTTCTCCTGCAAGCACAGATAGCAAAATAGAACTTGATATACTTGGAGCTTTGGCCTATTTTGTTCCATATTTGGGCAAATTCCATATGACTGACAGTCAAATGTTCTGTATGCCAAAATTGGTCCAGATGTGGAAGTGGCATCAGGCAGTCATATTGTTTATGGCCCCAGGAACCAGACCCAACCTAGGCTGGAAGCAACCATGCATGTTACCCAGGTATAGGCCGGATTTGTGTTGCTACCAAGGCTGGAAGAGGGGAATTATACATTTTAATTTTGGTTCAGTGTAGTGTTTGTCTGTATCTGTGGACTTTAATCCAGTTTGAAGTCAGTTTTTAGACCTCATTTTAACCTCAGTTTAACCAGTGGAGAATCAGACGTTTGGAACTGCAAAAGAGAAACGCTGATTTTTTAAAGTGAAACTGCTTTATTCAGTGTTTCTATTGGCTTTAATGGCATGTTAAGCGGAGGTGGATAATTCAGATCCAGGTATAAAACCCCTTAATATCTGGATTAGTTACCATAGAAACAAAGTGAGCAGGCCTTAGTGTTAGGAGACATCTACAGACCATTGAGCACCAGGTAAAACTTCTCAAACCACTGACCAAAGAGTTCAAACCAGGAGAAGCTGGTGGAAACGTTGATGAAGACAACAACTCCCATGATTCCGTACTGCTCTATGCTGTCTATTGTTACAGTTTTGAAAGCAGCCGAAAACACCACATAGTCCTTTAAGGCTTTCGTCAGTGTGTTGTCGTTAAGGTCCGGCAATTGATATTTAAGCAGACAACCATTATAGTTCACAATGCATTGATGTTACAGCAACTCTCTTTGGTCCTGTGGTAAAGTCCAAACATATTTTATATTTATACTCAAATTCTATTCACATATGAACCAATGATGTCTTGTTCCTCATAAGACAGCTGAAGACAGAATCTCCCCGCTACTCTGCTGCGAATTCTTATCACAAGCTCTTGCTAAACATTTCCGCGGGCTTTCTCAGAGAGCTCCGTCGCTCACGCTGTGTTTTTATCAAGAATCCACTTTCTTTTTACGTAATATATGCAAATTGACGGCCACGCATCAGAAATGTGTATAATTGCCGAATTCATGTAATAAGTGTTATATCTCTTCGGACCTTTGGTAAAATGTCTGGCGTTTCTTTTAAAAACAACATCATTTAAGTGTCCAAATTCATTTAGAAATGTTCTATTAAAGAGGCTGAGTTTTACTGTGGGCCTTTGTGTTCCCTAATTCATTAATAAATAGACCTCCTGTGTTTCTGGCAGGATTTAATGTGGAATATATTTTTTCCCGCTCTCTGTATCTAAACTCTCCATGAAAATGAGAATTCTTGGAGATAAAGAAAGCATAATAATTCAGCTCCAGCTGTTAATTACAATGTGTGTAATGACTTCCTCCAGCCTCTTTTCGCTTCAGCCCTGCCTGCCTGCACAGAGCTGCAGTGTCCAAGGAGGTTTGTCCTAGATTCTCTGAATCCAACACAAAGCAGTCCTCATAAACATTAGTACACAGACCTTTTGTGTTCACCAGTAATCGCCATTAGGTATAATAAAAGGCAGGTCAATCAAAAACCTGTAACTACTCTTTCTCATTTCATTCCATACAATAATACAACAAATGAAATTCTCTTTCCAGAGTGTAGTATCTGATCTCTGCTTGAGACCAAAGGCTCCAGGCTATGTAGGTGCAGAGGGCAAAACAATCTTTGTTTGTAGATAAACCGCATGTGGGCTGCAAGACTTTATCAAACAAGACCTGGTGTAATATTTTAACTTTTGATGTCCATAAAAATATACATTTTTGATATTAGGAGCCAACTAGAGTTAATACCTTCACTGCTCAGGCCTAAGGCGACTTTCTCACTCTGAAGAACATCGAGGAACACAACGGACAGCAGCCCCAACAGAACTGATTCATCAAAAAAAGCTCACTAACTTACTTAAACAATAAGCTGTTGATATATTATTTGGCCACAATAGTGATCGATTGAATCAATCAATCAGTCAAGCAGTAAATCATTTTATAGTGCAGCACAGCATGGCATGGTCTGGTCTGGTTGGGAACCACCATTTAAAAGTTATTGCCGTTTTCTCCGGTGCCATCAGCAACTGCCAGCTACAACTCAATATATTTTATCCTTGGTGTCTCTTAAACTAGATTTACATGCCACAGCGTTCCAAAATATTACCTTACTTTTCTTAAACTGGACCAATAAGAAGAGGTGAACCTGCCAGAACAACAACCTTCTGCCAGTGTCTTGCATCTTTCTAACCCGAACCCTTACCTTAAATCTCAGCTGTAAGGGTCACCTGGTGATACATAACCCACATTGATCACTTTGCATTGTTTTCTTTCATTGTGTGCTGTGCATGCAAAGTTCTAGTTACTCACTTTGGCAAGTATTTTCTTAAAGACACACTTTGATGTTAGTGTATACTGTATAAGGCCATATATTTTTCGGCCCTAGTGGAAGTAGAAATACTAAAATACCTAAAACAAGTTATTCTGGGGCCTAACCATAACCTTTAAAGACTAAAACGTTATCACTCAACCCAGCAATGGGCTTAGGGCGTAGGGTTAGCTAGGGTTAGCTTGATGTAGAAATGCATACATGGTATATCATGGCTGGAGAGTGCAGTACAGTGCCAAAAGTGAAAAAACACTTTGCTCTCTGCTGCCTCAGAATAGTTTGTTTCAGTGTTGAGCATTACAGAGCTGCAGCAGCTCTCTCCCACAGCTACACTAGAAATTGCTGTGGTAGAGACGGGTCATTCCATCTGCAGTGCTCCAGCACTCAGAGTGGCTCAGTACTGGGAGAGACCCAGGCCACTCACATAAAACGAGAAGCCGGTGTCAAGTTTAAGTGGCCCGGTTTAAAGTTAAGGTCGATGCAGCACATTGCGAAATTACCTCCTCTCTGAACGGGCAGCACATGCTGTCATGCCACTTACAAGTTAGCGGGAGAAGAAGCTGCTCAAACATCTTTCCAAAGTCTGGGTATTAAAGGGTCATGACATCCCGCACTTCCAAGGCCAGGAGCACTCTTTGACTAAAGTGGGAGATAGATTAGACGCCCGGACAGCCAGAAAGAAAAAGAGCCAAGTCAGTCATGGAGGGACTCCTGGGAGAGAAGATTGTATTGATTTCAGCTTCCCTCCCACATGACTGGCACAAACCACAGAGAAACACTATTGTATGTCAGTGATATGTCAGGGTGCAGCAAGGATTGTAAATATTGTGAGCTGTTTAACCTTGGACCTCAATTTATTCTGAAATCACACCGGTTTTACTGCTTTTTACATTATGATTCATCTTGGGACAATAACAATTTTGCTATAAGGTTCTTTGATAACATCCATTTTTTTTATTCAGGAAACAATAAGACTCAAATCATATAAAGGATCAAATATGATGATTGGGTATTGTCAGATGTCCGCCAAGCCTTTTAGAGCCAAGATGACAGAGCAGCAGTCAGTCCCAACCAGCCACCTGCCACAGAGCTTTAGTTTGAAAGGTAGCTTTTTTTTTCTTTCTGTTCAATTTTCATCATGTTTTTATTGGACAGGAAGCTCAGATGATGTATTTTGATTCGGTTACCTTTGGGCAAGTTTTATTGCTGTTTTGTTTTCAGGTAGACTTTGTTTTGTCAGTTATTTGGCCTTTGTCCATGCTGAAGCTATAAGTCATTCTCTTCAGTAAATAAAGACACCGGTTTGATAAATCTTGCAATATGTTATTTGTTGGTACGTGGGACCTGGGGGAAGATGGAGTATTCCTTGTGTGTCATGGCTCCCGCTAGACGGGCGAGACAAAACATCATTATTTGTATTTGCTTTTCATGTATACATTGACTATCTTTTGTTGGTTTGGGGGGTTTGTCCAAAACAAAAGAAGTGTGTTAAAGGACAGGGAGTGATACAAGTTTGAACGGGGGGTATGACCTCTGTGCAGTTTTGAGGGGATGAATTGTGTTCACTGAGAAGGATCCTCATGGCTGAAGTGTTGACAGCTAAGCTAATTAGTGATATAAGCTAATTAGCGATAGCTAGCTGGCATTAGCCTCTAGTAAATGGTAATGGATTGCACATGTCTTATCGACCACTCAAAGGTCTATACGCCACAGGCTACATTCACACATCCGTACAGTTTTTTTATACAGTGATAAATGAGGGACAATTGAGGTTCAATGTCTTGCCAAAGGACTCTTCAGCATTCTAGGGACAGAACCACCGACTATCCAAATGGTGGGTGACCGCCACAGTGAGTAATGATCAGCTACAAGCTCAGTTTCTGTTTGGATGGCAGGTTCTAGTTATCCGGTTGTGTGGAAGGCAAAAATAAAAGAGAAATATGAAGTCTGTTGTGCAGAATGAAGCTGCAGCTATTTTCCTCAAATGCTGCAATTTGTTGTATTGGCAGAACAAAAGGTGATGATAACAGTGACCCACAGTCTGTTCAGTATCAGGCTTGAAAGTGGCTGCAAAAACTTAGCAGTTTCTTCATAAGGTGGTTATATATTATCAGACAGCTTGCTCCAGTCAACGATGTGTCATCAGTGTAAATATACAGAAGTGTCTGCACCATAAATATAAAGATGGCTGTCAGTTAGAATCCAAAACCAAAAACTACAAACATAGTCTGCCTCTCCACAGGTCAGACTATCACATCCCAGATCAGAGCATCTTGAGGGTGAACGGAAGTGGGTGAGTCCTGAGACATTGACATCTTTCCCTTGGGGTCAACTGTAGACATCAATTTGTTATTGCTCCTATTGAACACCGGCTGGTTGAGGGCTAGCTATGTGAGCTTACCTGTGAAGTTCCACCCAACAATGATCCCTCAAAAGTAGCTTCATTGTCCCCACAGGGAAATTGGTTCGCAGTAAATGAAGAGTAGCATTAGTTAGCTAATTGGTATCCATGTTTCACAATCATTGGCTTCCAGCTGATTGGGAGCACTAGGCCAGTCTTGCCGTTGTTCAGTCTCACAGACTCAGAAAATTCAACAACTGCCTCCACTTTCCAGGAAACAAATGAAGACGGGTGCTGAATACTGAAGACACTGAAAGTGCATGTTGCATCCTAGATCAGGCATAAACGTATTCATTAAGAACCCGGGTCAGATCTGTCAGGAGGTTTCTGCCTTCACTGGAGCAGGTATTTGAGATCTTCAAGAAAAAAACGGCCAAATCTCGATGGATGATTGGATGGAAACCAGTTTGAAGATGTTAAATTATCTTCCTCTGTTCTTGAGATTGGTTTGTCTTAAGTTTTTGCTGAATATGACACTTTTGCTGTAACAATTCAGCATTATTGATAATCATTTCTTTCAACCTTTTAGTGGCAGATAAGGTTGATAATGGATAATTCTGCAGGACTGTGGACCACATTCACTTGACACTTTATTAACATCACTTTAAAAAATATAGGTACCAAATGCTCAACTGTTCAGTTCAAGATTGCTAAAGCCTAGAAGGTCCTGGTGTTAATGATCTATTATATTCAGATGTGACAAAGTAAAGCCAACAGATTTATTAAAGGGTGTTTAAACATATCAAAAGAAGGAAAAACACCCACTAGTGAATTGGTGAATTTGAGGAACCTCCAACCAGAAACCGCAAACACTTTCTTCAATATTAAAGGTCCAACATCTGGTGTTGGCAACAATCATTCCCAGAACCTTTAATGTCACTAGTTGTGATTATGGTGACAGTGGTTCCTCATGGCGTTCCTTTCAGACTGATTTAAACGGGCCATTATTTACCTGGGAGGACTGTTCGGTAAGCAGCTCTCCCCGTGGGCTGCCTCAAGCTGCTGAGTGGTGATGGATCGCGTATGAAGGACTGTGCAGCTCCTTGTAAATATGATTTATCAGAAGTAAACGCGGCACAGAAAGCCTGTATTGTGCTGAATTATTCCTGAAGGGATAAGCGCTGCAATCACAGTGCTTGTGGTACTTGCTCCAGCGGGCGATGCTCCGAGCACTTCATGCATTCCAATTCCTCCAGAATACATTAATATTGTCCTGTAGTTTTCCCATGGTGACAGTGAAAATTATACATTTTTATGAGGAGATCAGAGGAGAAGCAGAGCATGGAACATGCAGTATGATGAATTTTCACACCACTCCAGATTAAACGTTAATGGGAAGAGCTGAAGATGGCATGTGATGACGAGGCTGCGCTCGCCCGCAGTCCTAACCCCGCCGCTGAGGTTATTCTGACTTTACTCTTCAAATCTGTGATTCACAGATTATGACTGCTCCCTCCAGTGCGTCTTTGATCATCCAGCAGCGGAATCAAACCCGACAGAGCTAATCAGATGTTTTCCTGGGAACAACCGTCCACTTGTAGCCACGCTAAGACCTGCTCGCCAGACACACACAAGGTAAAACTTCTACATGCACCATTTTTAACTCTACTTTGAGACAGTGGGGGAAATAATCCACAGCTGAGGCCTCTGGCAAGCTTAACACTCTTCTACCTTTGGTCACATTTAACAAGAAACCATCCAAACGGATCTGAGATTGAAGATTTATGTGTTTCCTTGAGGAAGCAGCTTCTTAGATAAAAAGTTCACTGCCTTAGAAGTACTCTCCTTCATGCTGTGGCTTTCTACTTTGGTCAGTTGTAATGGTTGTGGTTCAGCTGTCATCATCAACTCACTATTGGTTCATGGCGTCAGACCTCTTTAATGGCTGGTATCTTCACTAAGGTTTTTTTCTGGAGTTCTATAACAACAGGTCGGGGAGCTATATGTTGAAGTTAAAGGTCTTATATGTTAAAGGGACAGGCACTCTGAACAGGGCTGTTTTGAGTGGATGAAAAGAGCTGTGATGTTTGATCCTTGGGGTATTTTGATCGAAGCATGTCACAGACATGTCTTTAAGACACCTGGGAACTGTTTTAATTTGTGGAAAAGGGGCATAATATGTCTCCGTTAAAGTACGACATAGTGTTGCATCTCTTCCTGGGCCTCTCCTCTGATTGGCTCACTGTTTTGTAACTGACCCAATACAACTATGGGAGATCTCAATCTCAGAGGAGTAAAACCTTTCAAGGTTGGATGTAGGGTCTAGGTGGGCGTCGCTTGGGTTGGTGGCTTTGGCTCTTCATTGTGACATCATAAAATACAGGAAGCCCAGATAGCTAATTTTAAGGCTTAGTCTAATAATAATAATCAAAGACAACCTTTAGCTCAGTTCCATCTTTTGATCTGGGTAGATCATCTGGACAATGATATTGTTTTTGATTGGATCTTGATATGTAAATAAGGTTGGCATGACCTTGTAGTGTGAGTGTGTGTGTTCTGTGTGAGTCAGATGATTTAATTGCCTTTTTCAACTCCTTTATTTTCCATCCTCATGGCCCTACCCACTTAGCCAATAAAATTATGCACTTGTGACAAGACAATTAATATCAGTGATAAAAGATGCAGCGATGAGGATCTGACTTTGTAATTTCTAATTACTGGAGTGTAAATATGTGAAGTAATGTTACAAGACTGATCCATTCCTCTGTGGGAAGGCTAATGAGGCAGACGTACATCAGGCTGACTTTGACTGTTAATCACTCTACAGTATCCTGGTAAGCTGTGGGAATCAAACACAATGACATCAGCCCCTCATCGACACGCCTGCAGATAAACAGTATCCTTTTCTGATCAGTAAACTGGCAGCCGGAGAATAGTCAGCCCCGAAATGTTCTCTTTGTCTGGCAACGTGTGAATAGATTGCTTTACATAACACTCTGTTATCAGGAAAATGGAATTCACATGCAGGAAAATGTAATTTGCGAAATATCAACAAGTCTCCTCCAAGGCACTAAAACAAGAGAGCCAAGACTGAGCTCTGCCATCAAGCAACACTTTCTGGAAGCTGTTCCACTGCCAGTGAATGAGTTGGCACACGCGGTATCCAAGGTGATTTTCTGGGATGTGTGCGCACATTTTCTGCTCCACAACTACCAAGTACAATGAAATGAAGCTCATTTGAATGTGAGAGCTCAGACAAATACTTCAAGTTTCCAGAATAAGCCCTGCATTTGTTTCAGTGGAGCAGCTGCCATGACAACACGGGATTAAAGGGATAGCGCAACATTTTGCAGAATATGCTCATTCTTTATTTTATTTTATTTTACTTAATTTTTTTCTAAAACTTAAAGGAGACATATTCTGCCCCTTTTCCACAAAATAAAATATTTCCTAGGTGTCTTAAAGACATGTCTGTGACATGCTTCAGTCAAAATACCCCAAGGATCAAACATCACAGCTCTTTTCATCCGCTTAAAACAGCCCTGTTCAGAAAGGTCTGTTTCAGTGCCCTGTCCCTTTAAATGCAAATGAACCACTGCTAGCCCCGACCAACCCCTTCTACCGGTACCAGGTAGGGGTGGTATTATGCAAATTTGAAAACTAATGACATCATTATTGGACAACTGCGGGAACTGCATGAAAAACCACATGGATTTCAACCTGTGGAGCAAATTACAGATTTTTTTTTTTTTTTGTCAATTCTCATATTTGCTAGATATGAGAATATTTTGCTAGAGTCATTAGCCTAGCTTAGCATAAAGTATGCCTGCCAAATTAGATTGAAATATAATAACAGGAACAATGTGCTACAAAGACTCCCTATAAACCATTTTTTCCAGACATAAAGGTTCATGCTTGTTTGGTACATGACCTAAGGAAAATCAGATCACTTTCATGTATACTTTTTTTCTGATTTTGTGAAAATTGATGCAAAAATGACAGCCTGGGAGTCTAAAAAGCTAAAAGTTAGTTTTATTTTGAAAAGCATGTTAAACCAAACATTCATCATAGCATTAAATTTAAAAACATAGGAGCTTTAAAGTGGGCCCTATGAATTTCTTGCTGTAAACACAATGCATCTCGCTGCCTCAAGGCCTTGTTAGTCATGGCCAATTAGGCACACATTATTTCCAGCTTTCCACAGGGTTCAATTTACACAAATGATTATAGTCTGTCCAAACCCTGAGGCTGTAGTGATTTCCAACCACACTCTTCATGGGACGATGCTTATATTTACTCTGAAGGCCGGTGGTGTTTCTTGTTTGGAAACAGGGGGATGTGAAGGGGCTGTGGCGTGTTACCGTACAGATATGAATATTTTATTGGCACTGCTCAGGGGTCACTGCACGTCAGCCTTGACAGCCACATAAATCAAGAGCCGTATCAAAAGCGGGAAGATGTTTCCGAGGTGCAGCGGACTGGTGATGCGGAGGAACTGTGACCCTTTCTGCTGGTGACGCGTACAGGCAACAGTACTGAAGATGATGGGGCTCATTTATCAAGATATTTGTGTTTATTTCCACGTAAAATAAATAAGATGAAACACCCCAAAACATGATGGATATCCAGAATGAGATTACGGAAAGGCCAAGTGGTGGTTAAGGGACTTTGGGGTTGCGCTCAGAGCAATGACTGCTTCATTGTGACATCATGAAGTTCAGGAATCCTGATGGCTTATTTTGTTCAGTTTCCCTGTGGACCTAGCGCTTTTATACGTTAACCATATTAAAGTCCCTACAAAGAACTTTTAACTGGATATGCAAAAGACTTTCATGTCTGCTGATGTCTCTGTGTGATCTACAACAGCAAATGAGCCCATCAACGGAAAGATAAGCTATTTCTAAATAGTGTAACTCTTTACCTTTGGGAGGCAGTGGTCCACCAGACAAATAGATTTGTCTGGTGGACCAGACAAAGACCAGAGACAGCAAAATCAACACAAAATGAAAGTTCTTTGTAGGGGCTTTGATGAAGAACATAGATGTGCTTCATAATGAAGGATGAAATGGACATCTACCTTCACATGTTTTGGATCTTATCATCTTCCAGATATCTGCTTGTTGGTTTTTTCCATCAATTCTACTCGTAGCTTGATGGTTGTGTGTGGTCTGGCAAACCGGTTGATTATTAATGTTTTTGGTCTCAGGCAGAGAAGAAAGGGCAGAGAAGATCTTGATCTTAATGAGACAACCTGATTAATTAAAGGTACTAATGGTTACTAAATGAAGGTAATAAATCTTTTGACAACAAACAGATAAAACTCTGGTAACTTTACTTCTGTTCGAACATACCTTGGTTTCAGGATGTATTCACTCAATAGTCCATGATAACAAGGTAAAAGCATCATTTTAGAATTTTTCAGCTAAATCAAAATGTGTCATTTCCAGAGGTATTTAGATCCTTTGTAGAAACCCCAATGGCAGCAGTTAGAGCTTGTGGGTAAAGCTTTATTCGTCCTCCTGGCTGATTCTCCTCAGGTCACAGGAAGTACAGCTGAGCAGATGATTAATAACATTCAAAAGTTAACAAATTAAAACGTTGGGGTTGCGATGTCGATGAGGAAGATAAAGAGTACAGAAGTCTGAGCACAGAGAATCATATAGAGACTGAATAGTGTTTGTGTTATCGGTGTTTCAGTGTGAAATGAGGCTGACGCTTTCAAGCTAACACGAGTTGTGTTGTTGAGATCAAGTGAAGCAAACAGCTCTGATTCGTTTCCTTTTAGCTTTTAAATGCACAACTGTTGAACAACCGTCCTTTCAGCGCTTGGCTTCAAAGCAGCCTTGGTAATCACGCCAAGCCTTTTTGTTCTTCCCATGAATGGATCTATGCATCCAAACTTCAGGCTGCTGAACAAGGTCTCCTCAGGTTACGTCGATGCACCTTTGTCTAATTACGTCCAGTCTGATGCAAATAACAGAAGATGAGGGATGAGAAGCCAACAGGGATAATGAAAGTGGAGATGATGAGTGGCTTAACGGAATATTTTACAACACACTTAGCATTCTTGAGATGGAGGTGCTTCAATTAAAGCTCCAACAATTGAGAAATGAAATGAAAAGGAAACCACTGCAACAGTCAATTGTGTGGTAGAAGCCAAATTATATCTCTTGGAATCTGCGAGGATCATGACAAAGTTACAACTTAGCACCGCCCTTCATTGTTTATCCATGTGAACGCTCCCATGCGGGCTTATGGCCTTTCTTCTGGCGTCAGCTTTAGGACAACCTTATGGGTTTGGCATGCCCACAACACCGAGCCATCAACACATTTGGAAGTCCAGGGAAACACAAAGTCCAAAAAGTTCAAAAGATCCAGCAAAACAGAAAGCTGCAAATATTTTTGGATGAAAAAGTCCAAAATAACAGGAAGGCCAGAATCTGCGAGGGAAGATCCTGCTGAGTTCTTGGACAGATATATACACCACAGCAGGGGGTTCCCAACTCTTTCTGACTCATAGCTCACTTGAGCATCTCCAAATTAAACCTATTTAGACTGAATTTGATGTACCAGCTGCAGCCCAGACTCAATGTGATCTAGTTATGGTGATTAAAAATGGTGATCTCTTAAACCAACTTGTGGATTTGGTCCAATTTTAGGTCCTTTTAAACCCTCTCGCTCCTAAAGATCAAAATACTAAACTTGCACATAAACTCACTCTTGTAATCAACTTTGTAATTGAAAATTGAGATGCCTGTAAATGAGTGTCATAATTATCATTATCATCAGTGAGGGGAAGCCTCTTCATAAACACTTCAGTCTCAAGTGCTTACAGCCTCTTGCTGACTAATTTGGTCCATCAGAGTAAAAGCAGGGTGGGAGGGATTTTACTCAGCACTATATTAACTAAACTATCATCATTGTCCTGATCCTCATCGCTACCATCATATTTCCATTTACACATTTGTTCAAGTTTATTCGGCTTTACTTCTGCTGATTTAATTATCCCTAATTTCTAATTACTGTCTGATTAGAGCAAAACGAAGACTTCAAAAGCAGTCTGAGAAAGTTTCTGAAGCCTCCCGCCTTTGAAGCATGTTCCTTTGGGGGGGATAAAAAAGGAGGAGGCGGAGGTGTGCAACATACAGATCATGCTGATACGACAGTCCACTCCAGTACTGATCTAATTCTTGTGTAAATACAGCCAAAGCTGAGACTGTAATCGCCTGTGTGGGAATGTCTTTGTCTTAAAAGATCAGTATAGATGGCAAAGATACTATAACATAAATTTCATTGCAAGTCATTAGAATACATTTCTGATTTCAGTGTCAGGACTGAAGTGGTCCCATGTCTCTGGGACAAGTAGAAGTACCACAGTTGGAATAAATTGGTTCTCTTACACTTTCTGCATGTGCAAGAACATAAGTGTAATATAAATTTGGTCATCGGAGAGGGCTCTAGTGTAGATATATGCATACCAAAGGCCAACAGCCATACTTGCATTGGAGAACAAGTGTTAGGGGTTAAGGACACTGAGTTTGAAGGAGGAACAGTTAATCTTTGGAAGAAGGGGTCTTGGAGATCAAGCAGGTCTTCTTCCTTCAATGGTGTCACCATTGGGTTTGATTTAAAGCACACCACAAGTATTCAAGATGTGGCCATTTGAAACTTCGAAGCATTGCACAAGATCCGTCAAACATGAAATTTTTCCATGTTTGATGTTCTATAATGCATCTGAAAAAATGTTGGCATGGGGGAAGTAACATTATAAGCATTTCTGACCCACCACCAGAACTGGCAATGGGCTGTGTCTGGTGTTTGTGGTGTACTTCAGTCTACTTGAAGTTGGTGCTGCATCCTTTGGCGGACACATTTGAAGACTGACTGCATCCCATCACGCCAAGGCTGTCAGTTGTGGCTAAGTAATGCAGCCTTAGAAAGCTCCAAGAGATACATACTTTCTGGCCAAACCTATCCTCCATGAGATCTTGTTTTAGGTTGACCCTTACAAAGGTCACAACTTCATAGACCACATCCCTCAGATGATGTGGTCTATGAATTGGAACATGTCTAATATGTCAACTTTGCAACCTAGCCATCAGCTTGCTATTGGACACACTTCTGGGGACCCAGCAATCTTCTGTCCTTCAGATAGTGGTAAGGTGTTCAGAAAAGGATTGTGTATCCATTGGTTTGTTACCTTGTTCCATCCTGACCTTATACCCCTCATCCAAAACTGGACACTGAGGGCTTGTAGTTGACCAGTTGTTGTGGTTTACTGAATAACACTGCAATATAATGCAGATCAGTAAAAACACCACTCATATTTTGAAACCTCCACTTGCCATACAGACATTGCAGTAGAAATCCAAATGTCAAATGGTTATGGCTATACACGCTTGTGTTCAAGTGTTTGCTGCCCAATAGATTTATTTGGAGACATCTTTCCATTGGTTATTTACAGAATCATATACTCTGATATGCTCATTCTTTGAGATACAACTTCAAGCCAATCAGAAAAGGCCTGCTTAGTCAGAAGTCCCAAGGTTTCTTTGTGTTTTGTAGTGAAATGTCTTTCACCAAGCGCTTAAGGACAGCTGTCTGCGCGAGGTACTCTGCTTTACTTTATTCTCCTGGGTGAACAGTATTGATCTTAGTTGCTGAATTAGCATTTCATATCACCTTTCCTCATTTAAAATGGTGATTGCTGATATCTTACCCAGGACAAATGGTTGGCTAGGGAATTGCAGCTGAGGGCGATACTGATCAGCCGCAGAGAGTTAACGAGCTTATCATCACAATGTAAATAGTGGTGTGTGTGCATGCGTGCATGTGTGTGTTGATTGCTTTAGCGGCTGTCCCTCTTGTGTGAAGTGTCACAGTTTGTAATCAAAGGATAAACCGGAGGAGAATTACAAATACCTGTGTGGTCGGGGAATGTGACAGCGTCGGCTTTTAAGGATGTCATACTGTAAGAAAACCAGATTTATCACCTGGGCCTGTGGAGTAATAACACAAAATGCACTTCACATTGATCCCTCTCTGCCGAATAAAGGTGTATGAATTCATCAATAATCTTCTGATGATGAGTCTGGATCTACATTGTTATAGAGAATAGAAAAAAAACACAAAAGCTTCATCGAGAACAACAGTCTGGGGTAAAGAATGGGTTGTCCTTATATTGGAAGGTCAGCGGTCCGATTCATAATGTCCTTTAACAAGATACTGAACCTCAACTAATAGGTCCTAGAGTCCATTTACCCTCATGTCTAAAGCTGTATGCTATTAGGACATTTGTGTCTGCAAGAAACAGGACTCTCTGGTCTGGTGAAACCAGAAATTATTGAGTAAGCTCAGTTTATACTAGTGAACTCAGGTCCTCCTATCTGGAGGAAACCAAGCATCGCTCATCTCCAAGTCAACATCATCTCAAGACTGAAGCATGTAAGGTTTGTGGAGGAACAGGGGCGACTGGTCAGGACTAAGGAGAAGCTAAATAAACCAGATTAGCCCTGACTTGAACAAGATCCAACATCTAGAGTGATGTCATTGCCCATCCAACCTGGCAGAACCAAGGAGGATCCAGCTGTGCAAAGGTTGCAATGTCCATCCCAAGAAGACTGGAAGGTGTGATCAGTGCCTGAGCAAAATATCTGAATCCTTACAGCCATCTGATTTTGAGTCCTTTCAAAAGAATAACAGTCTCTTGTTTTGCTTAGGGAATTGGAGATAGACTGAAAACAATGACATTAGCATAAAACTCCAAATGTGAAAACAGTGAAGGGGTCCCTGGACATTCCAGATAAACACTTTGAATCAAAGGGTTAGTGTCAGAGCTGTTTTCTAATTAATCCGATAAAAAGATAGATTGTAGGTTAACACTCAGAGAAACCAAACTGTGCAAAGGTTTGATGGTGGGTCCAGGTGGGCTGGGCTTGGCTGAGCTGTTATGACATCACAAAGTGCAGGAAGTTCTAGTGGCCAAATATACAAATTTAAAATTAGTTCACCCAAACGTCGGTTCTGCATTTGATCCGCTCAACAGTGTCTTATGCATTTCATCATAGACCGCACTGACTGTTGATGAGTTGCAATGAAAAGCCAGATGTTTATATATGGATCTCGGTGCAATAATTAGGCAGCAAACATAAAGCAGTGAGCACAAAAACGTCTGAGTCTAATTGTAGCGGCGTCTCAGCATCAGACCTACTCCAGAGGGAGAGGTGCAAACTAACTAACTGTGTTTTCTCGATGTGTTTTTTTTTTTTTTTTTTTACTTCTCCACTATTTATATCTACTGACATGCTGTTTCAGTCAGACAGCAAAGTGTCGCTCTGGGCTAGCTTCATAGCAATCTCCAGGTACGTCTTCCACACTGTCATCTTGTTTGTTGTTGCATTGATTTGTGGGATTGGAAGCTTCATCAGGCTACTCTTTTTCCTCCGCTGCTTCCTGTGCACTCATGATCCTCCTGGAACAGAATAAAAATACACTTTTTTCATCCTGTCAGTCTTGTATTAACACAAAACAACTATATATAACTTCACTTTTCTTTAGTGCACCACCAGAAGCAAAAGGTTTTTGCTTCCTGTTTAGAGTCAGTCTTAGTGATTCCCTAAACTACACAGTTTGGCAGAACTCAAACCATCCATTTCGCTCTCACTGTCCCCCAATTAGACTTGAAAGCCAAAGGCTCATTAGATCGTCCAGGTTACAGGGTTCTCTCATTCCCCTGACATCTCTTTCACACTAACAAGACAAACTTGGTTAGCATGAAGCTTCCAATTATTCAGAGAAATGTGGCAGGGCTGGTAACAATGCAGCCAGCAGCCTTTTGTCAGTAATTTGCACCAGCCCGTCTCTGAGATGCACTCTGGAGGGTGGAGATGTAATACATTGAATTTCAACTTAATAAAAACATTTTGCAATTCAGCGAACCTAAGTGAGGCCACTCAAATGTTATGGGTGTTCATTTAAATGGGTTTAGCATAGTTGCTTCTCAGCAAGAAGGTTCTGGGTTTGATTTTGCGAGCCTGGGGCCTTTCTGGGTGGAGACATGTGCAATAGGTGAATTAGTGACTCTATATTGCCTGTAGGTGTCAATATGAGTGTGTGTGTGTGTGTTGTTTGCTGTCTGTCCAGGGATTATGATGTCATCAGGGTTATCACAGTTTGAGTTTGGTGTTGTTTGGTGAGTTAATAAAGGACTGCATGTGTTAATTATGAACCAGACATATAACAAAGGTCCCCAGTCTGTTATGAATCATGGAAAATGTGAGACTGACACTCTGAATATGCACGAACAGCACTTTTTTTTCCCGAAGTGATAAAGCCATAATCCTTATAACATATTAATAGTAATATTATGTGCAGTGCCTTAAGTCTGAAATCTACAGCATGCCTGTCACAAATACCAACAAAAATGAATAAATCATTGAAATAAACATTCACATGCTAATTTATTTTATTTTATTTATTTTTTTAAATAATAAAATTCAAGTATATTTGGTATTGAATACATATAAAATCATATACCGATATTTTTCGGGGGTTTAATAAAATAATAGACATAAAATTGACTTGAGACCTGTGTATGGACTTCGTTTCCCATAAGCCACTACGTTGGACGACAAAAAATCATCCCTTTGTTGACATCCACACTTGAATCCACAAATGAATGTTTTACTATTGTGTTGCATTAATTGAATTAATCAAACGATGTAGCTTTGGTGCTATCAGTAATTAGCCTATAGCATTAGCTAACATTAGCTGCTTTTTAAACCATAACCGTATTGTCTGTGTTACTTTTTATTTGTCCAGCCCGCTTACATTAAACACGGAAGTAAACTCGCGAGTCAAACACGCCAAACATGTCAACGTGCAGCAGCGGCAGCTACAAACCCGTGAGCCATGTCCTTTTCGACATGGATGGATTGTTGTTAGGTGTTAAATGCTACTTTTATATTTTATGTTCAGTTATGTTCATAATTGCATACGCTGAAACACCAGAGATACGTACGGTGGTAACTTTGAGTCCGTGCGCGATTCTCTCGTTGAACCCCGTAGAAAAAAACCTGCGAATTAATATATTCTAACCTCATGACGTAAATAACGTGCACACAGAACATTTTCATGTATTCTGTCAAAATCATTTTTAAATTGTGGAAAATTCGGGGTTATTCAACACTAATATAACAATGAAATGTTGATGTTTGACGTTCCTCTTGATGAGGCGGAAACGCCGCTGAGATAATGACAGGCTTTTTAAAGCTTAGATTTCAGTGACAGTGCTTCTTTGTTAATAAGACACAGATATGCCGAATTAAAGAGTTAGAACTACTTATCAGAGTTAAAGTGTAATATATCATTATTGACGATTATACACCTTCTTTTAAGCCTGAATGTTTTAAATTAGATAATTTTTCATTGGAGTTTGGCTGTCAATCAGCTCCTCCGTTCCTTTGCACACTAGTATAGATAAATGTACCAAATATTCCATTTATCTTTAATCCTAAATGGTATTTCAGTGTTTTCTTTGTGTGTTTCCCACTTTCAGACACAGAGCGCCTCTACACCGTGTCCTTTCAGGAGATATGTGACCGCTTTGGGAAGCAATACACGTGGGACATCAAATCCTCAGTGATGGGGAAAAAGGCTCTGGATGCTGCCCAGGTTATCCGGGATGCTCTTGAACTTCCCATGACAGCTGAAGAACTCCTTGCTGAGAGCAGACAGATACAAGAGAGGATTTTTCCCTCTGCCAAACTCCTGCCAGGTATTCAAAACCACAAATGCACCAGAAACTCAAATGCAACTGATTTATTCTCAACTGGAGGGTGGCCTATCATTAGCTGTTGCGTGGGCTGCAGTCCTCTTTCATTCCTGCGCGTAGGAGTGCTGCTCCTTCTGTCTGTGTCTACGCTCTGCAAGCTATGCATACAATGAAAGCGCATCTTTGTAAATGTGTCCGTTTGGGTTACACGGGGATGGTGATTGTGCAGGTGCAGCACCAGCAATCAGCTGACGTCTTTTCATCCTTGGAATGTCATGTCACCATTGAGTTACAATTGAGAGCAACTCATTTGTTTGGCAGACACTGATTGTCAGGGTCGACTTAGCACAGGAGCCATTATGCAGGTGCTCATTGTTTTTGTCAGCGCCTTCCTGGTGCTGCTGTTGTGCTATTTGTCATTCTGTTTCTGTTTTTCTATTTATTTATGTCTGTCTTTCTGCATTTATTCCTCTATTTGTGAATGTATTTATTCATTTACAACTCTCAAGTTTTATTTCTGCATTTATACATTGATAAATGGACAATATGTCACTGAATAAATGCAAAATAGCATTTTTTATTACCAAAATAACTTTATATTGATATATCTATATTGGCATTTAATTGCATATAATATGAAAGTAGATGATGATAAGCCTCGTGTCCCACCAGGTGTGGAGAAACTGGTGCGCCACCTGCAGAAGCACAACGTCCCCATCGCGGTGGCGACCAGCTCGGCCGGTGTGACGTTCCAGCTGAAGACGAGCCAGCACAAGGAGTTCTTCGGCCTGTTCGACCACATCGTTCTGGGCGACGATCCGGATGTGAAGAACGGGAAACCTCGGCCGGACTCCTTCCTGGTCTGCGCCTCCAGATTCAACCCGGCCGCCGCTCCAGAGAAGGTGGGTGCAACAGATTAGGAGATTAAAGAGACAGGAACTAGATCAATCTATTGAAAGCTATCTTATGTAGTGGGAAGAACAGTGTTAGCAGTAGTAACGATTCGAGTATTCAAAGGTTATGTCTGTTTCGCACATAGGCAGGGCAAAGTACCTTCACCTAAACCCAGCAGGAAGTCGGCCATTTTGATTTGAACATGCAGCTTTGGCGCACCTCCTAGAGAATTTCATATTGATTGATTTCGTATTCAATCAGCTTCATCTTAAGACCACTGTTATCAGAAACGTTCAAGTCCTCGAATTCTCGTCAAAAGCATCAGTCTTGATCATAGCACCCCCTTGTGGCGACAGGATATGTTCCATTTCCCCACCTCGATGCATGCTGCAAACCCCCTCGCAAGGCCAGGAGCTCGAGGGCCGGTCATTACTAGTTGCGGCTTTAATTGTACTTCTTAAAGGTCAGCGCATTCTCAAACTGGAGTCAGTCTGCCTAATGCACTGAAAAACCACAAGCTGTCAATCATCTCCACCAGCGGTTCAGCTCCCACAACTGTTGCGACCTATTCTCTTCTTTTGGTTAACTTAGCTCGTCAATGTCACGTCTCTCTCACCAAACTTCAGCGGCCAAATGAGCAGCTTCTTAATTGCTATAGTGACTCGCTATCGGAAAATGAGGAGCCTGAGCTAGCTTGTCAGCATGCTAACTGCATTAGAAGGGAATAAATGAGGAAACAGATGCTAATTGTTGGCAAAAAGCTAATCTAATGGAAAGTTCCTTTAAGATATCTTGATTATTACATAATGCCTTATATAAGCTGATGCCAGGGGTTAGGGTTTGATTACATGTCGTGGTTGTCCAGGGAGTCCAGTCTTGCCCAAATGTGTGCACCCTGAATGACAGGCACACAGAGGGTTCCAGTGCAGAGACTGACAGGGAAGGGAGGAAATTCATGGATGTTTTCACACTCCACTGGCCCTTCGATGTGGCGGGATATCCCCCAGTGGTCCTTGAGGGCAGCCCAACTATGACAGACAGGTCTGGTGTCAATGTGTTTGTGAGAGTGAGAGACAAAATAAAAGCAGGACAAGAACTCAAAACTTCTTGCTGATATTTCAAAATAAATGTCTGTCACACGCAGGAGTGATGACAGTGATGTTAGCCTTTAGCTAACGATAAGAACTTTTACCACCCTAGCGATGCTCCTTCACTGCCCTCTTGGGACACAGGTGAAAAGAACTTCCTGAACTTTATGATGTCACAACAAAGCAGCGATGATATCTGTTGTATTTTCATTGGCTCCCCCGGAAAACTCCTCTCTTCTGATTTGTTAACCAGCTTGTTGTTGCTAGAGCTCCCAGAAGAAGAGATGAGTTTTTGTCCTTAAAACCCACATATATTAAGTATCGACAGAAACACAGGAGAAGAATAACTTATTGGACCTTTAATGATTTGTCTGGCCTTATTTGCTTGAACTGTGTAGCTGATCTTAGCAGTAGCATTACACACACTAGACGAACATTATAAGTTAATATGACCCTAGAGAGCTCAGCGCTCAGATGAACCATTAGTGTTGCAGCAGGTAGAGGAGATGCGGGACATGTCAACAACATGTCAAACAATCTGTACACTATGTCCTATATTTAATGGTGCTCGGGTGGCTGTGTGTCACCGAGTGGCTTTTTATTTGCAGCTAATGTGTTCCATTCGCAATAATACAGGCAGGGTCTGACAGACAGGCACTTCCACTGTGGCACTTTGATCAAAAGTGGTGAGTTTTCAGGGTTCACGGGCTGTTTAAGATATATTTTCAGACACTCTGGAAGCCTTTCGCAGTGTTGAGTCAGTCGAAAATAGCTGCCAAATATCTCACTAACAGTGTGACGCCTGACCTACTTTAATGAAAACAGTTGCACTGTAGATCATATGTAAAAAAAAAAAAAAAAGTAGTATTATGCTAAATTTAGCAAATCCACTCAACTCTTATTTGCAATCAGCTCGAGTGTCTTTTTAGTAATATTCTGTATGTGATGTATATGGTAACTTTGTCGTGGTATGCGTCAGTGATCACCTCAGGAGTATGTTTTACATCCTCGGAGAGGTTGATGAAATTAATGCTCAATGTAACAGCTCGTGAAACAGCTAATAGGGAGGAGGTGACGTCAATCCTTCAGCTTTTTATAACAGTTGACAAAGAGAGAAGAAAAGAGAAGGTAGTTACTGTTTCCCTCTGCTTCTGACCCAGTGATGGGAATAAGGTTGGTTAATGCTAATGAATGAGGTGGCTTTTAAGTGCATGAATCACCACTGATACTGATGGATACCTTGATCATTCAGCTTCTATAAAAAGTAATGTCTCCCCGCGAATGCATAATGTCCTTTAAACAGTTATTGCGCTACTAAAACAGATGGTATGCTTTTTAATTGAGTTTTTTGAGTTTGTTTGGGTAGGTTTGATGAAAGGATGTGGACTGTTTCTTAGGTTGACAAAGTGCGACAGGAAGTGGAATTACATTTTTTGCAGTTTTCATCAAAATATGTATTTGTAGCAAGAATATAGCTACAAGAATATAAGTGTGCATTCACATCCAGCTTTTAGAATTAGTTGGAATATGTGCCGTCATCCATCATTTTTTTTTATCATCTTATACCACCAAAGTGTCTTTAATATTTTCCATTTGTATTTGTTTGTGAGTAGCCTTGGTGTCCAATCGTGGTCAGTCGTCTTAAAGGTGCAGAATTGCCCTTTCTGTAATCCTGTAAAAGTTTGGTTGAGCCGAGCCAGGCCAGGCACCAGAACCATGGTGGTGCCCGGCTAGTGACAGGTGAAGTCAGGTGAAGTTGGGCGTGCTCCACGAGTAGGCCCCGCTAGCCCTGCTAGCCGCCACAAGTGATAGTGATAAGCTAGCTGGTGCTAGGAGTAGATGCTAGCCACTACTGCTAGCACCCGCTAGCTCCTCATTAGCACCTGCTATTGGTGGTGGCTAGCATCAACCGCTAGTACCGGCTTCTGTGGTCACCGTGACGGCCCTCGTACTCATCGCAGCATAGCCCCTGTACCTTTAAGAACCATCACACCCCCGCCACAAATCCTTGCACTGTCTTTATACCGTTTTGACGATAGCCCTTATGCCGCACCTGGGAACCACTAGTGGTTTTCAAGCCGCATCTGTATGCTGATGAACATTTTTACTAAATTTTTAAACAGACTGCTCAGTTTATGCTGTCAGGATTCAGAGCAGGCCTTTGCTTGTGAATAGGTTTATTCATTTTGTTCTGTCAATCAAACCAAACCGTGGACTTTTTCATGTCTTTTTCTAAGTGGTTGCCTTCAACTAGCACATCCTCTGTATTCACTTTTGTTCAAGACAGCCGTGCACAAAAACTGAATTGGAAACATGCCCTTGGAACTTGAGTCCTTTAAAAAAGAGAAATAACTGAATTTTTTTAAAACATAAAATGCAACTTTTATTGGATTCTTTCTTACTTAAGAGCTGCCCACTCACTGGATTCAACATTTATACAAACAAGGCATGTGAACTGAACTCACAAGACATTCAATATGTCCCTGCTGTACTCCTCAGTACAGTCATACATACATATATATATATATATATAAATATATAAGCATTCCTCTCTACCTCTTTTCTGTTTTGGCAGGAGAACGCACAGTAGCTTTCTTGCAGATCAACTTCTGCCTATGTATATTTTTGGATGTTTGTCTTTCTGTGGGCGTGAGGAGAAGTTTTGGTTCGGCAACTTCATTTGGGAGCTCATTTTGGCCAGTCTTTGCAACTTCAAAGGGCCTTTTGTGGGATAACTGTAGCGACTCAGGTCAGGGGTTTGGATAAGTCTCTAAGATAAGTGAAACCTGATGTAATGAACTCTGCAGCGATTGAAACATGAGTGATGATACTCACCGAGCAGCAGGGGCATTCAGAAATTCTCCAGGAATTTTCCAGTTTTCCTATCAGTCTTTGAAAATCCATGGTGTTTTTTCCACATATAAAACTCAGATACTCATATAATCTGTATCCATCCTGGATCTGTTGAGGGGTTGAATCACATGTTACCTGAACTACCACTTTTCAGGGGAGGACGTTTGTAGTGTCATTTTCTGTGATGGACTCTTAAAAACCCAAGCACATAAGTGGCAACACGGATCTAATGTTGTTGTTTTAGGCCTCAAGTGGCCTTAAACCCCATTACAGTTGTTCAGAACTGTCTCTGACAGTGGAAAATGGTGGCGATTCTGTCCCTCCCCCTCCACTCACCATGTACACCCCATTGAAATCCCACAAACCACTTTACAATAAAACTACTCTGATAGTCATCATTCATTAGATTTTTGTTTAGTTTCAGGCAGTCGGTGACTATTAGCATCTTAACGGTCTAAAGATCTATCAACAATTTTATCAAATAGTCAATTAATCTAAACAAAACATTTTCCTCCATTATAGACAAGCCTTGGTTCTGATGACTAACTTTTTCTCATCAGTTATTCAGCATAAGTTTCGAAAGCAGCACCAGATGTCTTTATGGCATCGTGAGTGTGTTTATTAGCTACAAGGACAAAGTATATTAAAAAGCTCTGTCGACTAATGAGTAAACATTCACAAATGAATTAATTCTGATCTCCCTGCGCACGGGTATTCATCGGGAACAGGCTTTGAATTGATTCGGGGTGTTTTAAACGAAGATAATCAGTATAGCTTTTCCTTATAATTTGCTGTTATCCCAACCAGCACGACATCATGTAAGCAACCCCAAGATATTGTGACAAAATCCATCTTTTCTGCTTGTTGAACATGTCTTTTGACAAACTTCTTATTGGCTTTTTACTTTTTCTTGCACTGACAGTAAAGTTCAATAATACTTGTGTCAACTCCAGTAATCTTCAATCATGGGATCCCTGGGTTCTCCCAGAGAGTAAAGGACAGACAAGCATTGTGACCATAAATGATGAAAAAGAAAATAGATACATGGTGGCCACCAGCGTGTGGCTGCCACAGATAAGTCAATGTATTTGAGACTATTTGTCTCCAAATCTGAAAAAATATTGACATTGACTTTTTTTCATTCGAGTTCATTATGGCGATCTCTGTGCATTAATGAGTTCCTGCCATTTATAACTGTTGAAAGGCAGCCTTTTAAAGTCTAAAACACATCACCATTTATTAATGAGTTTCTATTATTCATAAGGTGTAAAATGGAGCCTTATTGTTAAGTGTAAAACCCATCATCATTTAATAATGAGTTGCCATTAGTAGTAAGCACGGACTTGATCTTGCCAAGTAGTGAGCATTATATCATCAGTGTATTAAAACTGTGTAATAATTGTTTATTTGTGCTCTATAAAGTGTTAGCAGGATTTATTATAAAGTATTTATAATTGTTATAAAGGTACTCCTATTTTAAGGTTAAAGCACATTACATGTTTTGGCTTTAAGGGCATGGGGACACGTTCAGGTAGACCAACTATTGGGGGCTGCACAATGAAGAATGAATCACAGCTGCTTGACATATTGCTGCAAACCATCCTGGTGCACGGTGAAGGTCATGGTCTGATGAACACAAGATGGAGGCACAAATATTACAAACAGAGCAGGCGACACAGGAACAAACCTGGTGGAGCCCAACGCTGAAAATGCTCTTGACTTCCTCTCTGGTTGTACTGAACATTTTGATGGTAATGGCTCTAGTGCTTCTTAAGGCTAGAACTCTATCCTAATCCATAAGTCAACAAAACTTGTGTAGACTGGATGAACAGACTTCCAGAATTCTTGTAAGGGTGAAGAATGGGTCTTTGGATGTAAGGATGTATCTCCCGAATCTTGTACTCTGGTACAGCTAACCCTAGTGGTGCAACGGATCACGGTTGATCCGTGATCCGATCCGATCGCTCTCCAAGGATCGGTACACAAGTGGTCCGTGGATCGATCGATGAAAAAAACAGTTGTGTGTATAGTGTGGGAACACGTAGGCGCACCACCCTGGCCGAATAAAAGGGATCGTTTTATCAACGTGTTTGATAACCTGCCCTCACGCTACGCTCCGCTGATCCGAAAATGATCCAATCCGTGACCCCCAAACTGCAGTCCGATCCGTGAGGTGTCTGATCCTTCGCACTCCTAACTAACCACATACCCAACTACCCCCACTGATGTGACATGTCAATCAAGACAACCTCATGGCATCTACACCTTTAGTGTCTCTGGGGTAACCCCTGATGCCTTCCCAGTCCAGATCTTTTTGACTATCTCAGCACCCTCTGTTTATGGTACAAAGTTCCTAGCTTGAATACAGTTGATAAGCAAGTACAGATGTATTAGTTGCCAAATGTTTTTATGTATCATGCTTATCACACAGGGCTGCCATCACTGATTTGATAACCCCTAACCTCACAAAAGATCGATTGGGACAAGGGACAATACATATTCTCACTATAAAATCTCACATTTGTAAGGTTTCTAGATAGTATAAAATCCAAGGTGCAGTCAGGGAGATATTATTGAAAAGGTGTGCGATGATGGCATTTTTATCACACTGCATTTGGACATTTAGAGCCTATTTTAACAGGCAAATTTAAGGCATCCGATGGATATATTCTCAGTAACTCCGCTCCTCTCCTCTCACTTTAAAGGCTTTTTGCTGCAAATAGGTCTGCCCGTGGCACGGCACACCTGATTTTTTAATCTGGAGCCAGCCACAGTTAGGGCTGGCATTTTTCTTGATGAGATATGAAACTGCGGCTCAGAGGGGGAATCGACAGAGTGTTCAGTGGAATAACGAATGATGATGCGTCACTCCCTGGCTCCCACTCCGTGACAGAGGAGAGGAGGAGGGGGTTGAGCGGCAGAGACACGAGACAGAGGGAAGAAAGAGGGAGAGCAGACAGAGGCAAAGCTAGAGGGAGGAGGGCGGAGAGGAGGAGGTAAACAGGAGAAGCAGCTGTATGGTAATAACATACATCCAATTGTCAGCTCTTCTTGCCCTAATTCAAATCTGTTGAAAAAAAAAACACAGTTTATTTTTAGTTCAGTTGACACATACATGTCACCCATTAAAACCTCGACTCAGCAATAGAGGGTCTCCTCTACTATATAATCTTCTTGTCATCAGGTAGTTCTACCTCCAGCCCTTGTACACCCTGTGTATCATTTTAAACACTATTCCTTCATCTATAGATATGTTGTGTTAGCAATAACAAGCTAATGGACTAAATGTGTGATAAGGTCAGGCTTGGAGTGACCCTTGTGAACCCTTAAGTGCAGCACATCAGCTATGTCACATACACCTACAGCTACAGAAAGACTCAGGGTAGATGAACCTTTGATGATGGTAGAGCAACTAGACGGTAGCCACTTTGAGTTCGGGCATGCCATGGCTCACCTCAAGCTTGCCAGTCAGCATTAAAAGGACGCTCTTTGGATAAAACTCCAGACACAATTGTCTGGCACTGGCTAAAACCACTGTCAGTAAAGAATGACGCTTGTACCCTCAGGTGAGGGTTCTTCTTGGTCAGAGAGACCTTTGCTTCAGGATACATCTGACTAGTGTGATGGTTAACCCTATGGCACGATGGCAACCAAAAGAATCAAGACAGGAAATTGGCAAAACACCTGAAAGACCAAATTAGTGTTCCGACTTTCCGGCTCTTTAGGTGTTCCAAGGCCATCTCGCCTTCTTGACAACCTCCATGCCATTTTGCTGTTTGTTTCTTGATAGCAGTCTAGCTGGCTAGTATCAGCTATCCAGAGGGGACAATGTTGTACTTGTATTACCAGATGAACAAACAGAAACTGTCGACACAGAGCAGTTCACTGTCCTTTTTCATTCAGTCCCTGTCATGGATACCACTGTCACTCAAGGAGAAACCTTGAGTGACAGCTTCCATCAGTTGTTCCAAGTGTGCATACATGGTGTCCAAGGTCTATAAAGGGTTAGTTGTATAAGTTTTGGGGCAGGTTTTTCAGGGTTTATGTCCATTATCACCTAGTCAAACACAGGTATATTGATTGATTGATGGATTGGTTGGTTGGTTGGTTGATTGATTAGTTAGAAGCTAGTAATGTCTGGCAGATAAGTATCAGGGGTTTAAAACATAACTGCTGAAGTGATGTGGTGTAGGAGTGCAAAATGTGAAGTGTGTCCTGTTAGAATGATTTTATAAAAACGTTCCCTGCAGCAAAGCAAATATATTACAAGATGTGATTTAATGTGATATTCTGAATGCCAGAGGCAGAGCAGAGAGGGCCTCACGTCCCTCACCGTGAAGCCCACAGTTCACCGGCCTCACAGGTGAGTAATGTGGTGTCGGCGCCGCTGTCTGAGCTGACCAAAAGTGAAAGAAAAAGCACTGTTCTCTTTTCCCATGGAGAGCAGAGCCATTTTTCATAACTCCAAAGTAACACCGATGATGAGACAGGAGATTTTACCAAAGGTGTGCTCGGCAGCCTGAATAAGATTAATGAAACATGAAAGTGAGCTAGTTCATGCTCACGCCGATGGGGAGGGAGCGGGGTAGGGAGAACTAGTTCTTCTCCTGTCATTAATCATACAAGGCATTACACCTGGGGAAAGCTTAATAATCCAGATATTCAAATCAGGTACAATTAAGACATGAACTTTTCCATCGGAACATTAAACCGGCTCATTACAACCCTGACAAAACTTCCCATATTCACCCCTCACCTTCATCAAATGCACTCCAGCCCAAATTCTTATCAGCGAAATAACGTTTTTATTTGAAAATGTTAAATATACTGAGATAAGTGTTTGAGGTCACTTTTTAAATGCTAATTCATACCCGACGATTGCACTCGGGTCCTACCTTTGCTGTGTGTTGGGGGGCAAAATCCAAGACACATGTCAAGTTAAAGGAACTCTTAATAGATGGCGATGGCCAGGTTTAGGAGGTTTGGAATCATTTTTAAAGTAAAGAGTGATTCTACTGGTAGTTTAATTTGAACGGAAGTGAGTGTGACCTCATTGCGAAGTAAAAGAAAGAAGTAAGAAGAGGTTCTCACACTGGCTGGATGGAGTGAATTCCCTCTTGACCACAGGAACTTTTGGATATGCGGATAATGATGCTGCAACAACATGGCAACTGTAATTCAGGAGCCGCCCCACCCCTGTGCTTTTATTGGCTTTCATCCCTCGGAACCCATCAGGGGTTTACAAGGATTCACATAATAAAGAATCAGCACTTTGATCCAAAACGAGAAGGGGAAAAAGGTGCAGTCGGACCAATGGTTCATTTATCTTTTTTTTTTTTTTTCCTTTTCTCTCCGGTTTGATGCTCGATTGTGCCACAGGGCCACTCGTAGCCCTGATGCATCTGTTGTGATGGAGAGAGGCTTTGAAAATGACGCAAGGCGCCTTAAAAGGTTTTCAAAAGACACTCGAAAACACCTCCCAGGAGGTTTCAGAAGGCATTCAGGCTGAGAGGTTCGCTTTGTACATCTTGTCTGGTCTCGAGAATATTCAAAATGGTTAGCTTAGCTCGCCGGAATAAATATCTGACAAAATATTACGGGGTTGGTGAATGGTTTAAAGTGCAGCGATGGCCAAGTTGATTTAAAACCACTTAGCCCACACTCTGCAGCCGTCTGCATTCGTCTTATCTAGTGTAGCGTATAACTTGCTCAACTCGCAGCCAGATACACAGCTCCGTCCCTTCTCCCTGTTTGTATTTTCCTGGCTGGATGCTTTATCACCCCAGACTTCAAATGTGTGGGTTAAGCCCGCTGCAGGGTCCTCCTTAGATCACAAGCACAGCAAAGGGAGGCAGGGTGGCTATGAGATTTCCAGACACTCATTTTCGCTCAATGCTGATTTTTTTTTTTTTTTTTTTTTTTGATTAAGTCCTTGGGCTGTCCACAGGCTTTTCTTTGAGCCAATTGCAATCTCTTTACACACAGCGCGGCGTTATCTCCTAATGAAAATGTGCTCAGTAATAGCCGCCTCTGTTGTGATTGCATTGTGTCAGTCAGTAAACACGTCAGGCGCCGTTTCCCCCTCACACCAGTTTCCACAAAAGAACCTTTTAAACTGAAAGTCACACCAGTTGACTCCACACAACATGCAGATTTAACTTCACACAGTTCCCCCTGGTTGATAAACTTTGGCTGTGAAAAGTAATGAGCTGTGATCGAACAGTCATTTCATTCATGGCAATGCATAGGCCCATTGCATCAAGACAGAGCTGCAAACATTATACTCCCTTCATATATGTAAAATACATCAATTGACATTGTACAAGGAATTGTATGTCTTTCTTTTTTCTTATCTGGATATAAATTTAACAAACTTGGCCCATGATGTCATTTCTCAAGCAATAGTCTCAGTTGAAGTAGAAATCAGCTTAAGCGGCAAGATAATCTGGTCAGACAAGATGAATTCCTTTTTCAGGCAACTGAAACGAAAAAAGCACGCATCATATGGTTAATTGTCTGGAAAAAAGGATGTATCCAAGCAAAAGCACTTGAAAACTTCCTGCTAGAACTTTTTAGAGTAAAAAAGCTAAAAATAAAGCACATGGATACTTTTATTTTGTTGGCAAACTCACTTTTTTAACACCATACACTGTAAATTTCCTACACAAACTAGTCTCAATCAGACATTAACCACCCTCCTATAAATTAGGCCTACATTACAACACTTACAGTAATGTTTACCATGCATTTATGTTAAATATGATGAAAACATTGCCAAATGATAAATACCCATTAAAGTTTGGCTTGAGAAATATAGCTGTAGCTGTAGCTGCTGACAGTCACACTTTGGTGTAGCAGCCAGGAAGTCTTTGCCAAATAAACATCACATCCCTCTGTTAGTGTATTTTGGGATAACCCTTAATTATCAGCCACAGAATTGATTTTGCTCATTTACCAATTGCAGCATCATGTCAAGAAAGAAAACAGGGAGGGTAGCAGCAATCCTCTATCCCTGGATCAGATCACCTAGCAGTAAGGAGTATGGAGGGGGGATCTAATGCCATCTGAGACAGAACCCATCACACATGATGAAGACGAAAGGTCAGCGTCAGGGGCAGAGTCACGTTAAGGGACAGCTGCAGAAACGACACTCTCTGCTACATTAGATCAAGATGAGGGTGAGGTAGAGGTGGGATTCAGTCTTTCCCTGCAAGGAAATGAGCAAGAACCAGCTGTTGGTGAAGCAGCTGTGCAGATCTTTGAGTTTTTCCTCTGAAGAAACTATGGAGGAAGTCAGTAGGTTGCCATCTTGAGGCAGTCGGATGGGATTGCACGATTGCTGAAAGCCGGGCGGAACATGGCAATAACACAAGAAGACCTGATATCTGATCAATTCTATAATGACAGCCATCGGCCAAGCCACTAATAGGCCTATCATTGTGTCGTTCCACCCCTAGATGCTGTCCTTTGTTGTTCCATTAAGTATTGGACTAAGCTGAAACTGAATACTTTTTTACGGTGGGATCCTCAGGCTGACAATTACCGATGGTGCCATAAATCTTCAGATACTTTGGGCCGCAAAAGGATTCACCTGTTGGATCGGAGACCTTGGTCTCAAGGATTTGAGCATCAAGGGAACAGAAACTGTTTCCTTACCTCTGCTGTATCTTTCTACAGCCGTGCAGTGGTCAGCGGCTGCTTGATCTGTCACCGTGGTAATAAAACGGTCTGACTTCAGTAACATTTACAGCATTTATCTATCATCTCTTTGTTTTCTTGCTTACCCAGCCAGTCATTACGGCCTGTCCATGGGGAGACAAAGTCGTCAGAGTTGACCTTGAACCGTGAAGGCTGCGTGTGACCTTTGAGTCCAACGGCAAGACAAACACACACACACTAGCACTCCCTCCGACGTAAGGGTCACTCCATCATCAACACCGCCTTTTATTTCTGCTCTCCACAACCGAGATGATGAAACGTTACATGTCCCTTGCTTGAGGCGCCCCGGGCTCCGGGATCATTTGGAAGATATGTTGGCCAATCTGTCACTGTCGCTTATTCACTCGCCGCCGCACGTGGGACACAAGGCGCATGCATGATGCGCACACGCGTGCTCATATGTGTGTCTGACACGTACTGGGGCGCGTCAGCTTGTTAACGTTTCTCATCATGTATCAGCCGCTGTAATAACGCCGGTGTTTTATTACCGCTGTTGTCTTCTCTCTTCCTTTCACGACTCTGTTGGGAGCGAAAGCGACGGTATCTCTCAGTAAAGCCCATGATCCTTTTACACTCAGTGAGCGAGTCAATCATCAGAAACTCAGAATGTGATGTATTATACTATGTGAAATGTGTCTCTCACTCTGTATATAGAATAGCTTGTTACTTGTGTGGATTACACAGTTACCTGAGCTGTCGGGAAGATAGAGTGTGGGAGTACTGCACTGTGCTGTGACATGAGCATATAGACATTATATAAATATATTACATCACAGTACAGGTAATTTTTACCTTGCAATATCATCCTTGCATTTATTTTAATGGCCAAAAACCTTATTAGCATTAAAAGTCAAAATACTCAAAATCACATCTTGATGTGTGTGTTATTGATTATTTATGGATTATTATAGAGCACAAAATTGACAACCATATCATACAACCTGTAGGAATGATTCACCCCAGGGGCGGCAGGTCTACTGGGCCTTTGTTGTCATAGTTACAATAATGAACTTGCAGGCTTTTTATGGCCTGATTAGGTTTTGCAAATTATTGTGTAGGTGAAAATATATGCATGTGAACTTTCCCCTTTGCTCCTGTCATAATGATTATGACCACTAGATGTCGCCTAGCAACAAAACATAATCATGACTCAGGTTAACTTTTTGATATCCACAACCATGTGCAGCATCATTAGAACTTACTTTCTTCAAATTGGAATTATCAATTATATTTGATCTCTCAGAGCGTCGTCATGGCAACAGAGGTGGATGAAGCCTAAATGAACAAGGTCGCACGAGCACCGAAGACCCGGCCTTGATATATTGAGCGTGCTCAACAACATGAACAACTAGTGCACCCCATCCACTTCATAGCTCAGAATCAGAGCTGCGCAGCACTCACATAAAATCTGACTATATCTTTTAAGAATTAAACTCAGCCTCATGTTATCTGCAGACTGCAGGTCCACTCTGGAGCCATCTCTTTCGGGTGCTTAAAGATGAGAACATGGCAGCTGCATCAAACAATCCGCCACGTCTTGAACTGAATCCCGTAATTCTGAAAGCCTGGTGACAGACTTACAGAGCCGGGAAGACCACAACAACAACAACAACAACAACTCAAAGTGGATAGTTTCCTCTTTTAACGGCTTCATTGGGGTCAGTGTAAAAAAAGTAATAAGAGAGACACGAGTTGTGTTTCTTGTACAGCTCAGTGTCACATGCTGGCAAAGTTAGGAGTTGAACAAGCTATGAGTTCATGTTGTAATTCAAAGGAAAAGATTCTGTTCTCAGCCGTTCTCACACTGTTTTAACAACTTCCCACTAATGGCTCTGCACCAGCAAAGGCCATTATATATATATATATATAAAAAAAGAAAACTAGAAGGTTAATGCCAGTTCTTCTACAGCCACTCTGTGCAGCTACAGAGTTAAATGCCACGTGGGTAAATTCAACTCAAGTTGGGTGCAACAAAAGGAGGAAAAGGCAAATTCCGACCCTAAACCCAGAATTTAATTCTAACCGACACTGAAATGAAGACTTACTACTGTTGTTGTGTATCGAGAAAATCCACAACAGGAAGCAGAAACCAGTTAAAGCACCTTTGGACTGTGAGAAAATAACAATAATGTAAGTTCATTAACATCTAGACTCTACGAGAAGGGGCAACCGGTTGTTGTATGTCCACACCGGCAATAACTGAGCAAATTCACAAGAAAATATCTTGCAAATATTAAAACAGATTTGCTAATACTTTGCAAATTTTCCGCCAATCTGAAGCAAAATTGGTCGTTTTTTGGAAAGCCCATGATCCCCTGCTGATACCTGTTGCCATGTTGTCGCGAAGCTTCCATGTTGTCAGCTTGATGGAATAGAAGTGAGGTGGTGGATTTTCTGCACTGTGAATATAATTAGAATGAGATACATAAGAATTAGGCAACATTTGGCTTTTAAAAAAAGCCTACATCCTATCTGGAATGAGGCCGTTGTACCGTATGGGCTGAATTGGACATTCCATGGATTCTGTACCAGAAAGCTGACAAAAATCCACTTCATCTGATTTCACCTCCTGTGGGTACTGTCTGGATAAGTACCGGGTACATTTCCATGGGACTGCCAGCAGAAGTTCAACTAGAACTGCACAGCTATGATTGTCTGCTTTCATTAGAGCGTCGACTCATCTAGACATCAAACCTCTTTGGAGGAAACGCAGATAAGATAGCAGGCGACCCCCTCAGGGTAAAATCCCATGTCTGATTTTCGCCGGTAAAGAAATGATCCTTGTGATTAGAAGCGGCTCTGAACCCAGCCGAAATGTAACAGGATGCCGCTCAGTCGGGCTCCTCTCATGGGCAGCCGGCTCATTGTTGAGGCGTCCTTATTGAACCGCTGTCCACAGCCAGCAGCGCCGCTTGCAGCCAAACAAGACCTGGACCCTCTCCAAATCACAGCACGCAGGCATCGGCTTTTGTCCCCCCAACGCCGCATGTCCCTCTAAAGGGCTCGGCTGCGTCTGTGTTAGTGGGCCAGTTGTTTTTTAGGCAGCAGCAAAGGTGTGTGTGTGTGTGTGTGTGTACGTGTGTACCTGCATCCCCTTTGTCTTGTCTCATTCACCGGTGCTGATTCGGGTACGCAGTGAATCCAGATTCTTCTGGCTCCGATGAATCTTGCATGAGATTGGGGCGCGGGCCCAAGGACAGGTTGTAAATCTTCCACGACACCTTTTGAAGCAGGGGGGGGGCCAGCAGGTGCTGCAGCTCCTCACAGTCTGAGCCAGAGGGAAGTGAAGTCAAGAAACCTGCCATCATGGCTGGAAACCAACACTGGAGGCTTCATACTGTATATTTCAAAAACTGGCACCCCCTCCATGTTTATTATTTGAAACAAGGCTGTTTATTCCTTCAATCCCACCGAAACAGTTCTATATTAAAGAAAAGTATTGAAAGCTCAACTGAAATTACATTGCATGTTGTTTTTTTCCTGAAGAGAAGACATAATCCAAACAGGAGAAATTTGCTGTTGCTATTTGCTGCTCTCTCATATTATATTTTATCGATAGGTAAAGGCCATTGTGCAGTGTTTGGTGAAGCTATGGGGTGGTAGAATACCCAGCATGCATCATGGTAAAGGGTGCATAGTCTTCACTGATTGATTGTTGATATATTTGTGGTTTTAAGACCCAAAAACCATCTCATTGAGCTTTAGTAACAACAGGTGGTTGATAAAGAGCAGGAGCCTGTCTTCTGATTGGCTGACAGATTTTTAAGTGATCCTATAGAAAAGATTGCAGATTTCAGTAAGGTGAACTCTCAGAGGAGCCAAATCCTTCAAGGGTTCAGGTAGGCTCGTCTTGGGACATGGCTAAAGGCGGTGATTGCGTTGTTGTGACATCACAAAGTTACAGAAGTCTTAATGGTACAGCGTTTCATTGTTTTCAACAGTGACAATAAAAATTCTATTCTATGGTTTGTTTTACAGTATCAGTAATAGAATTTAAAATCAGAGCAGAGGCATGTTGGACACTTTAAATCCCATAAATGATGCCGAAGATGAATGACTTTCAACTAATGCTATCAGTCATATTATGAAATAATCACTTCATCATTAATCCGTCATATTAAATCACAGGTTACAGGCACAGCGTACCTGTCAAATTAGATTTTCCTTGGATGAGTGCCCTCGTGCAGTCAATTTAATATTTTGTTGTACGATTGTCAAGGTAACGGTAAAAAAATGTGCAGTGTTGAATATCCCTGAGCATATTTTTCCCAGTCAGGTTTCAGTTCTGCATTCACCACCGTACCACATCATTGTAAGTGTAGTTAAATGGTGAATGGTCTCTCACTTATATAGAGCTTTTCTAGCCTTATCGACCACTCTGAGCGCTTCACAAAGGAAGTCAGATATACCCATTTTCTACAACTGATGGTGAATTGGAGGCGATTTTGCGCTCAGTGTCTTGCTCAAGGATACTTCAGAGCCCAGACTAGCAGAGCTGGGAGTAGAACCAGACAATTAGTGGTCAATCCTATTCTTCCTCAAGTGCCACAGCCTGATTAAAACGACCAATTTTACTTACAGCAGCTTAAGTTGAAAAAAAAAAACAATTCTCATGTTTGACATTCAGTCAACAGTTAAAGTCAGAAGTAAAGTTAAGGTTGTTTTTTTTTACTGGTAACATCATTGTGTCATTTCCCTGATGTCCTATGAAGGTTATGAGGGTTTGTGTTGGCGTGAGGTGTTTAAACTATTCTCCGTCGAAAATGTCGGAAAAGGGAGTTTCAGTGGCTTTACCTCATTACGTTTTTATGAGGCTTTGTTGCTCTGTGGCTGCCTGTTTAACAAGCAGAACAGCTCTTTGTGTGACAGCCACTGTTGGGAAATGGGTTTGGGCTACAGTCAGCAGTCCTCCACCACTGATGCTGCTGGATGACTACTGTCAAATTACTGTTATCCAGCTAAAACTCACATGCATAAAAACATCACGCCGACATTGGCTGTGGCTCCGAGGAAGCTTGGGGTTGGTCTTGCAAACTTTATTTTAAAGGCCCACACAGTACAGAAGCAGAAACTCTTGACCTTCGGGAGACAGTAGACGGGGTCGGTCCACCGGACGACGAAACGATGTACGGCACTCAGACCGGAGGAGACATCCGCGTACGGTCCGCTCACAGCACGCCCGACTATGTGGGGGCCTTTAATCTATTATGGGCTATCAAGTCAACTGTGTGGCAGGAGCAACATATTTCCCATCTCTGTTCTCTAGACCTGAGCATGCCATCAAACTGAGTCATGGTTTATTACCGGAAAGATGTCCGAACTTCAACTTTTTCTGAAGCCTGCTTTTCTGAAGCAAGATGTGTCGCCAATGGTCGTTCCACTGCTTGTTGCCAAGAGATGGTAGTTCGAATACAAAGCGAATGACTCTGGTCAGTTGGACATAGGCTACTTGCCGTGAATGTCGGAAAGTGTACACCTTTGTGGCAATCGTGTAATTCATTTCATCTACTGTACATCTCAAAGACTAGTGGCAGTGCGATAGGTACAGGAGGAGGCTACGATGGCTGGGTTTTTGTTCTGTCTTCATGGGTCTCAATCCAGAACAGCTTGATTTATAATTCACCATTTTTTTTGTAGAAATCTGCACATTTACCCATGTCTTGAAGAAATAACATGCGTTCACACCTTCCCAACTTTTGCCTGAGGTTTTTGACCCTGCGTTGCGTGTGACGGAAAGATAGACGTACAGTGTCGTCCATTCTGTGCTTTTCCATAACTTGTAATGCACCTGGGCTATAAATCCACTGTGAGCTGCAATGCATCGGTGCCTGTTTTCATCAGTTTCAATACAGCATATTGGAAGCAGATTAAAGGGTCATTTCGCTAGCTCATTGGGTAATTACCAGTTTTAATTGCTCTCAGTCAAGGGAATTAGCAAGGGCCCTCCGTTGTGCATTCACAGTGTTTCTGTCGTCATTGTTCCACATCCTCCAGTTTCAGGCTTAGTGACATCACAGAAGTCAATTAGGGTTTAAAGAGACTCAAGGAGGCCTCTTTGTTCTACCTGAGTATTAGAGTTGAGATGAACAAAGGTCCTTAAGGCTTTCTCTGAGACTTAGCTTTTGGTTTCTTCTGTAGAGCTTTAGACTCATTGTACGGCCGTTTCCTTTATTCACACTCAAGTGCTGTTTTCAACCACAAAGTTAAAGCTGTGTTTTCACCAAGTAATGAATTCACCGTCCAATGTTAGAAATCAAAAGGAAACAAAGAACAAAGGGGCATTTCAGACTTTGCAAAGGAACTGGTTGGGTCTAATTTTGAAGTGATGTCCATACACTGGATGGATATTAGTATATATGTACATCATCTTTCAATCATTCATATCAGAAATTAGCTGCTTCACAAAGGTTGAGTCAAATATAGAACATACCTCAAGGCCTTGGTGAAAGTTCATACAGCTTTATGGGTATACCCAGCTCCAGAAAAGTGTGGAATGTTTTTAAGGTTGTAGATTCATGACCTCTTTCTCCATCCCCGCCGGACTGACACGGAACAGTCCAGCCATCTGTTCTGAAATCTCACCTATAACTTACCTCCATCAAGGGGTTGGCAGTTAATACCACACAGGGCTCAAATTTAGCAAAATCACCGAACCTGCCCTCGAAGTCCGGCCCGAGCTTGGACAAGAGGTCACAATACATACAGCATGTACATCCACTGACACCTCTACAACTCAGGGGAAGTGCTGCAGTCTGTTATTTTTCACTTGATGAAGGTAAAATGACAGTTTGGCTCTAAAAGCCTTAACAGCACTGGTAAAATATAGTTTCGCCTTTGCCTTCCAAATGTAAGTTCAGGTGATTCAGCTCCTCTGTCACATCTGTCAAGGAAAGATCAAGCAGCCACTCAGGATATGATTAAAGGATAGTGTCCTCCTCACTTGACTCTTTGAGAACCTTTATTTCCCTACAGCAAAGGGAAGAAAGAGCAGCAGTTAGGTTGTGGAGTAGGAGATCGCCATAGTCAGTCGAATTTAACTCATTAGAAGCTTCAATAGGATCTGAAAATCTTAGTACCATGACATGACGAAATCCTATAAGCTTTGTGTTTACCGAAATTTAGAAGAGTCTTGATCTGCCTTCTGATTTGCAGGACATCCTGTTAGGTCTCTTGGACTGTTTTCTAGACACCAACCAGTTGTTAAGTGCCAAAGTCACTTGACCTTCTCTGTTTGGGGTTTGGATGGACAAAGGTCGCGGTTGATTTGGTAATGCTTTGTCGTTTTTAAGTAGCTGGCTTGCAGTGTAAATGACATGATGATGTGTAGGTCCAGCTCTGGTGGATGTTCCTAGTGAATTCGGCCTTGAATGTGATACCTCACTTTACTTTTTCATCGACCTTCAGGGCTTGAATTCTTCTGGAACTCGGACCTTCACGAGGGGAAATTCGTAGAAAATGCACATTTCATACAGATCGTTACTTGTTTCTGAAAGAAAAAAAAAACTCACGTCCATATCTCGCCTCCCCACCTGAACTCCCTGTCCATTGTTTTTCAGCAGCTACAGCTGTTCTACAGTTATTTGGCATCTCCCTAGCATGTGCCATCAGGTGCTCATTGGACGCCTTGATTTTAGCGCTAGCATTCCTCTGTTGATATGAAGCCACATTCTGAAGCACGATGATTTTTCAGCATCTTATCTACACAGGAGGCTTTGATTTATGTGAGATTGATTTTTTTTTCACTCACAGTTGCTTGAATAGATCTATGAGTAAATATTAATGTCCCTGCTTCTGTGTCCAGCTCAGAGTCTTAGTTGAATAGTTGGTATGAACCATTCCACTGAACCCTCGGCGCACCGAGCCCCCCCCTCCCCACGCCTCCCTTTCTTCCTGTCTGCACTCGACTGAATGTGATTATTGGATACTGAAAACTGATTAACCTCCTGGTGAAGGTTCACCCCTATTAATTTACTGCAGCTGTTGGAATGTCCTTGTTGAACATGTGCACTGATAAGTATTTCAAATGCCAATTAGCCTCATGTTTTTTTTTTTTTTTTTTAATTTTCACTTGGCTTGTCACAATGACATCCATTTCCAAAGACTTTATTGAGAGGCAGCAGCTTGTTTAAAAATATACCTTTTCTTTGACTCCTAATAAGATACTGTTCTATCCATGTGGTTCAATGTACATAATCTCCTTCTTTTGTAAATGAATGTTGACGCTACTTTGTCAGGTTTATTTTAAGATATTCTATTATCAGATATTATTATTATACATTATTCTAAATCTATATAAAATGGTGGCATTATGTCGTTTTCCTTATGTTTTCTTCTTCATGTATAGTAGGTTGTAGTAAAAAAAAACAAAAAAAAACCCTGAAATAAGTCATTTAACTTGAGATTAGGTAACAACCAAACATTTTATGAAAGTTATAACATATCTTGCAGGCCAGGGAAAGCTGGATTTCAAGCTCAGTCTCAAATTTCTTGCGGCAACTGGATGAATACATCTGCCATTATTGTAGTTCTCAAGTACTTGTCCATTTGACGCTCTCCGGCCTCCAGGGGACTGTAACGAGTCCGAACCCTGACCCTACCCCACAGAAAGAAGCGAAGAAGATGCCACGCTAAAAAATGAACTCGGACAAGCAAAGAAGGTGAGACTTATGCTGAAGCCAAAGTGTTCTTTAAAAGTGTTCTTTGGTTCAAAGAGGAAAATATTTTGTAGTCGACTGTCGATTTTCATCAGGCCTGATAGCAAGTTACTAAAGCGTCCTTGTGGCCTCAGGAAAAATATATAGGATATGAGTCATCATCTCTCTGACGGTGACAGCCGAATCAGAATATTATTAATGAATTTACCTCTGCCGTCTTCCATATTACAAGCGTGGCTTATATTTTCATCCAACACCTCCAATCAGTCCGGGAGTGAAATAACAATATAAACAAAGGAAATGAAGTGGGGCTATAGGGGGTACCGTTCTTCAGATTTTAGATTAAATGGATATTTTACCTGGCAGAGGTGAGCAGGACTCCTCTGGGTAACATCAAGTTCATCACAATGAAAATGGAAATGGTGCTCTTGTTTCCCATTTTCCCCCTGTTTGTTTTTGGTCTCAGCTCAACGGCGTCTGCAGGGGTGAAATCCTGTAGACCTAATAGGCTTATAGGATAATATCACTTTGTTTTCCTCTCTCTTGTCCTTGCTCAGTGCCTGATGTTTGAAGACGCTCCCAACGGCGTCAAGGCGGCGCTGGCCGCGGGGATGCAGGTGGTGATGATTCCCGACGACAACCTAGACTCCAGCCTCACCCAGGAGGCCACGCTGCGACTCAGGAGCATGGAGGAGTTTGCGCCGCAGCTCTTTGGCTTGCCGGCGTACGACTGAGCCGGAAACCAAACCAAAAGCATTGTTTAATCCAGTCTTTACGGGAAATGGTGAATCAGCCGTTTTCCTGGATGCATATCAGATCACTTATTTAATTGTTGTCCTTTCCATTGTGTCAGAACTTCAAACATCAAATCTTGTACTGTAGCTTGTAAAGCTCCACTGTCACTGGCTGCACTGGCAATAATAAATGCACATGGTAATTGAAGTGTGCATCTATGTTTTGATTTTGATTAAGTTTTTAATATGCAGATGAAAAACTGTAGGTACCCATCAAAAAAATTAACCAAATTTGGTTACAACTTGTAGTTCAAGAGCATATGTGTGTTTGTCTTGATGTGTAGTTCAGACCTGATTCGTACTGAAAAGTAGTATAAAAGCAGATATACAGTAGAACGAGGTTCTGGTTGGGTTCAAATAAGGGTTGAATTGAAAGACCACTCCCTTCAGACCTTATCTCCTAATCTTTAGGTCCAGTTACAACCAAAATCCTGGAGTTCATCATCGGATCAAACTTACCAAAGACGTTGTCCGATAACATTTACAAGATGATCACAAACCAAATGTGGCAATAGTGAGAAACTTTGAAGTGAGGATTTAACAGAGGTAGAAAAATAATCAAATGAGAATAAATAGAGTGGTATTGATGTAAGAAATAAAGAGGAGCTTTTCTATGTATGGTACCAGTGAGGTAAATCAGAATCTTAATGTTTTTGTTCAGTTTTTTTCTGCTTTGACTCGCAAAACACAAAATCAGGGGAACAAACTGAGAGAATCCAAAAAACTCCGTCCTTGAAATTGAGGTTTTGAGTTTGCTGAAACAAACATTTCGAGGGGTTTTGTTTCAGTAGCACCGTGCCAGAATTGTCAAACCACAGTAGCCATTTCTGGTTTGTCACTTGGACGCCAATCAGAAGGCATTTTCTGGTTGGAAGTAGGCAGCTCTCAAACACACACAGCGGATCGGTTTTGTGTTGCCAAAGACACTCGTCCTCTCCTCAGTGTAATCCAGTAAAGAGGCTGTGAGTTGTCCTCACTCTTTCATCCCCACTCATGTCTGCTTCTACACTTACTACAACTCACATGTACCCTGTCCTCTCGTGGAGCGGGGCTTTAACAAAAGGGCCCTGCTGAAGGATCCCGGTGCCACGGCTCCCCCGGGCTGCTGAAATAGGATTTCACCACATTCCCATCCACTTCCCCTCTATGCCTTCCTGGCCCTTCATCCTCAAGGAGGGGGTAATCTCCTCAGCTGTTTTTTTTCCTCCTCTTTTTCCTGCTCACACACTCATCACTTTGTAGTCTTACACATCGCTCACCAATTTCCGAGCCGCAGCGTGGCTCATTTCTTCCCATGTGTCTTTGATTTAGATTAAAATTGAAAACAAAACAGATCAAAATGACTCCGTTCACATGATTCATGCAGATCTAATCAGGCTACAGGATATTTTCAGCCATATTGCATATTTATTTCAAACCCCTCAGATGTTCGGGAAAAAGGCAACTCGTGAATGTACAGCAGATGTGTGGCTTCATTTTTAATTTATTCCAGAATTCCGCACAAGTCATGTAGCATTAGTAAACATGTCACGTACAGTTCACTGGCTGTACAGTCAGCTGAGGACCAATTACACACTCTGAGGGTTTACACTGCTTAAAAAAAAAAAAAAAAAAAAATTCTGGATGGGGTTAATTGCATATCATATCATGGAATAACTTCCATGTGTAGAATTTGAAAGTGTTGAAAAAAGAAAGATGAAAAACATATATATACATTTTCTTTCTCCGCCAGTGGTTGTTAATTCCAACAGCGAGGAGGAAATGAATATGAATGTAAAAATATGTAATATGTCTTTATTGTGACCTTATTTAAGAAACTACTAGATACTTACTAATTAATTTATACTTTATACTATAGTTTTAAAGTAAAAAAAGAATACAAGTACATATAGAATATTAAAATAATGAATATAAAGTAGGAGAGACGATTGATGTTTCATCAATACAGGTACATCTAGTCAAACACTGGCTGACAGGGGGTGGGGTGATCGTAACACCTTTGACCTTTGTTGTTAAATGAAGTGTCAACCATGTTGCCGGGAATTTCACATACATTATGAGCTGATTCCGACCTCCTGCTGAAGTTTTCCACTCGTACATGTACACCATTCATCAGTGTTACCAGAATATGTTCTTTAAAGCCGCAGTGTGTGAGAATTACTCTCATCTAGCAATGCCGAGTAGTACTCTCTGGCACCACCTCTGCTAAATGTGTTATTACCACTTACGGAAGCCGCGAAGAGTGAGTGTTCTGTCAAGTGATGAGGTGCAGAACGATACGTATTCTGTTTTTTGTTATTAATGCCGATAAGTTATAAGCCTGTCCTCCATAATTAACATGTATTTGGTACCATGCTACTGCTAATCACTAATACTGATGTTAGGATCCACACTGTCACTGTTCTTCATTTAGCCATCAGTGATGAGCTCTTTTTGTTCATACTGAAACATAGAGAGATGCTTTACAATAAACTTACATAGGTGCATGTTTTGTGGCGTGGACTCAGTTTTCAATCATCAAACAGTCATCCCCGGTCTATCCTGCATTTACTTTTTTTTTTGGTTCACTAACCTTACAGGGCTTCCATACAATCACTTTTATTTGGAGTGAATGAGTCTGTATTTTGAACATGAAAACAGAAAGAAACAGGAAAGAAAACAGTGAAAGCCAGTAGCTGCATTTTGCAGACTTTAGTTCACACGTCCGAAAAGGAGTGGGCTGATGTAAGAAACATACATAATCCCACCCCTTCTTCATAACTCATGAATCATCCAGCCTCCTTTGAATGCTCTACCACTGATTAATACTTGAACTAATATGTATATATGTATTTTGGTTATCAAATCCAGAGGTCATTTAAAATGTAAGTTTGGCAATAAGTGTAATATACTACCACACATTTACTGTGTCTTTGTTTCAATTGACTGACACTATATTAGAAAGCTTGTGTTGTGACTAATTTCTTCCTGCATGTAGATCTCTTTGAAATTGAAATCTAGCTCTGACCCATTTCATGATAATGATTTTCGGCCGAGGGCGAGAATCATTTCTTCCTGTCTGGCATTTTTCTACCTTCGGGCCTTTCAGCTCGGTGACTATACAGTGGGTCATCCATTCAAATGCCCCCGCGGCTCGGTATGTCTCCCAACATACCTGTTATGAAATCCATAAGAGCGCTGGAAGCGATGTCCTTTATGCTGTTTTCCGACAAAAGCAAGTAAATAAAATACATTAGCATTCTGTCTCATCCCTGCCAGTCACCGTTCTCTTTTTATCCTCGCCGCAAACCTTTTCAACTTTAATTCTGCCTGTGAGAGGAGAGGGCAGGAAGAGAAGAAGGGAAGCGGCGGCAGAGATAGCTCCTTGACATGTTTCCCAGGCCCCTGTCCTCGTCTGTGTTCGGGACTGATAGGCGAGAGTGGCTGTGGGACACATTCATCTTCAATGTCAGGTTTTATATCCGGATTTTATCGGCATTCAGACAAGCGGCAAGTTGAAAACACTGGACGCCGGGGAAAGACATTGTATGAGATGGCCTCATTTTAAACATTAATGCTTTTTATGTTATTTCTTTTCCCCGTCTTAAGGGGAATCTGGAAAGTGAAGGATGGGAGAAGCTCATCGGATGTACATTTCCTTCAATCTTGTCCCGGGCTTGCGGCATCAAAAGATATGACTGGATGTCATGTCTTTGAGGAGGTGGTTTGTATTTTTCCTTGAGGGGATTTGAAGAAAGAAGAAAAGCCCTCACCTTATTGAAGGAAATGGAGGATTAAATGAATAGGAAATCCACTGAAGTGACGGTGATTTACGTATTTTAATTGATTTGTCAGACAGAAATGGTTATAATCCAAAAGTTTGTATCGAAATATTCAACAGTAGTTCTGCGTCTGCCAACTTCTTTGTGTTAATACTCTTAAGAAAATCCTCCTTCTCTTTGAGACTTGACCAAAACAAATAACTCGGCTATGAACAAGGTGGAGGGAACTTTAAGATGGATTTCTCTATTCTCACCACTAAGCAAAAAGCATATCTCAAAGTCTGCATATCTCCACAGCACAGGCCATGGCTGAATTGCCAAGAAGGGTAGAACACAGAAGAATGCCAAGACCTGATGGAAGTACTTCTGCTGGATGTCATTTTGTATTCCGCTGCCAAGTGTGCAACCTCAACTTGAACCAAAAGGGATTTTATGGAGATGAAGATATCGAAGGCCTCTGACCGTGCGAGGCACTTTGTCTGTTATGAGATAGGATGCAGACGCTGTGGTTTCTCTTCACTTGCTCTGAGACTCGATGCTTCCTCAGTGATGCAAATACAGCTCATGTTTTATTCAGCTTTTGAGTGATGAGAGAATAAATTTGATTACAGAAGCAGGTGATGGCGGGGACAATAGGTTTGCCAATGCAAAGAGTTTCATGTACAATTAAGGCCAGACAATATGAGATTAACATGCTTTTGCATTAAAGCTTTATGGAATTTAACAGTCATTCTTTGTTTGGGGGTGTATAAACCTCTTGACAACCAAAACCGATTCTTTTCACCAATCCCTGGGAGAGTAGGTTATACAGACAGACCTGAGATGTCCAGGTTTGAGTGGAGTAGGTGGTCTAGAGGGTTGATGAGTCAAGGGGTTTAAGGGAGCCAAAGGGCAGCGGTAGGATTAAGAAAAATCCATTAACCTGCAGCAAAGTACTGCACTGAATAACCCTGATACACACCCTAGTTCAGGTCCAAATTATATTCAGTGTAATTACTCAAATCGGGATGTGAAGACTCTCCCTAGCGCATTCCACATGGATCAATCAATGGATTATGTATCCTAATCTCGTGAGTAATCCTCCGATGTCATCATGGAGTTCATATTTGTGATTCTGTGGAAGTAAGAAAATAATCATAGAGCAGAGGGCCCGAGGCTCATTTGCTTGGTACCTCTGTAACCGCAGAAGCAGGAGCGCTGATCAATGGACCTCTGGCCCCAGGCATGGGACCAAACCCAAGGTCATGAAACAGAAGCTGCTGAAGAGCCCTAGATTATCATCTGGAGAATAGGTTACCAACTTCTCTGTACTCTACCATTGGGTCAGACCAGTGGAGTAACAAGTTTGATGTGTATAGGAACCTGGAGCACTCTTAAATAAACCCCCAACTGATTCTAGAACCTCCATTGTTCTATATTTACATCCATTATCCAATGTCATTAAAACGTAGTTTATTAGCATGTATACAGATGACTCACTTTTATATATGTGTCACTAAGCTATAGCTCATTGAATTTCCTGTTGAGTTTAGTAGGTGGTGCTTCAGAGTGTCCAGCAGTTCAACAGTGCTTTAAAAAAGAAGAAAGACACAAAGTCACTTCAGTTCAGCAGGCATTGAAAAGTAAAAATGTTAGACCTGAACTTCAGCAATCACACTAAATCAATAACAAAATCAACTTTCTATCACATTCAGACGTATTGCGAGGATGCTGAAAATGGATTTACAGAAATATCTGTGCAATTTGTTTTTTGGCTGTTACAGTTGCAAAGAAATGTAGGGGAAAAGGTTTTTTTTTTCCTTTCTTTCTCCAACCAGTTTTATTTATTTATTTAACCAAAATTACTCCATCAAACATTGATAATATTGTGCGCTTTTAATTTGACTCTGCGCTGGTCCGTTGAATAATTTATGGCAGGAATTGATTCCTGACTTAATTTTTAATCGCATCTATATCACAATCACATCTATCTATTCCACCTTGCTTTCCACTTGTTTGACACAGCCGGCGTTAATCTGACGAGGGAATAGTCATTTTGGTATGCCTCAGCAGACGTTCTGCCTCAGCTGCGATATCACACTTTGGCACATCACCGCCGTTCTCTCAAAGATTCTTTGCAGTGGAGGGCTCGACAAGAGTCAATAGTGATCTAATGCAGAAAGGAAAATGTAAAGTAAAAAGGGAGCCCATGAATACTTTACACAGACTTTTCAGTGAAGAAGAACAGTGACAAACGAGCTAACAGAGCATCAGCATCTCATTTCCACGGTCCTCACGCTCTCCTCAGTCTTCTCTCCACTTCTTTTTATCTCTGGCTGTTAATCTTCTCCTCTTCTGTGGTGGCTTAAAGCTCCCATTGAAGCCAGCAGAATGTGCGCGAACAAGTGTTCCACAAAATACCTCTTCCATCCCCGAACATCAGCAGAGGAGCCAGGAGGACGACAGCTGCAGCCCTGTGCTTTACAGAGACACCTCCTTGTTACAGCTGCAATAAAAGGGGGATAAAATATAAATGTGCGCAGTTGAGAGAATACCACAGGTTCAAGGAAAGCAAATGATGCCGTAAAGGTCGCGCGGGTTCAATAAAAGCGCCGCGGGTTTCATGGAGAACACATCAAAGATAGTCACCCTTGATTTCCTGATTTATATATGTATGCATCAATGGGAGCTGCACACCACAGTTGCACGGAAAAGTCTCTGTGCTCCTGTGTGTGGATTTACATCAAGTGTGGCCTGGCCTGTTGGAAATTGTTGGAAATGATCTAATATGAAGCTTTTTCTGTGATTAGGTGTTTTCTAATATTATTAATGCTCCCGATCTATGTATAATTTAGCTGCTTGCAATATTACAAGCCAAATTAGCATGAATTTGCATAACTATTATTTGTATTTGGAGCATCATTTTCAAACATGGGGTCCAAATAATAGCAATGAAGCAGCAGTTGTATGATAGTTATAAAAGCTCATCAGGCCATATTGCTTAAAGGTCCAATATTGTGGAAAGGTAGATGTCTGTATCTTTATTGATTTTAAAGCAGTTCTATGTCTAGATTAATACTGTGAAAGTATAAAAGTGCTCAGTCGACAGAGAAATGCTGTGTTCAGAAACCGATCCTTAAAACGAGCTGTCAAGAATCCCTAAACTTTGTGATGTCACAACAAAGCAGTCACCACTATCAGCTATATATGGCACCTTTAATTTGGGGGAAAAAAGGAAGTGGGAAGAGGCTTAGGCATAACAAAGTTGCATTCTTGCAAGAAGCTCCATAGTTTCTTTTTGCATGTAAAGGTGAGGCATGGCGATTAGCACAAGATAGGCTGTGTGACCGAAATCCAGATCCATCAGACCAGGCTTTGTTTTCCCAGTCTTATACTGTCAAGTGTTCACTTTTGGCCAAAGTGGTAGTCGACAAGCCAATGTTACTCTCCAACAGTCATGCAACAGTTGTAGTAATCAAATCTTGTATGCATCCATACCATTTGCAATATTCCTCAACTTGATGAGGAATGATATCAACACTGGCTCTTCTACCATGTCCTATTGGCTGGAAACCACTCTCATATTTACAGCAGGATTAATACCAAATCATTTAACTCATGACTAATTCTCCAACCTAATTAGCAGGAGACCCTTCGTTTACAAGCCCGTTTTGTAAAGCAGCCCTTAATGACCCATGCTCCGGGCCCCCCTTAGGATCCTAATGGACAGTGAGGGATGCCCTTGTCCTTCCATTTAAATGGCCATATCAGCGCTCTGCTGAGTGGCCAGGAAAGGAACCTCCAAGCTCTGTCAGTTGATCTCGGAGCCCGGGTCTGATAAGGCACTGAGCGGCAGGTTGGCCCTGTGGGGGCCAGCCGGGTCGATGGAAGTGTTTGCCTCTGAGGTCGTCACCTGCCAAGACATCAATAGCACTCAGACTACGACAACACACTGTGTTAAACAACTCCAGCTGTTTGTGCTGTGCGCTCCCTTTGGATTGGTGTATTGGCAGTTTAATTTTATTCATATTTCTTTTGGGGTTTTATTGGACAGCAGATGACAGAGGTGAGCAAAAGATGGCAACAGGGGAACTAAGGAGTTGTGTCTCTAGTGGAAGTCAGCTCTTCAATTTACAGTTACCTCCAACTGTCCACATATACTGCATGAAGGAACTATTAAACTGCTGGAATCCAGGCCCACTGACAGGCTGCTGGCCAGAGAGATGGCTGTTGCTTGGTAGGGAAGTGTCACTATCACCATCGTTCTCTCACTGTAGTTAAGCTCTGTTGCCAGGTGACCTCTTGTGATCGGAGCAAAGGATGACGTAGTATTAACGGCCTTGTTGGATGGGTGGCGATAGGACCAGGAGACCTAATTTTTTCTAGTTTGAAACTGGCTTTTCAGTGTTGTCTTTGTGTCCAAACTTGTCTCTATTATAGGTCCACCCACTGGCTTTTTCGCAAGTTTATCTTGGAGATGGAGATGGAAAGTTGTGTATGGAATAAAACAGAAGAGCTACATTTACTTATGTGAAATGCTGTTGAAAGATAAGGAGAGGAAACAGACTTTTTTGGAATTGGAACAGGACCACAGTGTTTGATGATGAAAATTGAATGGTTCTTTGCTGTGGATAAGCTGAAGGGAAAATGTCCTACAGTGTGGCCAAGTGCGATATTACTATGTACTATATATAATGAAAACCTTTAAGGGCGCTTGGTGGGCGTGGTGGTAACCACTCTTTGCTTTGCTCTTCTGTGCGTCAGCCATCTATATGTATCTGATCACAGCTATGTAGGTGGATTGTTAGTGTGACAACATTTGTAGAAGAGAAGAAACAACAAAACAAAATGGAGGCAAAGAAAATAGTGAGTTACTTTTCACTGCTGGAGAAAACTTTTGATGAGTAAAAGCATGAAGGTTAAAGTTGAACTTTTCTTTAAAGGCTAATGGGAACAAGCTTAGCATCAACTTTGTAGCAGTTGCAATCAGTTGTTCATGAAAATACACAAAGTATAAAGTGTGTCCAGCAGTTTTCAAAAGGCAGTGGCAAACATGGGGTTGCACGAACTGTCCAATCACAGGCTGGAGGTGGAGCCTTGTCACATTTCTGACTCCTCCATTTTATAAATGTCCTTTACTTTTGCTGAATTCAAAAACAAGTAGGAACAGAATCTATGGTCCACTTCTCATGTCCTGAGGAGACACATTCATTTTTGAGACACAACAGCCGATATATTGATACCATGGATCACGGACCATAGATTATTTATAACATCTTCAAGGGATAGATGAGCTTCATTGACTTCTTCAGAACCAGCCTTTTGTTATTCTGGAACGAGCCGGTTGTCGTGGCTCGACTCCAAAGTCATTTTAGGATGGAGGGTCAGATGTGAGCAGGGAGAGGGTGGAGGTCTGTGGAGACACTGACGTGCGCCTGCTGCTGATTAACCACTGTACCTATACTGTATGTATGTCAGCAGGTGCAGAGCCACAGACACCAGGCTGTTGACAGCAGGAGGTCCTGGCTTCCAAGCACTGCTTGTTCATTTATAGACAATTGGACGATCCCCAGAGGAGGAGGAGGAGAGTTTCAGCGCTGATAGCTCACACTTTAAATTATACAAGCATCTGCTTTGCTTTGTGACAAATAAAACAAAGACAGAAATGGAAGCAAATCTCCAGGGTCCCTCCTACAATGAAAGCCTTAGCCGTTTTGAAGATTTTATGTTGGACGGCAAAAAAAAAACTTTTCGTTACCCATCTCCCAACTGGCTGGAGAATACTGGGTGGCAAGAAAGAGTAAAACCCTGTCTTCTTTCAGCAAACACTCTCCACTTCTTTTTAGATCTCTACTTTAGTCTACAGAGAAATTCACGATATGCAAATATATGATCTTTCCCTGAAGAAAATCTTGTATTTAGTACTAGAAAATTTGACACCTCGTTCAACGAATAAATCGTTGTGGCGCCGCCAGGATTCAATTTCATAGTAGGCACAGAACAACCCCTCCATTCTGATTGTTGAATTGGAAGGAACAGGTGGAAAGACTAAGCTGAACCAGGGAGGGGCCTTCAGACCAGCTTGCGCAACCAGTTGCTTATTCTTGTGAAGCTGAACATGGATAAACCTTTCACCATTTAGGCTATGGCTAGGCTAACACTAACAGGCATACTTAGATACCCTTGGTATGGCCCAATTCAGGGGTTCCATCCTTCAAAGGGCATTCATAGCGATTTTGTAGACCGTGAAGATGGACCATTGAGATGGTCTGACACTTTCAAAGGTGTTATCCTCAGAGCCTCTGTCAAATTGTTTCCAATGCTGCCACAGAATGAACTTTGGGATAATTTGGGATCCACCCATTGGGTTCTTTAGACAAAGGCATGTAATGGGGCCTTTGAAATGGTACAGCCTAATCGTGCCACTGGAACAACTTCGAATGCAGCCTCTGAATTGGGACATCATTTTTCTTTTTCCAAAACTGGCACAAACCCTTCTAAGCTAGTGCTAACTGCTAATTAGAGGGGCTAATACAACAGAACAGCAACAAGTTACCAGTAAGAATGTGACAGGTTGAAATAAGTGGCCACCGACAATCTCTTACCGTCCACCTTATGCTCAATTCAAACGATATAAGACTATATCACTGCATTTGCAGTGTTTGATGTTTTAAATAATATATATTTTTATGCATTATTTAAAAGAAAAACCAACCAAAACTACAACAGGAATAAAAAGTGTTATCCCAGCCCCATACATGCGTAATCACAGTCTAGGTGTTGCTCATTTCAATGAGTGTATTGATCAATTCTTGATTTTAAAACCCAAAATATGAAGGTTTGGATGTTCTCAGCCAAACAGAAAGGCAAATCAAGCGCCCATCCCGAACTTATACCGAACTTAACTTTGGAAATCGGCAACAGGAAAAAGAGATTAGCAATCCTTTTCTTTTCTTTTCTTTTCTTTTCTTGCTTGAGAAACAACCACTTTAAATTGTGATGTTCTAAATGAGAACAATATGTTTCATGGATAAGCACAAACTAGGACACAGACTGTGCTTTTCTGAAGGGGGTGGAAAAACATGCACTCTAAATTACAGTAACAGTTGCTGTGTTATTTTTCATCCGGCTTGATGAACGGTGGCGTTTGCAGAGGCACAGCTTTTTGATAAACCAGCGATGGGGACATATTGATGGGAAACGACAGTGTTAAACAAACTAGCACAGACAGAGTCAGAGTCAAAAATCTGAAGGCCCTCCAGCTGCTGTTGACCCTTGTGTATTATGTGTTTTTTTGTTTTTTTTTTTGTTTTTTTTTTTTTGAAGCTGTCTGGAGGGGTGCGAAGAGTGTGTGTTTACCGACGGTCGGCGGAGGCATGACTCAGCACACAATACTCATGACAAATTCACAGAGGACGGAGAAGACAGTGTGTATGGGGGGGGGTGCAGTGAGAGCCGTGTTTGCATCAGTGCCGCAGCACTACTTTAATTATGAATTACTAAAATGATGAATTACTCATGTCTCCTGGTGCTTTGGAGCTAATGCATTGATTATAGGCCAGGGAATGGAGGAGGAAACTGAGACAAGAGATGTCACATTAAAGCACACATTTATAGATTTATGGATTGGAGGAGCGCATGTTTATTATTGTTTCCATGATATGAAGGGCCAGTTCCTCGTGCTGGTGTTCAGGCACAAGCGACTTACCACCAAACACCAAAATAAGCTAATTTGTCATTTATTCCCAAAAGAAAACAAAGTTCTTATACACTATGAAAATATACTTCAGTGTGTGTTTTCCTTTTGGTTTGAGTCACTCAAATTGCGATAATCTTGTAATCTAGTACGTCTGAGGAGGGTTGAATGGAGTTCAGTGCAGCAGCTTGGAGACTGGAAAAGTTGGAGACAGGAAATTGATGCGACCGGTGTAAGCACAAGAGTGCATTTATAAGAGTGTGCTGAAACTTTAAAGGTCGTAAGGTCATAATTCCGGCAGTTCCACTGTTTTGATTCGGAATCCCCATCAAGTTTTTTTTACTTCTATTTTTGTCTTTAGAAACAGTGCCCTGAAGATGAGATGAAGAAGATGTATTTGTGGTGTTAAGAATCAAAACCCATCCCATTGCAGTTCCCCATCTCCCTCCCAGAAGTTCTAGAAATAGACCAGTGAGCAAATGGTTGCTCTAAGCCTCTGTTCTGATTGGCCGAAATAATATAAATATTGTCGATTTAAGGTATAAACTGCCAATCTACTCCCAGCATCTGTTGGTCATCATCATTGATCACCATCTCTTGTTGCCCCACATTTACATATTCTGGGCCTTCACCAGTTTCTTGTTGAATCCTCTGTGGTAAGATCTTGACCAACCTAGCATCTGTAAGCCCCAAGATCAACCTGGACCTTTAAAATATGTGAAAATATGTGATAGAACTCAATCTCAGGCTGATGTTACAGCAAGAGCTCTTTATGTAGTCATATATGGTACAATGGGGGAGTAGTGGAAGGAGAGGCAATTACAAATCCCCCGTGTGCGCCCTGAGGAGGTACCGTGCATCGTATCCTTAGAAAATGGAATTATTACAGAATCAAATTAAAGTCAAGGCCCCAGCAGACTGACATTTCTCTGGGTTTCTTTTCGCCGTTCGGTGGCTCCTGCAGGGAATCCGCTGCCCTTCCAAGAGACCCTCCTACCACATCAGATACCACATCCTCTGGGAAGCTGGAGCGGAGTGGATGGCTTCCGCCCACCCACCTCCCTTCAGACCAAGCCGAGGCAGTTATAGGACAGGCCAATTCCAGACTTGATTTTAATGAGACATCAGAAGAATTAGGGCTAGTAAAAAAAAAAAAAAAAAAAAAAAAAAATCCCTGTATCCCCTAATTTCCCCCTCATTAATTAGACAGGATCTGTGCTCATCAAAGGGATCCTGCACTGAAGCCTCTTGCTGGGGAAGTTGGCCTGAGAAGAGAGGAGCTGCTTCTAGCCTTAGGACATTATTGACCTATGAGAGAAATGGGTTGGCCCCAGTGCATATTCTGACCAGAGAAGTAGTGCAATCAGGTTTAATGGTACCAAAGAAATATTGGTCATGTTCTAAGAACTATTCAGCAGGAGAGCGAGCATCTAATTTCATATAGAGTTAGCTCACCTGTATAAGTCTGACATTGAGGAGCACAAAAATATGTATTATTATTCTAAAGGTGCATTAATAGATTTTAGAGTGAAGGTTTACGGTACAATAGGTTGATTGATTGCATATTTGTGTGGTAATGAAGAATAAAAGCTGAAATAATGTAGCCGTGGAGAGGAGATTGGTGTTAAATTATAGCCTTACATAATTGTGCTTTTACTGGCTTCATGAAGTTCATTTCGTTGTTTTGTCGCCTTGATTTTTATTCACTGGTAAAATCATGCGGAAGGGATGTAAAGCGCTGAGGACATTGACCTCCATCGCTGTCAAACGGAAGATCCAGGCAGCCAAACTGACTGTCAGAAGTCCTCCTCAGTGATGGAGCACCTGCTGTGGAGAGGAGGCTGTAGTCTTACATAATTGTGCTTTTACTTGCTTTGTCAGACCTCTTCATGCTTTGCATTTTGTTGTGTTTTGGATTAGAGTTTCAGTCAGTGGTAAAATCATGTGGAAAGCGTCTACAGCTCTGAGGGCCTCAACCTCAACCATTGTGAACCAGGACAAGCTGGGTCTCAGTCAAAAACTCTCTGGTCTTCAGAGGTCCTTCCCAATGATGGAGAACCTGCTGGATTCCAGACAGTCTGTAATTATTAGTGTAACCGTGACAATTGATATCCAGTATGTCTGGCACTGTTTGATTTGAACAAACCACTGATGTGCTTGTCTAGGTTCCTGGACTGGTTCCAGGACCCTTCATTGAGTCCACCTGACCTTTAACCTGCTTATGAGTTTTAATACCAAGCCATTTGAGCAAATGAGGACCAGTCTAGATCTGAACAGCCTGTTGGGACTGAAATACCATGTATTGCTGAAGCAGCTGTTGTGATAATTGGCCTTTTAGAATCAGTTGGCCCTTAGATGGAAAGCTATCGATCTCATAATCACTGCTCTACTTTGGTCTCTGACCTCTACTGTACATGGGTAAGGCCGACTCACCCCGTTTCCAAAAGCATAATTGGAATGGATCTAATATCTTTTATATATGCGCACACAGATCAGTAGCGTGCCGCAGCTGAATCCCCCCCCCCACCAGACCTTTATTTATCCGAGTAGGCCTGCTGCATTTTGATAAGAACCTCTGTCTGGAAGAATTAATGTAATGCCTACCCAAGGAGAGGGGTTTCAATTAGGGAGCAGGACAAATTCGAATGGGATGAATTCGAGCAAAAACGCGCCGGCACCTCGTCCCACACATGAGGGGAATATACAATTCCCTGCATTTCTGAAGCCTCCCGCTTATTTCTGCCTCGCTGATTAGCTTGTGTACACGCCTGCTCTCGCAGCATCATCTCCATGCAGAGCATCCGTCCCCTTTTAGCTTGACGGACTGTCAAGTGCGAACAGACTCTGTGCTCCTCATTTGTGCACATTACCCAGTCATTCTCTCTGCAAGAAGTTGAAAGTGTTGCTGAATGCAGAAAAGTTGTGCAGTTAATTCTTTTATTTGGTAGAAAACTTCCATCTTTCCTTTTTTTCCTCTCCTTTTTCTGCTTCCTTAATCAACATAAATTAATATTTAAAGGTACTCTATACTGCACGAAAGTAAATGTCTATGTTTTTTCTGATTATGAAGCAGGTTTAGTTTCTATATTAATACTACTAAGTGTTCAGTCCACAGAATTTGTATTCAGGAACTGAGCATTAAGATAAGCTACCGGGACTCCTGTAACGTTGTGATGTCACAACTCCACAGTCCACGATTCAGCAAGACCTGGTTTCCCTGAGTGTTTCACTGAAATTTGATATTTTTTACCAGATCACTCAGAAATGAATCAGCCAATCAGAAGAGAAGGTTAAAGCTTCCTCTTAACACCACAAACAAGTCTTCTTATGGAACAACACCTCAAATAAAGCACAGAAGAAGAGTAAAGAAAAACAGTTCAGTCCCAGTCACGTGTCTGAATTACTGTTCCTGGTTGACCTGCTTTCAGATTTGACAAAAGCCCAATCAGGATAACCACATGTTAAGCCCTTGATTGTTGCGCTTCATCGTCTTCCCCGTGGTTTTCTGTCAGATTACCCTTAATGTGCTTTCAATTTGCTTGAAACGAACACGAAGCCAGGTGAATTATCGCAAACACGACTTCATTTAGGGGCGGTTTCCATCGGCTCCCTGAAAAACAGACCATCCTTAAGGAGTTGTGTCAAGGGAAACTCTGCTGAGATGTTTCTGATACTGTACCATGCTGCACATGGCTGGCTTAACCTACATACTAACAGCCTTATAAATAAACATAGCTTTATATAATGGAGAGGCACTCTATTCTTGACTGGTATCTCTGCAAAGAAGTGGATGCAATCGACACGAGGCTGCTGCTTGTGCCAAAAATTCAATTTTAATGCATCATCACCATCAAACAAACATGATTCATACAAATCTTTACCCCATAAATCATCACATTTGGCCCTTTCTGGTCAAACACTGAATCCTCCTGGCTGCTGTTGCTTATGTTTAATTTAAAGGTAGATTAAAGTTTAAACCCTACACATGGTTCATTGTTACTGTCCTTTTTCTTCAGCACAGACTTGTCAGACAGTTTAGAGCTGGCAGAGCGGAGCATGCAGACCTTAAGAGGACATGGGGGTGAATCTGCGGCTCTGAGTGTGCAGATCTGCAAAGAGCTGTCAGAAAGCGACGCTGCGACACCATTGGGGCTCACACAAAGTCCCCTTTGAGTTGCTTATGCAACTTTTTGGATATCCCTGCCTTTTTAAATCACCATCTGCTCTGGATCTGGATCAGGAACTTCTGTTCCTTTGTGGCCGGAGACTTACTGCTACAATTCTGCTGATTTCGCTCCAGGCGGCGTCTCCTTTAGCCAATATTGTGAATATTTCATTGTGTGTACAGTGAATCACCACCAAGCCTGCTGGCTGAGGATTTGTCAGTTTACGCTGAATCATATGAGTTCATGAACCTTCTTAGTCGTCATATTTCGAGGTGACAACACAGGTGCCAAGTTATTATTTCTATTTTTTCTTTGCTGGCACAAATCTGTCAAGTCCAGAGATTAAAAACGGAACACCAAAATAAACCAATCGAATGAACCTGTTTAATCTGTCACAATGGTATGGCGGCCCAAGTGGGTCAACAAAATGCACAAAAACGAAGCAACAGCAACACATCATCAGCGCATTTTTGGTCTTCTGCCGCCCCTTACCTGTTTCTATCTACAGGTTTTGAATGAAAAACCCAGTTTCTACCCAGCTGTCAGTGCCGTTTCTTCACAGAACAAAGATTCTTGGTTCGATCCTGAAGCCCTTAGTGTCAAGGTTAAGACCTCCTTCAGTTTCAGTCTTCGCCATGTTCCTTCTTAGATTCCGTGAAGCGAGGCCTAATCGCTCCAATTAAACAGATAGCCGTGCAATAGCATTTAAGATAATTCCTAAATTATTTATCAGGGCTCTCTTAGCCTAACGTGACGGAGCCATTAGTGAGGGTTCCTCTTGCTGCATCAATTAACCCTACACGGTTTCAGCATTAGCTCCCTGAGACTCGCACTCGTCATAAAACATAGAAACCTGCAGCTGATTGCTTGAGTGAACAAATGAAGGAATTAAGGCGTTCTTTTTTCTTTTCTTTTCTTTTTTTTTTTTTTGGCACAGATCTCAAATTGTGTTTCCTGCAGGATTGGATTGGCTCCCTTGCTCTAAAAGCTCCTCTTTTATAGATCCAGAAACAGAACACTGTTCCTCATGCAAAACCCCACAAAGGACGGAGGTTCGCATTAATGAAACACCAAGTTGATACAGTAGCAAATATAAAAAATGCATGTGCTGGATGTATCAGTGAAGAAATGGGAGCAATTCTCTGCAATAATCATTAAACATAACACAAGTTGTAATATTCCAAGATTCCTCTCCACTTTGCAGTGAAGTAATTGGCACCCTGCTGTGGCCCTGACTATCACACAGTCTACATGAGGAGATGTGTCACAGTCTCCGAGATGACACACACTGGGTTAAAGACTGGGTTTGCATCCATGAAGTCTCGTTTTGGGTAAACACATGATCATTTGGGCTTTTCATTATTAATCAAAGGTAGTGAAATTAAATATTGCAATATTTAACACTTGAGTGCATTGATGGATTAATGAGGGTCAGTGGGACTAGGAGCTTTGGCGTGCAGAAGCATCTTTAGATGCGTAGATGGTTCCTCACGAACTTTTCCCAGTTCAAAGTACTGGAAGATGACAGAAACAAACAATAGAAGTAAAAAATGTCAATATTTTCTTATCTACCAAGGGAAATTATTCAAATCAAGTCAGTTTTATTTGTGTAACTCAGGATCGGCACAGTAAGAGCTGCAGCACCTTCTCTGGAAAAGGGAAACTGCATGCCCCCCCCCCTCTCCTAGAAGCTTTGGACTCACCACCCATGAGGATGGACATTGTGATGCAGGATAAAGCAGGGTATGTAGTGTAATGACGCCCAGTGCGGGTCATCAAACGGATCGTGGCAGTGAAGTTCTTGAATGACCGGTCGTCCCAGCCCTCCCTGATGGTCACGAGTTCTGGGCAGTAACTGAAAGACTGCAGATGCAAGCAGCCAAAATGGGATTCCAAGCAGGACTCAGCCTTAGATGCAAGGTGAGGAGGGAGCTCAGGATCACATCAAAAGGAGCCAGTTGAGGTGGTCTGAAAACACCTTGGGACCCCCCCCCTTGCAGAGGAAAGGGATGTCTAGAATCCTCCGCTTAACCTGCTTCCACTGTGACCCAACCACGGTTAAGCAGAGGATAATGGATTGACGGTTGCATTGATGGATGGATGGATGTCAGGGATTGGTCCCAGGGATGCAGGAGATGGACAGATGTATCGACGCGGTGTCAGCAGCGGTGTGGACGTTGTGCTGAGGCAGGAAAAGTCCCAGCAAGCAATGAAGGCAGTAACTGCAGACCTGACCTCACCTGACTCGTCCAATCAAACAGTCATAATTAGACCTTAAGTCCAGCTCGTCTGGGTTCCAGGTTGAGGTTGCCCAACAACCGTGAAGTCATTTAATGTCTTTAGCTGTGACCTAGTGATTATAAATACCCTGAACCAGCAGCTGTCAATCTTACTTGCAAACCTAAACAATATTGATATCCCACATCCAACCTTTACCCATACGGAGGCCAAATAGTGCCCATTTGGACTTCTATTGAACTTTGAATTTTGAATTGAAGTTTTTATTTTAATGATAATGATCAAACACCCCAGTCAGTGGCTTATCACAGAAATAGACTTACATTGAGTATCAAGCAACTAAGATTGATGACAAAAAACAACCCAATTGTGATTTTTGAATGTCAACTATAATTGTTAATGACATATATATATATATATATGTATATGTATGTGTGTGTGTGTGTGTGTGTGTGTGTATATATATATATATATATATATATATATATATGTCACAGTTCCTCCCTGAAAAACTGATTTTAAAACACATGTATAATGCACATGGTTGCCGAAAGCACACAGGCGCCATCCTCTTCCACCGAGTCTGTGTTTAATGACTGCAATCATTTATGCCTGCTCCACAGATTCTTCATTGCCTGTCACAGCGATGCCACTCTAAACCTCACTGAACGTCATGCCGTGCCCTCAGCCCATTTGCAGTAAAGAGGATGAAGTTGTCGTCCGCGGTTGCAGGTAAAGGGAAAAAAAAAAAAAAAAGCGAGCCGCTCTGCTGGTGTGCATGCAGGAGATAGTGTTCCAGTCGGTGCTTAATGTTTCAGTATGAAGTGGGATCGAATTAGACAGGCTTCACTGTGAAGAGAACTGAATTTCAAGAGGCTTTGTGCATGTAGAACAATGCTGCAGCAACCTCAAACGGAGCGCAGGGTTGAGAACACATTCAGATGAGGAGAATCTAAGCTGCCTAATGAATCATAATTAAAAAAGTACATCACTTGTGCAGTGCTGTAATTGGATAGCACATATGAATCTGTGGAGTACAGTGCTCAAACTAGCCACTGGCCTTTGTGTAAATCGCCGGGCTGAAAGTATTTTATACCACAGCTGGCGGAGCACCCAGCGCCGGCCAAGTGAATTTACTCCGAGAACGACAACAGGCATGAGATCAATAGTAATTAGATCTGTAATGTGTTTCACTTTGCACAAGTTTGTTTACATGGCACAAGTTTGGCTGTAAACTTCCCAAGGTGAAAACACCCATCCATTAAAAGACAGAAGTCATCTTTCCCGTGAGTGTATGTTTGATGAAGTCCCGTCGCCCCCCCTGAAATTGTTTTGACTCATCCCCTCATTTGCTTTTTTATGTATTTCCACTACATTCATGAGCTAATGGGAGATTTGCAAAATGTGCCGTGACAATGCCGCACACGATTACCCACCCCGCTAAGAGTTGCCTGACAAGTGCGCCGGCCCCTCACCTCCACGCGCTGCGCTCCAGATAAGTGAAATGAGAGCTTTCAGTAAAAGGCATGCAGATTCGACTGGTTCCAGGTGCAATCCTCTTTACACTGAGGCTGCCTGGCGACAAAAACAGCAGCAGCTATAATAGAAAAAAATGATCCACCTGAACACAGACCATGACAGTTTATCTGTCCTCTGCCACTGATGTTGTTTCTGAGTATTAAAAACCGTGAACACACTCTCTGTTTACCTCATGATCATAGACACGAAATACAGAAGTATGCAGCCTTTGTGATGTGATTTTTGTCGTGTTTGACTCTTTGCTAGCTAGTTAGCTAGATAACAAGCTAAGCTAACAAGACAGGGATTGAGGTGCGGAGCCATAACTTTTGTACATTACAGTTTGTGGCAACCACGTGATCACTCAACTGTCACTCAAAGCTGGAAATGGCCATCGGAGAAGCTTTTTTTATGGCACTTTAGCGTTAGCTTAACTTTTTAGCCTTGCAAGTTGCCAGCAGTGCAGCAGTTGAAAATGTAGTTCTAAAAAACATACATTTTGGCTTTAAAACATGTGCCAACATACCACCCCACAATTGTATTACATAATTAGACCTTGCAAATGCAGACCCTGATCCCTGGTCAGTGAATGCAACACAGGCTAATGTGGCAGCATCACCAGCATCATCATGAGTGATGGTGAACTGATGTACAAACACGCCAAGAAACAAAAAGAAAGACTTTACAGAAATGCAGCCTTTTACTTCCCAGAGATGTTGTGCACGGCTTCAGTGACCTTTTACCGATCACAAACAGGAAACCAAGAAATGCAGAGAATCCAAAGTAGAGGAGCGAGTTTTAGCTGTGTTATAACATCCAGTTTTGAATAACCAGGGCTCAATTCTCAAAGGAATCTCAAGGCTAAGAGGATTATAAAATCTTGCTCCTTATAAAAGCCTTCTCTGCCAAATGAGAATCAAAACAAAATCAACCATGATCAGCCTGAAGGACAGAAATTTGTATGTATCACTATGTGTTTCCTTTGCCACAGATACAATGCATATTTCGTCTTTTTTCTGTGAGACTTTGAAACGGTTTACGTGACATTACAATATCATCTCAAAGAGTTTGTTGTCCTCATGTCTTTACAGCATTGTGCGACTCCAATTCAGACCATCATCACCCCGTGTGACGAAGATAGAGGTCCCACGGCTCACAGCAGGGGCCCTCCTCATCATCCAAGTGCCACAATTCAGGTCAATTTCTGCTCATTGTCATCATCGCAACTGGTGTTAAATCAATTTCAGGGTCACATTTATCCTGGGGTAATCGTGCGGTGCTAATTGGCCCTGCAGCTGATTGCTGTCAGTCACTGAGGCAGAGGAGGCGGGGGTTGGGTTTAGATTGGTGAAAAGGCGGAAGAGGACATCAGGGGGTACCAGCTGCAGCACCATCACCACTAACCGGGGGCTCCTGTGGTGGCATGTCAGCTGCTTTCGCGGCGACAGAAAAGGCATGGAATCGCTTTCAAGTCAAATCGGCGAAAAAAAAAAAACGCGTTGATTGTGACCCCCGGCAGGAAGTAGCTGGTCTCTTGAACTGTGGAGGTTGCTCGCTGATGAGCTCGCAGCGGGGTCTGGATGAGCTGCAGGGGGCCCATTGCCTCTCTCTGATGTGCTGAGGCCCGAGGTCGACGGCTCACACTGGACACTGAACAGTTCCACGCTTCATCCTCCGACGCTTTCCAACCATATGGGGCCGAGTCCTCGGCGCAATTGCACTCACATCCTGGGCGCACATCAAACAGCACATTCAGCATCACTCCATGGAAACAGTTGCTAAATGCTGTTTTAGATATGTCATCATTTACATGGCCCTTACAGTGCAGCAAAAAGGAAATGATCCTCGTTTCTCCCAGATACCCAGAGACAATTTTTGCACAAGAGCAAACAAACTTTTATGTATTGAACTTACATCTCTCTGCTAATTACACATACCAACCCTGGAGAGACAGAGTACATAAGGTCTATGTATTTTTGTTGCTTGTGTTTTTTAGTTTCATGGCATTATGATATATTTGCCTTTTCTAAAAGGACTTATTTGTATTTTCTTATACATTTCACTGCAATGAGGAGTTGTTGTTGCTTCTGTTGTGCTATAAGGCAACATTAGTGGCATATTTTCACTAGTTTGAGCTAAAAGTGTTGAAAGTGACCTGTTTTGATTGGATTACTTAGCTTGGGGTCTGTTAGGACTTTGATGGCAACAAAACAATTATTCAAATGAAGTCCTCTCTATTGCAGGATTTTGGAGGTTCCAGCTGAAAATGAGTATCAATGATGGATCGAGACCTTTTGGAACCGTCCAACCCTAAACCTGGAGGCAGTTCTTCAGGAACTTGGTAGGTAAGTTGTTAGAGGACCTTCTCTCTCCTCATGTGATCCTGGATTGACTCAAGTTCTTTAAGACCAAGTAACCATTAAAAATTTTAACTAATTTGGGCTAAAAGTGTTGAAACATTGCCTGATTTGATTTGGTTATTTAGCTTGGGGTCTGTTGTTGCACTTTTTGCTGTAGTAGTGAAGAAGACTGGATTGACTCCAGTTGTTTAAGTCCAGGTGACCATTAAGCATCTTACTAGTGTAAGGCCTTGGAGACTTGTAGGTCAATAGTATCTGTTAATTGGGGTGTATGATGGGCCAGAAGATGATGATGGTGCATGGTAGAATTTCATCAATGACATACCTAGACCTGTAAGGTACGTCATTGCACTCGGTTAATGTTGCTGTAATGCTATGTGTAGTTATTTTAAGGTCATACAGGAGGTCATTTTCTCCTGAGTACCATCCATAAGGGGACATACTTGCTTGATTGACGTACTGGATGTCAGTCATTTTGACAGCCAGTAGCGAACACCTCATATCAGCTCCATGTGAAAATGTGGATGTCATGGCAACACACCGTCCCTCATGGATCACACAGTTGTGTATCGATTGTGTATCTGACACGAAGCCTGCAGACGTGTAAAAACCACCGTTCCATGAGTTTGTATGTTTGAATCCAACTCGAACGTGCGCCCATGTCTTAATTAGAGTGCGAACCGGTCACCAGCTGAGTGAGAGTTTGGTTGGCGGGCTGTTAAATCAAATGAGCTCATTAGAAAAAGAACGATTTCAGAATGAATCCGTGGCACATGCATGAGTGTGTCATCTTCATAATCACGGCTGAATGATCTTTAACAAAGATAAATGAAGCGTGAAGCCTTAACTTCTTTCACTAACTTTACTCATCCTGCTCAGCACCATTCAGCCTTTACATTAACATCATCTGGTGGCGTATAGTGATTGCAGGTCGAAGCACAGCTCATTTTTGGTCTTATGCAGCTTAACTCTTTATCAATACCTGCTGCTGCTGAGAGATCAGCTCTGAACAGATGATAAAGTCATTTATATCATCTTGCGTGTGGCTTGTCAGAGCCCAGTAAAACGATGGATGATATTAGCCCGAGGCTGGTTCAATACCTAATTTAACCTCCCTCTCTACTGTCTTAAATGATAGATCAATCAAAGATTGACTTGATTTACATTTCAAGAGCAACAGGCACGCTCACACTGCACACACAGGAAGCACATACCCATAAACCTCTGTGCTCAGATACATTTTGTTTTTCCATTTCTAAAAATGACTGCATTATTTACACTTTTAACGAAACGCGTCAGAATGCAAAGTGAAAATGTTGTTTTATACAACTCAATGGTAATGAGTATGTCGACTTTGTTGGCCTTTTCCATCCAAGCCTCATACAGGACTAAAGTGTAACCAAAAATAATGAGCACCCACTGGCTCAGCATTGATTTGATTCAACAAGACCTACAGGCCAGTGGGTGTTAAGGGTTAACACAGAGAACAGCCACAAAATCAAGTATATAATATGTAAAACAACACACAAAGCAGTTGAGATAAGTATAACCTGAAAGTTTAGAATAGAATAGAATAGAATAGAATAGAATCTATTCTATACTATATATATTCTATAGAATACATCTATTCTATTCTATAGATCTATTCTATTCTATTCTAAAATTACATCAAAGTAGGATAAAATAATGATTTGTTGAAATTAAACCAAGATATGTTTGGAGAACCTTAAGTCTTTCTACAATACAGAAATTAGAAGAAGTCAATGGCCATCATTTTTTGGGGGGAAGTGTGGGAAATATCTCTTTCACCCAGTTGGTAGTCTTTTGAAAGTCTTTCCTGCAACTATCCTTACCCCTGACTGAGCTGGTCCGAAACTAACAAAGACACAACGCTTGGTTTTGTGCCTCATCAATTCTTATTCTTGTCCACTTTTTTAGTATGATCCATTGGCAGCGCATTATTTATTCATTCCCAAAAAAAAAGGATGTTCTGTACAGTTTAGTTGTAGAGGAATGTAATTTCTCCGAGTGTTGATACACTGCTTAAGTTAAAAGGGGAGCAAAGGATCAATTTTCTCAGCCTTACCCACAGCCTTGAGCTGTTTACGTCTAAGTCTACCAATTCCTTTCAAATGCATAACCAACGATGACTGCTTCCCATACAATACAGTAAACAGGACATTAGATTGATTACATGTCGGCCTGTTGTGAGAAAACCTGCGGTAAAAGGACGTTGAGGTAAAAAGTTTGAAATAGGAACCCGATGAGCTGGAAACATCAAAGCAGGGGAAGATGAATGTGAGAACTTATTAAATCTTCATGTCCTGGGTTTGTTTTAATCTATGATAGAAAAGGAAACAATATCAAGAAGTTTATTCCACGATATTGCTTCATTTATTGATGCTTTTGGGATAATTTCTCGCTGTATATCAGGTGCAACTTCTCTCTGTTTATAGAGTTAGACTCTCCATTTTCTCTTATCACCTGTAATGCAAAGGAGGACACCCATTTCAGGGGGGATTTTCACAGTAATATTGCAAATCTGAGACACAAATCAATTGCAGGGGGCAAATAGCTTTTTGATTAAGATTCCCTGGCTGCCTAATGAAGAAAGCTCTCTGTGTATATCCCCCCTCCTTCTCCGTAGCCTTATTGGAGGGGAAGTTGGAATCTATTAAAATGGAGAGCTCTCGTCTGGAGATGTGGCACAGTTAGTGGGAAACATGCAGACCTCTGGACGTGAGGGATGAAGCAAGGGAGGCATTACAGATGGATGGAAGGCAGTGGGCGTATTGATCGCACCCCAAAACTCATCAAGCCATTCCAAGAAAATGTCCGATGGATCTGACAGCCAGTCCACTCAGCCCTCATGGGTGGCTAATGACAAATCTACAGCTATATGTCATATAACCATAGGGCAGGCTGTGGCATTTGTCAGCAACTCTTGTTGCAAACTCTTTTTTTTTTCTGCCACACTGATAGCATTCAGATGTAGTCCTGCTGAGGCTGGGATGCCAACCAAAAGATGAAGGCTGGGGAAGCTGCCAACAGTCATCACTGTTTGTAAGAAAACCTTAAAGGTCCATCTTAGTCTAGGTTCTATATTGATGTTATTAAACAAGCCGTCAAGAATTTTGTGACATCACAACGAACCAGTTACCATGCCTTGGATTTACTTTGAAGAACATTAGGTAGAAAAAGATGTATACCCATTATCCCTAGAAAATAGCATGCCTCAGAGAGATTGCTGATTGCTGGTCGCATCTAAGACTGGACATAAATTGCTGTTGGCTTTTTAGCCTTGTTAGCTATGTATTTGTAGTGATGTCACTGTTTCCATCAATGTCTATGTCTATTTTGTGCATGTTAGCATGCTAAGATCTGAGCATTTAGCTGAAGGCACAGAACCGCTAGCAGGAGCTGCCTGTTAAGTGGTCCAACAACTTAAGAAGGTCCATACCCGTTCAATAAAGTAGCACTCCTTTCCGTCATGTTGCATTAAGGCAATGAAGTAGCACTCCAGTCTTATTTGTCATTTATTTCATCTTGCAAGAATGAATTCTGGAGCTAAATTGGAATATCACATGTTGGAAAACCATGTGAACACAGATTCCTTAGAGGTTGGAGGACGATCTTGGATTCAACACACTTCCCTGACTTAACAATATTCTCCTTAATCCATTCATTACTTTCCTGAGGACATCTTGAATCACCCCTCATATCCCAGGATTCCACTTTGGAACACCCAACTGGTGCATCCATCATTCTCTCCATGTGTCCAGCAGTTCCTCTGCTCTCTCTTTGCCCTCCCTGGTTTCATAAGAGGCTTTCTGTGTCAGTGAATTTTCTGCACCCATGCCTCCCGTCCACACACTAACCCCAGGGGCGCAGCCTTGTTTTATGCATGTCCTCTTCCTGTCGCGAGGCCCATAAATGGTCTCTCAGTGGGAAGAAGTGGGCCACTTCTGCTGCATGCCACTCACATGGGAAGTGCAGAGCTGAATGCCACTGATGGTTCTGCCCTAAGTCCTGTTTACTGTGTCTGATTAACCCCCCCACACACACACACACACAACTCCCCATCCCTATCCCTCATGCTTTCTCCCTTCCTTAATATACTCTTGCACACTGCACACTCCCTGACTCCAGGAAACTGGCTGTAAAACATTGATTGTACGGGTCATGCACTCAGCAACTGCTTGTTTTCTTCTGCTTTTTATTTATTTATTTTTTTATAGCAGCAAATATCACCATCGAATCCATGACTCAGATTTAGCCTGTGGAAACGAGGGTAAAAGGTATGACAGGAAGACACAGTTTTGCTTGACATTCAGACAGATGATCATTGGGTAAAGGGCAAATCGTAAATGTTATGGACATTATATATTTAGAGGTCAGGTTCTTGAGCATTTTTTAAAACCAGATTCACTTGTGTTTGCTTATAAACAAACTTGGATCAAAGGACCGAACCAAAACTGCCTCTAAAGGGGGGTTCTGATCGACCAATGGAACCCTTATCTTTTGGCAGTAACACAGTAATATCTCCACAACTGGATATAAATAATGGAATAGACATAAATTACTTTTATTCCTTAATCTCCGTTAATCTCAAGAGCTCCTGTACTTATTTAAAAGATGATGAACTTGAGATCATATAATTTTAGTCCTTTTTATGCCTGTGTAAAACATCCACTCGTCTTTGTTTTCTTGTTAAATATGCCTGTGTGGCTCTAATTATAATGTTTCAACCCTCCTTGATCTTGTCAGCAGATAATAACAAGACTCGGCTCCTGCGGTTGGAAGTCCCCGTTATAAATCTAACGAACCGTGGCGGTTACACAAGCGCGATCCCGTCCCACGCGACGCGCTGACACTGATTGGCAGGTGGGGGGGCCATTTTGTATTTAATCAAAACTCTTGTAGAGATTCTGCATCGACATAAGAGGGCGGAAAAAGTTTGGATTCCACAAGTTGTCAGAAACTTTCCGTCCTTTTTTTTTTTTTTTTCCCCCAGCAGAGATGAACATGAGATTTGGACTTTATTGCTGATTTCCTCCCACAAGACGGAAGCTAAAGGTGAATTTTTCTAAAATTGCCAGGCACATTTGGATTACTGAGGTCATGGATGCTTTGAGTGACAAGATGGTGTAGTCACAGTCTGCTAGCTATATGCTAGCTAGGGGTCACCAGAGCTAATTCCAGTCACTGAATGCTATTTCTTGGCAGTGTTTGTTATGCTAGTGTTTTTTGTTTTTTTTTTAAAAAAACCTATAGTTTCAGCACTAATTAGCAGCAGTGTTGGCACTTGCCACACCTGTCTTTTAGCTTAGCGTGCTAACTAGCTAATTAGCCAACAAGATGTGACCCCAACTACACTAGCAAAAGCAAATATATCTGATTAAAAAAGAGGTTTATGTTGCTGGAGTACCTGAGAAAAGTGAGAACAATAGTAGGGTTAAGACAAAAAGGAAATGAGATGCTAATATTTGAACTAGCATCATGAGGTCATGGTTGCTTTGAGTGACAAGTGGTCGCAGTCACAGTCTGCTAGTTGTATACTAGGGGTCACTGAATGCTATTTCTCTGCAGTGTGTGTTATGCTTTTTTAAATCTATAATTTTAGCACTAATTAGCAGCAGTGTCTGCGCTCACCACACCTGTCTTTTAGCTAAGTTTGATAAATAGCTAATTAGCTAGCAAAATGTGACCCCAACAACAGTATCAAAAGCAAATCTATTTATTTAAATGAACAGATTTAGGCTGCTGGAGCACCTGAGAAAGGAGAGAGCGGAAGAATGATTAAGACAATGAGATACTAGTATTTGAGCTAAACTAGCAACATGTGCTACAAAGCAGGCAAAATAACGCTTTGCCTTTGCAATGTCCATAGCTGGATTTGTAACCGTGGTGACAGCAGCATCTAGAGTATATCCTCTGGGGAAATGAATGCTTTCAAGAGATAGAAACTCTTATTTTATGATGATACAACTGCTGTTGAGTTGCAATATGCAATTGAAGCAACAGTGCACTGCATAGTGTCTATGGAAGGTTTTAGGGGGGAGTCAATGTTATTTCATGTTGAATATTGTGCTTGTAGCTCCGGGATATCTGAAGAAGCCTTAAAGAAGTTTTCCCCCATGCACATGTGTGCATTTACAGACATGAGAAGTCTGGTAACATGAGGTGGTCTTCCTTGAGATGCTGAGCACATTCATAGCATAGTAAAGCACTGTGATGTTAATGCATGCAGATGAAGGTACATTACGATGGGCCTGGGATTTCCACAGAGAGACACTGTTGTTTCTGATCTTTTCTTTCTGTTTGCACAGAGCAATCTGCAGCTAATTTGTCTGTCGAAGACTGTTTCAGAGAGTGTCCGGGGACTGCCTGCATTACAGTGCTGCATTAACTCACAAACCATTCAATTGTTTCATTATCCTCAATGCTAAAGGACGATCAATCAGCGACTGCCAACATGTCTTTATCTCATATTCACAAAAATACACTGAAGATGCAGTTTTTATTCCAAATTTCACCATTGCAGTCTAATAAAGAAGCAGATACAGTTACATTAAACTACAAATAAGCAGTAAATGCATTGTCATAATACAAGTTATGCTTGGAATAAAGTCCTCAACATTAAACATAACATTAATAGAATTTACAATGAAATGACAGAACATTGAAGATGTTAGAAGAAATGTTTAGAAGAAATATTGTTGAGGGGAAGTTAAGTATCAGTGAGTTCATTTACAATGAAGAGCTGTGGAAAGCAAACCTCTTTTTGGCCTCTAACCTTTAAACCTTTAAACTTTAGAAAGCTAATTAAGTCGTTTCACAATACTTAGTCACTGTAAATTCCATCCACTAAAAGGATGCAGTACAACTTCTTAACACGTCCAGTTCAACAATGGCCGAAGCATATGGAATGTACAGTAATGTGAAACTTTCACATAGCACCTTTAAATCCTAGGCGTCACTAATGAAGTCATTAATCAATGCAATGAGTGGCAATGGGTAGCATGTATTGCATTCTTAATTGTGTCCATTGTATTCCAGCCAGGGTCCATATTAAATGTACAGTGAAAATGGAAGTTCGCCGCACCACCTTGACCCATGCCGTTCAACAAAAAGCAATTTCCACAGCGAAGCATCATCCTGAACTTAATTCTAGGATCAAATTATGAAATTGTAAAAATGAAAGCGCTCAGGCTCCAAAAAATATCTAAACAAAGGGGACTGTAATGCTTTCAGAATTGGTGTATTCCATCAAAGTGTGTTGTGTTAAGGTATAAAAACACATGAACAACAACAATGCTTGCAGTTAGAATCAGTGCAGTCTCTTTAAGTTTCTCTGGCTCACCTGTCACGGGCTATCTTTTGTATTTCCTGTCCTGTTTTATTTTGAAATTCCCTGTGTCCTGCCTTGTTGCGCTCTGATGTATTCCACCTGTGTGTGTGTGTGTGTGTGTGTTTGCTCCACCTGTGTCTTCTTTCCACCCTTGTGTATTTTACCTCAGATCGCTCTTTGTCAGTTCACCGTGTTCACTACCCTCATTCTGTGTTATTTTCTTGTTGCCTTTTGATTTCCCTTTGGGTTCCCCAGCTGTTTTTAGCTGCTTTGTATTTGTTAGCACTTATTAATGTTATAATTTGTTTATTCCCCTACACCGTTTGTGCCATTTACCCTCTTTCTGGGTCCGACTGAAAACCTTCCCCTTGACATCTCCGATAGTCTCAGTAGGTTTGCAACCACTCATGGACCTGCCTGCTAAACTTAAGTGGTTTAATAACCCTCCGTGCAGCAGACCAGGCAGCAGCTAGCTGCGGGAGTTCAGAGTCCTTCAGAAAAATTAATTTATATTGGCTAAAAAAGATGCCGCTGCTTAAAAAATACATGGCAGAGGGAAAACATTTTTGTGGACCTGAGTGAATACTAAGCAGCCCATCTCCAGTCTGTGTTTCCTTTTGTACAGAAAGTGATGGGGTCAGTGCAGACCGCTTTGAACCAATTCACAGTCTGGCTTCACCAGTCAGGTAAATCCCAGCGCGGCTCAGATCAAAGTGTCAGATGACAGCGCTTTCTTAAAGCTGAGCTGAGCAGCAGCCAAATGTTCCACTTGTTCCCGAGTGCATGTGTTTGAATGTTGGCTCGCTTGTGCTATCACTGGATCTGGTTTCTAATTTCTTTTGGCCCCATTTATCGTGAGATTACAGCTTAATTATCTCATTATTCAAACATAACAAATGGGGCTCAAATTTTTGTCTTTTTTAAAGTTTTTTTTTCCCTTTTCTTTGGGATTTAATTACAACGTTATCTTCGTATATCAGATACAGTTTTCTCATGATCACAACTTCAATGTCTTATTATCTGGATTCATTAATTTGTGGTCTTCCCTCTCAGACTCCACAGAAGGAGATGCGAAAGTAAGACAACCACACACACTTTGATTGAGATAATAAGATGTGATCATCAAAGATCTCTGGTTGTAGTTCTTCTTTGAAATACTTCTGAGCAACCAGCCTTTAAGTGCTGCTTCCTGTTTGAAACACTTTGCGTATTCATCTTTATTTTGGACGCAATAGAGTTCCCTACCAGCTGTTTGTAGTTGACATCCATATAAATATACTGGTAATGTGGACAAACAGGGCGCAGCCTCCACCGTGTGTTTTATTCAGATGGACCGGGATGATCCTGTCGGCGATACGGGACGATCATTTTCAAAGTAGTGTTATATAAGTTCTAGTCTGGCAACGACGCAATTGAAGACTCACCCACACTAATGGCAGAAAAGAGAGCAGCTCAACAGGATGAAAGGAAAAGAGAGGGAAAAAGAGGGAGAGAGAGAGAGAGAGCGTGTGCCGCAACATGTTGAGTGTTTGTTGTTCCTTGGAAAGGAGGGCATCCGACGCCGACTGTTCAACTGAAGTCACCCCGAGTAAGAAGCTAGACTAAAAGTGCTCCCCCCTCCTTTTCCCCTTTCTGGTGTTTGAATGACAGCTGAACCAAAAGAAAAAAAGGACCTAAACAAGCTAATGCTACCAGTAGCATACAAGCTAACAGAGCTAAGGGCCATAAAATTGCTATTAGAGCTGGTAAGCTAGCTAGCCTACAGGGAAATAAGCAGGGCAGTTCGAGGTGGAACAACTGCCACATTCATGGAGACTATAGACAGGAAGGTAATGGGTAAAGCTATTTTTGTGTCATAGTCAAGCTGCTGTCTGGACGTTAGCATCTGCTAGCATTGCTCCTTTTACACAGATGCAGGTCAGTGATTTGATTGAACTGACTCATACTGTACCTTTCTCACTGAATTCTGCACGGACACAACCCCTGAGTCACTGCCTGGTATATCCATCTATTAATGGAGCTTCATTTGCCATTCTCCACCTGTCCACCAGATGCCCCTGAGGGCCCCCCCCCCCAGTCCCCTGATCTCTGAACCCGATTGCATGAGACAGATGAATCTTGCTGCTCCCTTTATATGTTCTGAAACCAGGACCACAGAAGCTATCCCTGAGACTTTCTAGATTACTGAGCTAATTAATTGGAATGGAAAAGCTAATTGATATGTGTGCCAGTTAAAAAGCATTGGGGGAAAAAAATGAGAAATTACAAAGCCATTGCCATAAAGACCAATGTAGCAGAAAGTGAAGTAAAAATAGAAGTGCTCAGCAGGTAGATGTTGTTTTCTCTATTTTGTATCTGTTTCATTGATTCATATTTGTGTGTGATGTGACTCCACGGTAGAGGTCAACACTGCAGCGCTGTAAAACTGTGTGTCGCCACACTCCTCCTGTGGACCCCCTTCCTGCTTTTTTTAAAAAAATGCCTGAAAAGCTTTCCAAATGATTCAACGGGGGCGGAAAAAACAGCATTTGCATGGAGAGGCAACGAAAATGAATTCAAGGCCAACTGTAAAATCAGAAGGAGTTTCCATCACTCATGCTAATGAGAAGGCACTCAGAGTGCAAACCTCCGTAAAAGCTGAACTATTCCTGAACTGGAGTTCCACCCAGCAGCATCATTTCTCCCTCTTAGATTTTCACTTAATCCGCCTTCCTGACCCTGAAAATACACCCGGAGGATCTGGCCTCTCTGAGAGCTTCATAGTCACAACGAAAACAAGATACTTTTGGTGGAGTTTCAGAAACAGATTAGAACCAAAATCTGAAGCCAATCATCTCGTCTGTCCAAGTGTTGAGGAAGCAGGAAATATGCAAATTCTGAAGAACGTCCTCCCAAGATGATTATGTTCTCCGTTTCATCTCATGGAAGGTTCCTCAACCTTTAGTAAAGCAGTCACCAAAGTATAATTTGAGCCCAAGACCTGATCCTTCTCAGAACCCAACTTTAGTGTAAAACTCTCATCAGACCTTTGTATAGTGTTGATACATCATTAAACAAGAAGATGCAGAATCAAGATCTCATCAAAGGTTCCTCAAGCGAGGCAGTCAGTCACCCCCCAAGTCTTGATCCCCAAAAGACTCTCACCAAACCGTGGTGATTTATCATAGAAGAACAAGATACTGTAAGTTGAGATGCAGAAACAGATTAGAACCTCATTCATCGTAAATGAATGAGGTCGGTTAAAACGAACCAGCAGTCACTGTCCATCTTTGCATTATCTACTCTCTTTATACTTCATACACTGACTTTGACTTCTCTGTCTAAAGCACTTTCTGATATCTGCTTGGAAAATGATTCCTGTCTTCTTGAATGCTACCCAGCCTGCAGCGATTCTGTTGATAAACCTTGAGTTGATTCAGCAAGACTCTCAACGAGCGGATCACAGTGTGTGCTGTTGCTGGGTTCGCTTCGTTAACTTCGGTAACTTGCCAAGGAAAATAAGATACCGAACTCCTTACACACTCTGCTCTGTAACTGCTTTTGATGTTCCTTTTTATCAGTTCTGTTTTCAGCTTTAAAAATGAAAAGTGAATTAATCAAAATATTCTGATATCCTCTGTATTCTAATATAGTCAGTTTTCTTTTGGACTATATGAAAATGACTGTGAGCAGGGAGGTTGAACCTTATCTTTCACTTAATAAAAGCAAAGCTCTTTCAAGCATATTAAAGGCGCTATATATATAAATTTTCTCCGAAGGCGCTTTCTTGCTTGAAGTGGGTGGTGATGATGCCAAGAGGTCTAGCCTTGTTTGTGTTAATAGCACAATATCTAAGCAATGGTATTTCCTGGATGCTACAGTGTTGGAATGTTATGAGACTTGCTAGCTTGCCAGCATGCTAACTTCAGTAGAAAATAAGAAATAGAAGCAAAACTAGAAGGATCTCAACCCTTGGTCAGTGAAGGATTGAAGTTTGTTGTGTCTTCTAGACTGGTACTAAATAGCTAGTACTGCTAACATTAGCTACGTAGCAATAGCATTGAGCTCCCATAACGAAATAGTGACCCTTCCAGTCTCTGTCATATCACAATATATAAGTGTATACCAGAACAGACGTTGAGGTGGTTTTAGATATCAAATGGTTGAGTTTCTATCTGTCGATGAAGATTAAAAGCTCTGGTACTGCTTTAGGATGGACCTTCAGGTGAAGTTGTTTTTTCGGGAATGAACTTGTGAGATCAGATGAGTAAATGGATAGGCGAGTTGGAACAGGAACTATTACAAAAACAAATGTAGTTTAAATCCCAAACAGTTTGGAGTTGTTCAGTCCTTGTAGAACTGCAGTGTTGTTATTGACTGAAGGAGCAGCCAAGTGTTGAACACATGTCCTTGTGGTGCTCCATTGATTTCCCCACACACCCTTTGACTTTCAGTCTCAAATGAGCTGGAAGCATTGAAAGTTAACTGACAGCTGAGGTGCAATAAATAGAAACACAGTGGTATTTCCATGATTGTTGAAGGAACCAAGCGCCGGTGACACAGCCAGGTTCTAGCCAATCAGCGATCACATGGGATTACTTTTCTGCCAAACAAATAATCCATTACTTTCCTGCCAAACAAATAATCCATCTTAATCCAACATGGCAGCTGTGTGGCTGCGGCCTCCCACCCTGCCACTTACTGTCCAACGGATAGAGCTTAAATGCATCTTCTACTGAACATTTGACACACAGTGGTCTGTTTCCTCACTTGCTAACTCGCCCAGCCTGCAGACATGCATGATTACACAAACTAATGCCCACAGCTTATGATTTTTTTTTTTTTTTTTTTTTTTGTGATTAAACAAAGTTCCTAAACCCAGGCAGGGAGAGCTGCAGCATCCCCACCACCTGCCAGCGACTAATGGGCTCTCTGTGACTGCAGCCAGTGAGCAGACTGCTGCGAGGCAGGGCTTGCTTTTTATACAGGTCAAGGTCATGGACTCATTTTGGTCCTAATAGTCCAGCTTTGCTTTCCGGGGGTTGGTTGGGTGTTTGTTTAACTGCTGGTCTCTACCCAGGGCATCCCTGTCCTGAAAATCCCCCCAAGACAATGGGCAGCAACACCATATCTCATAATGTGTCGATCTAATTGGTTTATATCATAATGAAAATTATAAAAACTACAACTACCTAGACTTTCATCCACTGCTAACAGCAGTATTTAACAATACATTATTGTAAAACACTAGAAAACATACAATAATAAAAATAATAATACAATGATTTAAATATACATATTATGAATAATACAATTATACATTAAACAACCAAAAAGTAAATATAATTATACTCTTATATTGCAATGCAAAAATGTAGATGTCTTAATTGGGTGAAAGTCTTATGTGTTATATGTTTTATCCAGAGTACTGACTTCCATTCAGTTGTTCAGGACCACGGACAGCGCAACACCCTACATGACCAAAAAGAGCACACACACACAAGGGTCACTGTATTTTGATTTTTCTTTTTTCTTTGTTACAAAGAACATTCACCTCCACCCACCAAACTAAACAACATCAGTGCTCCTGAGGGCATCAAAGGGAAAACCTCATACAAAACAATAGGACCGGCCTCAATGCAATTTTCGGTGCAGATTCTCCCAGACCGGCAACAAGCGCTTCCCTCTGTACAATTTCAGCACACACACACAAACACACGAACCAATTTGAGACGCAACAACCAAACACATAGCACAAAGAGGGAGAATGAGAGAGAGAGAGAGAGAGGAAGGGGGGGAGGGGGGTGGAGGCTGACATATACACACACAGAACTCAACTGACACAGATAAGAGACAGAGCAACCATGGGGTGGATGGGTGGGAGGGGGACCCCATCCTGAAATCTGATAGATGGAAACACTCACTTATTCAAGAAACTGAACACTCATTTACCAATTAGTTTAAAGTTATTAATGAGGACTTTCCATTACCTTTCTTGGCTGGAGGGCCAAGTAGTCTATTCTTAACTGTGCTTTTATTGGAACTTGTCCAAAAGGACCCTCCTGGCAAGGGGGCACTCCCCCTCCTGCTCCCTATCTCTGTGTACTTTTAGCTAACAGAAACTTTCCCTGTAGTCAAATTCACCCCTGGGATTTCCCCCCGTACGCCTCGTAGAGTATTATTCTCATTTTACATCATGTAAAAATTGTAGGATTGCTTTTTGTTGTTCTCAGACTCCGGGCCGCTTGATTAGGTAGAAAGGTAGCTTCCTAAAAGTCAGCAAATCTAATCCACAAATATGTTACAGAATTGAGGAAAAAACACTGATCCATTGATCTATCTATCCATTTTCCATATTCAAGGTCTGGCTCTAGTGGCAGCATGTCAAAGTAGGTTATATTAGTCCCGATTTTTCCAGCTTCTCTTGGGTGATCCTGAGGGATTCCAAGGTCAGATGTGATCTATAGTCCTTCTAGTGTGTTCGGGACTGGTTGGACAAGCCTGTAAGACTTCAAGGTGCACCTGCCAATGAGGTGCCTGAAACACCTCAACAGCCCAACCCTTTGGATGTCCAAGTCAAAAGTGATGACTGACAGTCATCAATAGAACCCAATTGTCCATTGGCCCCAAAACAACAATGCATTTGGTAAAAAGCCACAAGGCCTTTGTTCTAAATTGTCGGGATGACCATGGATCATATTCCAACTTTCCAAAGCAACATGAATCCCAGTGGATGCATAGTAGTAGTATATCATACTCATTTTTGCAAATAGTACCTAAAGAACAAAAAGTCATTAGAGATTGTCGTACTTGGAACTAGTGACTGTTTTGGATAGTTCTAGTAATGGGCTGTTCTGAATGCCTGTCACAAATGCAACAAAGCCTTAAGATCTAACAAGCCGCAATCCCCCTCACTGGATTCACTTCGGTTTATGAGAGCTGGCAATAATACTGTCTGTCCAAACAGACGTGACATCATGCTGAGATAGCTCCAGCAGATGCTGTGTTTGAGTTTGGAAGTTAAGCTACCTGAAACTTCAGCTTTACCTGTCAGGTTTAAGGACTCAGGTATCTGATAGAAAAAAAGGGCAAAGATGCACTTTTTCCCCCCTCCTTGACAGTAGTCTCAGTGGACCATGATGCAATGCAACCAAAAGATGGTAACACTCCAAGTTAGGGGCACACACCTCTCAACAGAGGTGCGACATATCACAACTTCAGCCTTTTTATATGTCATTTTCGGCATTTAAAAGCAACATATTTAGGTCTATTCTAAACACAGCTGGTTTTCTATAGGCTGTATTTACAGACTCCAGTCAGATTAAATTGCTTGTAAATTGGTTGGCTTTCTGTTGTAAGACTTGATACTTTATGACATCGGTAGCCATGGTAACAACACCTATTTTTTCATAACATCAATACACCTGTTCAGTCTCTTCATCAGATGCTTAGATTAAAGCCCACTGAGTGCTTTTGGACAGGCCAAGACATTGTTGGGTAATTGTGATGCAATGGCACAGAAAAGAAAAGCAAAATGAAAAAGAATTGAATGACATTAAGGCTTATATGTTGAGACAGAAAAGCCAGTGAGAAAGTTATTGCAACAGGACAGCTTTGTGACAGCTGAATCCTACTCAAATGCACTGATTACGCTCCAAATGATGACATACTTTGATTAAAATACACAACAAACACCAGCTGCGGCGCTGAAAAATCCTGCCTCGCCGCAGACTTTATGATATCCTGTACATATTGTGATCCATGACACCCCATCTGTCCGTCTGCCTGTGCGTTATGGCAGCTGCCATTTACAATTTGGATCAAAAGCCCCACTCTGGTCAACGGATCACTCGGAAATTTGCGCGGTCTAAGGTCGGGGACGTACTGTGGGCGACATCAATCCAGATTCATGAGAGTCAAGGGTGACGTGGGACAGCTGCGAGGTGCGCTTCTGGGTTCGGCAAAGCAGGGATCACCAGCAGGTCAAGGACAGGGAAGAGCAGGGTTGTTCAAAAGGAGGGAAAGTTAGTAAGATGAATGATAGAAAGAAAAGGTGTGTGGAATCTTTAGAGATCTGAGTTCTGCGATGCGCACTGTACAATTCAGTATTAATTCTACACAAGGTTTTGCACATGAGGACTCTGGGTGTTTCGGCTGCTGGACTTGAGGTTGTCCTTCATGTACAATGTCTGCAGGTCAGTGTGTGAGCAAGGCACTGAACCCAATTTCCACTTGAAGTCGTTTGCTGCTGTCATTGTGCTAGTTTGTCCTAATAGGTTAAATGAAAGGGAAATTCTCAAGTGCTTTGCATAAAGGGATTATATAAATGCTGTCCATTTACCATTCCACAGCTGTGATGTCAGTGTCTAGACATTCTGTCTTAGTACATGGCTGACGTATCATCATTTAAACAGACAGTCTTGCTTCACAATGATATATGCCTCCAGGAGGTTATATTCGCAGGCCTCCTGTTCTTAGACCAGAACAGAAACGTCAAAACTTGAAGTCTGGTTCCACAGGGTCTTAGTAGATGACCCTGTTCTTGATGACAAACACCTAGCTTGATGTGGTCAAGGAGAATAACCCCAATGAGAGGTGTTAGATCATGATCTTGTCCTCTGAGAACATGGTCATGCAAGTGATGTCAAGATTTGTAGGTTTACACTGATGTGTGCCCTCAAGGCTTTAGATTCCTGTTGACCTTTTGAATGTGACTAATTGCTGAAAGTCTTCTGTTCAAGCATGTGAAGTCTTTCGAACCCCAACTTTGACCAATTAAAGATGCAATTTAAGAAATGATTGATCAGAATATGTATTTTTTGTTAGTATTATTGGTGAAATAAGCATCTCTTGAGTTATTTTAAAGGTCCCATTCAGTCAATGTATAAATGTCAATGTATTTTTTAATTGCAAAGTAGGTTCTATATAAATACTGTAAACTTATCACCGTACTCACTCCACAGAGAAATGGGAAACTGGTCTGAAAATTAGCCTTAAAATGAGCCTGGAATTTGTGATGTCACAACACAACACAGTGGTCACCATCCATCCTCAGCCATGTCCCAACCTTTGTATTTACCAGAAAATAGTCACTGCTGACTGACTAGAGTTCTAGAGAGATGCTTAAAACCACACTGGTGGCTTTAGAAAATCTTATATGCTATATTACATTATTGTATCATGTTTTGTCATTTGGGTCAACACAGATGGATATTACTGAGGATATATATCAGTTTATTCATCACTCTGCTGTGAAATGATTTGGAGGAGGGAAAAAAAACCTAGATGATGTTATTGGATGCAATCCAGTCTCTGCAATTTGTGAAACACTCACAAAATTTCTGTTTCTGTTCATTTGTCTTGACAAGACAAGGTATACAATATATGTAATAGAAATACAATATCCTCAGCCCTTGGATCTCAGTTTACATCACTGCTGCCCCCTAGATTTTGTAGATATTGTGAAATCTTTTAATCTTAAACTCACCGGGCATCATTCTCGCCAGTGGTTTCACTAGTGTTAGTATTGATACCTTTGAGGAAAAGCTTTACAAAGCTCTTATTTTCAAGGTCCTGCTCCCCCAGTTTCCACTCTGTTGACAGCTCTCACAGCTGCATGAGCGAAATTGCAGTAATCATTTATGTAAAATGATTCCCGATTCTGTTGTGCCTACAAAAACCAGGCGTCAAACTGACTCGCAACACGTCTCGGCTGAATAATAACACCAGAGAAATAAGGAGGGAATTCAGGGGAGCGGAACGCAAGTGGGAAATGGACAGGCTGGTGGGGTCATATGATATTCTGACGGAACTCATGTCCACATATCATGAAGCAGTAAAGGATCAACTACATCTGTGTATATGAGGAAGGCAAGCTGTACCATATAAATCTAAAAAATAAAGGACTGAATCCAGAAGGAGGAAGTCAAAACTTTGGATTTAAAGGATACAGGATGTAAAGATTCTATATTTTATGCTTTTCAGGTATTGTAAGAAGCAAACCATCTCAATGTAGCAGCTCTTGCAACAACAGAGTTAATTATTTCTGATTTCTTTCTTCTGATTGGCTGATTTTGTTTTTTTATTTTTTCCAGAAAAGAGGCTCTCTCTGATTGCCTAATTTTTTTGTGATTGTAAGTGATATTAATTAAACATGCAGAAAAAACAAATCCTGCGAGGTTGGATGGTGGGTTCAAGTGGGTGGGGTTTGGGGATTAACTGCTTTGCTGTGACATCACAAAGTTCACGACATCCTGACGGCTCATTTTAAATTGGACTGAAGCTTACTTAGTTTTCTAATCAATATCTGTGTCTCTTGGCAGGATGGTGTGGAGGATGGTGTTGTTCCACAGTGAGACGAGAACATTGAAGGACTTCAGGTTCCTGTTGCTTGAGTCCTGTTTGAAGCACCAGTCACCCAATTAAAAAAAAAAGGTGAGTTATATGTTTTTTTGTCTTTGTGATTTGTTGAGCTGATCCAGAATCAGAGTATCTGAGGTAGGTTTCATTAGGGTCCACGCTCCGATGGAACCGTGTGTCCTGGGAGCAGGGAGAAACACACCAAGTCTGTTTACAGAGGCCAGCATTGGTCATTTGGCTTCTTTTGTAGGCTGAGTCTAAACATCTCCTCCTTTAAAGGGTAATGTGACAAAAAAAAAGATGGAAGAGAAACCGGCTGCTTCATCTCTATTACATCAAGGCAGAGACTACTGTATGTCAAAAAGCCAATAAAGGCAGACAAAGCGCACTTGTTGCTAAGTATTCGCTGCGGAGACCTCGTCCTCGTCTTCACATGTCAACACCAGAGAGCTGGCTGCTCCTGAAGAATCCCATCGTCATGCCTCAGCGGCCTCTTTACCGCCTTTATGTATCTGTTTGCTACCCGGAGGCGACAGGGATCGTCTGTGCTTAAACACAGAGGAAGAGAGGAGTTCTCGCCGCCTCAGATCCCCCCTCCCCACCCCCCTCCGTCTCTGTCTCTCTCTGCATGTGGTTACTGCCACTGTTTGTCTAAATCATCAGAGGCGAGCTTGTCCTCTGTGAAGTATGAAACGCCACACTTCTTGCCCTCATCTGTAAAAGTCTGCAGGTCTGACAGCATCAGACCACACAGCTGCACACGCTACACTAGGATTCATGGGTATTTTGATTCTGTCCTCAAAGCCTCATGATGTCATGGTGATGTCATAAGGCTTAAATGGGGTATTAATAATGATATTATTGGTAGTAGATGATTACATTTTTTAATGATCTACAAGATCTTGATGTTGAATACATAAGAGTTAAAATAATCCTTGAAAATTGACGTTAGCGTTAGCATTCAGACTACCATCCACTAGTTTTTAGCCTTTAATGTGTTCGCGTGTCTTCTCACTTCTAGACTATACATTTATAACCAACATAAATCACCAAACACATCAGTTAAAGACAAAGACTGTGTTGTGTGCTATGAAAAAGTTTGATTAGTTTGTGTAAATTTATTTTTGAAAGACCAGCAATCCATTGGGAAACTCCAAAAATGGCTAGCTGTCCCAATGGTATAACTTGATCACTCAGTCAGTCATTAACTCACTCAGTTACAGAGATTCTCATCATTTATCAGTTGAATATTTGAACTATTTTCTGAATGTTCAACTTTAAATGCACAAATGGGGTAGTATCTCTAACTTAATGTGCTATATTCCAGAACATGCGCTTCAACTGGGAGCAGCAAAGTCTGGTAGCTCTGAGTTTTTACTCAACTTTTGCTTTATTTTGTGTTTTTGTATGTTTTTGTCGTATTTTGTCAACTATGGATGGATGGATACGTCTGTGGGGAGAGGAGATTCTGTCACTGAAAATGGAGCAAGTCTGTTCCAGCTGGGATGAGGAGGTGCTTTCATGGTTGCTGTGCTGGTGGTGCAGAGGTTAAAGGCTTGGAAGTGGAGATGTACTGTAGATCCTTTCTGCCATCAGCCATCAACTCTCTGCCCAACAAGAGTGATGAGGAGCTGGAGATATGAGTGAAGACTCAGGAAGCAGACATTTTTTCAAATCAAAACAATACTTGTGTACATCCCATGTGAAGTTCTCCATGAAGTCGTTGCTAGGATACAGACTAAACATCCTGAGGCACTTGACTTCAGTCATGTCTCCCTGCTGGACTCACTGAGGATATGGTGGAGAGATACACACTGGTGGAGGCCACTCTGAACAACTCAGATCATCCTCTTCATAACACCTTGATGGACCAAGAAAAGAGCGGTGGTGGACGGCTCCTCTCTCTTCACTGCAGGACGGAGAAATATAGAAGATCCTTTGTACCTTCAGCCATCAGGCTTCTTCATTCTTCTGCAAATGGTTGATGAGCTGACAGACAGATGAATTTCCGAAAGGAAGTTTGAATAGTTCTTTTCATTGTTGTCCAAATCATTTCTTTGCCAGGCTTTAGGCAGAAAATGATATATAAATGAGACAATGAACAATATAGGTGAACAACCACTCTGTGAAAACCTTTAGAGTACAGCGTTATAATATCATATAGAATAAAACTGTACTTTATTGGAGATTTCTGGCTCAGAACGGCAGAACAAAACTCATTTTGAGGAAGCAGCGGATTGAAAAGCTCCATGCATTTTTATCGGAAACTACTATTTACACACAGGATGTCTGATACAAAGAAAATAACCAGGTTTGGATGTGACATTGTGTAAGGACAGCGAAAGTGTTTTACAATGATACCGGTGATGATTGTGTTGGTGCATTAGTGGATTTAGGGGAAATCAGACAAAATGTTGTAGAATAAATAGAGACAATGTGGATTTTTTGGTGTTTTCTCTTCACTAGTCTAAGAGATAAGAACAGTTCTGAGTCAAATTACTGCTTAATGAAGGTCATGAATGTCATAACTAGAGGTTACAGGTGGATTCGCAATCCTGCAAAACATTTGATTCGGCTTCACTCCAGCAACGGTGACGTCCCGTCTCATGAAAGTCACCCAGTCACACTGGGCCGAGCTGCTGACTGAGCCTGATATATACTTCAGAGGCGCGGTGGATACCCCCGACCGCTGAGGGTTTATGATGTGGGGAGAGGGAATAAATGATGACGATATCAAAGCGAGGCCTGCCTTTTGTGCCGCTCGGTCTTCGCTTGTTTTCATGGACGTGATGATGAGAAACGCTGATTTTTTTCCCCGACGCTGATTCGAAATGAACGTGACCTTGATATCGTAGGGAGGCCTACTGCAACTTTAAAAGCTTCAGCATCCATTTCCTTTTATCATTATCTAAATTTAAACCCACCCCGTTGAAGGGGGGGTTACAAATGTGCTTGTCCTTGATTTCTTGAGATGAAACAAGTGTGAACTGTGAACTACAAATACAGACAAGCAAGTTGTTGAAAAGGCTAGACTTAAGACTTAAAGCAGTGGTTCCTAATCTTTCCCAGCTCATGTCCCACTTAAACATATCAAAACTGTCTGACCCAGGAAAAATATGGAGGCTAAATGATGCCTCCTCATTTCAATTCTTTGTTGCTAAACAACTATCAAATTTAATAGTCCTGCTTTTGCTAACAATGTAATCTTTTAGAACTGAAATAGCAAATAACCAGTCCATACATTTTTATTATATACAATTTATCCTGTTTTCCAGAATTTTTCTCTTTTGCAATTTTTTTGAATTTTTTTCAAAATTTAGGGCAATATTTACAAATGAGTATTGGATTTCATTTTAACTTAAGAATTATGAGCTCCATGAGCATCCATAGTTGGATCAATCGGTGACGTCCCCTCAGATGCAATTGAAACGTCAACATGGCAGCACACGCTAATAAAAGAGATTGTTCCCATAAAAGGCAGCATATGGAGGAGTGCCAGTCATCTGGAAGTGGATTGTCAGGTTTGTGTCCAATCTCAGTCTCAATGACCCTTGACCCTTCAACATGTTTAAGATAATCAACCCCAAATATGGGCTGCATTATCTTTTGCTATTCTAACCTGCCTGTCCACTAAAAATAACTTAAGACTAGAGGTTTGGAATCACTGACCAAATAATGTCCTGGAGCTTCAAATCAATATTGGACACAAATGAAAGTTCTTTGTTTTTCAATGAAGATAGTTGGACCAAGCGATGTACATTGAAAAATCTGCAGTTTTTTCTTGTTTTCTTTGGTCAGTAACAACTCATGATTCGAATGTTTGATGGCAAGAAGGCATTTTTTGTCTTCCGTATGGTAACTATCCATAGGTTGGGGATGACCGATGAAGTCAAGTATTAAAGACTAATGTTTTAGGGGACTGATGGGAAATGTTTGATGGTTATCATTTGAATATAAAGTGCTGTGAGAAGGCATCATTTGTCTTCCATACAGCAACTACCCACATGTTGATGAAGGGAAGTCACTGTCCTGCAAAAACTCATAGGCTATTTTCAGGGGACTGATGGGTATATTGGGTCCTCCGTGGACACCATGTCTCAGGCCACTGCTTTCTATACATTCTTTGTGAAGTTTAACAGTGGACTAACTCAAAGGGGTCCCGGTGGGAGGCCCCGGGACTCCCGGTTTGATGCCAGAGCTGCCACAAACACAGCTGCTGCTTAAGGGTGATGGAGAGAATGCGGCAATCCATTGGCTGCAGGCTTGGTAAATTTCAGTCAGTGTAGTCCAATGGCAAGCTAGAGAGAGAGAGAGGGGGGAAAAAGAGAGAGAAAGAGAGAGAGAGAGACCTGGTTTCTCTATCACTAATCTTGTCCTAGCAGTACACTCGCACTATGAGAGCAATTAGATTCAGAACCGTTTCTAGAGCCTCTGCAATGACTCATTGAAACATCTTCTGTGCTGATAAAGCCGCATCTCTGTTCCCACCCCCCACCCCCCCTTCCCTCCCTCCACACACACACACACACACACACACACACTTCCACACACGCACTTTACCCACACTCCCACATGCACACGCACGGGCGCGCGCGCAGGACGTATAGTTGGGGGGCTGCCTTCAGTGGCAACACCGGGACTGCGCTTCTTCTCCTTCTTCTTCTTCATCTTACTTTGGATTTTGCAGAGCTGCGGACTGGACGTGGACTTTATTCTGGGGTTTTTTGCTTTTCTTTACACACCTACGCGGTCTGGATTTCGCCTCAAGTCGGGACTTATGTAGAGATAACAGTAAATTAAGACAAAAAGAAGAAGGGAGCCAGACGTTGGGGGGATACAGGCTGAGGTAAGTGCGCTGCGAGCGGGATGGGATGCGCAGCCTTCCAGCGTCTCCTCCAGACAGATGTAGCCCGACTTCGTGCGTTCCCCTTCCACCCCTTCCTTCCATCTTTCCACCCTTCCCATCCACCCTCCTCCTTATCTTAGACATCTCAGAGCCGGATCTGTCATTTTCCACCATCATAACATTTAAAAAAAAGACGCGTAACGTGGAGTTGTCTCATCCAAAAAAGAAAAAACCCGCATCATCATCAGCAGCGGGTCGGGATCAGCCTTGCGCACTTTCATCCGACTCCAGCTGGAGGTTCTGCTTCTTTTTCTAGTCATTTTGGGAGATGAATCGTGATTTTAGGGAAACGGAAACAAGCTGCAAGTGGGGGATAGTGATCACAGCGCAAATCACAACAGCACGCTGGTGGTGATTATGCACGGGGGATCGGCGCTCGAGCCAAACTCGGTGCCAAAATGTGGAGGGGGGGGGGAATAAACAGCTCGGTGAAGTTCAATGGAAACGAATGGAGGGCTGTGGTGTGTTTAAACTCATTGCAACACAACTCTACAGTGTGTGAGGTGCAACAGAGACCGGCATCTTCCAGCAGCAGCGGCGGTGGTGGTGGTGGTGGCTGCTCTCTGCTGCGCGCATCTCCATCCAGGCAGCCACAAGATGGTGGTGTGGATATCTGGATGTGGATTTGTGGGAAAGGAGGTGGGGGGGTGGGAGGGGGTGGAGGATTGAAGATTTTTTTTTTTTTTACTTCTTACAGCCACACCGCTGCTAATGCTGTGATTTTAAGCTTGTGTTCACACTGGGTGGCATTTGAGGCAGCCTCTGCAACAAGGGGAGGAGGAGGGGGTTGTGTGTGTGTGTTGGGGGGGGGTTGCACTGCAGCTCCATGCAGGATGATGCTTTCACATGACCTTGTGCATGAGTGTGTTTTAGGTTCTGGAAGTTGATGCACATGAGGACAGGGATGGTTTACTTGCAGATCTGGGCATTGGTGACTGAAGGTGCGAACTCCTGGGCTCCCGGTGTCCAACTTCCACTGACGTGCACAATCATCTTCTTTATAATCATGTTTTTCCATCCCAGCTTTTGCAGTGCTGATCCTGGAAGGCCAACATTTCCAACGTGCAAAAGACGAGGTTGCTCCTATAATCCACTCGCACTGGATTCCTGGAAACATGTCAGTGACCAAATGCAGGAAATTAGTTTTTTTTTTCCTTTTGAATACTTTTGCTTCCCCTCGCCGTGCATAAAGGCCTCCAGTCGTGCCGTACTGTACACACCTCAGTGAGGTCGGCGACGACACTAAGGTGCTGAGCGGGCAGCTGTCCAAACCATATGCACAAACACAAACATGCAACTAACAGGTAGAAACAGCAGGAGCGGCGGAACGTGTTGACGCTGATGCGTCTCATTTTGTTTGCCGGAGCTGTGGAGGAGGGATTATTGCACAGTGTGTGAGTGTGAGAGTCCCACACTCACGCTCATTATTCCATCATCCCTTTGTTGTGTGTAGTGTACGTTTGCTGCAGCAACCTGCCAACATCTGCATTGGATCTCTTCATTAGTTCTGTGTGGTTTGGCTTTTGTTTGTTCGTTAGCTCTCTTTGCCTCCAGGTCAAAATAAATATTAAAGGTCCATAAGGTGTAAAGTTAAATGTGCATGTTTTTTTGGATTGAAAAGCAGCTCTTGGTTCTGTATCAATACTGTGAAAGTATTAAAGCCTCAGTCCACAGAGAAATCCACACAGACTGCATTAAGGAAGTGAGCCTTAAAACCAGCTGTTAAGACTTCCTGAATTTTGTGATGTCACAACAAGGTGGTCACTTCTCTCTCGATCACTGCACTCATGGACCGACAGTGCAGCTTGTTTCTTTGAGGCTGTTTCTGTATAGTGTGAATTATTCCAACTTCTACTCACAGTATCCCACAATGCATCCTGAATAGCAGTGTACAACTGATGGTCACTAGCATACAGGCAATATATACCATCATGCATTGCGGCCACAATGAAAAGCAGAAACATGACAGAGAAAAGGTAAACGCTCAGGGAAACCAAATCCTGCAACTTTGGTAGTGGTTCCATGAGAGCTGAATTTGTTTTTTTGTGACATCACAAAGTTTAGGAAGCCCTGACAGCTCATTTAAGGCTTAGTTTCTGAACACAGACTATGTGCCATTCCCAGTGGATTGAGGCTTTGACAGATATGAATCTGTCAGAATCCAGACTCTGGACCTCCTTTATAATTAAAAACACATGCACATCTACCTTTATGCCTTATGGGACCTTTAAAGTGTGCATCTTAAAGATGGCAACTTGTTATCTCCAGGTCTTTGCTCCATCACATCGAGCATATTTGCTTAAGCCTTTGTCAGCTTCCTATTATTGTTAGTTACATTAAAAGCAGTTGCAATATTGTTTCCTCACATAAATGAGGACATTTCTTTTCATCGACAGGAAAAAACATTAACAGCTCTTACAGAAAATGAATGTCAGTCTCATTATGAGGCCTTCAAACAGCTGCTGAAGCAGATTAGAACAGTGCCTGCACACAGGCAAGGACGCCTGACAGAGGAGAGTCACTGCAAGAGCTGCAGCAGGTTGCGAAAGCGTCCTCGCGACCACAACACAGCGCAAGCGAATATTTGCAGTCACTGAAAGTGTGGGGGACATTTTCTAGTCCAGAGGACAAGGGTGCCACTGACAGGATCATTTCATAATGATTGAAATGCAAATGACAGTGAGCACCTTCATTGGTATTCATAAGACTTATCTCCTATAATCATTAAGAGTGAGAACAATGTTCGCAACCACCACCATCGCAACCACCCCTCAGGCTTTGGTGTGTGAGTGTGCTCCTGCCAAGAGCGTACTCTATATGCGACGCAGGGCCCCCCCCCACCCCACCACCACCGCACCCCCTCCCCGCCTGAAGGAGGGTTTATCATAAAACGCCACATTATAATAGATACTGTACACTGTGTCAATTTATCACAGGAACGTTTACAAGCGTATAACCTCAGTGAACAATGAGCAACAATTTCCACCGTGCTGCGCCTTACCGCATCTGCCCAGCCTCCTTTTTTTATTATTTCCTATTTTTTTTACAGTCTGAGGCAGCTGCCTTCATGTCAAAGTAGATTTACTTTACACTTGTAGGCAAACAGCCAATCATGAAGAAGCAACATGAAATAATGGCTCTACTTACAACATCACATATCCCCTGTTGTTAGGATGTGGATATGTAGTGGTATTAGAGTAATTAAAATATAATTCATGTCCACTGGTGGAGCCTACAAAGCTGTATGCATTAAGCTGTTTAATGAATCAGTAGACTTGTGTTTTCGTTCTTACTCCTTATTAATTAATATGTAAATGAGTTTAATGTGATCAGTGCATAGAGGAGAAGCTGTGGTGTTTCTTACATTCTGTTCTTGGGTTAGCGTGTTCAGTAACATCTAATAACCACGAATGGTGACACTGCTAATGTGACTGTAGTGTAGCAGTGACTTGTGATACATAAATAAGCATGGGAGATCTCTCATCAGATCTAGCCGCAATATAATGTTAGTTATTAGTTAGTCAAACACAAAATACTGTATGTATAGGATGTATGTAAAATACAATTCATCAGTCAGCAGTGAAAAAAAAAATGTGATGAAACTAACAAAATCAAAGAAAAAAGTGCATTTTTGGGGGGGACTATATTCAGTGGTGGATGAACCCACATTGTGCTTTCTTTTCCAATAAGAATCAATCTAGATTACCACTAGATTTATTCATTCAAAATCCAAACAATTGTAATTAACATTCATTATTTATACACTTTTGGACTCTGTACATTTAAATTTGATGATCTCTGCCTTAACCAAGCAAATATATATCATTTCTATCCCAAGATTTTACCCATGGTAAATAGGCTGGATTAGTTGGGTCAATATATTTGACCCCCCCTGGGCTCCAAGTCCATTATTCAATTAGTTTACCATAATTGAATCCAATTAGTGTTTGCTAATGCTATATTCACTACATCATAATATAGACTGTAAAGCCAAAAGTAAACTCTAGAATTGCCCAGGCAACAGTGGTGTATTCCTGGTCATGGAAAACCCAGCAGTGATAGTGACTGTTACTTCACAGTCAGTTCAATCAATACATGAACAACTCTGTCCCAGAGCTAGTGACACTTTGCAGAGTCGCTCCATTAACGGTGTATCAGTCCGTGACTCAGTGGACTCACACCGTGTTTGCTTGACTCTTTACAAGCCAATGGTCTTTATTCACAGTGACACAATCACATGTGTTTACTGTACCGCCTCTGAAATGTCAGTTGTTCTTCAAATCCGACCTGGGCTACATCAGTGTGGCACTTACGGTTATTTATAAAGCTTATGTACTTACAGCATTGAGTAAGAGTGGCACTTCGGTTTTTGGTAGTGGTTTGTATAAGTAGGGTAAAATTGGGGACAGTTGCAAAACAAGTTGCAATATTCTCAACTTGGCTTGGACCAACCAAACTTTTAGATATTAAACTTAAATCTGCCTTCTGATTATCCATCACATTTAAAGATGTCTTTTACACTGTTTATCTGAATGGAAGAAAGTAGATTCAACTGCAACAGACCCCAACACAAGTTGCAACTGGTTGCAGCGCATTAAAACTGATTAACTTTTCTTTTTCGTATTGATAAGCACAGAATTCACATTTTCAATCCTAAAACAATAATCATAGTTGTTTTGCAATTATTGTTGCAGCGGTTGCGCTCTGGGAAGACATTAGATGCGTATGTTGCTTCTTAGGACCAAAAACTGTTGCTTGTTGCTACCCTCTGAACTTTTATATCATAAAATACAGTACATACAAAATTCCAAGACAAATTCCAGGAATAGGACTTTCTGCAACCGTCCCGTGTTGCAACCGTCCCCAAAAAAGTAGCACCGCTTCCTATTTCTGTATATAAGTGAGCACATCAAAATAAAGAAATATGTGATACAGAATGAAAAGGGGTAAATGAAACCACGATTTACGAGATTGATTTATCGGTTGCGTTAGGTCTGTTCCCCGATGTCGTGAGGTTGCGACGTCCTTGGCCTTTGTGGAGAGAGTGTGTGCTTTCCTTCGCCTCCTGGCAGTACATCAGTCCAGACTGTATTTCCCTTTGTTATGGCCATCCATGAACAAATCTCCTCTCACAGACAGTACGCTTCTTTTCAGAGTTTGCAGAATGTGTGGAAGTGTAAACAGAACCCCAGCAAACATCAGCTCAAATATAGATTTTAATATGATGAGGTGCACTTGCTCTGAAACCCTGTAGCATCACAGTGAAAGCTGAGCCTGACCTCATAAATGTCTGTTTAATTCATTCTGAAGCATTTCAGCTTTGCAGTGTATTCTGGGTATTCTCTTTTCAAGAATTTTGAAAGACAGTTACAAGGGCACTCGGAGATGAGACAGAAGCATAGAGGCGATTCTCCTTTTCCTTAGAGTGTATTATTTACCGCAGTCTCTTCTCTTTGTTGGCTACACAGCATTGTTAGCCAAACACAGACAGAAATCTTGAGACTTTTTTTTTTTTTTGGTTTGATTTTGCTCAAGTTTTTGCCAGTTGTCAGCAGGTGTCATTGATTGTTACCATGGAAACACCCTCGAGGTCTGAGACGAGCCTTGGGGGTAGGATAGCAAACTTCAAAACTCCAAAAAAAAAAAAAAAAAACCACACACACACTCATTTCGGAGGTAAGCCAGGGCAAAAAATTCAACCACAATCAAAAGAAGACACAAATATTGTTCTTCGGTTTCTTGGTTGTGATCAAAAGAACAGAATGTGTTTTATTTTGAAATTGCCAGCATCTTGTCTGCCTCTGCCCCCATCCCCTGTGATTACCTCATGTGTTTCACCTGTGTGTGACTGCTCTAGCTGGGTCTCATTTCCCCTCCTGTACTTTACCTCAGCGTTTTCCCCCTTGCCCTCTGCTGGTTTGTCTGCGTTCATTCCACCCTGCGTGTCTCCCAGCGTGTCCTCTGTGAGTCAATAGATCATGTCTTTGCTCTACTGTACCTCTTTCTGAGTTTCTGTCAACACTTTTTGACCTCTGTACCTACAAATTTCAATTTTACTTAAACCTATACCTTTGAAAACCTCCTCAGATATACCTTTGACTACGGCTGAGTGATTTCCCAAAACACTGTTCACTTTCTGTTTTGTGTAAGTTCCTCCTGAGTAATTTCTTTATAGAGCCGGCTTTGTGGGCGGAGGCCCTGATGTGACAAAATAAATATAAAATCCAACATACTTTTAATGTGGATTTACAGTTTCAGACTTTACCATTGCTTACAAGGAAGGGAGGACTATTTTCAGTGGCACATTAATACACATTTGGTTAAAGTGAATGTTTGGTGTAGCAGGATGGTGTTTGTTGGACTGAGTGCAAACAAACTAAATGGTAATGTAGTAAAAGTGGTAACTATATGGTTATGATGTAATTGGTTTGCTTGGTTTGGCTCTGCAAGTGGAATTACAAACAAGTTGGTGTGTTTTGTCCAAGTTGTGCATCCACTTGTTATGTTTTTTTGGTCTGCTTGGGCCACCGTACAGGCAGCAATGTTTTATGTTGTTGATATCCCCTTAAGCAAATATCATATATTGCATTTAACAAGAAACCTATATATGTGTATGTAAGATAGCCATACATTGAACACGTCCAATAAAATCCTTTTTGTCCCTCACCCTCATATGCTACAATACTATTCCCCATCTATTGCCATGTATTTCCATATAAAATGTATAGTAAATCTAAATTTATCAACATCCCTATGTGGCAAATACTATACAAATGTTGTCTCAGTCACATTGTTGCATTTACTGTAGAAACTGGACTAGATAACCTTTGTGCTGATGATTGGAGCCTCACAATGTTATGACAGTCTTATTCCTGCCAGATAACACATAATAAAGCTTGTTCTGGGTGATAGTAAACTCAGCCAGCTCTGGTTATGATGCCACCCTAATATGACACCATGTTAGCCACTTCCCTGTCTCTCTGCTGATGTGTTCCCAGGCAGACAGGCCTACATGACAGATCCTTGCAGCCGCAGCCGGGAACAGCTTGAATCCACTCTGTTCTGTTTCACTAATCCTTGTTTGAAAACTGTTTAGTTTTAAAACCGCGCTCGCAAAGATTGGCATGTACTTTGACTCTATTAGCAGAATTCGACTCATTTATTCATGCAGCTTTTTCATTCATATTTGATATCAGAAAGCAGTCAGTGCTGGTCAGCATGAGATTTAATAATTGATTTGGCCTGACTTTGAGTGGCATGTAGTGTTTTTTTTTTTTTTTTTTGAGTGCGAGGGTAATTAATCAACATTTTTGGATTGGAGCAGTCAGGCATGAGATTTTCCTCAACCCAATCACTTAAAAAATGAAAAAGAAATATATTCAAAAAATGTCTTAAGACCTGGGGGCAGTGGAATGGGGTGAGAGCTCCAACAGGAAATTGAATTAACGGGTTTGCCTGCCATCTGGTTTTGACACAAATGTCCATGAGACGCCTCGAAGCCCACAGAGCAGATTTCTAATTCAAAGGGCTTTCCAAAAAACCCTCCGAGAGGAACCTAAGAATTAACTGCCATCAAATTATTTCATCCAATCTTCACACCTCAGATGGCCCTCCATTAGTCCTTGAACCTTTTTTCTTTTCCCCCAAAACAAAAGATTCTGAGTCTGACTGTTTGTCTTTATCAGGTTGAATGTTGAAAATCAACTGTGGCGCCGTTTACAATCCGTTTAACCATAGTTTTCCTTCATGCTAGCGGCTCTGTGAGAGTGCTCCTAGACGCTGTGTAATAGCATAATCAGAGCACTTAAATGCTTATTTTGTCATCATTTACCATGTTAGAGTGGCGTCTAATGTATGTACAGTGACTGGTAGTCAAGCTAGCTCCAGCAGCTACTGCCACAGTGGGGGTTAGTAAATTACATGGTGCAAATAGGCAATATCAGACCCTTGTTTGCCTTATTTGGCAATCACTGCTTCCCTTGCTGGTCCGCTAACCTGGTTAGTGGTTAGTGAACATCAACATAAAACGACCAAAAAAATGATGGTGGTTTCTGATTTGGCTTTGAATCATTTGCTGCTAATGAGCCAAAAGGTAACTTCAACAAGTCTTACAGCTTTATCCGTGATTGCTCTATGCATGGTGTCAAATCCAAAATGTTTCCCAATTATGCAGTATCTTGGTGGTGTTTTTCCATTCTGTGTTGACAGACAGAACAGAAAGGGTTGAGTTTATTGATGCCAACAAGGCCTCAGAAGTTCAGAGTTGTGCATTTTGCTGAAGGCCTCCTGCCGAGGTACAAGGCAAGACCCGCTGAGTTCATATACTGTTCCTCAAATTCACTCTTGTCCTCTCAGATCATGTGGGGTTTAAGTTCTCAAAAATAGTGAGTGAACTTTATTCAACTGCAGACATGACAGGATATGTGAGATATGCTCACACTGAGTGCCCTCGGAGGTCTGTGAAAAGTTTCACGGCAATCCATCAGATAGTTTAATCAGGAACAAAAATGAGAGTTTGTTGGTGCCTCTGGGAAATCACAAGTGTTGGATTCATCGTTTGGGGGCCAATGCAAGCATCAAATTTCATTGTAGTTCATCCAAAGTAGTTGGGATGTTTCAGAACTCACAGTAGAATTGGAAGAAATAGGGGGTAACTTCAGAGTTACTCAATAGATCCTCAAGGGATGATGATTGGATGAATAAAATGCCTTGGCAATCCATTTGACAACTCTTTTTTTTCTCCTACTTTCAGGAGTTCCCATCAAGCTGGAGCCAAGGTAACCTAAGTTCATCTTAGGCTCTCTCCTGTTTGGGACAAGGGAGTCTTACAACAGCGATCTCCATGCCGGCTCTCAGGATGGGGAGCTTTGAGAAACCTACTTTGTTTAGCGGGGGCTCCTTCTCTCAGCTTGCAGCCTGAGGAGGAGCAGAAAGTGTTTTGGTGGAGGGGCAGAGGGTTGACCGAGGACCCGAGGTTGGTACCGTAACCACAACCTGCCAGACTCAGGCTCAGCACAGCAGGAGCATGTCAGCGCCCAGAGGCCCCTCATGGATGTGTTGCTCCGCAGCCAAGGGCAACCTTCTGCTGTGGATTGGGCTGACGTCCCTATGTGTGGCGACGGTTCACGCCCAGCAGCACCAAGTGGTCACCACCAATCATGGAAAATTGCGGGGCGTGAAGGTTACTTTACCCAATGAGATCCTGGGACCAGTGGAACAGTATTTGGGGATCCCTTATGCATTGGCGCCAACGGGTGAACGGAGGTTCCAGCCTCCAGAGCCGCCAATGTCCTGGCCAGGGATCAGGAATGCTACTCAGTTTGCTCCGGTTTGTCCTCAGTTCTTAGAGGACCGCTTTTTACTCAATGACATGCTCCCTGTGTGGTTCACCGCCAACTTGGATACACTGGTAACCTACGTCCAAGAGCAGAGCGAGGACTGCCTTTACCTGAACATCTACGTCCCTACAGAAGACGGTAGGTCAACTGACTCTTCTTCCTCTTCCTGTCTTGTTCCTCCTTTCTTGGTGTCATTGCATTGTTCCCTGTTGTCAAACTTGTGTAGCTCTACCTTCAACTCCAGTCACAACACACCTATCTAAGAAGTACTGCTTCAAGGGACTGGTGCTATGGTAACAGTTGACACAATTAAACAACTAATGATAATTTCTACAGCTCTGATTCCACCAGAAAAACAATATGACATATGAAGAGTATAAGAAATATGGAACTTAATTTATGTAAGTCTTAACCCACATCTAAAATTAGTTGGAAAATGTTTGTGTTTGTGACTACGGCTGTCAAGAAACATTTTACACCTTTTATCGTAACATATGAATGTTGTGACAGAGGATCATGCCGCTTTTGTGGCATTTGTACTCGACACCATCGGGCTTGTTGTAAACACTGTCATCACTGCTACTATTACGGCGGTTGGGAAGCTCATCAGCTCGGCGGTGGTAAACGCTGATTTAAGGAAAATGTCTTCATTTCAAACATGAACTAGATGAGCGAGTGCATCATTTTTAATGGCTTAATCCATTTTCTGCCACTAATCTGGGTCAAGGTTGCATCATGTAATTATTTCTATAATTAGGATTTATTGTCATGCGAGAGTGGGAAGCGTTATATGGTGTGATAATTAATAAGTTTAAGCTTAAATATAACATAATACAGGGTGTTATCTTGCACTGTAAGTGGTGAATACTTCAGGAGCCCTTATAGGACATAATAAGAACTGATCATACTGGTACACGTTGGGGGAATTAAAGGTCCAATTTTGTTGTGTTAGATGTTGATGCTTGCAGGTCTGTGTTCTTTATAACAGTGTGAAGTAATCAGTGTGCTGAATCCATAAAGAAATACTCATGGCCAGTATTCAGAAATGGAGCTTTAAAACTAGCCAGAAGCACTTCCTGAACTTTGTGATGTCACAAGGCCTCAGACACGCCCCCGTGCTCTGCCTATCAGGGCCTGTCATCCAAACTTGCAGGATTTGGTTTCTCTGAGTATTTACATGATACCTGCGCCACTTTTATTGGCTCAGTCAGAAAGCAGTCAGCCAATCAGAAGGCAGTCTGACATCATTAGAATAGAAAGTGGAGGCTTCCTACATTTCATTACAGAATTACAGTATCTGAACTCACATACCATAACATCATCACTTATATATACAATTTTTATGGTTAATGGTGTAGTCATGCTGTTGTTATTCTCTGCAGCTGTCAATGTAATGTGCACACTAACATGAGGCTGAACATTTGTGACATTTCCTCAAAGAGCTTTTGTTCCTTTAAATAATAAAAAATGTTTAACTATTAAGAGTAATTCTTAAAACCACTCTGACATGACAGAGCTTTATTCAGGGATGCGAAAGCTTACTTTTTTACAGTGTATTTTTATTCTGTTTTCGGGAATCGATGTGTCGTAACCTTTTGTGATGAGCACGATGGTGGAGTTAAACTTGTTGCCTTGCAATTACATGGGAGCTCTTCATGGATCCCTTGATTTCGCCAGCAGTCTAATCAGCGAACAATGGTTCAGCCAAAAAAGAGAGGAGCTGCAGAAGCTCTCGTGAAAGTGCTGAGAGCTTTGCTTTGTGCTACAGCTGAGAGGAGTGCTGTTAACCAAGAGTGATGCAAAATTAAAATAAAAAGAAGCTCAGAGTGTACGCTTTTGTATTGCTCTCAGGTTGAAGGCTCGTCCATAATGGCTTGTTTTCTGCACTCCCTTGTTTGAGTGAGCACTTGTGACTTGGAGTGGGTGTGACATTCATAACAGCCGAGCACTTTTTACCCAGCGGCAGCCTCGGAGTGTGTCCCGTAAAAAGCAGTGTGTGTCAAACATAACCCGGAGTGGTGGGAGGTCAGGGGGAGCAGGCTGTTTTAGGAAGCAGTGCAGGACAGTGTGGGATAGTGAGGCGCATTAAATGTGTGTCTGGCTGAGATCTTTGACAGCTCTGTGCTAAATTTAGGTTGAGCTCTTGAGTACATGTTAGATTAAAAAGTGCAGGAGAAGGATAATCTCACAATCCTGCACCAGTGGGCTTTTCTCAAATGATTCAGAATCTCCTGAACAAAAAAAAAAAGTTATTGTACTTCACTGGAGTACATGTAATGCAATTTGTTTTATGTGCATTCTTCCAACAGTATTAGCAGCCAGTAATCAGGATTTTCCGTTCCGCTCTGGCCCAAGCTGCACAGCAGAGGTGCTGTGATCCTGCAGGCCTAGCCCTAGCCAAGAGTGTGTTTGTAGTTTGTAGCTTGTAGCTGCATTTTGGAGTTCAGTTTCAGTTGCACTGTCCTGAGGATGGTTGCAACAAGTCTTATTTGTCCAATCCCAAACATGCTGTGTCATGACCTTTTGTTTGAGTGAATCAGTACTGACTTAGTTTGAATCATTATTTTGTTGCATGGTTAGCATATGTCAAGGGCAGTGAGCCTCACTAGCACATGATGTTGCGTCATGGCCAATAGCTTTGGGACACTTGCAACAGGTTGCGACTGTCCTGAAGTTAAGCAGCCAAAATCATAACACACCACACAACAGTGATTGAAAGTGACTGAAGAAATGCATATTATCCAAATTACATTTGTCGTTATGTGAAATTGAATGTCTTTTAATATCTTGCAACTGCACCCAGGGTCCAGTTGCAACATCTGAACGTAATTGTTCATCAACATTAATAAATCAATACTCCAATAAAATTGTGGTAAAAATGAGGAATATAATGAATATTTTTACAATTCTACACTCAAAAGTTAAATTTAATGTATTTTTAACATGTTGCAATTGTCCCTGAAATGTGTTGCAACCGTCCCCAGGGTTAAGGCCAGTTGCACATCTGAATTCTTCCATTTTATTACAGATGGAAGTTTAATATATATATATATAAATTCAGATAAGTGTTTGACCTTGAACATACATTAGAAGTTTGACAAAAATATATATACAATTTAAAGTTCAGGTGTAGTTTGATCATCTACCTTATTAAATAAAATATACTCCATCGAGTAAATTCCACCCAGTGATGAAAACCTCTGTAACAGTGGAATCTAGACATAAAAGGTGTCTGAGAATTAAATGGGCTGCAAACACAAAATCCTTTTTACTTTTAATAAGGCAGCAGCATGTGAAATGTCCAAATATAATTTCACTTTCTCTTGCAGGGAGCATCAATTGAAAACCACAGCAATGAATTCACTAATAGTGGCTTTATTTACCGGAATGACAGGGAGAAGCAGGCGACTGAAGCAGGCCCACACTAGAGGCAAAGACTCTATTTGTAATTTCTAATTTCTCTGCTCCCTGATGCAAGCTTAACATGCAATAACAGGCTTTTCATTTCAGAAATAAATGAGAGAGTGAAACCACCGGTTGTGTTCTCAATAGACACATTGGTTGTTGCACTGATGGACTTTCTCTCTCTGTTGCTTTAAAATATGAAATATGCCTGCTTTGTTATATCACTTAGAGGAATTTACAAGATTTTTTTTATTTCTTATGCACCAATGTAGATAAAAAATGAAATACTAAATAATTAAGGATTATTTGTATGATATCGACAAATTGATTGATTCTGTCATTCCGCATTAAACAATCTAGATTGGTGTAATCTCCACTTTACAACTCGACTACACTTATACTGAATTGGTGAATGGTTTATACACTCTACATTTAATGTATAAGCACTTAATATAAAAAATAGGGAACACTCATACATTGTAAGTTACTCCTCTTACTAGTTAGCAGTAGAGTAGCAAGCCTTAACTTAATCTTGCTAAATAGTGGGCCCTCATTAATGTATTAATAGTAGCTTAGCATGCCTTAACTTGATATTGCTAAATAGTGAGCCACTCATTAATGTATTAGTAGTAGCATAGCATGCCTTAACTTGATATTGCTAAATAGTGAGCCACTCATTAATGTATTAGTAGTAGCATAGCATGCCTTAACTTGATCTTGCTAAATAGTGAGCCACTCAATAATGTATTAGTAGTAGCATAGCATGCCTTAACTTGATCTTGCTAAGTAGTGAGCCCTTATTATTGTATTAGTAGTAGCATAACATGCCTTAACTTGATCTTGCTAAATAGTGAGCCCTCTTTAATGTTGGAAAACTGTGTTGTAACTTGTTTATAATCCTATTTGTGATTTATAAAGTTAAAATAACCACCTTAATTACAAACCATGTGCAGGTCCTTTACGTGGCAGTACTTTAATACATAATGGGTTGTTATTGGCAGCTTTCCTGCAACCTCCAAAATAGACCGCTGTCCCGCGTCACCACTATGACTTCATCCATTTATCCAGCAGGGTTTTTGAAATGTTTTCATCAGAGCCGGCATTGTGAAACATGTTGCACTACATTAGTCCAGGCAGCGCTACATCTCTAAGCTATTTTAATGGATTTTTGAAAGCAATGGGAGCCTGGGTGGATGTGTATGTGTGTGTGAGTGTGTGTGCTTGAGGTGAGGCGAACCTGTAGGAAAAACACACATTAAAACCACCTCAAGTGGAGTTACGAGGTTTTGGCCATCGCAGGAAAAGAAAATGTGAGGCTTGCTCAACACTCCTTGCTTGTTAAATGGACCATGGAACACTTTGTAGATGTAGATAATGCACTGCAGTCATCCCGTTATTTCCTGTTATTGCAAATAGAGAAACACAAAGTCTGAAGAGCGGTGGAAGAAAAGAGTCATAATAATATCTCTCTACAGTCTGAGCTCAGTGGGGAGTGACATGTCTATCCCAGTTAGAGCTCCCCTTGCTGCCCATCATCTTTATATCCCCCAAGTTGGCCTTTTCAGAAATCTGGTGTAATGTCAAAATATCCTGCCAGCCGAGGATCAGGGACAGATTTATCGTTTTACTGCACCTCAAGTGGGTTGACAGATTAAGCGACTGCCATCTGATTTCAAGTTGAAAGAGGAAATCCACTATGGTCTGGGTCTGAGCACGCTCAAACCACTCCATTGTTTTATTGAGATCTCAGCTCAGCGCATTGGCCGAGCTGACGAAGGGTACCTTCGGCTGCGCATGAGGAGAGATGCTGGTTATGAGTGTTGAGGTGCTGAGGCTGGTTTTATCAGGCTCTGCGGGAACAGCAGGACTGACTGGGGAGGTGGCATGCAGCTGGATGGTGAATTAATCAGAGAGAAGATGTTTCCTCAGGGGGGCTGCAACACAAAACCAAGGCTGCCTCGCCTCCATTTTTTAATTGTCGACATCTCCAGCATTTACGTCTCAACACTTGGGTGTAAAAAAAAAAAAACAAAAAACAAAAAAGAACAGCCTCTTCCCCTCACATTCCCTTCCACGGCTTAATGTTTCAGCAGCGGCTGTGATTTATTCCAAAGCTTCCAAAAGATAGAGAGCATTTTTCAGCGCCGGAGCAAGCTGCTCCTGAAATTAAAACACTCTTCGCAGCACTTTACAGGGGCGAAGATAAAATGAAGTAAACCAAGGAAAACATAGAGAGGGAGTAGCTCCAAGAGTGCATTTTCTGAACCGCCGCTCGCTTTTATTTACTGGCATCTCGCTGCCAAACACATCAAGTGATTATGTAATTTTGTCGGGTGTAAAGTCAGCACTTCCGCTTGAGGTGTCGGCTGCAGTCCAGATCTGTGCCACACTGTTATAGGAAGTGAAGTCAACTCACATCAACTTTAGGAGTTTATGGTTTTTACTCACTTTTAAGGTTTGTTGCCATGAAGAGTTGTAGAATTGGTACGAATAAAATGCATTAATCTGTTTAAAAAGAAAAAAAAATTGGATTTTTCTTTTAACAAATGTTTCCCATTTTATCACCTTTAATCCCTTTTCATTATTTGATTTGCTTTAATTAGCGCTTAAAGATATTCTGAAAACAATTTAGTTTATTTTATTAATCACAAAGCTTTAATGACGGAGATCAAAATATTGTTTCCACTTGCTTTCTGCTGGCTAGCATTTTAGTTTAATGACTTTAAAAATAATGCTAATTTCACTGCTTTAAAAACATCATTAATTGCTAATCCACTATAAAAATGATAATTTTTTAATTACCTTAAGTCGATTCTTGTCATTTGTTAATATTGTGGTTGTATTTTGTGTTGTAGTTTGATTAGCTTCATTTTAGGTGCTTTAAATCTTCCATACATGAGATTTGCCTGTTGTTCAGTGAAGCTAAGCTTAAATGCCTCTTACTAACTGACCTGGGACCAGATGGTGTTTTGGCACTGGGATACTACTATTACTGTTACTACTACTACTGTTTATTTGGTATTTACACCAGTCACTGTTACAATGTAACATATGGACCTTTATTTGCTCCTGTTGTAGCTGTTGTGTATTAAGTATTGCAAAGGTCATGCTAGTCACCATCTGTGCTGATAACAGCCACATGCACTCTGGGTGTATAAAATTGGATTATATATCATTACCTCTATTAAGTATTGATTTCATACCGGTGTGAATGTGTTGTGATTTATTGACACTTGCATGCATGTTGTGCATTCATCCGGTTGTGTGTTTATGTGCGACCAGCCCGAGCAGATGTGGGCTGTTCACAGTCGACTGGATTACACACTGATATGATGCTGGCCCATTGCGTGACATGTTCTCTACATAGTGCGAACACTCCGCCGTCTCAGCCATGCTGTCACATTGTGAGCCCGTTGTGAGTTGTTCGACACTTTTTGCTGATCTGTGAACGCCGCAGCACGAGGGTAGCAACGGGACTGCACACCTACGCTACAAGAGCTCAAGGGCTGTTGGGTAGCACAGATAATGGGCTGAGTTTCTTCAGCGAAACCCCTCAATTTTATCACAATTGATCCATTTCATTACAGTGAAGTAGCACTTGGAGTAATAAGAGCATATTACTTCCTCCACTTTAAAGGTACACTCCTTGGATATGTGCACTCACCATCATTTTGCATAATTTAACACGTTTCACAGGTTTGATTTTTAAGATGGCAGTGGTGCTGGGGAGAATATATATGTACAGTATATGTATACTGTATATATCTTTTGTTAGCCTAGCTTAGGGGTTAGGGTTTTGGCTGTTTTACACCATGCACCTGCTAGGCTAGGCTAACTGGTTCATTTTGAATGCTAAGCTAAGCTAATATGTAACTAGTTTTGGGTTAAAATGATGCTTTAAACACTACTGTACATTTTTACATAAAAAGGGAATTGGAAAGCCTGTATTTGATTCTAATTCTAATTAGCTTAGCAACAACTGCAAGTTATGCAAGTTAGCTTTTTTTGCCTCTCCAGGCCACCATACGCCAGCGTAATTCCCCTTTTTTGTTACAAAAACAAACATTTTCTTTCTTTTTAAACTTTTCCCCCTATTCTACTTTTCTCCTCAACACCAGGGGCCAACACAAACAGACAAGGCGCAGATTTCTACAGTAATGCTGACCAAAATAAAGGTTTTTTTTTTTTCCGTAATTTTCCTCCCCATTTTTTTTTTCCACCAAAAAATAAAAATAAAAGCCTGCCACTTGTGCATGACAACAGACATAAAACCTCTTTTTTAATCAATTTCATTTGACCCCTCTATTCCGCTTTCTTCTCTTTTTCGTTCCCCTGAAGTGCATTTGAGTGCACTCCTCTAAGCTTTTCATTTTTGTTACAAAGGATCTTTTCTGAGGCTTAAGGGCACCTCTTCACGTGAAGGAGGGCCCAGTAATCCTTTTCTCACCTTTTTTTTTTTTTTTTTTTTGCCAACTGATCTGAGTTCAGCGTTGCATGTGAATTGAATTTTTTAAATGTCCCTCTCCTCCCTCTCGACATTTCCTTCCGTCCTCCTCCATTACTCGGCGAAGCATGAGCGCTAACCCGTGTTGTTTTGACAGCAGAAATTTGTTCATCAGCGACTACATGTTTTATTCTTCCTTCTATTAACGTCTCACTCCTCTGCATGATAATAACCAAAGACTGCAGTGGGGTTTTTTTTTTTTTGTTTTTTTTTGTCTTCCCTCATCAGGGACTGACACATGACTGGAGGTTGAAAAAGCCACGGGAGGCATTACAGTAAAAGGACACCATTTGTCTTCCAGGGGCCCAACACACAAGTGCCTGAAAAAAAGGCAGTGACATTTCTGATTCAGGTTATTATGGCAAGTTGTCTGGGTCTCTTTTTTTTTTTTTTTTTACAGATGTTGCTCTTGAGTGCCGTTTTTCATATAATCAACTCATTCTTCTGTTCGCAATAGCTGAGCAGAAGCCACTCTGTCAAACCATGATGGAGAAATAACGTGTGATGTGGGATATTTGTCTTATAATATTTGCCTAGAATGTCATTTCGTTTCTCTTTTGTGTCCTTCAAATCATCCAAGAAAATGAAACTCAAGCACATCATTAGGTTTGGTAGTTAGCAAAGTCTGTTGCCACGGTAACAGTAGTGATATTGTGTGATATTCCCATGTTTTGTTGACCCATCTCAACCTTCACCTCACCTGGACTTGGGCGCGCTCTACATCATAACACCGTTTTCCCTCTGCTACTGCCATACTTACAAGGTTCATTAGATGTTACATGGCAACAAAACACAATCATCAGTCATAATAAGCTGTGTTATGAGGACAGCGGTCTCCTATGTTACGCTCTCCGTAACAAGTGGACTGTTGTTTAGGTGTAAAATGGGTGCAGGGACCCTTTAATCCAAGAGTTCAATGCTAGGTCTTGGTTGTTTGTTGCCTGGTTCCTTGGTCTTTAAAACAAGATAATCATCAGTATAGAAATGAAACTCTTGCTGATGCATGCTGATTTAATGCAGTTTTACATTGTTTTTTTCTTGGGGAAACTTGTTTATGCAGTCTTGGTCTGGGGTGGGATCTTCTAAAAGCCTGGCTAGGAAACACCAGCATATACTGGATTTGCATCTCACAGATGTAGCATAGTTTACCTCACATTGCAAGAGCCAGGTCGCTGAGAGACGCCACTGTGTTGTTAACGTAGATTAAAAGACACACCATCTGCCCACAGCAGGTGCGAGGAAAAAGAAAGGTAGGTTAGAGGAAATCTAACGCCTTTGATTATGCAGGCAGAAGCGCTCCTACCGAGCTGAGTTTTAGTGTAATAGAGATGAAGATAAAAGCCAAGGAGGAGTAAAAGTGTCAGCTTTTGATGGTCTACAGGAAAAAAAGGGCCAACGCTTGCATACCTGGAGAACGGTCTGGGTAAAGAGGCGCCACCCCCCTCGGTTCGCCTGGGTTTTCCAGGCGGGCAAGGTGGGATCGATGCACTCTGACTGTTTGAACATCTGCAGTGGCAATGAATTACTCCTGTGGCTCCCCTGTGGTTCCACCTATACCTCAGCGACTGCCACTGCCGCATAGAAACCTAGCGGCACTGCAGACAGCAGCTTTCAGACCTCCCCCGCGCTCATCGCTTTCTCATGGAAGTTCGCTCATTACCTTTAAAGGAGCCTTTGTCAGGAGTGCTCGCCTTAAGACAGCTATTTGATTTCAACTCAATTATAATTATTCAATTATGTGTGGAGAACAAGGAGTGTTAAGGGTATTACTTGAGTTGTTCTTTCCTTTGAAAAGATATACTGTAGGATGGAAGGAAGATATGGTGAGTTCAAAGCACATGGTCTGTTTGAGATATATGTATACTATATATACATGTACATATACTTTGTAGGAGTTTGGAAGTAGGGCATCTACTCTTGGCTAGACTTGATCATGGACAGTAGGAGGTGGGAAAGAGTAGGGTAAACTGAGAACACTACAGAATACAGCACCATGATCTGTGTGTTGGTTATTTAAGAGCGGTGATGCAACTGAGCACAGTTGTCAGGATTTAAAGCAACATATTAGTGAAATTAGTAAATCAGTGTTTGATGATTTTAATTTGGTAATGCATGAGATTTTAAAGTGCTAATGTAAGATTTATAGATAATAGGTAATATATCGTAATTAGTATTTAACATTTAACCAATTTTACTATCCAAAACAAAACTCAATAAGTATTTTCTTGATAAATATCAGGAAGTAAAGAAGTTATTGTACTGTAAAACTGTGAATGCTGTGCTCATTGAGACAAAAAAGAAAAGTCAACTTAGTATTTACTGAGTTTACTTTGAATGTGTTGCAACCGTTCACAGATTGCATGAATAATTAGGAAACAGATGGCAATTCAACAGATACAAGTTTGGTTGGTCCAGTCCAAAAAGTAGTCTCCAGTCAGTAACAGCAGCAAAATGAAATTGCATCAAAATTTGATAATTTCATTTTCCAACAGGTTGCAACAATATTTTTCTAAATATTTCATTCACATCAACGTGTTATGAAACAATCTTTAAATGGCTTGGGTAATTAGGACTTGTTTTGATGTTTGCTTTAGTCCCAGCAGAATTGTATTAAGAAAGAAAAATGAAATATTAGAATTTTTCCTTTCAGATATACACGTGCATGTAATCCTAATTAAATTGCATTGACAGTTACGAGACGTAATTAGTAATTAGATAAGTCTGATTGTTCTGGTCCAAATAGTCTCTAAGTAACTTTTCTATGATTTCCAAAATAAGAGTTGCAAACACACCGACAAAATAAAAGCGGAAATTTGATCAAATTATGAAGATATTGAAAGTAATTCAATCTTTCAATTTGTTGCAACCGATCTGCGTTGCAACAATCTCTGTGGTATTCTTATGAATTCTTCCATTGAATCAAATCTGAATGAAACAATCTTGAAATCGAATGATTAATTAGCACTCGCCTTACTTTGATAATAGCTTTAGTCCCAACAGTGTTGTCGTGACAGGGAATTGCAAGAAATGTTGAAAAGCTGAAAAACGAGACAGTTTGGTAAATATCCGCGTTTCAGTGTTGATTTTCAGTCATCATTCTGCTTTCCGGAGTTGTTCAGCAGTTCCTGACAGGTTAGTGCCTGGCTCTGCTCCTAATAGTGACTTTCTATGGAAAGTCACTATTGTCAGTACAAGCGTATTGAACGGGAAGTGTGGCGAGCACGATGGGACAGTGTTGGAGTGGACTTCCATTAACTGAAAGCAATGGAAAAAGTCAAATAGACCCCCCCACCACCACCACCACCACTTTAAACAAGCCCCCCCTGTCCTCTAACACCATCCCACCACCTCACCCCTGTTCTCCCATATAAAGATGAGTAATGTGTGCAGCCAGCAGAGGAATATATTATCCCTCCGGCTCGGGTGGCAGTGATGAATGTGTGGGACAAACTCGCTGCACAGTCACCCAGGCAGCTCCGTGGACTGTAGAGAACGAGGGAGCAAAGAGAAAGAGAAAGAGAGAGCACTTGAAGCGGTTTGATTTCTTTAGTTTTAAGTGCACTCGTCGCTGACAGGATTGGGACACGGCACCCTGAGACCACCCTCTTCTTCCCCTCGCCATAAAGCAATGGCTCTAAATCTGCAGGGGATCTCTGCGCCACATACTCCCCCCTCCCACATGACAACCAAAAACAAGGGTAGTTACAGTCAATTTGCCTGTTTTGGTTGATGGAGAGCCAGCTGAATAGTTGCGTCTGAGGCCTGCAGCGACCATCAGATGTGTATCAGTTAGAGTCTATGACAACTTAATGGCAGCGCTTTTGTTTTATGAGCGTCTGCCTCTTCAAGGTTGTTCCTGCCGCCCACACCGTTTCCTCCGGCTGCCACCTAATGTGGAGCGAAATAACAAACAGGAACTCCCTGAGACCGCCCCTGCTTCTGTAATCAGCAGGTTCGTGTTTAACTGAAGCCAGTCCAGGACATGGACCCCTGACCGTTCAGAACCCATCACCCCCTCGGTTCTACCTGAGGCAGGCACATTAGCAAAGCCTGGGCCTCCACTTGGGCACAGTGGAGATTAATAACCTGCCGCTGAGATTTGCTTTTCACTCCTTCCCCTCACTGTTTTCTTTTGCGGAGGAGGAGGAGAATGATACACTCCTCCTGCCCACCCCCCCACCCCCCCCCTCCTCCTGGTGTGTTGCTTCCTGCCAAGCCTACCTAGGTGCAACATGTACAGTGTAGCCAGATTCCCTGCTGCAGCAACTGGAAGAGAAATCTGTAATCAGTGTGGGCAGTTGGCAATCTCTTTAGGCCAATCACAGAACAGAATAATAGAGCTGTTTAAAACAGCATGGATGTTCTTGAACATACAAATTTTCTAACACCAGTGTTTAAATAATGGCTCTCAATGTGTGGAACTAAAGGACATATGAAGTGTTGATCAATCAGAGGATACTTTTTTGGTTAAAAGAACCAAAAATAAACGTCTTAATGTAGTATTACAATGAATCTCAATGTTTTGTGACATCACAAAGTTCAGGAAGTCCTGACAGCTTGTTTTGACAAAATTATAGGCCTAAAGAATATAGTGTCGTACATTTATTTTTGGGAAGGTATGCATGGTTAGTATATTTTCACAATGGTCAGTAGAGCTAGCATCTTTTGAGAACCATTAGCATTTTTAGCATCGTAATGTCCAGCAGTGCTAGCATCTTTTCAGAACATATTTTCTTAATGACCAATTTAGTTACATACTAAGCATCTTATAATTGCTTGTGCTGTTTCTTGGGTTGCAACTTGGAGTGACTGTGTGCGCAACTTTGCTAATGCTAATCTCTGCATTGATTATAGGTTTCAGGTTTATTTTGGTATTTTTTTCAGGTTTAAGCTTTTCATTTAAAACATCTGTGGAGGAATTGTTGTCTAACACCGTTAGCCTTGAAGTTGGTGATGAATAAAAGCAATGTTTAAAGACACAGGAGCAGAGTGGTATTGCATGACTGTTGCATTAGCTGTGCATTAGCAGCAAATTCAAACAGACTCTAAAACAGAGCAGCTAAATTAGTAACAACATCCTGCTTCAACTGCAGTGGTGCTAAAGTGGAGCTGGCTCTGGATGTCTTGCACTAGCAAGAGAACAAGTCGGCCAGCTCCCCTCTCACTGATATTTTCTTCAGCAGATGCTCTCATCCCGAGTGACATTTGAGAGACTTGCAAGCGAGCCCGGTCGGCGGGGCCGGGGATAATGGTTTCGTTCAGCGTGTTGGTTCCAGGCAATCGAGGCTTACTGTAGTGCAGGAGATCTGAGAGATTCAGCGCCATGCGAGGACAATAATGATACTTCTTTTGGTAGTTTTTTTTTTTTCCCCTAGCAGAAAGATGTGCTCAGACAGTATTTATGCATCACACCCAGAGGATTTCATGTAGATGATGAAGACGCTGCCGGCTGATTTATTGTAAACTCTGCTTGTTCTAAGGATTTATATCATCTCCTTCCATCTTCTTTCATGCAAATGACCTAGTCTTAATTTATAATCACCACCTACACATGTACTAATCACCCAGCTTAATCACAACTGGAGAGCCTCATAAACAAGGTATTCATCTGGCCTAATTGCAGCATTATACACAGAACAATTGAAGGCGGCAGAGGAGACAGATGCAGGGATTGTAGGGTTAAAGCCATGGAAACTCTAATCAAGGTTTGCATGAGGGTGTAGTGTCAAGCTATACATCTAGCGGCGTTGCACTGTAAAATAACAAATGTTAAATTAAAACAAGGAAAGAGTAATTAATCTCATTTTGAACAGAGATTGATGGTGTTTACTGTTGGTGTGTTTATGAGGACAGCAATTATGAATGTTGTCCATGTGTGTGACCAAGATTTTCCTCACGCTGTTAGCATGCTTGATGACTGTAGCATAACATAGCTTCCTTTAAGCTCCAGACAGTTTTTTTTTATGTAAGTGCAGTAGATTTTAAATGGTTCTATTAGGATCTTCATTGAGACCTTGAGAGCCAAGTGAAATGTATTAATTATTTTTTTTTTGTTCAGGATTGTTTTTCAAAGTATTTCTTTTGTGTCCATCTGTGAAAACAGTTGATTTGGTTATTTATTCATTCCTTTTGCCAGGATAATTTTCTTTTTTCCCCCCCATCTGTGACAACAGTTTTAGTGTGAGGAAAAAAAAGCATTTATTTATTTTCATTTTCATTTTTGGCCATTAAAAGCACTGAGGGAAAAAAAGAGAGACAAATTTAGGAAAAAAAAAAGTCAACTTTAAAATGAGCCCGGAACAAAATGTAATTATTTTCACAGATGGGGGGGAAAAAATCATTCTCCATATTGGATTTTACTCTCAACTGCATCATGTTGTAAATAAGACAAGCAAATGTATTGACAAGCATCAGATTATGAGAGATAGAGCAGTTATTGTATTGGCTGCATATGTCAAAAAATAAATAATGGAGGGACCTTGAATCCTCATTTGCTCTAGAGAGTATATTGACATGATGTATAATGTATGGATATATACAGTATATGTCAGATTGTTTGGTTAAGGGGCAAAAATCACAGGTTTCCATAGTTAATTTAATTTGATTAAGTGGTAAATTATTCAAAGGGAATGTCATACGGAAGTTTAATACTGACTTAAATATTTAAAAAACTAAAACTAGATTTTGACATTGTGCCTGCTCAAGGGTTTTAAAGTTAAAATATATAGTAGGTGCCACCTTAAGGCCCTTAAAACATCAGTTTATCTTGTGCAGTTAATTGAATTGCCACTCAGTAAAGACGGAGCCTTTGGGGCCCTTTATGATCTTTGCATTCGGTGTACTTCGCAGATCCATGCGTTCATTCCTTCTGTTCTTCTTCGTGTCCTTAATTCCCGCCCATCTTTTTCTTTCTCTGCAGATATCCACGACGAGAACGGGCTGAAGCCGGTCATGGTGTACATCCATGGGGGCTCCTACATGGAGGGAACTGGCAACATGATCGACGGCAGCATCCTGGCCAGCTACGGGAACGTCATCGTCATCACCATCAACTACCGGCTCGGGGTGCTCGGTGAGTCTGGGCCGATTTAATTAGTTTGGAGGAGGCTGATTGAATCAGTTATTGATTTAATGACTAATTGGCTCCTGCTGGTTCACCAACTGGCTGGAAGTGGGGGGTCAGTAGGGCTATGAAACTCACGTTGCAGTTTGGGTGCCAATCCAAGTCCTGGAAAGGTTTTTTTTTTTTTTTTAATAGATTTTTGAATCTTTGATGCCTTTAATTAAACTGGAAGTGCTCATGGTCTTGGTGTTACCATACAATTTCACCGCAGCAAATCAAGCAGGTTAATCCATCTATACTCAATGGTGCTTGTGGTTCCTGGGATTTTTTTCCACCGCCTATGCCAGTCAGTTGCTAATGGTAGTGTAGGAGGTGTTTTGCATTTTCTGGCATTCCCCTCTTTATTTCAAATGATTGTATTGCAGAGCAGCCTTGAACGACCCACACAGCACCAGATAAGCACATGCAAATTAAACAAAGGCCGTTACATTTGTGCTCTTTTCAATTACTTTAATCATCCTGCAGCATCGAACATCAGGCAGAATGAAAAACCCAGGGAAAAGTGGTATCTGGGCTGGTATCGACACCACACCGCTGTGTGCATCTTATTTCGTCCCCGTCTATGAGATGAAAGCTGTTTCTGGCTGGCGCAGGGATACTTTATCTTGCCTTTGACAGAAAGGTTTGGCTGCTGAATGTCCAAGAAAATGAGCGGAGGCTGATAACATCAAATGTTTATTTTTTGAGGGGAGGGACAGAGTTTTGAGATTTGAGCGTCTTTATATTGAAATTCTTATGGAAGGAGCAAAGCTGTGGCTTGTTCTCTTAAATCTGAACCTGCAATTTGATGCGGCCCAATTAAACAGTTGTCAACCTTTTGGAGATTTTGATACCCTAGCAGTATTTTAAGGACCTCTTTCAGACTTTTCTCTGCAGTTCAGGTCAGTTGTCCAGACCTTCTGGTCTGATTGACTTAAAGAGGCCTAGATTTGGTCTCAGTATTGATGTCAGCATAATAGTTTATTAAAATAATATCACAATTTGCATTTAGAGATATCTTTATATTGCAATAAAACTATTCACAGTTGACTGAGACTTTAAGCGACTGTCCTCTGTCGCTGTAAAACCTTAAAAGCTAACAGCAGAGAAAGATGGACTATGATTAGCCTATGTTAAATGTAGGCTAGTAGGCCTATTTTACAGTAACATAGCATATATTTCATTTTAAAATATAAAATAATTCATTATCATGAATTATTCTCAATTCTCAATAGAAATATAACTTTTACTTTTATATAGCCACCCATTTTATTTTTAATCCTGCTAGCGACCCAACTGCTAGCCTACGGAAGACAGAAATCATGGTTAGCTTGCTAATTAATGTAACAGTTAGCTCACCAGATGGCTTGCTAATTAACGCAAGCTAACCAACAATCAAATAACATCCTTTGACATTTTTACAAAGAACCCTGAATATAGATAAACACAATTTAGGTACATCACTTTCACATGATGGCAGCCTACAGAATGTGACTGCGCGTTTAGCTAACCAAATGCTAGCGCTATTTGTTGTTCCCCAAAAAACTGCAGAAAGATTTGTTGCGGTCATGTCTATATATCCTTAAATCTGTGTATTTAAAGCTGTACACCCATTATAAGCCAGTGATATTTGTCTTGATACTAAGTGCACCTCCATGATCATGTTTCATGGATTTCGATTCAGCCCGGAGGTAAAGTCTGTGACACCGATCTCGGTATTAGAGGTAGATTTCACTTCGTCTCGAGCTGTGATGTGGTTTCATGCGGTTCCTCTGCTGTTTGCATGTGGTTCATTGTCTGTCGAAGCGAAAGCCACACTACTCACTGCCGCTTTGCTCTGCTTACCATTTGTTATAGGGCCGAGCTGTCTGCACCAGTCGCTATATTTAGTAGCCAGAGAGCCGGGGGGAGAAGGTGTTCTGGAAAAGTGTGCACAGTGGAGGAGAGAGATAAAGAGAGAAAGAATGCAGATGAGAATACAGATAGAGAGAATGAGGAGAACAGATAGATACCTTGATAACATGTTGGATCGCTGGTTTGCAGAAACAGCATCAGGCAGTGAACCAGTGAATGAATAGCAATGACACTCCACTGTCCTGCTGTTATTACAGACAATTAACCAACCAGAAGCGCCCGACTGTCCCACTGTTATTAGAAACACTGAACTAACCACTGATAGTCCACTGCCCTGTTGTTATTATAGACAGTGATGTTCCATTGTCCCACTGTTATCAGAAACACTGAACTAACCACAGAGAGTCCACTGTCCCACTGGTATTTGAGACACTGAACTAACCACAGATGCTCCACTACCCTGCTGTTATTACAGACAGCAAACTAACCAGAAGTGCTCCACTGCCCCAAATTGTTAGTAGAGACATTGAACTAACCATGAGCCGTGACTGACCCGTGCTGTCTGAGCTTTAGCATTAAACCTGCAAATCTGCAGGGCTCATGGGAAATGGTGTTTGTTGAATGATGCTAAAAAGACACCTAAATGTAGTTCTTCTTTTTCTTTTTCTTCTTTTTCGTTGCCGTAGAAACATAGGAGGTGCGTCACACGGAGTTTCAGTGCATGTTTCTACATGAATGTGAGTAGGTGGGTCAGCAGGGGGCCTTTAATGCTTCAATCAGGCCGTGGCTGTAATGTTTAAAGCTGATAAGCTGACTACACAGTGCTGGAGGTGTTTTGTCACCGCTTTCTGCCCAACAATGGCTCGGCCAAGTGTGTTCTGCCAACTTGGTCAAAAAACAACCTTCCATATCCAGCTCCTGCAGCTGCTGCAAAATAAAAGCCTCCCGCTGGTCCCCCGGTGGAAGGCTTTTAATGTGAAGCAGCAGCTGCAGGAAATGTCCAGATTACATTCAAGGAAAGTGAGACAGAAACCTGTTTAGCATTTGACAGTGGTTGATCCAGGCATGAGGTGAGGCAGGAAACTGTCCAAGTTGATAACTGATCTTTAAGGATGAAGGGAAGGAGGCCAGCTGGTGTGATCTTCGGGGGATAAAGGTTAGTCAGGACTAGAGTTCACCATGAGGTCTGGATGCTGCACCTTGCTGGCAGCCTGGATGTGGAGAAGTGGTGCTGATGAGATGATGAGATGCAGATGTGCTGGCTCAGGCAGTCAGGAGGCGGGGCTGTGTGCAGCAGCACACCTGGAGCCCTGACCTGGAAATTAGCAGACGTCAGCCAGACTTCTTTGTAGCAATAAAGTTGGAGAGATTTGAACCACAACTGGTGGAGAAGTCAGTAAAACTGCAGGATGTCTGTTAAAAAAAAGGAAAAAAAGGAGCCTGTGGTCATTGCGCCTCTAACAGATACCGCAAGCTGCTGCTGAGAAGGTGCTAACGTGCAACACTGCAGCATGGGTGTGTGTGTGTGCATGACTGTGTAAGGCTGACATCTTGTGTGAAGTGGACGGCGAGCTCCGCAGGCGGTGTCAGGATGAGAGAAGAGGAGTGTGAGTGGAGAGAGAGAAGTCATCGGATACTCATCACCGCTTCACCCTCACACAGCTGTCAATGGAAACTCGCGCTGTTTCTTGGTAGTATTTCAGTACTGATGCCCTGAGGTCAAATTAGTCATTTTCATATTTATAAGTCCCATTTTTTATTCTTCTTCTATGGTTTATTGGAAGTCTTGAGTCAGAAAAAATTGAATTGGATTAAAGTATATTTATGATTTTAATAACTAAACAGATTGTTTTCTGAGTGATGTAATAAAATTCTACCAGATGGTGGGACCAGGTTATTTTTAAGTTTCCATATCATGTCAAATGAGACAAAATCATCTTTTTAAAATTATTTTTTTAAACATTTTTTTGCTATAATCCAATATGTTAAGGGTGTGTTTTGTACATTCTTATCATTTTTTTTAATAAATATGTAAAATAAATAAGTAAGCAAATAAATAAATGAAAGTGAATGTATTATAATGCTTAATCAATACAAAAATGCACAGAGCCTTTGATCAGAAGCCATAGATACCGTCGCCAGGACTGCCTGGATTTTGTGACATCACAACAAAACAGTCACACAAACCAAGCCCCCTCCCAATCACCACAGACTTGTCTTTCAATGAGTGTCTTTTTCATTAGAGCCCGAGAGAGATGTAAAACTTCATCTGATGCTTTTTTGTTCCCAAAACAACAAATCTACCTCCTAATGGGTCAAGACTTAAAAGAAAGCACGAGGAAAGTGTAAAATATGGGACCTTCAAGGCGGGCCACGTGTCAGGGTGCTTTAAGTCAAGTAAATTGCCTAATTTCTTATTTCCCTTGAAGTTTGCTGCAAGGAACATAGTCATTATGAAGAAAGTAGGAAGCTCCATTAATTACTGGAAACTTTATTGCTCACATATGTTCCACCACACTCGTATTCAAAGTTAATATTTTCCATGTCCAGCACTGCGAACGTCTGTTGCGCACCGGCTAAAAGACTCTCCGGGTTATACCAGCAATTATGAGAATTAATGAATTGGAAGTGAACCAATTGAACACTGTCTCTATTTTCCTTATAATTAGCACCAAATTACAGAGTTCTTTCCAGGAAACGTCTTTTAAATTATTAAAGGGGAAGCATTTACGGCAAATTACAAAGTGTTTAAAAGTCTCCGAACACACACCATTAAAATCCACACAAATTCAGAGCTGTACTAATGCATGTCAGCTTGTTTTTTATTGTTTTGGTTTCGCCAGACTTTTCAAGTCGCGGCGTCAATTATTCATGCTCGGCTTGGGGCGTTTCTACAAAGTTGAAGGTCTGAATACTGCACTAGTGGCGGTGCATGTCTTAAGTACCAGAGCTGCATTGTGTCCATCAGCGTTGTCCAGATTTCATTTCCAGCAGTGGGGTTGTTGGAGGTGCCAGGATGAGGTCTCTTGGAAAACAGTGAGCGCCATCTGGCCACAGGAAGCTGTTGCCCAAGCCAGAGCGACGGTGAGCTTCATTACGCTGCACTGGGATCTGTCAGAGGCACATGGTGCTCTCCATTTTCCCTTCCTATAACCCCCAGCCCACTCAACCCCCACCATTGCCCATTGTGACCAGACGTGAGGTGACTAGCGATGGCTTGCTGCCTGCCCAGAGATGTGTTGCCTCTTTGCTCTCTAAACATCAACTCATGCACCTTGTTGCCCTCTTTATTCATCAGATGTTTATTTTTATTCACCTATCATCATCTCACCTCATTATAAGGTGAAACAAAACATAAAGTCATGTGCTTCTTGTTAAAAAGCTGCACATTAACCGAGTAGATAAGTTTCTGGTCTTCTTTTAGCTCAATGTTTGGTCCCCACACATGAAAAAAAAATGGGCCATATGCAGAAAAATACTTGGATTTTCTACTTAAGATTCAACTTATCCTCAGCTAATGGAGCTACACAAGGTAAAGGGGGAAAGAGGAGTAATTTACAGCAATGAAAGAGATTTTACAGCAGTACAGTTCTACTGTTTCCATGGAGACAGTTGATTTGCTGCCATGAGCTCTTGTGATATCTATTAGGGACTTTGAGCATTGATGGTTGAAGTGTCGGCGCCTATATATGCTCCAGCATGCAGCTGTAGTAATGGAAAATCAAAGAACACTACACAACATTTAACTCTAATGGCTACTTCACCACTTCACTTCAGGAGAATTATTTTGCTCAGAACATTGCTACAATATTTCTCTTCAAATAGCCTGAGAGAACTTGATATTTGCTTGAGAGGACAATTTCAAATCAGATGAAGAGTTTGTATGAATCTGTCTTTGACTTCAGCACCACGGACAGCGTCTCAGTTTCATCAATACATTTTGAGGTTATGGGCTGTAGAGGGAGGATGGCAGGTGAACTACAATTTGTGCTGACATGTTGGATAATTTATGTCAAATCATCAGGAATCTAAACTTAACTAAAAACCTTAAATTTTCCACTTGAGTGTTATTGTTAAAGTTTAATTTCTTAACTGAGGTAGTTACTTCGTGTTCCAGAAGTGAAATTTGACTGTGACTTTCAGGATGTCTCCTGGTCATGTGACATCATCGTCTTTCTGTCCATTTACCTCAATTACAACCCCATAAAATCAGCCATGTTGTAGTTAAGAGAGTTGTTTTTTCTCTTAATTGGGTTACTGAGGTCATTTGTTGAATAGTTTAACTGACTTTAATTAGTTCCTAAGGTTAGGACTACAATAATGAGAAAAACTTAAGTGAACATTTTAGGGAAGACATTAAGAGGACTTAAGGATGTTTCATGCAACTGCTTTCATTTGAAGGAAACCTTAACTTGAAGAATGCCTTAACTTGCCTTGACTCCGCCCACTTTCTGGCTAATCCAAAAACCTACACATTCAAAGTAGAGTCAGGAGATGGGGAAACTGCTGCGCTACTTAATCTATTCTTCTACTTTAATTTCAAACTTTTATTTGGTTCTTTGAAACAAAACGCCTATCCTCACCTGCCCTCCAGTATCCACGTTATTCCTCATCTTTCTGCTTTTCCATTATTTCATTTTGCTTCACTCTGTTCTATTCTAGTCTGTTAGTGGCCCCTCTAGTAGCTGCAGGGCAGGTACTCAGCCTCCCAGCAGCCTCCACTTCCTTCTCCTTTATGACTCCTCCGTGCCTGCAAGGACAGCCATGGCTGGAAGGAGGTCATTACCACTCCAACCCCCCACCCCCCACCCCAACCCAACTCCGCTAACCCCCCCTAGCTAGCAGAGTGACGACACGTGAGGAGCAAGAGGGAACTGTGCCGTCACTGTAGCCATCTCATGACAATAGTCAGCGGCGGATATATCCACTCTAGTCATGAGTCAGACAATGAGGTGATGCCTTCTGACATGACACAGAAAGGCAGAGGGCTGCAGCTGCAGCTCAGACCCTGCTGCAAAAAAAAGGAAAAGACACTCTGCAAAAACATGCTTTTCGTCTTGGCCAGCACACATGACGAGGGCGAGAGGAGGAGGGTGAGCGGAGTCATCTGTCGCTTTGGCAAAACAGTCATTAACATGACAAATGGTGCTCTGTGTGTGCCTCTGACAATGTGTGCCACTGACATGGTCCTGACTAATCAGCAGCGTCCACTAGCTGTCAGCGCTTGAGCCCGTCTCATCGGCACACATGTTGACATCATCTCTTGCGTCGATTTGGGTTATTGCTGTGGAGAAATATGTCTGTTTGCTTTGTTCCTGACAGTGATGTGAGAAGATTGATCTGTTGAGTGCAGAGCTTTAGTCAGGACATGGTTAGCCATGCTAAACGGGGGGGGAGACAGAAAGAAACAGAATCCTGCAAGTTTAGCAGCTTGGGGCATGGATAGGGTTTGTGATTGTTGTACGGTTGTGACATCACAAAATTCAGGAAGTCCTGACAGCTGGTTTTAAGGCTCAGTTTCTGATACAGGCTGTGTGTATTTCTCTGTGGATTGAGACTTTAGTACTTTGACTGTATTATAATTGAACCAAGCACTGCTTTATAGCCAAAGAATACATTTGTACGACAGTATGCTACCTTTAATGATATGCTAGGCTAACTGGCTCTCTTACTCTCTTGAAACTCCTGTGTTCGGTGAATTCTGGACAGTTTCGTCTTACATAACCCCAGTGTCTGTGTTTTCTAACCAAACCTGGCTTTTAAAGGTCAGCGTTGTCACCGCTCTGTGCTCAGCCTTCATTGTGATTCCAAACAAAAACGAAACTGTATTGATATTCATGTTGAAGTTGTGTATCCTCTCTCAGCTTCCGCTGTCTAAAATAACTGGGAGGGCCGGTTGACAACAAAAACGTCGCTCGCAGGACTCGTTGTCGGCTGAGGGGGTGTCGCAATATCAAGCGCTTATTAGCTGTAGGAGCTGCTCTCCATCCAGACCCAGAATGCAACAGATGCACTGGAGGGATTTGAGAGTCCAGATGGTTCTTCCCTGGGAAGAGATGGACGTCCCTGTCGGCCTCAACCTGCACACGGACATGGCTGTCCGTGGCTAATAACAGCTGATAACATGGACGAAAGTAGACTAGTGGTTAAAAGGCTTTTTTTTTTTTTTGGTCAGTAAATCTCCCTGATCCGGCTGTATTGTTTTCAATCTCCCTCCCATGACAGATGATGGCTGCAGCAACAACAACCACCCTTGACACCCCCTCCTCCACCAGCCTGCTTTCCAGGAGAATGTGTTAGATGAGTGCGATATACTTCCTTTTGGATAAATGCTGTTGTAAGCAAAGGGTAGTCAGGATAATTGCAGACTACAAATGAATTTTCAGCAATTACAGTTGGCGAGATGGCGGGCTCGTTTTGCCTGAATTGAAAAGCAACACAGCAGGTCTGGAGGATAATGAAAGGCAACAGCAAATAGCTCATCCAAATGGTCACTTTGACAAAACAAAACACACACACACACACACAAAATATCCCCAAAACATCTAAATCAGGGATGGCTAAGTGGAGCAGAATGACAGCGAAGATAGTTGTATTAGCTTTTAATCTCTGACAGCAGCATGTCACAGGGTTGATTTGTTATTCTGCAGCTTACAGAGCTGGTGTCTTTATTGGCTTAGCAGTTGCAGTCGCTCATTGAATATCAGTGCAGTCCATCCCCCCCCCCCCCCCCCCCCCCCCCCCCCCGGCTCCTGGGAAGTGCATGAGTCACTCCCAGTGACCCCCCTCATCACATTTCCATTCAATCATCGCCTTCAAAATGGAAAATCTGATGCCCACATATAATTTCCTCAAAATGGCACGGCATGTGTTTGTTAACATAATGGGCTACCTATTTCTTATGTGCTGTATGGCACAGTGTGCTGCAGTGTGCACAGAGGGGCTGAGACCTTCACTGTGGGAATAAAAACTTATTTTTTCCCTCTTTCCTATTGTAGCTGAAAGTTTACTGAAAGAATATATGGATTAATACGGATAGATTTGTTTCAAATTGTATCATTTATTTTATTTTATTATATTTTTTTTACGTTTTCTACTGATTCGGCTTTCCGTTTTCCAAAATGCTGACAGGAAAATTGAATAACCAGAGATACAGCCACAAAACGAAGAGTGGTTGTTAATGAGTTTTCTAGTTGCACCGTAGAATTCGTGATACTGTTTTAGTTTCAGCTTTATCCGTGCATGTTCCTATGTGACAAATCATCATCTGGCTTTTTTTTGTTTCTGTTCATTCAGGTTTCAAGAGCAAACAGAAGAAACGTTTTATTATCAAATTTTGCATTAAATCCAAATACCATTTGTTTCCATTACCATTTAGACCTGTTTATGAAAGGTAAATAAAAACCAAACTACCAAGCAGCTCTGCAAACTGGAGTGTGGCATATTCACATCTGCAGTACTACACTTCTAATGGGGGACCTATACAGTGTGCTTCTGTCTGTGTCTTTTACTTCCAACTCAGTGCACATGTTCTATTCTATGTGCAGGTGAATTGCTGAGATCCACTGAAACGTCACACCTCTTTCCATTGGTATCTTCCTGCTATGACACCATTCTTCTGTGGTTGGTACCGTAAAACCATACATTGGGCAATGTTCCCTGAAACTAACACAGACCTTCGATCACATCATAAAACAGACGTATTTTCCTAAAGTGATGTGTCCCAGTTTTGTTGGGCACAAACAGATGATGTAGTCCTGCAGATGGAGGCGTCAGGTCAGAGAGATTTCTCTGTACCATTCTGCAAATCCATGTTTTTATTTGAATCTTCCCTCTGCTTGGCTTTAATATACAAATTCATCTCTAGAATACTCAGAGGCTCATATCACAGTCATGCAGATTTGATGCTGTGCTGCTTTGATTTCATCAAAATAGTTTATCCTGTGGTTAACCTTTATCTTCAGTATTATTGTATTTCTTTCTTTCTTTTTTTTTTTTAGCATTAGCATTTCAAAGCAGATTCATCACTCATTTGCACAGGAACCAGGAGCTGAGCCCAGGCCCTGGAATCTGAATGACAACTGAGGTGAAAGCAATAATACGAAGCAGTAAACAGCACTGATGAGAGGCGACCGGCTCGACAGCTTTGTCTCAGATGACTCGAGAGGTGTCTGCGAATGTGCAGCTGTCAGTGTTAGGTTTAAAATCACACTTTCGCTGTGTTATGCCTGCACAAAGGCTCCGTGTGCCTTCATCCGGCTCCTGCACGCACTCGGTGCATCAGAGACAGCCCCGGCAGAGAGGTAAAAGCCGCCGTCGGAGGATATTTACTGACGTTTTCTTATCTGCAGGCTGTCACATTCTACGTTCAAGGTATGGAAATAAGAGAATGGAAGGAAAAGAGATGAGGATGGACATTCCTTCTCCCAGCTGCCACTCAGGGATTATATGATCAGCCAGCGAACAGTGACAGTGTTGGCGACAGACCCAGAAACCCTTTAAAACAGCTACTTTTTCTTCTTCATCTCAGTGATTTTCCTCCCGGTCAGCTGAGACAGCTCAGCCCTCCGCTGTTCCGGAGATCTTAAATGATAAACAGTGAATTTGAGTCTTTGTTGTCATTGCTAAAGAGGATCACGCTCAGCTGTCACACAAGGGGACAGGTACCAATTCCTCCACCTGCTGGAGATGAAACAGGCCAGAATGATCTGTAGTCACATCCCATGTCAGAAAAGAACTTCCTGTCGAGTGGAGGAGTTGAGTTTTAACCCCTGTACCCAAATGCCCAACAGTTGAGCCAAGGTGAAAGATGCAGCACCTCAAACAGCACTCTTATCTTCAGTCTGATCTTCAAGCCTGATCTTTGAGCCCCTGCAGAGCAAGTTTCCTCCTTATCCCACCTCTGTTGGCTCTCTGCTGTGGTTGGATTCTTCAGTGCAGCCTTCTTAGAACAGTCACTACAAACACAAGAGGCCTCTTGTTGTTGTGACAGAGCTGGAGCAGCCCGCCCAGGCCTACGAGCTGTCAGTCACTTAGAGTTAGTGCTGTTGAGAAGAGGCTTGCTCTCTCTCTCTCTGGGCCGGACTCTGCTGCTCAGCTGATTTTAGGATAGGAATATGCTTCCCAGCAGCACTTGCTTGGTTTTGCTGATGTCTGATATGATGTGCTGTGCCACTGCCTACAGCAGCTACTTATGGTACCAGCAGCATCAGCAGCAGGAACCATGGGGGAGCGGCTCGGGATGCGCTCGGGGGTCCCTCAGCTGGGGCAAAAGGGGTGTGATGGAGAGGTTGAACGGGCTAAGGCATATATATACACACAGCCTGGGGGGGGGGGCTGCTTATGTGCATAGCACAGATGGTGGGAGTGTCTCTTCTCCTGCCAAGCTCTCACATGCTCATATATGGGCTGCATGTCAAAATGAACTCATGTTGCTAATCACAGCTTGTGTGTTGCAAATTCAGTGAAACAAGTGGTTTTAGTCGGAACAAAATTAAATGCCCCGAGGTGCATGTGCGTGTGTGCTGAGAGAAGGAGTCGTGGGAACGAGGTAATAAAAGCTTTCCACCGGTTGTAGGACAAAACCACGAATGTTCTCCACTGGGACTGACCATCTGGTAATATCTGGGTCAAAGATCAATCAGGTTGAACTAGTTGCATGTTATCCTCGGGAATTATGTTATTTTTAAAGATATTTTGGGGCATCAAGCCTTGATTTAGATACAGAAAGGACGCAGGAAGCTTGGAAGTGAAAGAGATTGGATGACTTGCAGCAAAGGACTGTAGGCCGGATTCAAACCAATCGCCATTGCGTTTAGGACTAGGTCCATGTGGTATTTGTTGAGGCACCGGGGTCCACTCTGGAAGTTTCATTCACTGATAGACTTGATTTCTTGATTTACAAGAGTCCTAGCAGGCTGAGAATCTACTGAGCTAATAACTGAGCTAATCAATGAGAATGTGGAAAGATTGCAGAGAGAAAAAGGGTTTCGCCACGTACCACCCTGAATGATTGCCTCTCAGAAAGATCAGTAAGTCTTCTCAGGTCAGTCAGGACACAGGGACCAACAGGGCTGCGACTCATCAACATTCTGGCCAATTCATTCGGGAGGTGGAAAGTAAGGGTGTATAACAGACTGGACTTCTTTTATACCACTGGTTGAAGTGTTTCTTTTTTGTTTTTGCCGTTTTGTTCTCTCTTCATTAAAGTGTCACAGATGTTCTTCAGATCCAAGATATATTCCCGCAGCTAATCAGAAACAGGAAGTAATTCCACAATGCTTTTTTCGTTGAAAGCTAATGTTTGTATCTGGAGACACCTCAAGAAATAGTGTCCATTGATCTCTAGGGTGTGCTGCAAGGAGAAAAGTAACATTTAACCGTTTTACCCTGTTAGATTTTTGCCTTGAAACCAAGTGTTCTGCTTTGGGCATAAAATTTGATAGGTACAGTTATAATAAACAAGTTCTTTGTTGTTTTCCAAGAGGTTATTAATTTCTTCTAGTTGTTGCCTGATCATGGCCAATAGGAACGCCATTAGAAAGTACTCAGATGTCCTTTTTTGCAGGATTTGGTTAAAACCATCAGTCTAACCTTAGTATCCCATAAGGACAAAGCCAAAGCAGGTTTAGGCATTTTTCTGAATTTATTAAACAGCTGAACGTAGCCAGAAGTAACACATTCAGTGACCCAGGTGCACACCCACAGATACGTTATGAGCCAAAAGAAAGGATCACTTTCCAGCTCCATCCATCTGGAAGCCCACACAAACAACTAGATTCTTGCCAAAACTGAATTGAGGGTTAAGAGGTAAACTTCTTTTTTTTTTTTTTTTGTTCCTGCGAGACTGCAGGAAAAGCGGCGCTCACTTGGCTCAGTCCGGCACAGATTCGATCTTATGTAATCATGGAGTGTTCCAGTGCCAAGTGCGAAGCAGCAGACCACCAGAATGCACTGGGCCTCCACCACAGAGAGGTGGGCTCATTTGCATGATATCTGTGGGGCAGAGTGCTCCCCAGATGCAAAAAGGCTGATTAAAGAGTGATGTCGCTCAACAACTTGTGGGCAAAGAAATAGAGGAGTGAGATGGCTGACCACCAAGCGGGCCAGCACCGCTTTGATGTTTTCCGAAGACACGAGCGTGGAGGCGGCTGCTGCTGCCTCTCTCCCTAATTAATCCATCTGAATCCTAATGAATGTGTGTCCTCCACTCACATAATGTAGGAGCACAGACTAGAGGGCAGAATCACTTCTCTTCGTCCTATGAATATGAAAGACCAGGACAAGAATCAGGTTATTGTGACTATAAATACATAGGCATTTACTTAGTATGAACTTCTTCTTCTCTGTTTTATTTGAGGTGTTGCTATATTTTTGGGTTTGAGGCCCAAAAAAAAAAAATCTTAGTGCCATTTTACATCTATTCTTTCAGGCTTCTCTCTGGAGCTGTAACAGATCAGTGAGCCAATTAGAGGAGAGTGGGCCCCTTTCTGATTGGCTGGTGTTTTCTGAGCAACCCAATTAGAATACCTTAAATTTCAGGTGGACATCCAGAGAGAAATAACAGAATCCTGCACATTTAGGTTCTTGTAGCAAGGATAAGGCTAGTGACACAGTTGTAGTACAGTTTTTTACACTGCTGTTCATTCACAGGCATGGTTCTGGTCTAACCAACAAACAAATCATTCTGGCCAAGCTACATAGCTAGCTAGCTAGCTGTTGATGACACATTGGATAGACCTTGATTTTTAAAGTTGTATCTGTACAGAAACAGGGGACGGGGGGGTCTATACCTGGTGTCCATGGCTTTTAAACCAGCCCTGTTACCTGGACACATCCCATATTACTGAGATGAGTGAAGTCCTGTTCTCCCTGTGCACCCTGAGGACCTGGGTGTCACACTGCTGCATTCATGTGTGATAATTACCAAAGCAGCCAGCTGAAGAACTTAGAGCAAGACTATATTTCAGCCATCCAAGCTCTAACAGCTGTAAAGGTCAAGATGTAATACGCACATATCCTCTCCTATAACAGAAACAATGACGATTGTAATGCATTAAAAGGCACGAGGCTCACAACTCTGATGGGTATTTAAAAATACTGTAAATCACTTTTTGCAGGTTTCCTGAGGCACTGTGTGCAAGTTGCAATGTTTTACATATTCCACTAATAGAGCATTGATTTCACACTTTGTTTTTCAGGGTGCCATTTACACCCCCCTCCGTCAGCTCCCCTGTAGGAGTTGCTGCCACAGCGCTCTCCACAAAGAGGATTAGCGGTTGCTTTGACATGCCTGTATGTTTGCTTAATATTGATTACTCATGTCACTTGTATTTGTTTATTTATTTTGCCATCCTGCTTTGCGACCCACTTCTGTTTGAGGTGATGGAACGCAGCCGGCAAAAAAAAAAAACAAACGGGGAAAAGCCTCGGTGGTCAGTCTGATGTGCAATCACAGATATTGATTGTTTATTACATAGAACCCCCGCACCCCCAACCCCTTCCTTTTCCTCCTCCTCCTCCTCCCTGTAAACCTGTTAGGGCTTGATTTTTTCTCCGTACCTGTTCAGGTGCATCTTAACCAATAAATGCAGGCTAATGCTTGGTTGAGCAGAGTATCTTTTGGCAGTGGTCAGTTTCCTCATCTCACTTGATTGATTTTCTAGAGTCGGAGTGCACATTAGAACAACTGAAGCATCTTATTGTGTAGTCTGACAGCGGAAAGAAAAAACACAAGCTGTGCTGTATTTTCATACTCTACAAAAAGCATTCCTTCCTCCCCGTCTCTCTCCATCTGTCTGTCTGACCTGCTTGTTCTTCTTTTTATGGTCACTATCACCAGTCCGCCTGACTGTGCTCTCCAGCCGCCTTACCAAGAATGGTAAGGCTGGAGATGTCAGTGTATGGAGGATGATTACTGCCAAGAAAATAGATACTATATCCCATATAAAAATGCCACCTCCTTAGAACCAGGAAAAATAAAGTTTTTATTTAGATTTTTCTGACCTAAATTAAGTTTTTGGATGCTGAAATGCAAATTTAAAAAAAAAAGTATTTTTATTTATTATATAAAAAACAATTTTAATACACATGCTCAAAGTTAAAGTTAAACCCTCACATTTCTAACTTCACCATGTATAACAATGATTCAGAGGGAAAAAAAAGTGCAGGAGTTGGTAGTTATGTAATGTAATTACACCACAATGATGGCTCTACTGCTGTAATGTGGTTTTAAGAGGGATCACAGCGAGATTGAAATCTGGGTTTAGGGGCATTTGTGAAAAATAAAATCACCATATTTACAGAGTTATTACTACAGAAATCCTCCCGTAGTGTTTCACGGGATCTTTCATGCGGATTAAACAAGAGAAAAGTTTCAAATTCAAGCTGAATTCATAACCATTAAAACAACATTTTCTCTGATTTATAATTTATATACATCACAAGTAGAGGCATGAATGATTTAGAGAAATTGTCTCCTGCCGCAGCCCGATGATGTTTGAGCCAGATAGAACCAGCGTCTTGTAACTTCTTCCCTCTGGCTGTGTGTGATGCTGTTAGCACAGATGTGTGTGTGTGTGTGCGTGCATTGTCAGCTGGCTGGTTCACGTGCGTCCGACAGCTCCGTGGAGGTTGACCTGTTGGACCCTGATGGATTTGATAGCCCAGCTTTTGGAGGACAGATGGTATGCAGCGAGGTGACGGTAGCGGTTTGCACTGTGTGTGTGGTGTTTGTGGTGGGGGTGCGTGTGTGTGTGTGAGGTCAGCTGATGAACAAGGGGATTTAATGCCTTGTGACCCAGATCTAGCTTGAGCAGTGATGTGTGTCCTGTGTTCACTGTTGTAGTAGTAGCTTCATGGTGGATGTGGTTCCACAGCATCATGTTATTTTACACCACCCGTTGTTGTTAGTTGCTTTTAATATTTTAACATGTTAAAGGCTCTTTGTGTCCTACAACTAACTAAATCACTAAAGTATGAAGTATGAAGTAATATGAGTAATGAGTAATGACATTTATGTAATTTAAGGTAGAGTTTGAAGCTAAAGGTCCATACGTCCATAGCCATCGGGACTTCCTGAACTTTGTGATGTCACAACATCACAAAGCCCCCAAGCCCTGCCCGCCTTGACCCACAATCCAGCCCTTGCAGGATTTGGTTTCTCTGCGTGTTAGCATGAAATTTGCCATGTTTGTACGCTCATACACTATAGTACATAAAACTACCATTGAACCGTTGTTATGTAAATATTGTGATCTAGTATGTTTTTGGCTGATAGCATTTTAGCATGAAAAACAACAAACTGACGAACCTGCTCCATGTTAAACACCCTGAAGGTGTCGCTAAGGAAGCATTTTAATTTGGTAATAGAATATATTTTGAAGACAAAAATAAAGGAGGAGCAGCAGTTTTTTCCGCTGTATGTGTGTGTGGGTGTGTGTGTGTGTGTGTACAGTACACTATGCATACACACTGTATTATCTCCTTTTTACTGCACAAGTCTACAAACACTCCTGGGTTTTCACCAAAGAACAGCACGGACTATAGGGATGTGATGACAGTGTACGTTGCTGTTACTCCCCCTCCATCACTGTCACCGAGCTGTCCCCCACCTGGACAAGCTGTCACTCCGACGGAGATCCCCGTCTCCCCCGCCCCTCCCATTACTTCCCCCTCTGTCCTCCCAGCGCTCCTCGCCACACTCGGTGCATTTGCCGCACACCAGGCTTGATACCTGTGACAGCTCTGTCACACATCATACACCCCTGCAATATGTGCGCCATCGCGGGCAGAGGAGTCCGAGCTCAGGGGGGAGGGGGGTGCTGGGCACAGCTGGGGTCAGACCAGGAAGCTTGTTAAGCCTCTAGTTGCTACTGAAGCCCTGAGTTTCTGACAATTTCCTTCTGTGTCGCCTTCCACTCCCTCAAATGACAAAATGTGAGAGGAGCTTAGATGACAGCTAAACTCACTTCAAGTAGAAACACTCGGATCCTTTTAAAATGCAGGATCAGGATATAGAGGATCAGATTCTTCTGAATATGGTCTGGAACCTACCCAGATGTGGAGGTATATGGGCTGGACTTGGACTAATGACCCCAGCATCTTTTGGAGTGGAGTATCATCTGGGTCACTTGGGACTCAAAAGGGGGCTGCTTGAAATCCTTGAAAATGCTCTTTTTAATATTGTGCTTTGGAAAATGCTTGAATTTGGGGCAAATAGCATAAGACAACTGGCAAGACCAAGTACCATAATAAAATATATATATATATATTGACTTCTACTACCTTCATCATTCTACTACAAAACACAGTTTGCCTTATTGAGAAAACAGAAACAGAGGAAAGTGAGAGGAGTGATAGCAGGGAGATAAATAAGAGAGGAGAGATAAAAGGAAGGATAATGAAGAGGAAACAAGCCAGAAGAAATGGAGGGAGAAGTTCTGGTTCCTTCCCACCTCTGATGTTCGTGTGTGCTCACTCCTGACTTTGATTCCAGTTCTCATTTCTGCTTTTTAATTCATTTGCATCCTCATCAAAGAGACTTCCCCACACATGAAAATGCGCACATACATCGGCGCAGTAATAATCAAATCATTGGAAATCGCCTCATCGTCCTTCCGCGAGTATCCTGAAGGTCAGCTTTTATCCTCCAGTATGACTAAGTGACTCCTTCACCCTCTTTAAAAAGCCTGTTTCCCGAGGGCCATCACGCACAGAAACATCTGCATGTTTCATTTCGGAAACTTATTCCTCTCCACGTGTCCTCATTCCGTCCTCTGCCGAATGCAGATCTGCCATGGCTGGCTAGGTTTCGGGAGCAATTTGAAAAACTAAGAGGGGGGCTGACATCCCCACTCAACTCAGCCAAATGACGACAGGGGTGTAAGGGAGGGGGGGGGGGAGTGGATGAGTGTTGGAGGGAAAGGCAGAGAAAAGGCGGAATATTCCAGAAGGGAACACGTCCTGTAGGCTGTTGTTGTCACTCTTGTTGTGCGTGTGTTGTCATGTGGATGAGGCTTTAATGATGTGGGTGCAGCCGTGCCCTGCCCCCCCTTCCCCTTCCCATCACTGATGGAAGGAAGTAGCCCTGACTCGGACTGACGCGCGGCCGGAGTCTGACAACTTTACCGAAGTGACAAACCGTCGCGGAGTCACACGCCTCTGGGTGCCGCCGTGATGGAATTTGACAAAACAAGCGTGCGGTTTGGTTTTCAAGGTGAAGCCGTGCACGTTTGTGTTTGTTTGCACAGATACTGGGCTGTTGATTTTGTCTCTGGTTGCTGCTTTTTGAACAGTGCTCACTGATCTGCATTTACCAAACACAATGTGAATGATAAGATATATATTTAAGATATACAGAGACACCTCGCTACTTCGCGCTTCGGTTATCGCTGGTTCACTGCTTCGCGAGTCAAAAAATATTCAATTAAAATTAAAAATTATTTAAAAATATTAAAAATCAAAAAAAATCCAACGGATGCTTCCCGCACCACCGAGGAACGTTTCAGACAGCCAAGATTCAAGCCGATTGGCCAATTCATATCGCCCAAGCATCTTTCATACCCCCGCTCTGCGTTCCTCTCTGCATCTCTGCAGTCTGTGTATAGATCGCGGTGAGAAGAGTTTGTGTCTCGCGGTGTGTTTCAAGTTCAAAAGTTTGTGAAGCCCTTCGTCATGCCGCCCAAACGCTCTCTATCCTTTGGTGCATCTACCGAACCGAAGAAAAAGCGAAAATGCTAACAATTAATGAAAAAGTGGCTTTTATGAGGGGGCGTCGCTACTTCGCGGATTTTCACGTTTCGCGGGGGTTCTGCCCCCCATTAACCGCGATAACCGAGGTAATACTGTATATGAAATACCCATAGTAAAACATATATAGTCTATATATATTCAAATATCTGCAACATGTATACAAATTGAACACAATTATCGATTCTTTTAAGTTTCTTAGTAAATTTAATAATATGTATGTGAAAGTTGTTAAAGTTTGGCAAGTCTATAATATAAGTACAGATACATCAGAAAACATGTTTATATTGTTTAGATATGTAAGAAATTGTTCAAATCTCTAATGTGACATAAAAATTCTACACATTTCATATTTGGAAATGTAATATATGTACACATATAAATTACTGTTGCCAATGGGTTTAGAACAGAAAGTAGTGGATTTGAAGTCAGTTCAGTTCAATCAACATGAAAAGAAATTGAAATTAAAGCAAGAAAAGTAGTTTATGTTTTATTTATTTATTTGATCTAGGAAAGACATGAGATCCCGGATTTCACAAGAAGACTATTATTATTACTATTATTTGGGAAGTTGTCCTTTAGTAATCATGACATACAGAACTCTTCCCAATTTTGAGTCTGTATCACAATTACCAAAGTATAGTAATGTCTACGTTAGTAGACATTTGTAATTTGTATAAATTATATATATTTATGTAATTATTACAAATTATTTTAGATTTTTATGTATTTACATATATTTTGTTTATTTTTGTGTATTTACAAATAGACTTTTATAAATATATATATTTTATATATATATTTTTGTATTGGCTGTGACTGCAATAACCTCAGGTTTAATGATTGTATTCTTATCTGTTTTATATATGTGTCACAAAAATAACTTAGATGTGCTTCTTTGGACTTTTGATTGACAGCACTAACACAAACAGGGCCAGGATAAAAGCTGGCCCTGAGCTGTAGGCTAATGTAAAAGAATATTACCAAGAGTTGAAGTGTATAGAGCTGTGGATCTAACATTCTCACGGCCTTACAGTAAGTCTGTACAAATAAACCATGATGAATATTGGTTGTTTATATTGTTTAAAGAGGACGTGCCTTCATTACATGCACAGCTAAGGCTAATGAGACATTTCAAGTCGTGTAAAGATGCCGGCTTTATTTACTTACCGTACGATACCTCGCGTGCTGGAACGGCATCTTTCCCCATTTCAAATGCCTGCAGTGTGCACGGCTGCTTGTGCCCGTGAATTGTTTGTGCAGTTCTGCAAGCTGTGCAAATGTCTCCCCACGGATGTCAAATAGATTCTAATTAGCTCTGCAGAATTTAATGAACATACGCCAGTGGATCACTGGGGTAGCGCCCCGGCTGAATGGATGTGTAACCAATCACACTTTTCCACAGTCGAGAGCGGCTCGCTGCAGCAGAATATCGCCCTGGCACAGTCACCCCCCCACCCACATTGTATATCGATGACTTTCACTCCGCATATTCAGGGGCAAGTGAGCAGAAACCATGTTTAACTAGTTTCACTTTTCGACATCTGTAGTGTGTATGTGTGTGCAGATGCCGGGTTTGTCGTCTCTGTCTTTGTTGTCCTTGATTTTCACATTGATTTACCTCAGTCAGCCCCGTTCTCAGCTCTTGCAGTTAATCAAATGTCACAGTGCAGCGGACACGCTAACAATCCCACCACCTGCAGCACCTTCTGTCCCCACTGATCAGATTTTAATCTCGTAGAAATGCACGGAGATCTCGTACGGACCACCTCAGTTCGCATGAGAAACGTGGGTCTGGATTATGTTTACACCACCTGTTAAAATGCAGCTCAGGTGCATCCAGAGGAAAAGCAGTCAAGTTGACCTGTTTAGCCTAGCTTAGCTTAGACACAGCATGTAAATAAGATTGTGTATCAAAAGACAGTGTGTGTGCAGCTTGAAAGACTTTGGAGTTTAAACTTTGATGAAAAGCACTATGATGTTGCATTGTGGGAAAAATAGGATCCATTGTTCTGGAGCATGAAGCCAGCACTATCCATTCTCACTCTCTGTTTCTTTGATTCTTTTTTGATCTGTCTCCCATGTGTCCCCCTACTTTATTTAAGAATGGCGCAATCTCAATAGAGTATCCCTTTAAATAGAATAGAATATGCACCATGTTCACATAGTAGGATTTGAAATATTAAAGGCACCTCTGAAATCTGAAATCCTTCCTACAGCTGTGTTTAGCACTTCTCTTTTTGACTTTAAACATTTGTATGACTGTATCAAACTGGTGATATCAATTTAAAGGTCCCCGTGTTTTACAGAAGATGTATTTGTGGCAAGAGGCAAAAATTGTTCGGCTCTTCTGATTGGCTGACTGTTGTCTGAATGATTCAATACAAGGAAAGTAGATGTCAGGTAAACACTATGAGAAACCATATCGTGACAAGTTGGAGGTTGGGCTTTGCTAGGTGCAAAGCTGGCAGTGACATCACAAAGTAACAAAAGTTTGCTGTGATATCACAAAGTTACAAAAAAATCTTGTTTTGAATCTCAGTTTCTGAACCCGGCTGAACCTGCAAAAGCACCTCAGGGTTTATTGTTTCATTTTATCTGGTGCATGTTACCATAGCGATAAGCAATTAATGTAATTACCACAAAGTGATTTTCACTTTGCAGTTGGATTATCTTGAGTCTTAAGGGCCTCTGTAGATCTTGAGCCCCATGGCAGTTGATAACACGCAATACCTGTAGTTACAAGTACTTCTTGTGTGTATGTATGTGTGTCTGTGTATAGTTATATATAGATATATACAGTACAGTATATAAACTCCTCTACAAGCTACATGAGTTTGCTATCACTATATGTAATTGTATATGTATATATATATTGATAGTGAACTTATGTAGCATATACTTATATATGTGTGTGTGTGTGTATATATATATATATATATATATATAGTGAAGCTAAACTTATGTAGCTTGTAGAAGAGTTCTTATACAAACTATTACTTTTACTCCCAGTTTTTGTGATATGGCAATACCGTGTCATACATTAAATGACTGCTTTTTACGTACCACTTCAACAGAACTCTGGATATTCTAGATACTGTCACACGCCCTGATGTACAAACACAAAATATATGCATAGATCTGTGCTTTTCTGCCCGAAGCTCGCTCGCCGAGATCAGCAAATGAACTCCCCGTTATTCCCTTTGATGCCGCGAAGCAGACATCTCTCATCGTCAAAGTAAACAACAAGGAGAAGACCGGCGCTCTTGTTATTGGGAGGGAAGTCACATCTCATCAAAGGGTTTTTTTCTTTTACTAAAAAAAAAAAAAAAAAGAAAATTGAGGAAAAACCCAGACAACAGATGCATATTGTTTACCTGCTTAAAAAAACAAAAGAAAAGAAAGATAAAGTCCCCAAATAATTAAGCAGGGCAACATCTCTGTTCTCTTTGTTTCGGCTCTGTGTGAACTATTAAGAGAGAAGGATTCACATGATGAATGCGTCACTTCAAAGCTTTCTTTTCCCTTCAGTCTATTGTAAGCTGGTTGCTTGCAGTGTTCTCAAACCTTGATCTGAGATGACCTCCCTTTTTCCCTGTCACTATCAAAACTCATGAAAAGTCCCAACCCTGAAATGCATTTGCGACAATCAGAAGGTGCAAATGATTATATTCCAGCAGGTTTTGCAAATGAGTCCATAGCTTTTATTGTTATCAAGGTTACAATAACACAGCCAACATGTTGTTTTTTTTAACTAATACAAAGAGCCACAGTGGGGCCACAGCTTCCATTAGGGAAAGTCAAGGTCATGCCTCGGAGTGAATTAATTTATGTTTATGTGGGAGTTTAATCACCTAGACAACATCATGCAATTACACTCTGCTTTGAATCCATCATGTCTAGAGGTCACATTTATATAACGCATAATTGATAATTTGAATGAAAATAATCTGGAAATGGGCATAAGAACGACCTTGATATTGAAAAAATGACCTTCTCAATAAAGCTTTTTGTAATAAATGTCAGGTAACAGGTAATAATATCTTTATACATTCATATAAATATAGATTGTATTGTACATTCATTACATTAGATAAGCACTTTATGAAGTTAGAACAAGGCTTTATTGAGGTGAATAAATCAATATGTAAAAGTCTGAATGGTAGAGCCCCTGTAGACCTGACAAGGAGACCCCTCCAACTCACTTGAGTGGCAGATGTTAGCTTGTTTGCAAAATGTGTCTCATGAGCTAGCTAGTAAAATGAGGTCACTCTAAGTTCATAATGGTTGATGCATGTAAGAAATTTTTTCTGTCTTTGATGTCCGTAGCCTGCAGAAATTTGTTAGCATTTTAGCTGTTAGCTGTTTGGGTTTTTTTTAATGAATTTTTGGATCCATGGCTAACACAAGCCTCATACATTTTTTTATGTTTTATTCTACACCATACAGAATAAAACATTTAAGTATCACAAGTGAAGTTCCTGTTATAATCTAAAAGTCAATGTAGCCAATTGACTTCTTGCGGAATGAACCTGAGGGATGCTAACGTCCGGGTTAGCCTACAAACATTCATCAAACCTGTAGCACTCTGTTTTCCCAACACAACATTACGAGGCTACAGCCATTACATCGCTATTTATAACACAGAGCTTACATTCTGTGCAGAGGTCAGTGTGTGTGTTTCTCCCTGTGCCTCCAGCATTCCTTGGCCTCCTGCACCAGGAGTAAGTAACACAGCACAGTAATGGGGGAAAAAAAGACGCTAAAACAGTGTCATTAAATTAGTAATTAGCTGCGTAATAAAGTCGCAGCAAGACAAAACTGGAGAGTACGTGTTGTTGAACATGATGAATGGCATTAGTGGATTGTCTCTCTGAGCTCTCTTAAATGGATTTCCGCGACTTTGGGAAGGTAAGGAGAAATATAGTGCGGTAGTGGAAATACAGCATTGATGATGATAGGAAAGAAAGACTCTGGTGTAATCTTTTGAAATACCCTGAAATACAGTGCGCTTCCCCAATAACAGCTTGGCTTTGAATACAGGGGTAACTTCATCTGTTTGGACGCAAATGCTCACGTTTTTTGATAATTATTCTCATGTCGATCCGGCTGTGACTCATTCCTCTGCTGTCACCCAGGATCTGCCACATGGACGTGACCCTCATATGATCCGGCGTGGGCCGACGTGCCCCGACAGCTGTGGTGTGTTTGTTTCACTTGCCGCGCTGTCAGTCAGGGTAGGGGTAGGGGAAGGTTATGTTTAACACCAGGCGTCGCCCCATGGGGGCTTCATGCTTCGTCCTTAATTATCAATTGTCTTCTCTTCACCTTTTATGATTGCGCTGGTGGGCGACTGACAGGGGGGGTTGGGGGGAGTGTGAACATGTCTTCAGCTGAGCTAATCCCAAACCATTCCCTTCCCATCATTCCCTTTGATAATTAACATTTCATCTAGGAGCTGCTGGAGAGATTATCTTCTCAACAGAGAGCACAATTAACTACTATTACTGTCATGTTGTCAGTGTGTCCTGCCTCTCTCCATATGATAGGATGATAAAGGACCTCATTTTTTTCCCTTGCATCTTTATTAAAATTATAAATGAGGAAAAATGTCCTGGTTTCCACTTTTTTTTTTTTTGATTGCAACCATCTGTTTCCCTGAGTGAGATACAGACTCCATTTGCAGCTGCTTCACCACTGACAGTAGAGTGTGAACTCAAAGGATGTTTGTTCGAGCCTTTATGTCCAAATGATGATGTCTCGCATTAAGGCAGCGAACCAGAAAAGTGCATCCGCAGCTCTGCAATCTGCCCACAAAGCATTAAGAGTAAATGGAGGAGAGTTTGTATTGTGGTTAATGACAACAGAAATTAAAGGTCCCTTATGTCACACTTGACAGGTGTTTTATTTTGAAGTTTTACTCAAGTAAACTATTTATAGTAAGGTAAACGTGATAAATGTTTAGATGATGAGGTATACTCTATCCAGCATTGGCATCTTTTATTTTGTCTCACTCCTCTCTCAGGAGCTCAGAGAGGCTATGATTCTATGATTGGCTACCTTTTTTAGAAGTGACTGAATAGAACTATAGCAGATTTCAGGTAAAACACCCAGAGGAAACAAACCCTCTAAGGTTGGATGGTGGATGTGAATGGGCGGGGCTTTGGACTTGCACTTTTTTGTGACATCAGAAAGTCATATAAGTCCTGATGGCTCATTTTAAAGGCTCAGTGTTGTGTTTATGTCTCTTTGGACTGAGGCTTTGATACTTGCACAGTATTAATACAGATCCTGGATCTGCTTTATGACCATAAAGGTAATGGAAATCTATCTCTATCCAATATGGAACCTTTAAGGCGACACTTTGTCCAACATTTTCACATCTAGTATTAACTGTTCTCTCATATCTGGATAAAATATGAATACAATATTAAAGTTTTATTTACACTTCGCCTCATATATAATAATGTCTGGACAGTCTGGACATTATATTGATAACAGATTGGTTTTCCTGAGCTACATGTAAATCAGGATTGGCTGCTAAGTTCAGAAGGGGGTGGTAACGGACCTGTATCTCCTTGGTAACTGAACTTGGGCACTCCATCAGTTTAATTACAACAATTACAGTTAACAGTTTGCTGACAGCAATCCATAACCCAACACAAACACATGGATAAATCACAGTTATGGACTTAGAGGCGAGACAAATGTTCCATTGTCTTCACAGGCTCTCAGCATCACCCACGCATCATTCAGCCGTTCAGCTGATTGGGGATCAGTGCAGCTTGGTGTGACTTGTATAATATTGCTTTCTCCCACTGCTTTAATGAGACAGGGACAAAAGAATGACGGCTAATTCCAGTGCAACTTCACCTCCATTAAGTCAAGTCAGTTTTATTTATACAGTGCAGAATCATAACACAAATTATCACAGGGCACTTTTCACAACAGCTGTAATAATAATTATAATAAGAGTGATAAGAGTAACTGTTGCAAAATAAATCTCCCTCATACTTGGGCCACAGGGTTATTTCCTTCTGGCCTAGTTCCTGCCCTGAACCTGGCCACTATAGTGATAGCCAGATGCTACTTCCACATCTGGACCAGCAACAGAAACAATGCAGGTAGACAACAGCCAGAATCTGCCCAGATTTTGTCGAGTACCCAGACACAGATGAAGACAACCATGATGTGGCTGGGTTTTTTTTCGCCTATATTTAATCAAGTCCAGATCAAAAGCCAGCAGTCCCCCATGATGGAGCCGATGCACCCAAACGGTTGTTGAATTAAAAACTGCTTACCTAGGTGTATCAAATCAGACCCTGTTGTGACCATCACACATCAAATCCTAATGATCCCAAACAGACTGTCTTGCATTGGTCGTGTTTCAATCCTTAGAACCTAGATCCTTTGGTTGGATCTGTTGGGTCTCTGTAACTACTGTTATGAAGAGAAGGTCTACCTTCTGTTTTTGTAGAGTGCCTTGAGATAACTTTGTTGTGAATTGGTGCCATTTAATTACAGTTTACTTGACTTGACTTACCAGGAACTCCAGAAGTCCACGTTGGGTTCCTGGGCCTTCAAGGGAAGGTAGTGGGTTCACCTGCTTCTTTGGACTCTCCTGTGAGTTCTGCACTGGTATAAGACGATTGCCCTGAAGGTGCACACTTTGTCATATGAAGTGCAATAAGGTGTCACTGTGGCTACGCTGTGATCACTTGGATGCTTTTTATGCTTTCTACAAAGTCAGTGTTCAGAGGAGGATAGCAACCCAGACATTCTTCCAATTCCAGCGTGCCTTGACTTGACTTACCAGGATCTCTAGAAGTCCACGTTGGGTTCCTGGGCCTTCAAGGGAAGGTAGTGGGTTCCCCTGCTTCTTGAGACTCACCCGTGAGTTCTGCACTGGTAAAAGGCGGTTGCCCTGAAGGTCGACACTTTGTCATATGAAGTGCAATAAGGTGTCACTGTGGCTACGCTGTGATCACTTGGATGCTTTGTATGCTTCGCTTTCTACAAAGTTAGAGTTCAGAGGAGGATAGCAACCCAGACATTCCTCAGATTCCAGCGTGAGTGATGTAATGAAATTAAACACATGCATTGACTCATATGGCTCCAGCCTGTGAACATTTTGTGCCCAAAGCTCAGGCACTTGGCATTCTGCCGGGTCAGTGTCTGTCCACAGAGCTGCAGTGCCATTTTGCTCTGTGTCATTTGTGTCACTCATGCCGCCTCCCGCTGTCAACCAATGCTGCTACTTTTTAAAATTAAACTGTGTAACAAGAACACACTGTGGCATTTAGATAACACTGTGATGGTATTTTCAGGACTTGGTTAAAAAAAAAAAAAAAAAAAAAAAACATTTTAAATTTCAGCTCAGATATTTTCTGAGATTAAGTCAGTTAAACTGACTGTGCTCATATTTGGCTGCGCAAACACAGTTCTGTTGTCAAGTGGAAATCTCCCGTGGCTGCAAAATGCCAGCATTTCATCACTTTGTTAAATCCTACCACATGGACATTTTCCAGTGGGGCTTGCAGGTTTGGATGAGTATGTTGCTGTAGTGCCCACCCTGAGTGATTTCCTCCCTCAGCCGTTGCACCAAAAAATAGTTTCTGCACATTTCCCAACCAGCATCTGAAGAACTTTAGAGGACTTTAGAGACTTTAGTCATGCAGGCATATACTTCTATTAGCATGATTAGCAGAGCTATGCATCTGGGTTTATCTGAGGTTAACTCTTTGCAGGCTAATTAGCTCGTTGACAAGCTAAGCTAACAAGTAAAGTGCTGCTAACCTGCTAATGCTAACATAAGTGGACAAGAAGCTAAATTATTTGTCAGGTATTTGCATAAAAAGGCCAAAAGCTGAGGTGTCTAGCAACCGGACACCTAGCAGCTAGCCAAACCAAAAAAAACAACAACAACAACCTAGCCAAAAACCCATCCCACCCACCCAGACAGTTGCTCCAGAGACCAAAACTGAGATTGTAAAACATGTTGCTTTCTGCTTCAAAACTGGACTGGGTCACATATGGAGTTACCCTAAATACAGGTTTTGCCACTTAATGTTGAAGTAATGTACATAAAATACATTTCGAGCAGGATGCATGATTAATAAGAAACATATCTTCGTAATATTGATAGAAAATCATAATAATAATCCATCACAATGTTTCCACAACAACAGTTTTAGAACCGTTGGCATAATGCAACAGCCTGCTTTTGTCCGACCAGATGTCAGATAACCCTAAATCCCCCCCAAATCGAAAAACTTGTATAAATAAAAAACAATATTCTGCTTCCAGTCACTGCCTTACTTAAAATAGATAAAATCAGTCAGAGCAGACTCTCATTAGACCTCCCACCTCAGTTCTGTCCAAACCTTGTGCCTGTGTCCACTCTGTGCTTTTCATGACTGACCTACATTAAGCTCCCCAGTCCCTGTCAAGGCAGCATTAATACAAATAGGGGAGGGGAGGGATTAATCCCCCCCCCCCTCCCCCTTTCCCTAGAGCAGTGGGAGCGCTGCTGATGATGAAGTGCTTCCTCTGGGCTCAGTTGAGAGATCACAGTGTCACTAACAGCACAGCAAAAAAAAAACTTATCTGGAAACAACAATGAGCTCCTCTATCAGTTATTGGGCAAAAACTATAATAGCTATTACATCTTGTAGAAGCTTTCATGTGGTATTTTTTCCCCAAAACATAAATGTTAGAGGCTGAAATAACCACTGTGACCTTATTATAGCCACATTGTCAACAATTTATATAATACCGCACTGACTCAACATTATAGCACATCAAATTCATGAGCATCTGAAAACTCCCCTGATAGAGGGAATGTATTTAATGGTTGTTTTTAGGAGCTGAGGGACAGTTCCCATTTGCTACTCAGTGCTGAGGCATTATGTTTTCAGGTTGTCTATGCATATATCCTGTTCTCTGAGTAGATCTGAGTGGATCCTGGTGGTCAAAGGTCGAAAGTTGAATGTATTTTTGGAACTCCTCAAGGAAATCCCTTCAAATTTGATACAAATGTTTATTTGGATTCAAGATTGAATTGGATCAGAAGGCAAACATCTGCTAATTTTGACACAATAAAACAAAAATGATGAGATTATAACATTTTATGTACAAAAGCTCAACTTCACTGTGATGTCCTGATGTGTATAGCCATCGTCACTCGAGTGACAGTTTTTGACCGTACTTTCTGGCAGTGGATTGGTTGGGGGAAACCAGGGCTTCCTCTACATGTGGTACTTCCACTGCTTATATAGAGATTGTTTGTCTTTTGTGAAATCTTTAGAATATTGTGTCACAAGCAGTCACTTATTCCTGGAGGAATTTTCTTAAAAGAAGGAAAAGAAAGTCTTTATATTTCTTTCAGTTGTGGTTCACGGCTACAAAGACTTTCCAGATGAAACCTGTAACCCGCTGTGCGCTGTCTCTTCGGCACACATAGGATGAAATTGCATCCTTTTTCGGGCTTCCAAAAACATTTGCCTCTTTCTGTGAAATCTTATGGAGTCCATACTTAAAATGAAGACAATCTGTCTTCATTTCTCACTGTTTCCCAAAGGGAATCCAAGTCTTATTATTATTGCATTACATTAACGGAGCAGTTATCTGTGGCTGTCAAGTGAAACTGTGAAAACTGACACCATTTGTTTGAATTTCATGTCAGCAGAGCAGTTGAAAGGGTAGACAACATTTTCTTTGCATAATTCACCCTGCAGACTATTTTTAAATATGTACCATTAGAGTGTTTTTCCATTTCAGTATTGACAGTCTTTTTAAATCACAACCTTGTCAGTGGAATGAATGGCCGTCAGAGCGCCAAGTATGAGCCACTCGCCGTGACGACTGCTGCTCTCTTCCCCTCTCTTGCATTTCACAGGATATAAATAAGGACAAGCAGTTTATATGACTTCGCATCCGTCAAAGACCTGTCATGTTTTACATCTTCTTTCTCCAAGAAAATACCAGGCTGATGTCAGAGGTTATTTTATTTATGAAGGATGTTTTTGTCAGAAGACGTGTTTGTGTGATAACTGACACAGAAATACCGAGCGTATCAAGAGCTGTCATCTATCTGATTACACCTGCACACATTGTTGCTCATTTTTGGGACTTTTTTCATTTCTGTGTGAAAAATGCACAAGTTCTTTCACATAACTGAAGTAAATTCTACTTTAGATATTACAAAAGTAGTATTCTTGATAGTTGTATTAATATAAGAAATGCTAACGCAGGTTAGCTACATTGCTAATCTGTTAGGCTACCAAGTTGAATCAGAAAGCCTGAACCTGAGCTAAAGTTAGCAACACTGACAGGACAAGCTAGCATTGGCTAAATGGATTCACACTAGCATAATTTGCATTGACAACCATATACACCTCTAACCCACCCACATAAAGACTTTATACACTGATGCCACCAATTAGTAGTACCATATAAATCCTCTATTGCCATTTGTTTGATATAGTGAGCCAAATCATCTCCAGTAATTTTTTTGCAAATATTTGGGGCACCAAGGGAAAAAGGGGAGTTATGCCATATTTAGCGATGACAACTTTATGCGCCTTTAAACCTCCCTTAAAGACATTGTGGTGCACTGTTGCCACCAACTAGTACACTAGTAGCACCGTTTCTAGTACTAACATTAATCCTCACTTGCCATTTGGTTGATTTAATCACAGGTCTTGCTAATTTTCTGAAATGCTAATACTGCTAATGCTAATCTAGCACTATTACCCCTCAGCAACTGCACCTGTTTCTTATGACTTGACCGTCTCTTTGGTTGTATCTCTTGGCAACGGGCTTAGTTATGTATGCACTCTATTTTCAGGACATCCTGTTTTGAAATGAAACTTTGACTAAATCTTCACCTAGAGAGCCCCCCCTCTGCTCCTTTGTGGTTCGGTTTAAGACGAAGTGGGGAAAACATGGGGGAACAGAGGAGAAAAGAGACAGATCGAGAGCAGCAAAGGTGGGGTGAAGAAACGAGAGCAATGCCAAGGCCTGTGGTCATCCTACAGGGTGTATGGGGCTGCCAGAGGCCATGTAATCCTCCCCCACCCCTGCCCTCCGTCACCCTCTCTATCATCCCCTCCACCTCGCCATGACAAACCGGATCTGCTCTCTATCGAACAGCCACAGGCTACCCCCCCCCCCCTTTTTTTCCCCTCCTTTCTTACCCAGTGGTCCTCATCCCATTTGTCATTTACACCGCCTCGGTCTTGGTCAGGCCGCCTGCCGCCGCTGCCAAGCTTGGCCGCCGAGCTCCCAGGCCTGGCAAGGAAGAGCCACCAGTTCCCCCAGTGGCAGCATTTAGAAAGCCACTTAATGGGTTTAGGCGCATTTGCTAATTTGTCAACAAGTTTCAGATGTGGAGCTCACTGCCAGGCCGGTTGGTCTGGCTCTTGACTGGAAGGGATCACTCTTGGCCCGACCATTTCTGGAGCTGTGAGCGAGATCAAATTAAAAGGCCTTGCATACTTGACTATCTGTGTTGGCGCTTGGGGCTGCTCAACTCGGTGCCGAATGTCTTACAAACGATCTGATGTACTGACTAATTATCATTATTGTCCAGGGTTTTAATGGAGTCCGACTCTTTCAGTGCAGGAGGGAATAAAGTAAACAACTTCTCTTTATATCGGTCTGGTGATGATTAATGAAAATTGAATGTGGAATGGAAACCTCCCAACCTCACCCTTGAATCTTCTTTTAAGTCCAACTCCCAATAAATGTCATCTCTAACGTTTGAGTTTGGAAGTGTAAATTTTACAATCAGCCTTCCTGCCAATGTCGAGGTTCGGTTCCAGTGCACTTTTTTTCTACTTTAGTTGTCTTCATGTACCAATATAAAAACATGTCCCTTGTTTTCGTTGCATGTCTTCACAAATCCCGTCCAATCAAGGTGTAGGAACATCTTGTAGGTTCAAGTGGGTGTGGGCATGGTGTATGGTGTGATATTTCAGTTCTAAGACCATGCTTTTGCTTGTTAATGAGGTTTTGAGTGTAGATTGATAATGGAAAAGTCCCATCTATCCATCCATCCATCCATCCCAGGTCAAGCCAAGTATTCCTTCAGCAATCCTTTCCAGCTCATTCTGTTGAAGGCCAGGTCACCCAGGCCAGATGAATCATGCCCCTGGCCTCTTTCTCTTTGGATGCCCAGTCATTTCTTTTATCTAGCAATATAACAAAATGTGCCCGCCGTAAATCTTAAGTTGGAACCAACTGGCTTGGAGGGCGGTATCTTCTCAAAAGTCTTTGCCCACTGTTACATAGTCGCTGCTTTTAGAATTTTAATCAGAATCAGTCTTCATGACGGACATTACCGCTTGTTAAGTTACTGAAATAACACACTTGAAATGCTTTTGGTATTTCATAGGGCAACCAGTCTAGTGTTTGTCATTACAGTGAAGGATGCAAGTCAGGACTGGGCTTCAGTTAACAGATGAAAGAGAAATTCTATTTGCAACTGTCAGTCTACATGAAATCAATGCCAAACACCTCAGATGCACCCCAGTAAGGCTAAGATCTGTCCCCCCCCCCCTCCCTTTCTTGTTTGTTTTCATCAATCCAGGGTTTCTAAGCACAGGGGACCAGGCAGCCAAGGGCAACTACGGCCTCCTGGATCAAATCCAGGCTCTCAGGTGGATCAAAGAAAACATCCAGGCCTTCAAAGGAGATCCAAAGAGAGTGACCATTTTCGGCTCCGGCGCCGGAGCATCGTGCGTCAGCCTGCTCACCCTCTCGCATTACTCAGAAGGTACGTGTCCTCGCTCACAGGCACACACAAGACACGCTCGCATGAAAAAAGGGAGCTCTGCTTAATTTTTTTTTTTTTGGTCATTTCTGCTATCGCACTTTGACAAAGCGTGAGCTTCACATGTTCACAGTGAGGTCTGGGATGTCTTTTTTTTCCCCCCCCCGAACCATGGACCCATTCACATATGCAACCGTTTGATGTTTGACTGCAGAGAAGAAGTGTACAGTCCTAGTTCTGGTAAATCTCAGACCTCCATCAGTGATTTACGCAAGATATTCCTAAATATATCAAACAAATTGCCATGAAATTCAATTTGTTATCCAGGACACATTAAAAATATAACTTTAAATTAAAAAAAAATGTTTTCATGTATTGGAGAATATTCAGAATTCATATGTTAAATGACCTCAGGACATTTCAGTGAGTACTCCCCTCAGGAAGTTCCTACTTCACTGCTGTAACACTCGTGAAATCACCATTACTATTTCAATTTCAAGAAATTCTTCCTCCATTAATTTGTACTTTATACCTCCATTACTTACTCTGTTCCAGGCCGAACCAGAGGCTGAAATAGAACCCAACTGTTCTCGACCATTGCTGAGTTAATGATCAGCTACAGAGCCGTAATATTTTTATATTTTCAACAAAGTGGAATGACTTTGTGTGGGGTTATTTAGTTCTGTGTAAAATATGTGTACATGTACAATTTCCTGTAGACTTTCATAAAAAAGAATGAAAATTGATGAGTAAAGATGATAAATAAAACTAATTAGAAACTGGAAGAATTTCATATATTAAACCCATCTTTATGGACAGTATATGTACTTATATTGTAGACACATGTTACATGACTACAAAACTGATCATTATTATTTATTAATATGAACTCTCATCATCATCAACAACATGAAGATGTTTAAAATTAATGCAAAATTGACAAAATGGAATACAAGCATGTAGAATTACTATGTACATGCATATTATGTGTGTATGTAGCATGTGTATTTCATAGGATCTATGTTCTAAACTCATATCCTCTAAAGGGACGTATTACATTTCTTTGACCAGGCTGCAGATTTGATCTTGTTTCACTTGTTGATAATGTCTTTAAAGATGTTTTTTTTGCCCAGTGAGTTTTTAACACATACCGGTGATTTATTTCATTTGATTTATTCGCCACAAACAGCATAAATATATAACACAGTCCCAGCAACAGAAGCCCGCGTGTTCACCACAGACGGAGTATATGTTCATCCATGCCTCATTTTTTAAACATTTCTCCAGCTCTCTTGGAGGCGAGGAAATGAATGGTGCATATTCCAGATTACTGTATTGTATTTATATCATAGAGAACTTTAATGGAGCAGCCAAAAGATCATATTTCCCCATCGCTCACAGAAACCCCTGGCTTTCACAAACGGGTAGTTTTGCGCAACTCAAATTTATACAAAAGGCGAGGGGGAAAATCGGCCGACCCATCTGTCAGAAAAAAAAAAGATAAGGATCTGGAGGACTGAGTCTAAAAAAAAGGTGGAAAAAAAATGCTGCTGCAGTTCTCTGGCCATTTTTCCCCCCAAATCAGTGTGGGACAAATACAGGCTTTGTGAAAAACACACCTTCCCACAAAATCAAAATGGGCCTTTTTATCCTGCCGGTAGAAGTCCACTGGGTTTACCTTAGCGAGGGAGGCTTCCCATCTCCCCTTTGGTCTTGCGTTGCAGTTATTAGGTCTGTTTCATTCTTCTTCATCTTGCACTTGAGGGAGTGGGAAGGGTTTACTTTACATTTAGATAAAAGTCCTCATGTTCTGAAGGGCAGCAATCACGACTGACAGAGTCGACAAACACGCCGAGCACTCTTGTTGATGTATAATACATCAATCAAAGGGGTAATGCTGCCTTTAGCTCTATTTGTAAAGCGCCTATCAAGACAGTTGTACCATCAGTGAGTCACACACCAAGGTCATAAAAAGCTCTGTATGTATATTTTTGAAGTCAACATCCAACTTGAGGTTTAACTGGCGCTTCACATCTGAGTAACAGCGGCGGCAGTGAAACCCCATCCGTGGCTTCACCGGGGCCTTGTGGGAAATGTCTTCATTGCGCTCAAAACATACTTTTCAAGTTGGCCTGGTTGAGTCATCACCGCCGCATGCTTGCATGAGTATATATAGCACTCTGAAACAAAAACTAAAGAATATATATACACATAACTCCAGTCTTCCTGTGGCCTACATGCTGATTGGCAGTGAGGCCCCGCTACCTATTTGAGGATGTGAAAATTGCCTAAGGTGTTGTTGCTATAAGCAGCGAATATCTCTTATGTTCCAGTATATTCATTAGAGGCTCACAACTGTAGCATCACTGTTCTGAATCATCCCTTTGTTTGTCTTGACATGTTTTACACTGGAATGAAAGGAGACTGAATGGAAGCCATGTTTGTAAATTGGTAAATTATTAGAATTCTATATTTGGAAATTCTATATTTTGGAAATGATGCATTGATTGATTATGTAATTTCATTAATATATATATATATATATATATATATATACATATATATTTGTATGGGCTAGACATATGTTAACATTTGAATGAAATTGGTTATATTTTACATTTTTGCATATATTTTATTTAATGAACCCACTACAACAACTACATATAAATAACACACTTCAGAGGAGATGTATTGTTTAGCCAAGTATTGCATATATGATGAAACAGATGGAGCCACACAGGTGAAGCAATGAAGGATGCTGGTGTTATTCATGAATGTCTCTGGGAAGCACTCAGTCTTTATTAACCAGCTGAAAGCATCAGTGCACAAAAGGGGAAAATGTATATTACTTGGTTTCATGGATGCACTGTCAAACCTCTCATGAACTCGTTTTCCAAACATAATTCAATTCAGAATTGTAAATGTATTATTCTATCGAAGGCCGATGGTCACACTGATGAAAGGAGTGAGACGCTACTGCAGAGACTCAGACATTCAGGGCAAGGTTTACTCCTGGGTAGACACTGCAGGCTAGGGCTGTGATTAGCTAAATGAGCTGTGGTACATGAAATAGCCAAAATGATAATGTGGTCCATGCTCTTCAAAATCACTGCAAACACATCATCAAGTATGTGTGCACCTAACTCAGTCCATGCAGTACAAAAGGAACCCAACACACACATGAACCCTTTGCTGCCAGCACTGTGTGTATGCGTCTCGTTCTCTAATGCCATCTCCAATTTCAGATCTGTTCCAGAAAGCCATCATCCAGAGTGGCACGGCGCTGTCCAGCTGGGCGGTCAACTACCAGCCTGCCAAGTACACGCGAGCCCTGGCTGAGAAGGTAGGCTGCAACATGTTGGACACTGTCGACCTGGTGGAGTGTTTGCAGAACAAGAACTACAAGGAGCTGATCGAGCAGTACATCACCCCGGCAAAGTACCACATCGCATTCGGGCCTGTGATCGATGGGGATGTGATCCCTGACGATCCCCAGATCTTGATGGAGCAAGGGGAGTTCCTTAACTACGACATCATGCTAGGGGTCAATCAAGGCGAGGGGTTTAAGTTTGTTGATGGCATTGTGGACAGTGAGGACGGGGTGTCCGCCAACGATTTTGACTTCGCCGTGTCGGACTTCGTGGACCATCTGTACGGCTACCCAGAGGGCAAGGACACTTTGCGCGAGACCATTAAGTTCATGTACACAGATTGGGCAGACAAGGAGAACCCCGAGACCCGACGCAAGACTTTAGTCGCTCTGTTCACCGATCACCAGTGGGTAGCGCCGGCAGTGGCCACCGCTGACCTCCACGCCCAGTATGGCTCACCGACCTACTTCTACGCATTCTACCACCACTGTCAGAGCGACATGAAGCCCAGTTGGGCCGACTCGGCCCACGGCGACGAAGTACCGTACGTGTTTGGGATCCCCATGATCGGACCCACAGATCTCTTCAATTGCAACTTCTCCAAGAACGACGTGATGCTGAGTGCTGTGGTCATGACCTACTGGACCAACTTTGCAAAAACAGGGTGAGTGTCCCTTTGGGTAATTTCTTCATAATATCAAGGCATTTCTTGAAATGGCCCATCATCTGATCAAAATACCCAATATTTTCTTTTCATGCATGCAAGTTTAAAAGGTTTTAACCGTCCTTGAAGGTCCAGGGTGTTGTCCAGAACCTTGAGCAGATTGCATAGATTCCCAAATACTCTAGGTCTACAACTTATATTTGATGTTTAATGTGGCTGAGGTGAGGATCTTCCTTGACTTCTGTCCCAATAAACACCTGGATTCCATTCGTCCCTTAGACTTTGAGGCACCTCTTGCTCAAATATGTGTATCCTCCTACACTATCAGCGTGGGCTCTACTAACCTTGGTTACTAAGGCAACTGTGGATAATAGCGGAGCGGCAGCACATTCACAAGGCAAGACCCGAACAATGGCTTTATGGTGCCCTGTGATTGACCTTGTTTGTAGATACTTACAGACTCAAAGGAAGAAATTCCTTCGCACCAACAGAAAAGTTTTGTTGTGAATAGCGGTTTGATGATTAGCGGATGAGTCAAAGAGATCAAGTGGAGGTTAATGAAACAAGCCAAATCCTCCCTTGGTGCTGTGGAAGTGCTGGGTTTGATGAGAGGATTTGCTTGCTGTGTATATTTAGATCATGTTTTTGTTTCACGCACCTTGAGATTAGGTATCTAGGTGTTTGCAGGCCAGTCACACTGAAAATTCACTTTAGGTTGAATAAATAAAGTCTTGATCAGCTTCATAGGCTGCGGCGTGCCCTCCCCTATTCCCCATTTGGCTCCCATCCCAGTAGATGTCTGATCAGCGGGGGACACTTTGAGAATGCTCTTTGCTCTCATTGAAAGCCAATTCATCACTGGGAGCGTGGCCATTTTTCAACAAGTCTCCTCCACTCTTTGCAAAAGGTCTCCCACCGTGAATCACAACATATTGATGCTTTTTGAAATTCTTCCCGATGCCAGTACAAAAGAATTGGACGTTTTGGATGTACACACAATATGATGGAGTGTGGCTGTGGTGATTATGTATGAGCTGAGTATGTATTCTGAGTGGATATTCTGTCTCGCAGCATGTGGTGGCTTTCAGGCAGCTCTATAGATCTTATGTTAATATTAAAGGTCCCATATTGTAAAGTTAAATTTTCCTGACTTCTTTAATCATACAGCACTCTGTTCTATATTGATACTGTGAAAGTATCTAAACACTTAATCCAAAGAAAATGCACATAGACTGAGTCTTAACGACTGACTGACTGACTGAGTTGTCAGGACTTCCTGGACTTTGTGATGTCATAACAAAGCATTTACTTGACCCACCTGGACACACAATCCAACCATGCAGGATTTGGCTCTCATTGAGTGTTTGCATTGAATCTGCTGCATTTTTTTGATCGTTTAGAAAACAGTCAGACAGTCAGAAGGGAGGTTCTCTTCACCCGTGTGCAAAGTGTCTAGTTTTTTGGCTGCAGGTCTCAGATTAAGTCTGCAACACAGCGACAGGCCAAGATTTAGTGACAGCACAGAGGATCTGTAAAATTCAATGCTTTTTAAATACTACTTCCACGGAAATTAACCCACATGGGTGTTTAAAATCAATCACAAATTAATACAGATATTCTTCCTCTATTGATAACTACCCTGTCCAACTGACAAATGTCCATTTGGACATCCAGAACAGGATTTCTGAGTGGAATCGGAGAAATGAAGTCCAACAGCAGGCTGGAGGACAGTTTGGAGAGCTCTGAGGCCAAACAGGGCAAGGTTAACATTCAAGCGCAAGTCTCCAGTTGAAGCCAGTTATGTGGTTGAAAGAGGGGGAGTGAGTCAAAAGTTGGTGGCAGCAGAGGAAATGAAAACTGCCTGGAAAGAGGTGAATGAATGGATATAAATGTCGCCTTTGGGAAAAGGGCGGCAGAAACTTGGAGGCAGGGCGCGAGAGCGCGATGGAGCAGTGAGGGAGGGAATGACAAAGAGTGTGAGGGGCAGGTTTGACAGCTAGAACTGGTGGTCAGAGAAAAAAACAAGACAAGGTCGTCGCCAGATTGACGACAGAAATTACAGCTTTACCGAGGAACATCTGCAAAGGCTGCTCCAACCGAGCCTTAAGGACAATGATTGCTCTGTCCTTCCTCTAGGTTTGAGGGTGTACTCACCCTGTAAGTTGTAAGTTGAGCTATTCAGGTGACAATTTTCTGCAGCATTTCACCCTTCCTTCATTGTACTGGATAGTAATGTCTTGATATGTTATGTGTTAAAGGTCCTATATTGTGCAAAATTAGATTTCCATGTGTTCTTTGGTTTTAAAATAGGTCTAGGTTCCCAGCCTCTGTCCAACCAACCACCCTAAATGAGGATTTCTGTAACATTGTGACATCACAAAACATCAATCACCTCCTTGCACCAGCAAAGGAGTTTGTATAGACAGTAAGTCACATGACCTCAGCAGTGGAAGTCGAGAAAGTATAAACCTACTGATCAGCAATTAGACAACCTTAGGTTCTGGAAAAAAAAGTAGGATTGTGATGTGATAATTTCATTAACGTAACATTAATCAGCAGATGGAGAAGTTAATTAATTCTGTTGGATGCTGGATGCTTTAAAGCTGCTCTGGTGTCAGATGTTACAAGCTAACACAATTATTACCAACAGACTAAGGCCTTGATGGAAACACACACAAGCAAAGCAAGTTCAAGAGCATCAAAGGCCTCGAGTGTAGTCTGTTTCTTCTGTGTGTGTGTGTATGTGTGTGTGCGTGTGCGCATGTGGCATATTGTTCCAGCATATGCTACAGCTGAGATGACAGGCCTTAAGTGAAACCCCACCGCATGCTAGCAAAGCCTTATGTATAATTCCATATGTAGCCACCAGTTGGAGGGCAGACCTTGCATTGCGGCTGAGTACCAGGATTTTAATGAGAAAAGCACCTTGGGAAAAGACACAGTAGGGGACATATTGGACCAGTGTGTTTGCAGTACCTTTAACAGATCTTACATCAATCGTCATTTTGGCAACAGCTTCTCATCCTGTGGTCCATATTAATGAAATTACTGTAGAATGGGATGAATTCACTGTGAATCCAGGGAGGTCCCCAAACTTGGATCCCATCCCTGTAGGTGATGACCACCTACAGGGATGATCCCCCCCATCCAGGTGGGTGTTGTCCGAAAAAGACACTTAATGAATTAGATCTTGTCATGTTTTTGGTGGACAGAGAGTTTAACCCCTTAACACCCACTGGCCTGTGGGTCTTGTTGCCTCTAATTAACGCTGGGCCTGCCAGACCTTGGACGGGCCAGTGGGTGTTAAGGGGTTAACATGTCTCTTTCAAAGTCCTGTTGTTCTCTACTACTCAAACCATGCCAGGAACCATTGGAGAACATTATAGGAACCGTATGAAGGGGGATTTAAAGTATCTAACCAAAAGCTTTAGAGATAGGTAGGTTAGGTTTGTCTTTACAGCCAGCTGATTCATATTCATGTAAAGGCTGGAATATAAAGTTATTTATTTAATAATTGGTCTAACGGCATGTTTTATCACTACATTTAATAAAAAACCTGTTGTACTTAGATATGGAATTGCTTTATTTCAGAAAATAGACATCATCGGAAAAGTATCGATAGAAAAAAGTGGTATGAAGATGACCAAGCAGATGGTGTTTATGTGAACGCCCGTTGTGTTTGCAAGTCTGATCTCTCTGTGCTTCAGCATCAGACAACCCGTCCAAAAACTCTGTTCCTTATCCTCTGGAGTGATTATACTGAAACGGAGCCAATGGTTTGGCTCAAACCTTCCCAGGATGTATGGATCCACTGTTTATTTGCGAAACTGATCTCCAGCTGGAGATCAGCTGCTTCTCAAACAGGAAGCTGTCGGGCTTATTTGAGCTGGCCAGCTTTTACACTTCATGTAAAATATTTACACCTTATCACTTACGTTGTAATCGGACTTTTTTTTCCCCTTTCTTTTGCTGTTATGGAAGTCTGTGCTCTGTGTGATGAGCTTTCCCTTCACTTCAGGGATGGGCAACTCATCCCACCGTTGACATCACTGGCAACCCAAGCAATTTTGCGATACAAATTTTTGGTTTAATTTTGGTCATAATGAGTTACTGATCGTCTATATAGTGTTTAACCATCCTTTGTGATGTCACAGCGACATTGACTTTGGACCACCAGATTCAATTGGTTCTGAAATTCTAATGAATAAAATCCTAACCCTGAATTAGTCACTGAGCAGAGGGCACAGAAAATATAATAATGATGAAAAAATGAAATTAAGTGAAGTTCTTTAAGGGTTCTTTGAGAGTTCTCCAGATTTGAATATGAGAATCTAAATTTTGACAGTCTTTTCACTCCATACATGCTCATATATAGTCACATACTGCTGTTCACACCAGAAGTGGATTCCTCCAGCCTGTTTTATCAATCACAGAGATCACCATAACAACCTAACAACCTTCACTCATCTTGTTTAATCCCCGCATACACCTTCATATATACATCACATTCCCTTGGACTTCTCAGTGCATCCAAGTGGACGACATATCCACACTTGTCCATCTGTACCAGCATGCACACAAATGCATCATTACTGCTGCCTCTCACAAATGAAATGTGTGATTCAAGATGAGTCCTTCCTATTGGGTATTCAGATATAGACAGAGATACACAAAAACACATTGTGTTTGGCTCCAAGGTTGTTTTCTCGCCTTCAGTCCCCCCCCTCCTTTCCCCTTCCTCACCTCTCCAGATTTAATGAAATCGCTCACACAAAGTCACTGGAGAGGCAGCTGTATCCAAAAACGACAAAAAAAGGAAGAAGAAGGAAAAAAAAAAAGCATGTGACAGCAGCAGACCTGGAGACGTGTCAGCGGTGTATTAAGGGCACGGAACATTTCGTCAGCCTCTGCATTCAAATTCCGAGCGACCTCGAAAACACATTAGATTTGAACAGAGGGCGGTGAAATAGAAGAAAGGCTTCAGCTTTATTGAGTAATGACTCATCTGGAAGTGTCACAAATTACTGCTAAGTGAATCTAATGGACAGTTACATTGTTGATTTGTATTATCATGCTCCTTTTAAACCATTTGAAGGAAAATGCCACTGACAGAGTCCCGTTAAAAACATGTTTTTAATAATTTCATTAGGTTTTTAAATGGCAAGGAATCTGCATTCTCAACCAGATTGGACAGATAACTAAGAAATATTTGATTGTCTGACCTAATCTCTTATTTCCTTTGTTTTACTCTCTTAGGGATCCAAACCAGCCAGTCCCCCAGGATACAAAGTTCATCCACACAAAGCCCAACAGGTTTGAAGAGGTAGCCTGGACCAAGTACAACCCCAAAGACCAGCTGTACCTCCACATCGGCCTCAAACCTCGTGTCCGTGACCACTACCGAGCTACCAAGGTCGCGTTCTGGTTAGAACTGGTTCCGCATCTCCACAATATAAATGAGTTTTTTCAATACGTATCCACCACGACTAAGATACCCCCACAGGACACCACCCCTTACCCTTACACCAAACGGTTCCCTGGCAAAAACAACTGGCCATCCACCACAAGACACCCCGGCGTCCCGCCCGCCAACACCAAGCAAACCACGGACCAGCGCAAGAGCGGCGACCTTACCGACGAGTCGACCGTGGTCATCGAGACCAAGCGGGACTACTCCACCGAACTCAGCGTCACCATTGCAGTTGGGGCCTCCCTTCTGTTCCTCAACATCCTCGCCTTTGCTGCGCTCTATTACAAGAAAGACAAACGGCGGCACGAGTCCAACCGGCGCGTTCCGACCCCACAGCGCAACTTGGCCCCAACCAACACGCCGTCCACCGCCAACGACGTGGCCCACCTTCAGAGCGAAGAGCTGATGTCACTGCAGATGAAGCAGCAGCAGCTGGAGCACGAGCACCACCACGAGTGCGAGTCGCTGCAGGCACACGACACGCTGCGCCTCACCTGCCCTCCCGATTACACCCTCACCTTGCGCCGGTCGCCCGACGACATACCCCTGATGACTCCCAGCACCATCACCATGATCCCCAACTCACTGGCTGGCATGCAGCCTCTGCACAACTTCAATACTTTCGGTGGCAGCCAGAACAGTACCAACTTACCCCACGGCCATTCCACCACACGGGTATAGCTCTGCTGGGCCCATATAGCACCGGGTTCCTCCTGGACCAGCAACCGACCCACAAAAGGCAAACACAAGTGACTGACTGTGTGAAGCACAGACTCCAAAGTCTTAGCAGATGCTATTTTGCTACCATGCCTTCTTGAAATGTACAAACAGTATAAATTGATCATGAACTCATGAAAATATTCAAAGTGAATGTTACTATAGTAATAACTCTATTTGGAGCTGAGCTTCATGGAAGGTTTTTGCGGAGTTTTACCAAAAGAAAAGGCAACCAGGGGATGACTGTTAATATTCCTACAACACAAAATGAACCGTTCCTGTGGGAGGAAGCAAACCTTTGCAGAGGCTTCTGTGCCATATACAACAACAACAACAACAACAACAACAACAACAGGAAGATAGTGGCAACAAATGAACATCTGGAACATCATCTTTCATGATCCTTCACGCACCTGAAATGGGCACACAGTTCTACACCCCAGCCTGAAATGTATTTATGAAAACTTTGTAAGAAAAAAAAAAGAAACAAAGAAACAAAAAAAGGTATATAGTTGTGTGTGGAAATTTCAAAATCTAAAAAAAGAAAAAATGATATTAAAAGAGCTCTTTCTGTTTTTTCCCATTTTTTTTTATTCTGTTTTTTTTCTGTGTAAATATAATCAGACATCCCTCATTCTTTTCCAACCAGCGTTTTGTTATTTCGCACACAACGACCAAAATGCGAACACAATCCCATCCTCAACGAGTTGCACATTGTTCAGTCTGCAGGTCATAACACACGGTTACTGTCTCGTGCATTGCTTTGTGTCCACTCTCTTAGACATTGCATGTCCAGGAAGAGCTTTACTCTGTATTTTCAGACATGTCCTGAATAGGAATGAGGACTGACTGGATCTCATCACCTGCTGTCATCCTGTTAATGCTTCCAGTAGTTTTCTTTGTGGGCTTCTTTTCTGTCTTGCAATCTCAGCACTGCCTGAGCTTATGATGTGACCAGCAATTTATTATTTAGAAATAAAAAAAAAAGGCAGTGATTTTTATTTCTTTTCTTTTGATTTTGTATCAATATTAGTTGGATATGTTTGTAAAGAAGTATATGTTAGATATTTCAAATTGTCATATGCTAGCAATATGTAAAGTATTGTGCCAGGCTTGTGATATTTTGGGTTACAAAAGCAAGTGAATGTGTAAATATTAATGATATTAATTATTATAAAATTATAACAAAGTAACCATTAACTCTCTTTCTGTTTTGCATCCTATTACGAAAAAAAAAATGGAAGAACATCCAGAAGATTTTAAGCAACATTTGTAAATTCTATAAAAGATATATTCTTGCCATTTGGTCCCTAAACCAGTCGAGATAACAAGGGTTTTAATGTAGAGTTTTAAAATCCTTAGTTTGTCTTATATATGTTTGCAGTTTTGCCTTAAGTGATGATAGAGATATTTCTGGCTGGACACCTGTATAAAATTTTTCTGCAACATTTTTAATAAAATATCACAGTATTTTCTAAAAAAAAGAAAAAGAAAAAAAAGAAACAAAGAATGTTTAATTGGATTCAAATGATTGGATATTGTGTTTGCACATGTGTTTGTGTGGAAAGGTGAGCCATTGTTTTTGAATGAGCCGCCTTTTTAATGGAGTTTTTTTTTTTTTTTTACACACTGTACTGGTTCTCCAGTGTTGTTGTTACTAAAATGGCTTGATTGGGTTGTGGTAAAGAAGTACTATTGGATTTCAAGCGCAAAAAATGTTTGGAAGGTTTAGGGAAAAAAAAGTCAATTTCAGTTTAAACGAAGAACTGGTTTGGAAGTAGTAAGAATAATACGACTGATCTTTGTTGTCATGGTTGCCATTATCAACATGCCTCTCTACTGGTGTACCGATCATTGCAATGGTTATAGATTGATTTGGTTTAGGCACAAAAAATACTTGATTGGGTTTAAAAGGTAGAAAATTCTGTGAAAACAAAACCAAAACACATTTATTTGTTGAATAGATTTCCAATTCACAGTGTATCAATCCTGAGTCACTGTTAGCTTAAATGTTTGTAGCACAATGATGCATTCAAAAGTCAGTTTTCAAAGATGCTAGCTTGCATACTTGTTGTGGTGTTGCAGCATTGTGGTACTTATTGAACCCCGACTCAATCAGTTCCAGCACTTTGAAACTTTTTGTAGAATTGACTTGCATCTGCAAACACTTTGCTCTTTGCTAGCTAAGCTGATTCCTCTGACTGTTTTTGGCCTTTGTGAGTTGCCACTGTGCACGGTAAGGGAAAACAAGATGGGCCGGCGAGCTGAATAGTAAAGACTGCGGCTGCCGTGGTTACGGGGCATCTCCCTTGACAATTGGAGCATGCTGTATTCAGTAAAACTGTCTTGAAATCAGCCTCTCTCTCACCACCACCACCACCACTCCTCCCTTCTCACTCCTCAATCTATTGATCCGCTTTGCAACAAACCAAGCAAATTAGCTTTTGATGCAAAACTAAAGTGACAGAGGGGAAATTGAAATCTTTAATAGTAATCTGCAGCTACTGAGGCACAGTGGATGTCTCCATACAGTCCTCTGTGACATTTGCAAGCTAAGGGCTGATGTGTAAAATTCTTTTCATGGGACAACTTTCAAGGAAAACTTTCTGTCCTTAGTGGAAAAGCTTGATCCCTAATCTCAGAAGCAGCACACAAGCCTTAAAGATATCGAGATAAACGCTTAGCCTTTTAACTGGTGTGTTGTTTATGCTTTGAGTATGTTGTGGAGAAGGTGGGGGCGATTTGGGATGCAGGTATGTGGTGGTGGGGCGAACGGAGACTCGACTGGAAGTTAATTAAGCTGGCACCAGCGCTCCATCGCTCAACCACAATCCCAGAACTGTCATTCAAGTGCACCACTCTCCAGGCAGCCATTACCGAGGCGTATTGATTGTCACGGTGACAAGGTAGTGCACCAAATGGGACTGGGCAGAGATGAAGGTTGTGTGCGTGTGTGTGCGTGTGCATGTGGTTTGAGGTATAGGCGCTATGGAAGGCATGCAAAACCACACTATGACCATCTGCGGCAAGAACAGTCGCCGCCAACGCCTCCACAGTCTTGATGCATGAATTAAAATGCAGGTAAATACCTCAGCAGCAAAGCCAGTTGATTGCATCCCCCCTTCCCTGGGTAGCAGGAGCCTTAATAGATGAATATGAAACCTTCAGAGACAATATATATGCAGTTATGTGGCGAGGCAGCAGTAATGGCCTCCAGAAATCCCCTCAATGTCTATTATTTTTAGAAACTATTTTCCCAAACTCACATTCAGCCTCTTCAAAACTTTTTTTTTCCTCATAGGATGCGGTGCGAACAACACGACCGGAGGAATTTTCTACCTCGCTTGTTGTCCATGTAAATGAGTGACTCAGAGAGGTGATGGCAGCGAAAGGATCATGGGACTCATGCCAGGTGAATTTCTTAAATCCCCTTTCTGCAACACCGCGCCCCCACACAATTTCTAAAAATGGCTGCCTGGTATTAATGAATCCAGTGTGTGTATGCGTGTGTTTGGCACCCTATGCGGCAGGGCGGCAGCAGGTTATTTGTTATATCTAGAGATTTTTAAATACGTTATCATTTACCCAGGGCCGGATTAAAACAGAGGGGGGTCCCGGAGTAAGATTGAGCGCCAAGTCCCTTACTCATTTCCACTGCTCCCTCCACTCTCAATAGAATATATAAACATCATGTAGCCTATTAGGCCACATCAAACACAGCCTCATTATATTTGGTCCAGATATCCATAAACCAACCCAGCAGGTAGCATTAGACCAAGCTCACTCTGGTATAACCACTGAACCCCCAATAACTGACTGTACATTTGATATAGTTTGATGTGTATTTGTTAGAACCAGTCTTGGTTTGCTGGACCTGCATTTGCTGCTATCATTCCACAAACTATTGGACTGTACTGTAGATGTTTCATCATGGACTAAAGGTCAATGTTTATCAGTGTTTTCGTATGGTTGCACCAAATTTTGGTCCATCACCTTTATAGTTGAAGTTGGGTTAATATCAAGAATGAAACTGACTGGTACATAGGTAGGGTGACGACCCTCCCATTGTCTTGGAGGTTGTCCCAGGCATCAGTTCACATGTGAGGGTGATGCTGCTCAGCTGATGCTGCTCACCGGGGCCTGCCACATTATAAAAACTAGGCCATGTGTTCATTTGCTTTCTCACCCTTCCATCTAGTGACATCCTTTTGGCTCAGCTTTTGCAGCGCCAACACCTCCACAGCACACATAACGCTCGTCCAAGCACTTCAGCCAAGCACTTCAGCCAGTGTTGTGTTTACAAGAGCATACTGGGTGTGACAGTTACTCACAATCAGAAAGTGACAATATAGGCTGGCCTGCTCAAGCTAGCATGTTAGCATGTTAACTTTGGGAAAGAAAGGGAATGATAGAAGTAGAAGGCAGCTTTTGGTGAATGACAGAATGAAGATTGATGCGGAACTCGCTTTGTTTCTCCCACACTGGCAAGAAGGCCACTGCTAATGCTAATGCAGGCTATCCAAAACACACAAAAGGTGGCACCTGAAAGGTTGATTGAAGAACTACCTGGAAAATGTTGTTGAATATTTTAGCTCCTGGTCAAAAACCAATCCTTGAGGTTTACTAAAATGAGTGCCACTGTTTTTCTTCCCTTTTTACACAACTACTTTGCATCAAACTGTTTGCCACTTAGTCCATTAGTACACCCTACCCCACTTTTGAGCAGGGATACTTAGAACACTTTTCTGCCCTTAGAAGAACAATTTCTTCAAAGCAGTTCATTGCAATTATAATGAGCCATTAAGGATGGCACAGTTCCTGTAGCACCACACCTCGCTAGTGAACATAAATACATAGACGTTACATTGTTATTTTTATATGCAAATTAGAGGCATATGCAGACATATCTTTCAGGGAGCAGGCATGGTTTAAGGTAACCATTCATCTATGTTGACTTCAATTAGAAAAATATGTCATTTGCAATTTGCCGCACCAAAATTGGATTGTGATCCGTTCCATTGTGTGGGCCTCATTTGTGTGTAATGGACTGGCCAGCAGGACCCTGGTGATCCTAGATGGACTAATGCTGTAAGCTGGGGGCATCTGGGGGAAGCAGCTGGCCCGCTCTAATGTTCTCATTTCTCTTCACTTTCCCATTGTCTCATCACAACATCAAACTGATGCCATTCAATTAAAATGTTTACAGTCAACAATATGAACCAGGAGAGCAACGGGGATGGGAATGAATGAGAAAGTCAGCCTTTGGTTTAGGGCTGGGGGGGGGGGGGGGTTGTAGGGGTGCGGTGTAATTACGCCACTGAATGCGACAGAGTGACTGCCGAGCAGATGCACTGCCATCTTGTGTGCTAAGCTGTCACACGGTGGAACTCGTCCAACGTTACAACCTCGTTTCTGATGGCAGATGTAGGATTCAGTTCACAGTTCCTCTGTTCTTATTGGTTGGCCTGGCCATTGCAATTGTTTCCATATGCATTACGTTGTGTGTCAAATATATTGGCAATAGTTAAAGAGTGAGGACACCAGGTGAAATTGGACCTCATGATTGAAGACTTTTTTCAATTGGTTAAATATGGAGTCTGACAATCATATAAAACACCACATCAGTCTTATCCTCATGTAGGAACAAAACATTTGATGTATCCATGATACCTGTACCCTAATCCCTGCTAAATTGAGTTAAGTGCTCTGTACATAGAATAACATCAGTCTGTGTAGGAAAACACAGGGAGCATGATGGAAACCACAGCATGTAGGACATGGAGGTCAACGCCGGATGATATTTTGCCCTGCCACTTGGTTGCCAGATGAAACAGCACAGATGATTTATGGGCAATGAAAGGGGGGGGGGGGGTTTGGTTGGCTGGATGGCATCAGTGCATGGAGCAGTGTTTTCACTTGCCCCGGCAGACACAGCCAAAATTGGGTTACTCACGAAATGTAAAAGGTCTGTCTCAGACTAACAAATTTAATCATGGCTTTCCTCCCCTGCAGGTTGTTTTAATACCGCTGGATTACAGAGGTCTCTCATCCCTCCCTGCCTCTTCACAGCAGACACAGATGTAGTCCTGTCAATGCGGCTGCAGCACAAACACAGGATTCTCTGAGGAGGGTGGGAGTTGTTGTTTTTTTTTTGGGTCAGCTTGGAGCATAAATCTGCCAAAGTTCAGACTACAGTTCTTTAACGACGACAGTAATTTATTTATTACTAAATGTCAGTGTCGGGATGGTAATGGACAACATATCTGGTCACATTGTAGCTTGTAAGAGTGAACCTTTTTGAAATACCAATGCTTTTTTGAGATAGATACTCGGTTTTAAAGGTGTAGTAGAACCTAATGTTGTTAGTAAATGGATTTTGGAGCAGATTTTCTTGAAGGTCAGCGGTCAGACGGTCCATTTAACAGGCCTCATCATGATAAATAAAAGGCTGGAAAGACAAAAGAAGTGAAGGGGGAGGATTTTTCACAACCTGGAAAAGCTAAGAGTCGGTTCTTATTTATAGGTCGGGTTGGAGATTGTAGAAATCCTCCTAGCCTGATAAAGAGACTGAACTGCCACTACTACTGTTTACTTATTCAGTTGGACACATTAGCTGATTCCTGATTGGTTTGATTGATGTCTTTTGTTTTTGGTTATAGTCCTAAACCAATCAGAGTGACATAATTGTCCTATTCCTATCGGTTAAATCCGTGGCCCCCCCTCAGCTTTACGGAGCTTTATGTTGACTTTCATCTTCCTGAACGCCGTGTTACAGGCCTCACCGCTCTCGTTGTGTCATTTTCAGCCACAGCAGGCAGTTGTTTTTAGAGGAAACAGCTGTAAAAAGCCACCGTCCACTACCGCAGACAGCAGACAGACACAGTTAAGAGACCAGCTGGTGAACACAGTGGAGCATTTAGCCACTAAAGGGCCAGATATTTCCCTCAGGATTTTTTTTAGAGCTACAGATACGGAGATAAATGAGAACAACATGTGATCTATTTGAGTCTCTACTGGCAGCTGTTAAGAGGTGTAGAAGTAGGATACCTGATGTTGCAGTTTATTCCAAGGGCAGTCTTGGAACAAAGGTGATAAACTCAAACGGTAATTTTCAACAGAATTACACAAAAAGTACTGAAATGATTTGCACGAAACTTGGTGGATGGATGGGAAATGAGCCGATACCGAAATAGGACAACTTTCAGAAGCATTGGTTGTTTTTTGGGAGAAGAATTCGTGGATTACGATGTTAAAGAAAAGCGCCAGGCCTCCTTGCTTTCTACTGAAGATGTAAATCTTTAAAAAGGGGCTCATAAACATGATATTAATTTTTGAAAAGGCTGGGTAATGTCCTGAAACAGCTGCTCACTGTAGTTTCCATCAAACTTTACTCAAACATAAGGAACTAGTACATTTGCTGAGTGCTATTTTCAGAGGTGGATCAAGTGTACCAGTTGAGGAGACCAGAAGTCATACCACAACTGGTGTGTAGGCCTTGAGAAGATCGGCAACAGTTGTCCTGGAAGCTGTTGGGGGCACTGATGGAAAAAATGCCAATTTTATTAAAGTACAAATGTGCATCAAAAGGCAGACTGGTACAATTGAACAGCTCTTACTCTCAGTGCATACAGGGTGTTCAAATCAGCCAGTCCTGACTTTCTAGTCTCAAGAGATCTGAACGCAATCAAACCATCTTAATGTGACTACATGTGATGGAGTCATCACTGCACCTCTGAAATGACAAAATGGGCCATCTTGACTTTTTAAATAGACCCAAATCATTTTCCACCTGTTTGTTTGTTTGCGAGCTGATGTGACCTGGATCACGATGCAGGTGCCGGTGCCACAGGAAGAAGCCGTGGGATCTAATCAGTGCTACATAAAGAGCAAGACGGGCGCGCAGCTCATCTGTCAGGAGGGAAGAAGACACTCGGCGGTGACAACTAGAAGAGATTGCATTGATTCCCAGCTCAACGCCTACGCAGCGCAGTTAATGTACACAGAGTAGAATGTGTTATGCATCAGCAAGGGTACACATGGCATCAGTAAATACCATGAGACCGTGTGTAGGGATGGTACGGAATTTATGTGCATAATGCAGCACTTTTCTCTCTAATATCACCCAGATAGTAGGTTAAGGATACCTGACTCACCAGATTCAGAGATTCAATTACTCTTAAACTTTATTCAATGTGTCTATTGTGTGTTAAAATTGCAGATTCCGCAGTGACACATTCCTTGTGAGCAGCTAAGGGCACACATCTGTGCAGTCACCATGGAGTGCAATCAGCGTCTTGATGCACCACACCTGTCAGATGGATGGATGAGCTCAGCTCACTGACACCGATTCAAACACTCTGTGAAGAACATTTGAAAGAAAGACGCGTCTCGAGAGGTTAGAGAAAGTAAGAGCTTTAATTTCAACTCAAAGTGGGAGGAAAGACAAAAAAATGTTCACATATTTTACCGATCATGATTTCAAAAGGCTGTATTATTAAGGACTTGGAGAGCCTGAGGTAGGAACATTTTAGACATACGCACTCATTATGGGAAGGAAGTCACTGACCAGTGCATGCAATATTAAAATTACCTTGTCATACCTACCCTAAAGGTGGTTGTAGTCACAGACTGAGGCTGCTGCTGTTCCAGAGACATCATGTCCCAGCTGAATGTGAGTGTCCGTCTGGAGCCTCATACCACAGCCACAATACATTTTATTAATCTCTTAATCAGGCTCAGTTTCATTTGCATTTTTCTATTTATTTTACTCTCACAAATGCTCACAAATGTATATATGTATGTATGTAGGAGAGAACATAACGTAAACTTTATTCATTTACTCATCAGCCACCTTCTCCAGGGCAAAAAGGGAACCCAGTGCAATGCAGGTGCAGGTGCTTCAGTGAGCTGTGAGTATGTGACTTTTCAACTAAAGGTGTCAAATAAATGTTGTGGAGAAGAAAAAGCAATATTTCCCTCCTGGAAATGTAGAAGTGGGATTATAAAGTAGCATATAATGGAAATTCTTCAGTATGTGATGTAATTACATGGATTTGAATGTTTTTCAAAAACAGGTAACCTTAAGCCTTAAAAATACCATGTTGGAAGGGGACAAGACTAACAACAACTATCACCAATGTTTGCTAACATTAGGTAAGTTATGACATTTGTACTAGGGCTGCCACAAAAACATTATTATTATTATGTAAGCATTATTACACATAAACGTCATTAGCTTCCAACTTGCCGAAGTGTGCATGTTGTTGGCTTGTTAACAAAGATGTCCATTGAAGAGGAACGTATTTTTTTAGCACTGTAACGTAGCGTTTTTAAACAGTAGCGTTTTCACATTTTCTATTCAAACATGACATCGCTGTCATAACGTTACAGCAAATACATAACATATATGTGCTAAGGCTAATGAAATCGTCATCGTTAATGTGAAAGAGAAAAACAAAGCTATAAAAAATGAACAATGACGTCGATTATTAAATCTGTCGCTGATGATTTTGATTAATTGTGACTAGTGGACCAATCTTGGCAGCCCTAATTTGTACTTTGGTATAGAAATAGCAAACCAAACAGTAACTTAAAGCCTAAATTAGAAACTAGCATAACATTAGTTAGCTTAACTCTATAGGCTAAAGTTAAGACCCCAGCTAACTAGCCTTCGTCTATAGATAGGCTACCTGCCAGAATTAAATGTTAACACTCTTAAGGTAAAAAAAAATAAATTAATTAAGAATTGGGATAGTTAGCTACTGATACTAGCATAAAGTTAGCATAAGATTAAGGAATCTGGAGGGAATAAGGCAGGTACATGAACAGTTAAGCTAACATAAAGGTTAGGAAACTACATGTAAGAAGGATATTAGCCCCCGAAACATTTTATTTACTCTCTTTTTAGTAAGTTCCAAGTGTTAAATAAGGAAAAAACTAAGAAAAAAAAAGAAGAAATAAACATTGGGCAGTTTAGTGTACAGTTTCTTGTTCCCTGGACAAATACCTGAAAAAAAGCCAACTTTACAAAACACATATGCCATTTTTTCTCTTTTTTTCCAACATTAGAACACACTCATTTTGTCTTTTTTTTCTCCCCCGCCTCCAAAACTAGGCTAACAGGTGTGATGAATTAACCCTGCGCAGCAGCTGCAAGTCGTTGTCACATAGGACAATACAGGTCCTAAATCACTGCGAGATAAAAGGCTAAACTGCATGTGCATGGGAGTTGCAAATCCGCTGCTGATGGACAAAGCGTTGGTGTTTGGGCGAAATGTAGAAAAGTACTGATTCAAATGGCTGCCTACATGTTTTTAAGCTTCATTAATGACATTGCAGCACGCTGAGCTTTTCTCTTAGCTCTGTCACAGAGAAAACCTTACCACACAGGAAACCTTGCTGGTGGTATTTTTTTCTGTTTGCTGTGAAATTCACTAAGTTCCTGATCCTATAAGTCGACTTGGTTTCTGCCTCTGTTACGCTGGCTGTAGTTATAGTCAAGCAAATACCATGATAATCCAATTTCGAGTCTAGCAGTGACTTTAATGCCATAAAAACAAGCAGTGAATAGCTGAAGGATATTTAAATGTTGACTCCTATTCAGGATTTCATCAGGGTTGGCTGCTCGGGAAAAAAATCAATATACGTTATGTCCATTAACCACTGGGAGCTTCTGTGTGGCCTGAAGCTGAGGCTGAGACAGTCGTGTGACCAACAGTGAGAAATAACTGTTTAGCATAGAAAATCTTTAAAGGGGTGTTAAAGAAAGCAGTACCAAGCTGTGCCACAAATGTTTATTAATGAGACTGTTGATTGTTGGTAGTATCTTCTCTTGTTTTAGGTCGAATTGGAGGATTGTGGTGGTCTGTTTTTTGGTCTGGGCCTTGATTTGGATCAGGGGGTTTCTTTTTTTCTTCTGGGGTTAGTTTGGGGCGGGCTTTTGGATCCGATGGCCTATTGCGTGGCTGGCCCAGGAGTTCTCACTTTTTGTTGTTTTTGGATCCTCTCTTTTTGTTCATTACTTTTTTGGAGTTCCAGCTGAATTCTAATTTACGACTTCGAAAAACTACACCTTCATTCACCTTGAAATGTCTGCGGCATCCTTTTATGTTGAGATCTCCACCTGAGCCTGTGTGTCCATCAAACGTCAGCCACACCCTGCTTTCTCATCTATCCCTGAAAATGAAGCCATACCCAGATGTGCGTCAAGCCTTAAGCGTTCGTAAGTTGTCTGGCAACCTGTAGATGGCGATATTTCCTCAGTCTTCAAAAAAGTATAACGGATTTGGCAAAAGACAGAAGATTTAAGACCAAGAAGTTAGAGTTGAGGGAAACATTTGGGGCTGGAGATCTTTAAGTCACATCCTTCCTCTGTCAATGGAAAACAGTAGTATCTGGATTCTAGAACACCCAATATTCTACAGCTCCTTTATTTCCTCAGCAGTTTCCAAACTGATTATAGTGTTTTTAAAACCTTTACTATGACTATACACAAAAAAGCAATACAATACATGTCTCTGTGGCAGCACCAGCGTGCTTAGAGTACTGGGAGTTGTTCATTTCACAGGCACCCTTTGGATTTCTATGAAAAACCTCCTGCATACATTGGACAATTAGCAGACACAGGAATGCAGCTAAGAGAGGGTCAAAAAGAAAAGTAATTAGCAGCTTGAGTCATGTGCTAATTGCGACACAGTGGCACAGCATGTGTCCTAATCAACACCTGGCCTGTCAGAACAACAGTCAACTTATGCATAAGGGAATGTAAAAATACTTGCATGTATTGTCTGAAAGTGGCCAAAGCAGCAGCACAAAATGGCGCAAAAGGGTTACATTGGTCTTTGCCTTGAATTTATTCAGTGCATGACTCAATAATTTACCAGATAATAGATCTATCCAGCCAATTTCTAGCCCAATATACAGCCAATTCCAAGGTCAAACTGTGGCTCATACAGCGTGACTATCAGATCTTACTTTCACCTCTTGAACAATTTTTGACCAATTCCGAAAATGACAAGTTCGGTCCTTTAACTTCCTGTCCTTTACCATCTTTTTCCCTTCATTGCAGTAGTGTGCCCCAACCTTGGGTATTCAGTTTGTGTGGCCTGGCTTGTCTTTATCAGTCTTTCCTTCTTCCTACTGTTGCCAACCTGTTCAATCACCTTTTACCCACCGATCCCCTTTTATCGTCGATGTGAAACTGTGAGGGTACATTTTCAAACTTTCAGTGTGAATGTAGAAATGACCTCACGCTGCAAACTGCAATCACACTGCAGCAATCTGCGTTTTCTAGCGCATGTATTTCATGATTAGATAATGGTAACCTTTCAAGAAAGGCCTTGATGACGACTTCAAACATACTGTAAGCAGTGTCAAGTGTTTTCCTTGACGGTTCTTTCCTCACTACAGCTTTGTCTGTCATACCAAACAAGCAGGTTCTGCCACACTACAAAGGGGACCAAGGAAGAATTAAACCATTAGCATATTTTGACTGTGTACCCTTATCAGGGTGCTACAGGTCGAGACCCAAACAGGCTTTGCACACATTAATACTGATCATGTGCTATTTATGTCATATTCCCCTATTTTCAGATCTGTTGTTGCTAGGGAAGCCTGAGGAAGGAGATGTAAAAGTGTATGGTTTTTGGTGGTTAAGGTGCTGTATGCAAGTGTTTGCTAATGCTACATAGTCAATATTAGCTTTAACAGAAGTCTAGAAGAAATAAATCAGATGTTCTATATTATCAGTGGAAAGTAATGCTAACTGTTGCCCTTATTTCTGCTAACCAGCCCACTAAGTCTTGTAAAATCACTTTGTGATAGCGGTCCAGTCTACCGCTAGTTCAGCATTGGGTTCCCAATAATAAAAGATGTTCAATGGAAGATTTAGACATAGCACCTTTAAAACCAAAAAATATACCTTCTCTCTTCAAATAAAACCTAGAAACTGTAAAATATGGGATCCTTAAAGCTCTTGGGTGTCGAGTAATGAAGGGATAATGAAAATCTTGAGAGAGATGTCCAAACCCTGCCTCTGCGCACACACAATTAGTGTGGTAAGTAGGTGGTTATTGGCAGATTGTTTGCTTTGGAAAGGTTACGAAAACTGCCAGAAGAAACTGACTCTTGCCCCCTGCTGAGAAAAGACTCTGAGGCCCTCCCACTCCGCCCTCCTCTTCCTCCCTGCTCAGCTGACTGTGAGTCAACCCCTCTGACCTACTGATCATCGGCCAGCCACACGGTGGTGGGTTCAGTAGAGAGGGAACACAGAAAACATCAGTATATCAGACAAAAGAGGTCACTAGAGTCACATTTGATATTTGGCCATGGCAGGCCACAGGTGGAAGGCCTCTCTCGGGGATCATTAAAACCATCTTTTTTTAGTGACATTATGCAACAGGCAGCCATAACAGACTTTAATCTAAAAATGAAACCAAAGCGCTGAAACTGGATAACTTCAGGCCCCTAAATAATTGAGAGTTCCAAAATAAAAGTTCATTTTATTTGATGTGTATTGACTCGCTGCCTCATCAGCTTCTGTCTTTATAAACAACTAATTAGTGTTTTCATAGTATGATAGCCGAAATAATATTAGACATTGCACACTTCTGTATATAGAGCCACCCCCACACTTACGCAGTGGGTTACATAGAGTGTATGTGGGTGTAAGTTAAATAAAAATACCAATATTTATACATGATTGCAATTGCTATTGGATATTATTTATTCAATATAAGCAATATGTTGCTTCCACAGTATTTGATCTTCAGTCACAACCCCAATCCGTCCAGTCACAGTAGATTTCCACCACACTGGATGTGACCTAAATATGTGGAAACAGGTGGTTGTGTGTATATGGAGATAATCCATCACTGTTCAAAGGGAGTCTCTTGTGCGGGATGTAAATGTCCTCTTTGAACTCTATCTGGTCTCCACTGACACACACTCCAGACTGAAGGTAGATTTATGGTCAGTGTAAAGGGTTAATTGAAACCCTGAGACTGCCATTAACCAGACTGTAGATACAAGTTTTGATTTGTAGGGTCGTGGATTTTGCATCACAGTTGCGAAAAAGTATAAATCAGCTGTTATGTCTGCTAGGGTGAAACTTGTGATTTACAGCCTTATGTCTAGATCGGACTGGGGTTCAAATGTTTGGTCGTTTTGGGTCAGGAGGTTCCAAGGGCAAGGAGTTTCATATTCTAAAGGGGGGAGGCCTTGCAGTCTTTCTTCTGTTTACATTGGCTATTCAGAATACAGAATATTCTCAGTGTGTGTGACATTATTTTCAAAGAGTGGAACCATGAAGCAGCAGGTTCCCTCAGCAGCTGGGCTTTACAAGGCGAGATCGCTCCCTGCATCACGGCCTGCACGAGCTTTATTAGCAGACATTCTTCACAGCTAACGATGACCTTGATGCTTCCACTCGCAGGCCGGGGGCTGCGCTCCGAAAAATGCCCACAGGGGCGACATAAAAAGGCAGGGAAAACAAAGAGAGGCCTCGACACGTGGAGGGATGTAAACGATGAGTGGTACAAGTCAATCAATACAAATGGCATCTTCTGCACCGGCACTTGTGCAGAGGTGGAGGGGTGAGAAGAGACGGGTCGACAGGAAATGTCGACCCAGCAGACAGCAGCTGTGCACTCTATGCCCTCCTAGTGTGTGGCTGCCTTAAGGCAGAGTGTATTTGAAAATTAGATTGCATACACATTTCCACTGAAATGCTGCAGTACAGTGTGGAATACACTGAGATGTACAGTCTTCAGACCCTTGTGGTGATGTCATATCATAGCCATTCAATCAAAAGTCAGTTTATGTTGTGTTGGTTATTCCTCCGCCCATTTTTCAGGTACGCCAGCTACGCAGCTGGGTAAGAACATGTGTAATCCTGAGCACATGGATGGTGGTCCAACCAGATTTATATCTAGTGGTGTTTTAGTGCATCCATGAGGGTGGTTAGCTAGCTACTCAAAAGATAATGTCTGAATTGCTGCAGAAAGTTTAAAGAGCTTTGGTCTGAAAACAAACAGGTTAAATTGTGATTGTAAAGAGGGAAGTTGCTGCTCCACAGCACTGAGGCAGAGGAATAATGAATCAGCTCAAAGTTCACCATGACAATTAATGGGAGGGTGATGCAGAGAACTTGAAAGGTCAGATTTCAGGGCACCCAGGCCATCCGAGTCAATGGCCCGGAGAGACGCCCGGGCTGACATTACCACACAATCCTATCAAAGGCAACTAATGTGAGTCCAGCAGCCGGCTCTGTTTCAGTGTTTTCACTGTTTGTCTAATTCATACACTCAGATAACTGTGGATTTAGCTCTGTTTCCACAGCTGTGAGCAGATTTCCGCTACTGCTCAAATAATCCAGCGATGAGTCAGATGAGTCTGGGGTTTGCTCTCACACTAAATCCTGGTGCAGACTATATAACTTTATCCAGAACAGGCCTGTTCTGGTCAAATTTAAACCATTATAATGGGCCATCTGCAGTTCCTCATCATGGGCTTCTGAACGCTATCAATTTTAAAACATTTTGGTTGGTTTGTCACCAGCAATGTGTCACCATCGCCAAAAATGATGCTTGATGCTTGTAGATACAGTACCACAGAAATGAGTTTGCAACATCCAATAAGAGAAGGAGAGAGCAATAATATATAAGACTCCGTGGCCTATATCCTTTTTTCCTCCTAACTGTTTTGCCAACATTCATTTTGTTGTACCAATTGATTTCTCTAGCTGATATTGGTTTTCTGATCGACCTTTATCACTAGACATCCAGAGAGCGGCCTGAGCGAGGAGATGTAAAACAACACTGAGAAGGTTTTTCACTTCAGATAAAACACAATATGGGACCTTTAACCTCCACGTCCAATTGACAGCCATTCAGTGAGGCAGCAGCCCACCCACAAACAATGCATGTTAGGAACACCAACCACGGTGCCATAGATGATCTGACCTGGCAACTGCTGTCTGTTTAAAATGCAAAGTAACTTTACCCTGATTCAGCCTCTAATGCTAACAAATGAGCTGCCAGCGGTAGCAGAGACAGCAGGCCTAGAACGCAGCAGGCGAACGCACGAGTCATAATCAATCAATCCAATAATCAATCATTGATCCGCGCGGCGCAGCGGTGGAGTGCGCGGGCGCCTCCGCCGCGAGATGGTCGGAGCCGGCGGAGGCTGCTGCTTACGCCTCTGCTGCTGCGGCGTCTTGGGGGAGCCGTGCTTGTAAAGTGACGCGGTGGTAAATTAGTCCCACTGGGACACCGGCAGAGTGGGCTGCGCGTTGGCCCAGCAGGAATAATAAGGCAACAGTCGGAGTCGTTACGCGGCCGCCCCTTGGAAGCACAGTTACTACAATTACTCCACCTGTCATCCTCCCTCAAAGACCTGTGTCGCTAATAGCCTCTGCCACATGCAGAATATTAATATTTAATACATGGTGAGATAATTACAGGGTCTGGGTCTAAAGCGTGATGTGGATGGTGCTGTCATGTATGTGTTTTGTTTCCCCGTTGCCAAAGTCGGTGATTATCACAGCCTGGTATCCCTGTCAAAGCACCAACCGCGATTAACATTCCGTGGCATCTGGTGTTTGATCAATTACTTTTGACACACCGTGTGCAAGTAGAACGAAGCATCAAGAGTGACAGGTGAAAAAAGCACCAGACTGAGTGATTGATCTTTGGAGATAATCTCCTTAATTCTCATTTCGCCAGACTGGACCAGGTGACGCGAAGACACAGTTTATATGAGGCGGCGTTTTCATTGGGAGGCGCTGTCAAAATGCCAAGCAGCAACAGGTGGCTAATATAATCTACTTCACAACAAACAATATCTGAGAGGAAGGGGTGTGTGTGTGTGTGTGTGTGTGTGGTGTCAAGAGTCCATCTCTGTCTCTCTTGTCTCCATCTACATGTACAAGTATGTGCAGTGGTTTGTATGCAAATTCTCACTTTGTTCGTTGCCCTGACAACACCGCAGCGCTCGAGTCTGAGAAGTGGCAGATGATCTGTGATGTTATTTCTTCTATACCAACACTCACAAACACACAAACACACACACACACACACACTGCTGAGCCGTTTGAGTGGTGCAGTCAGGATGCTGCAGGGAAAGAGATGGAGATTTCGGTGTCAGGGATTAAAACGCTGTTGTACAGAAGGTGTCAAAGACTGCTGGGGAAGAAAGCTAATACCTTTATATCCAAGCTAATTCCACTGAAGAGCATGGCAGCTAACCAGTTTAGCGTTTGCTGTGGAAAGAAATTGCACTCAACTGTTTCCACAACACTTATTTCTTATCATATAATACCCACATGTGATTTTATTGTATTTTTTTTTTTTTTTTTTATTGAGAATTAGCCTACCCCCTGAATCTGGCTAACCTAGCTGCTTACCTAAGAGCTTTAGCCACTGTTGTGTTTAGAGTTAGCAGAATCTGGCTAACCTAGCTTACTTAAATGCTTCAGCCACTGTTGTTTTTATAGTACAAGAGGATATAATATATCCTCTGGTTAGCATGCCAACCTCAATAGAAGAAATGAATAGAGCTTCAAATTTGCTTAATGCTAATGTTAGCTTTGAAGCAATAAAAAGACATTTAATTTTGTATGGAATTGGTCAGTTTTAAAAGGTGGCCATAGGCAGTTCCCCTTACTTTTCCAATCTTTATGCTAATGCTAAACTACCCAGGTTCCTGTGAGGCAATATGTGCTAATTTTTTTTACAGTGCCAGAGCTTGTTCAGAGATGATTTTTAAAGAATTGAAGAAAATAAACTAAAATTCTCTCGTGTTCTGGCCAAGGCAGCAGTAATGTCACGGCCCATTACTTGTAGACCTTGAGGAGAACTGATTAAAGTGAAAAGTATAAGCATCTACATCAGACACTCTCAGCAATAACTATGCTGTTAACTTCTCAGCAATTTACAGTCCAAACACTGCTTGACCTGCTGCTTGTTCCCAAAGCAATTGCATGAAAGTAACAAGGTAGCTGTTTCAGTAGACACCAGCAGCCTCCCATGATGGCTTGTGGGTTTGAATTTACAGAGACATCTGTTGTAGTGATATAATGGAGTTTCAGAGACAGCGAGAGTCCATATTCCATGTATAATTCTCAATTATGCAGTAGGTCTCCAGACATTCTGTGGTGTAAAAGAATATTCTTGAAATGACTTAAAACATCAGCTACATCAAAATAATGGTGATAGATGGAAGTAAAGTAACTCAAAGCTTAGCAAAGTGGCCCAGCGTACAAAATGTATGACAAATTTGATAAGACATGCCAGATGGTCTATTAGCCTGGCTAGTGGCCTCTAGAGACAACGCGGCTCCAAGAAATCAAAGCGGTTTGAAGGACCGACCGACACCGGTGGTCGGCATAAATCACCATTTTAGAACCTCATGAATTCGTTAGTAATTAGCAGAGGTTAGTAGAGTCACATGTGAAAGTCCCAAGTATGTGGTTAAAGAGGTGGATCTAGAAATGTGTGGCATTGTTCGGCCTTGGTGGAGGTAGGAACCCTGATTTGTGACATTGTGGAGTTTTTTTTGTTGCAGTCAAAATTTTGACCATCTTGATTGATCATCAAGAGATTTTTAGCTTTTATTATGATGACGCTTGATGAATACTTAAAGTGGCTCATTGGGTCAACACTTTACCATGATAAAAAAAAAAAACAAATTCCTCCAACAAACTTTGGGTGTATTATAGGTCCAGACGGTAGCACACCTTTAAGAGAAGTCCTTGCAGCAGAAACTGAGTTCTCGCCCACCTCCAGAACTGACAATGTCAGATAAATGGGCCTGTTAACCACCCATCTGCAGTGACTGACAGCTTTAAGTGAATAGAACCAAGTCAGCATATCTGATAATTGCCAATTGTCGAAGGGGAGAGCGTGTGTGTGTGTGTATGTGTGTGAGATGGAAGCATGGATAAAAGGGTGTAGTTGTAGGTGGCGAGTAGCCTGGCCTCCTCCTCCTCCTCCTCCTGCTCATCGTCGTCTTTATGTCTTGTCACTTCCTGGCGAGCAGCCCTTCCTCATTTTATCTTTTTCATCATCTCCCTTGACCTTTCTATTGGATGGCCTTTATTCCCCTTGATCACTGCCAACGGTGGCTCAAACTCTCCCTTTCTGTTTGTGTGCCGGAATCAGTCCAGATTTGAAAGCGTCTGACAATGGTGTACCGTACCAGACAAACATGGCTCTTCTATAATTTCTTTACTTTCAAGAGACAAGGTTGAGATGTCATCACTGATGATACCCATTCACAATACAATACAGACTCTTAGTTCATTAAAAAATAACTCTAAAGGACATTGTGTTGACGACCCATCCAGGAATTCAATCGAGATTTTTAGGATGCCGTTAAAGCGCCCTAATTTTTATTCGTGGGTAATGGGTTATTCACACAATGAAGTGGGAGTCATTGGGACAAATGGGTGTCATAAATGAGCTGTTTTCTTTTTGCCTTCAGTTGCTTACTCTCAACAACGTCAGACTTTATGGATTCATTCAGGCATAACGGCTTTTCTTACCATTTTACGGTTAAAGGTCAACTTGGGAGTTGTGGCAGCTCAGTCAACACGGCACAAGCAGTACCTCCATTCTCAGGTGCTAAATCATTCATTAGGGTCTAAGTTCTATAAATAAGACTGTAAAATGATCAAAGTGATTAAAACAAGACATCAGGACATATGATAAGCAGCTACTGGTCAAAGTCATACCCCAAACCCAGTCTTTTTGGACCAAATGTGTACCTTGTGTCTGCACCTGAACCGTTGCTTTACCTTAAGATTTCTCTTAAGAGTATTCTTTTTTGAAAATCTGATCAACTCTTGTTTAATGTCACCTTGCCACAGATCTCATCAGACAATCCAGGCAGGAGTGAAATGACATGCTTTAATGACAGGACCCTTGTGTCCACTTAAATTACCATGCAGAGGACGCTCCAGCCCGCTGCGGTCTTCCACTCAGATGCCGGTTTACCTCCCTCCTCCGGGCCTGTTGGAGTCCAATCTGTGCCTCTGCGTCTCCTGTTCCTCTGACAACTCATTTAAAGGAAATTATTCATGAACCTTTCTGATGTACAGTAATCACTCCTTCCGTCCTTTGAATATCAATTTGTTGTAAGGGACTACAAATGGATTTCTTGATGGGCCTTACGCAGTCGCAATATTTGACGGGAAAAATCCGTATGAAGTGATGAGAGACGTCTTATTGTCGTGTTTCACTGAAGAACCAGTATCTTGTTTAACCCTCAATGCACAGCTAAGAAAGTCACTGAATTCTGATGAAGGAATAAAACCAGAGAGAGGAGGGAAGGGGGGAAGAGAGGAAAGGAAGTCTGTGCATTAGAAGTAATGAAGTCTAAATGATTAAGAACAGAAATAGAAGTGCAAAATTGGAAAATCACATATTTCTCTTGGGGGGGGGGGGGGGGGGGGGGGGGGGGGGAGGAGATGACAGATCAATGCCAGAATCTTACAGGAACATGTCAAAGCTCTCATACACACTGTGCAGCAGGAGTGGTCCTACAGGTTCATGTCATGTCACACTGTTGGAGGTGTCTAATATAATCATGACTGGAAATTGTTAAAGACTGGATCATAGCATTGCAATGGAAACAGACTATATACAGTTTAGTCACTATAGGGAATTCACAGAGGACACAATTAAAAGAAACTTTGTTAACATAAGGCTGCAAGAGAACAAAATCCACTCTATTATACCTAATAGGTTTTGTACCCATAGTCTGTGAGTATAAATAAACACTATGACACTTTAAGGTCACGTGAAGCCACCACTGAGCCTTGTTGTATCACAGACTTTACCTTACATGGATCCTCAAGCTTTCCCCAGCCGGACTGGACCAGCTGTTATTCTTGTTACCTCTGCTATCTGTGCTTTCCATCAACATAGCCGCTTGCTCCCCCCCCCCCCCCCTCATTTTGCTGCTCCTCGGGGAGGATGCGGCAAACGGTCCAAGGCCATTCAGTTCACCATCTTGGCTGTTGATTACTCTGCTGGCCGCAGCCAACAGCTGGTGATGAGCAGCAGCTTTAGCGGCCTGCGCTTTTTGAAGTTATTCCCTCGGTCGATCCGCTCGTCAAATTGCAGAGCTGCTCGCCACTTCTGATGATTTCAGCCGGTTGAGGATCTTCCTTTGCCAGGTCGAAATCTAAAGCTTCAGGAATTAACCTAGGCCATGTTATAGCCTAACACGGGATTGTCACACTATTCTTTGCAGATGCACTATGCACTATTCTGGCACCATTACATCTTCTATAAAAAATTGATTACACCCATAAATATTGACGACTCATAAGTGTCCATAAAGATAGACAACATACATAACATCATTTTCTGTTCCTGATATAGGTCACAATAACATTGTGATCCTGGTATTCCTGGATCCGACAGGACCTGGAACCAGAATCCAATCTGGACAGGGCAGCTTGGAGGGGGTTGGAGCCATGGCAACAACAGCTGCATGACAAGGTAACACAATCTCAGTGCTTCAGTGTGTGAGAACAGGTATCAGAGTCTGTCACTCCCCTTTCTCCACATCTATATTTTTGTGTATTGATGTTTTGTGTTAAGCAGGGAGTCAGGCTTATTCCATAGGGGTGAGTATACAGTATTTATGGGGGGGGGGGGCTGTGAAGCTGTCAAAGCATCTGCCTCTTTGTTTGACAGATCTGTAAATGTAGTCTTTGCTTTGTGATTCTCCAGGTGATACCTCACCGTTTACAGTAAACACATATAGGAGAGTTGAATAGAAAATGAATGAGCATTTAGCTTTAACATCTACAATCAAATGTGCAAGTCTATTTGCTGGCAGCCCCACTGAGCAAACAGTATATCTGAGGGAATCAAAGTAAACACTTTGAGTTTTCTTCAAACAGTTACATAAACACTGACTTCAGGAAGTATTCAGGTCCTTTCTCTTGGATCAATTGTAAATGGTTCAGCACTCAATAACCTGCAATGATGAAGTGAAAACACCCACCATGTATTATGCAATATACTATGTAACAGTGGTGTAGTCTCATTCGTTGCAGTGGGTATACTATAATATATACATGTATATATTGTGGGTATACAAAATCCTCCTCACAAATCTTGTTATTCCCATTAGTCATGTCTACAGTTGGACCCTTCCTTCTTCAGCGAGGGGGGGGGGCTCATCCTTGCTGCCTTTCCAGCTGATCAGGACGTAATCTTCGGATTCTCATCACAGGGGACTGGGCCCACTCGGTAGCCGGTCGGCTGGTTTTGGCCGTGCCCTTCAGCTGAGCTGAGGGTGACAGCTCATCCACATTGGCCCTCCTGTCAACTCATATATCCATTAGCCGCCTTTTACATTCATAAAGAGAGGTGTACAGGCACACATGATGGCACATAATGGAGGAGAGGTATGCAGCCGAGCACCGGCACCTATAATGGAATAGATTTCCTTGTCCACACACGAGTGGCTCTGAGAGGGGGGCTATAAATAAGCAGTAATATGCATGTAGGGTAAGTCGGGGCGGGAATGAGCGCAGAGATAAGACTTCACTTTCACACCTCTTGACCTTAAAAGAAGCAGCTCAAAGTCGAAAACTGCCAAGTCCAAATGAATGAAGAAAATGAACTGAATGTGGATATGTACATTTTTGCACTTCCTGCTACTTCTTGCTCATTCACTCCCACTTGATACCAACTCTAACAATACTGTTAATTATGAAATAAAAGGTAATATTCAATAAACTGTCTCGATTTAGGTTTTTTTGTGTTTCCTGTTTTATTTTGAAAATCCCTGTGTCTTGTCTTCCCGTGCTCTCCCTCCTGTGATTACCTCATGGGTCTCACCTGTGTGATTGCCCCACCTGTGTCTCGTTCCTCCCTATTTTCCCCCAGTCTTCCCCGTCACGGCTCGTGTAAGTACCCTCACGTTAGTTTCCTGTGTTTAGGTTTGAGTGGGAAGCATTTCGGAATCAAAACAACATTTGTGACATGATAGAGCACGAGTGGTGCAGATTCATTGATGGGTTTTGCCGGAGATTTGGGTTTTAAGAGTTGTATCGTATACAAATAGCACAGACGAAACTGCTGAGCAGCGTTGGGCAACAAGGCGTTGCTATAACGACGTTCATTTTGGGCGAGCTGCAGTCACTGCTTCCTGTTTACAGCGGTGACGCATTGTGGGCGTGTTTATGTTTATTCAAGTAGCTTATGTGCGGTAGTCATGGAGAGGCAATGGGTGGGGTGTTCGCAGCTCGGGACCAAGGAAGAGCCGTCATAAGACCCATCAGGGAGGCAGACGGGGTGTCTTGGTCTCGCTGCCCTCCGCGGTTGAGGGCAGCGAGACCAAGACACCCCGTCTGCCCCAAGACTGCCTCGGCCGACGGACCTCGCACTCCGAGGCGGGCGGTGTCCCTCGAGCCCTTCCTGATCGGCTCCGAGCTGCCGGGCCAAAGCGGGGCGGGGCATAAATGGTTTATGCCCCGCCCCCTCCCGGAAGACAAGATGATTCATCTCAGGGGGCTATCGTCTAATAATAAATGTTTGATTTCATTGCGACAGTTACAACCATGGAGTCATCTTTGAATCCCAGTTCCATGTGTGTTGGCTACAACCAGAAACCCACATTACACCACCCTTAGAGTCTGCCTATCTGCCTCACAATTGATTTTAATATCCTTTTATTGCTCTTAATGGCTCTATTTATCAGATTTGTTTTTATCTTATGAACCCTCCGGAGCCCTTAGGTCCTCTCATAGTGGCCCTTTAATTAAAGCTAAAGTCAGAGCTCAAAACACACTTTTATTACTGTGGTCCAGGTCTCTGGAGCAGCCTCCCTTGAAGACCTGAGGGCAGCAGAGAGAGTTGAGGTCTTTCAACGCAAACTCAAGATGGTGAGTTATAATTGAATTCTATAGATATTATTTATTTATTTTTACTTTTTTCATCTACTGCTTAGTTTATTTTCCGTTCTAGGTTTACAAATTCATACCCTGCCTCTGGTGTTTCACTGCTCTATCTTATTCGTAATATACTCTGGACGTCAAGTTTGATCACGGACGCCATCATGAAACATGGAAAAAGACCAGACCTTTAGGAAATTGGATGAAAAAGAAAATCACACCAGGAGATACAAAGCAAATGGAACACGCTTGCCAATCAGTTGGGACTAAGATGTACAGACGAAGTTGACACAAGCCTCGGTATGGGCTGTTACAGCCACAACCAGGCGCCCGGGGAGGCCAGGCAGTGTACGCTTCGTCATAAAAGCGTCGAGATAGAATCTCACTTCCTACAATACTGTGAGAAATACGATCCAAGGGTTTTTGATGCAAAAAGAAAAAAAAATCAACAATATTATATTTTCGGAGTTTATCCATTTCCACCTGATCTTCAGAAGCTGCCTTATCTATGTAGAGGGAAAAAGTCAGTCTGCTGTATTAGCTGCAAAACTAAGAGAGGCAAGCTCTGCATTGAAGTTCCTCTGTGATTACATCTGTAACCGTGTTGTGTTACAGATGGACCTTTCCTCTGTGGTCAGGGGTTGAATTGATGTAATAACTCATATTTGTGGATTATTGTGCAATCGTCTTTTGGCAATGTAGGTTTGTGGTCTGTAAAGCCAGTGAAGCTTTGCATCCCTTCTGACGGCATCAGGATGTTGTCTCTGGAAGCTAGTTTCATTAGCTGCCATTGTATCTGTCTATTTAATGGATGGTCCATATCCAATATTACAATACTGCTACTACTACTACTACCAATCACCATTACTTAGTCTAAAGGAACTTGTTGCAACTCCTGTTTTTCTTGACTTCTTTCCTTCTATGTAAGTTTGCATACTAATAAGTGAGACATTGCCCAGCATCTCATCACCTTTAATAGCAACTGATAGCACTGTAGAATCCAGGCCTCATTAAAGAAGTAGCATATTGTAGCACAATGATCATCTTAACATTCCAGCATCAAAATTTCCAGGATTTGTAGAATGAAAAATGGCGTAGAAGGTTGACAGGTGGATCGGTGCACAGGAACTATCTTGTACCAGATTATTGGGGTCGTGTTCTTCACCAGTGGTCATGAGCTTTGGATAAAGACTGTATTGAGATCTCAGGTTGAACATCTTCCATGAGTTTCCTCTACAGGGTGTCTGGGCTCAGCCTCAGGGATAACGTGAGGACCAGGGACTTGAACGGAGATTGGACAGGAGTCGCTGCAACCGCATCGGATTTGTTTGTGGCATCTGATCAGCTATCATATATTAGAGGTTTCCAAAGTGGCAGGAGACCTCAGGGTTGACGCAGAACATGCTTGGTAGATTTTATATCTTCTCGTGCTTGGGAACGTCTTGGAATCGCCTCTTGAGGAACTGGAAAACATTGCTGTAGGAGTTAGATGTCTGGTCTACCTTGATTGAGCTGCTGCCACCACGTCCCATTCTTAGAAAAGCAGAAAGTATGGGTGGATGTATACAGTTTCAATAAAAGTCAGTAAACTGTAACTCTACAAAACCTTCTGAACTCCAGTGCAGTATTATTATGTTATTTCTGAAGTTTCCACTCTCAAGGTACCTGTGAATAATTCACACGACACAATGTTGTTCAACTCTGCTACAGCAGGAAGTGAACAGACAGGAAGTATCCTGTGGGTCCTTCGGATTTACCGGGATTTGCTGCTACCGCGACCTTTGGTGCTACCATGCAGCTTAAGGGAGGGGGGGTGGGGGGTGGGCGGTGTTACCACGTCTTAACTAGTTGCTGGAGCAGCTGGTGGATCAATGGGGCTTCCACTGCCGAGGGGAGGACAAGCCAAAGGTTATAAGTCAGCACATACCCCCACCTTTACCTACCCTCTCACACCCAGGGCCTCATCCCCATCCCATTACTAAACTGTCTTATCTACCCAGAAAACAATCCCATCAGCATCTTAGAGGTCACCATGTTAACCTCCTTACTCTGTCTGTGACACTCCAACTCCTCCAACAAAAGCCCCCCCCCCCTCCACCGGCCTCTCAGCCAAGGGCCCAATTAAAACCGTTGCGCTGCTTTGTCGCTGTCGAGAAACCGCCGAGGCTTGATCCTTCCAATAAAACATGCTCAAGCAGCTCGGCTGGGGCTCGCGCTAAAAGGTTGGCAAAGGTGCTGAAACATGGATGCTACCATCAATTATTTAGCAAAAGGTGAATATTTCACATACACTGGGAATACAGGTCAGGTCCTGTGGATGTTTTCAGGATAAATATTTAAAGATCAATAGTTTATGGGTGTGAAAGAGAGGGGGAAGGCCTTGGGGAAATAGCAGGGAAGTACGGATGAAAGGCAAATACTGATTTAGGGCAGTATCAGAAGACACTTAGTTGCACTACAAAATATATTCTGTAGTAGAACCTGAGGTGTGTTCTGCTTTTAAATTAAATATCTTCAAGTGTCTTTAAAGTTAGACAGAAAGGAGCATAAATTGAGGCTTCTGCGGCCTAGTTTTCCCCATTCATTCTCAAAAGGAAGTATTACCTCCATGTATTATTGATGACTAGATAGTCTTTTCAAAGCAACAGAGGCCGAGGTGTGAGGCTGAACATCCCACACCTCCGCCGTCGAATAAAAGGAGGCAATGAAGCATCTCCTCGCCTTGTTTGGCTTTGTCTCGGGCTGCGTGTCACTTGATATCGGCCAGGTGTTTGCGAGATTTATCTGCATGTAGCCGGTGCAGATCCTCACCTTCAAACTTAATTAGAAATCAAATCGATTGGATCAAGAGCAGATGTGCTTCTCCGGGCGGAGGTAATCTGGACGGACACAGTATTTGATGGGTTATTTGTTCAGTTTTTCACTCTCCGTCGCAGGTGCCTTAATCCACTCCTCCTTTTAATTGTACACGGCGAAGCGTCAGTTGTGTATGACGATGTTTGTGTTTGAAAGTTGGCTGTTTATTTTGGGAATTATTTCTTTGGAGGCTGAGTGGGTGGGCTGTATTTGGTAGACTGGATACAGAGCTCACTATCTTTACTCCAGGGTGTTTGTATTTAGACCTTGCAATGCTTTCCCTTAATGGCCATTTGGTTTCCTATGATCATAAACATCAGTCTAAGATGTACAGTATGGCAACTATATTGAAGGTAGTTGCTTAAAGATCAGTTAACATAAGGAATAAAGTCAATGACAGACACTCTGGGGTTTTAATGACTGTACATTTACAAAAAGGAAAAAAAAAAAAACACTTCTGCATAATGAATGCATACCATGACTGGAATGATGATAGCTATCATGTTGGGCAGCAATGATCCACCCGCTGAATCACCACAGAGTAAGAGAAAGTTGTCATTACGCAGATGGGTCCGGACAGCCGGATTAAAGGCACTTGAAAAGTCTTAGAATAAATCATATCTAGGCAGATGATGTAAAACATCTGTTTCCAGTTGGAAATAATTATGATGTATAAACTCTATTACATGGAAAGGCCCCATTAGTATAATAGCTATACATTTATATAGGAAAATTATATAAATCTGTATGGGCTTTGGTTTTCATGAATAATATTTTATTGCTTTTATGTTGAAAATTGTTCATGTTACCTTTTCCCCTCATTGTTGCTGTATGTGTTAAGATCCTGAGGCCTTTATTTTTTGGATAACACTGTAAAACAGTCCAAAGAGATATAACACAAAGCCTGTATTCAGACACTGTTTCAGCTAGCTGTCAGTTAGCTTATCTTAGGTTAGCTTAGCATCAACACTGTAAAACATTCAATAGTCAAAACACAAAGCTTGTATTCAGACACTGTTTCTGCTAGTTGTCAGTTAGCCTTTATTAGGTTAGCTTAGCATCAATACAGTAAAATGGTCAATAGTCAAAACTCAAAGCCTCAGAAACTGTTAGCTTTTCTTAGGTTAGCTTAGCATCAAGACCATAGCAAAACCCAAGCATGACCTGACGTTTTTAAGTGTAGGTTTATGACAATTTGTGTTCTTAGTGGTGCTTTTAGGTAGACTTTGTTGTCTTAGCCAAGCTAGCTGTTTGTCCTCTTTCCAGTCTTAATGCTAAGCTAAAATACAGTAGCTTCTGGTCCTGTCTTAAGAGTTTGTCCCAAGAGGCTAATATGTGTATTTCCCAAATTATCTGTCCCTTTAAGCACACACATTGGTCGTAACCTATATGTGGAAGGATTTGTAGTCAAACAGAAAAACAGACGTTCCCAAGTATAGTACTGAAAACCAGATAAATAAAGGCAGCCTTATATGTGTTAGATCAATAGTGCACTGGTCTCAGTGGAAGCATAATGAGTTTCCAGTAGCAGAGGCCAGGAGGTTTCTATATGGACTGTCAGACCCAGGTGGGTAGAAAATCATAAGGCTCATTTAGTCCTGCCTGTCTTGCGACACTAAAGGACCCTCATTTACATGTCACAAGGTGATCCTGAGCTCTCTATTGACCGGCAGGGTGAACTGAACTGATGTGTATAAATTGCATCTGTAACAGGTATGGACGTTTGGTTTCAGGCTTGGTTACAGGACTGGATGTGTGAGCGCTAATGTGCGGCTGGTCGATCGCAGATTCATTTTGCCATTTAGAAAGGGTCTCTTCCTATTATATCGTTGAAATGAGAACCCCTTTTCATTCTGTCAGCTCAACTTAAAGTTGGCTAAATATGGCTGAAAGTGAAATCTAAAAGGTGGAGCGTGTGAGAGGCATACAAATCAAGACGGATTACAAGGACGGAAAAGTTGGTGGCTCCTGTGATGTTCTTTTCTGCTCAAGTTTGTGGGATGATTTAAGGCTCAGAGGTACTTTATAAAAACCATGAAAGGAGATTTTTATTTCAACACGGACTGTCTTGATGACATCTCGTCACTGGTCACCGTCGTTCTAAATATGTGACTCTATCCTTTAGCTCCTTTTCTCATATCCACTCCGGTCCACTCAGGATCCCTCAGAGGAACACTGCTGAAGGTTTGACAGGGACTAAAAATATCCTTTCCTCAGAGTCGCAGTTATTTATGAAGCGTCCTGCGTGAACTCCGAGCAAGGGCGAGTTCAACACTGAGAGCGAAGGACATCACTCAGAAGTATACCATGAAACAAATGATGATGTGTCACGGGTGTGTTGACTCTGTGAGTGTGTTGTAGAGGCACAGACGAAAACAACGTCTTTAAGATATTTTTCTGTTTAATGTTCTGAGACTCAGAGATGTTCCAACTCCATTACCTGGTGTTAACCTCTGATCTGTATCTTGATTTATTATCTTTGGATAATAACATCTGATCACATTTACACCTGGCATTTCTGCATTCCATCCGCATTTTTTATCGCATCTCAATATGCAAATCAGGCTCTGGCTTATTCACAAGCGTGGTTTGAAGCAAATCGAGAGAATCAATGGCGTGTATTCTCAGTCTCTTTATTTTCCTTGTTGATTTATGAAGTCAGTGATATTACTGCTCTCATATTCACAGTATTAAAGCTCTTGTGTGTCTAATACCTGCAGAAGTAACAACATTACACTGTCACTGTTAGCATATTCCAGCGCTGTTCCCTTATTTAATCTCTAATTATTGTGATATTAAAACCAAAAAAACATCTCAACAATAGGTCAGTAGGCCAATCAGATGAGAGAAGGCTCGGAACCATTTGAGTAATTGAGTAAAAAAAACATATTGCAGGTCCCAGAGAAACCACATCCTGCAAGATGGTGGTTCCCAGGCGGGTGGGGCTGACAAAGTCGCCGAAGTCTTGACAGCTTGTTTGAGGGATCAGTTTCTCAACACAGTCTGTCTGCATTTCATAGGGCTTTGATACCTTCTCAGTGTGAATATAGAATCTCAACCTGATTTTATATTTGATCATATAATATAGGACCTTTAAAGTAAAATTGATGTGGCACGTTGAGAATTCAGGATCAATTAGGATTCATTTCCTCGAGATGCCTGATAAATATAAGCCCATTGATCTCCATATCACACCTGTGAGTCATTACCTCTTCAACCGGAGGATGTATGGATGAAGTATCTTCAAAAAAAAGAAGGAAAGAAAGAAAAGAGAGAGAAGCTGAAGGAAAAAGGACAGAGTAAAGAGAGAGAGGCAGGCAGTGGTAATTTCTTCACGGCATCCAGCCTCTCTGCCACAGTTGACCCTCGGAGTATTGGTCCTGGCAGCCAGCTGCAATTATCATTTAGCAGGAGTGAAGGACTCTGTTTGATATCTGCCAAGGTAATTTAGTGGGAAAGATTGAACAGAGATTTTTTCTTTCTCTCTTTTTTCCCCCCTCCTCCTCAGATTGTGATTGACCTGTGTGCATATGGGGCAGCAGCATCCCGCTTCAATCCCGGCTGCAAAACACATCCATACATGTGTATTCAGAGAGCGCCCCCGAAACAGGTATTTACTTGAATGTATTTCGATTCTAGATAACAACAGCAGAGTTATTTTCTCATGAAAACAGCAGGACTTTCCAGGGCAGTGTCATTGTTATATAACCGTTAGCTCGTTTGCTTTAAATGGGATTTCGATTAATGGTGTCTATCAACCCTGGATGTATAATTTAGGCTGGAAAAAGCAGTTTCTTGGATGTGTCTCTATCGTGTAAATCATCCCCGGCCTGTGATCAACACCCACGGTGCTACTGTTGCACCTTCCACTCATGCACATTAATCATCTCTGCATCAGTCACTCACTCAGACCGCCGCTGCATTCGAAAAACCCCCGAAAGGCGGCCAAATTGTCTCGCATCTAAATGACATTTGGTAAAAACATGAATAATTCAGATGGAATGTCTTTTGAAAGATGCTGTTTAGAAATCAAGCATATAAGGGGTTTGCATTTGCATGTTAGCAAGTCGGCAATAAGTGCAATTCTTGTCCCATTGTTTAACTAGAGTCCAATCTAGCTTATGGTCCTTTAAAGATAACAATACCAGCTCCTTCGGAATTAACCATTAAGTTCCAGACATGTTTAAAAGATCGGGATTAATTGCTGCAAACTGACAAATTCACAGCCCAGATGAAATCTAAGGTTTCCTCTCCTTTTATCTTCCCCTTACCACAGTTTCCCAGATGAAGAAAGACGACCACGCACATGTCTACGGCTGGCGGGTTATTATAAGGAGCTGTGGCTGTGTATAAAGTGAGAAGTGCTGACCAGAAGCAGTCTTTAAGCCGGTGAAAACAAGGTCAGTCATCACGCCGGGGGCAGTGCACTTTAAAAGGGCCTAATATTGTGTTTGCTGCACCCACTGCAGCTAAATCATGTCAAGAGCAAGCGAGAATTGGTTGTCAGCGCCACTTTTTACCCAATGATGTCATTATTTAGAGGTTTTATTAGGTGTAACATTAACCATTGGGCTGTAACCTTGCTTGGCAGCAGGAGGTAAAGCTGGATCTCTCCAACAGGAGTTCCCACACCCTCACAGCTTATATCTGTTCATGGAATATTACAGCTATACAAAACTAAAAGTGGGTGTTTATTTTTGATTTCTGGGTGTTTTGCACCTCAGCACCTAGATGTTGAGATTGACAGCAGTTGTTTTCAGCCTGGAGCTACAGACTCTCAAAGCAATCAGTGACAGAAAAAGCACTACAGTTAAGAAAGTATTAAGAAGATATGCAATTATGTGTCAGTTTTGTGATTTTAGGAAAGTTTTTAGCAGAAAAAATGTACTTTTCAAAGAATTTAAAGCAGCTAAACCTTAAGATAACATTGTTTTTTACTGTTATTGTCTATTGAATTCATGTTGGACTGTGGCAATAAACGTTTTTGGATGATTTAAGTATCCCTCGTTCAGATTTTGGTGTTTAAGAATTCAGGTATTTTTGCATTAGCGTCCAATTTCATGTTCAACTTTTATCATGTTTGTATACTTTTATTTTATTCTGACTTATGCGCAATAGAATTGAAATTTAAAAAGCTCCAAGTAAACAAAAAATGACGTGAAACATTCCGAACTTTTTCGAGATGTCAAGCTAATTTGCAATCATTTCAATTCCGATTTCAATTTCGAACTTTTATCAATTTTTATTCATATATTTACAGGCTTCATAGCATCTGAAGTAGTTATTTGATGATTAATATTCTGGCCTTGTGTTTAAAACAGTTATATTGAATCCAACAGTGTGTTACTTTATCATTTTATTCCATATGGGACCTTTAACACAGTATTGGTGCTTTGCTATCTGCCACCTAAACACCACCTGGCTTCAGCAACATCTCAACATTCATAATGATTTAGATAAACCGCCCACACAAAATACCAATATTGACTCATATAAAAGGTCACAGTGGTGTAGATATTATAAAGGGATAACAGGAAAGTTTATCACCAGACATGTTGCTGTGTATGTACATTTTCATACAGTATGTAATATACTGTACATGCTGGGGATTTGACATTCATTCAGATAAGCATTTTTCCCTGCCTGTGTTGTGCCAACACGTGGAGAGCAAAAGTTGACACGCATAATCAGATGATGCAGCGTGTATAATCATTGATTTATAAATATCAAGAGAAGCGTCTGTTGCCGCCGGATCATTGGAACGCGTCGCGCTAATTCTCAGTGGCAAACAGGGTGAAGATTTATGTACGCCCTCGCTTACTCTTATGGTGTGACACAGGGAGAGGGATGACCCGTTGCATATCTGCTTCACTTTTAGCGCTTGATAGATGGAGCCGTCCAAACACGACTGTACCCAGCTTAATCCTCGGCAAAGACTCGCGTCGGACTTCGCGCGCCGCCTCCATCGACAAGCGGTGACTTATTGGAAACGTCGAGAATCCCGTCCTCTCTCCTTCAGCCTCAGCAGAGGTTCGCGATGACCTTTGGCTGTTGCTCAATCAGGTGCAGAGGATTTATGAAGCTGGAGCGCCATTCATTCTCCGAAGTTCTATATGTCACATTCAGGTCTCATTTTCTTTCCAGGAGGTGGTCTCAGCTGTGATTACATTCAATAAAGCAATAACTTGGATTGTATCTAAAGATGATCCTGTAAAATAAGGGTCATTTATTCCACACTGAATACAAACAGTCTGAAATTAACCCCCTAACACCCACAAGACGGGCCAGTGGATGTGAAGGAGTTAAACAGACTTTGTGATTGATGTAAAACTCAAGCATGATTGATTACAACTTGGCTTTTGGTGCCGTTGTTCCACAGATCAACTGGGATATGGTGACAGGTACAGATATGTACCTGTATGTCCAACAAGGCAGCCAAACAGATCCTAAATCTTCTACAGTTTGCAGATTGACTTTGTGGTTCAATTTTGACCTGTTGTGTTTGCCGTAGTGCTGTAGTCCTCATGCAGTGTCGACATTTTATATGCAGACTTAGATGTAGCTCCTTCATAGACTTGGGCCCAGTTTCAAACTGAAGGTGGTGGGAAGCCGCTGGTTAGGGGATACTGACGGCATAGATAGTCTGATGGTTTGAATTTCTATTTCTGGTGGCGGTAGCCATTGGCAACCATCAGATTGTTACTGTGATTACATCTTGTGACATGTTAAAAGCTGACAGCAAGCAGTCAATTCCAAGATGAACTGCAGATTCCTTGAATTATGTTAATTACAGTGATTATCCTCCACCTCTGCTCGGGTGTAGCTCTTTAGGGCTGAAAGGCAGATGTTAATCATTTTCTAGGAACTGTACTACCACATTTGTATTCTTTATGGTAAGTGTGAGTGAAGATGGGCCGTTGTGATGCACAAAATCCTGAACAATTGGAGCCAAAAGGATGGCACTTAAATTTCTGCAAGACAAACACACTCTCAGTGGCGATGTTATTACCTTTTTTGTGGTGTAAATCGAATGCAGCCGAGGCTGAGTGATGGACCGCGGCAAGACAAATCTCCGTCCTCTGAAAAGTGCTGACTTTAAGGCAAAAAATGGTAATAGATTCTCAAAGTGAGGGGGGCCATTACTGGGGCAGCATGCAAATGACGGGCGAAGAAATAATCTACAAGGTGTTATTGAGCCCTTGGTTTAAGGAGGAAGGGAAGGCCTCTCCCCATTCCCCTGCTGAAGCGCCGTAATGTGCGGCCTGTAATTAGATATTGATTTGCTTTGTCGATGAGTATTTCAAACTAGTGTCGTCCTCCCAGAGAGAAGGGGATGCATAAAAGTCTGAATGCATCTTGTTAGGCCTAAAGTGTAATATCTTCATACAGGTGTGAGATTGCTACAGCGCCAAGTGAATAATTACTTATCTCTAATGGAAAGAAAGAGGACTTGGTAATTTGGTCCCAGTGAAGTAATAGTCTCAGTGTCCTTGGGAGATACCTTTTATGTGGAAAAAGCATCAAGCTCTTAGGAATCTTCAGTTGGACGGCAAATATTTTCACAGCTAGATGTCTCCAAGCATTGATTTGTATTTATATTCAATGGGGATAAAAGAAATTGTGATAATAATATCTGGATGGATTGCATTCAGAAGATGTCTCCAGAAACTAGCTTGTGTTGCCTAAGGGCCTGATTCTAATCAAACCTCTGGTATTCTAGTGAATACCAGTACGACAAACCCTTACCGTCTTATCTACTTGGCCTGACTTTGGTACGAGCCTTAATGGCTTTCCCAGACAATGAATCTCAGTGACTCTGATGCTCCCCTAGTGTTACATCAAGCTCCATCAGCACGTTGACCTTTTTGCTTATTATGTGAAATGTTTCAACAACTGTCCGATGGATCGCCATTGGCATTTGCTGCGTTTGTGCTCCCCACCGCATGACTGGCGCTTGTTTGTGTCATTTTGTCACTTTGGCGCATACCGTACAATAAATTGTCGGATGCATTTGTGGTATTGAAACCATGACTTTATACCACTTAGTAGGATTTTTTGGCCTTGGTGACAGCATTCAGTGTCAAGAAGTGGAATCTAGTGACTGTACCACTTTAAAAAACAACATTTCAGTCATTGGAGAAAGAAGTTTGAACCTGAAAGAAGTTTATCTACCATTTGGTCCAATTTCAAGAATATAGGTGCTTTTGGCCGGGGTTGGTAGCTCATCAAGCACAACTGGAAGTAACGGCAAGTAGGGTGCAACCTTATTGATTGAGTTCTTTCCTATAAAACCATCAGATGAGGCTTACTTGCTCCCTCAGGCCAGCAGAGGGAGCGAGTAGACAAACTGGTCCAGCAGTATACTCCATCACTTGTCCTGTTTTGTAGGTGTAAGGTCTTGCATCATGTCATTTTTTGGAGGTTTTGTTTTGGGTTCGGGTGAGTGCTACTTAATCATTCCAAATCATGTTTGCAAAAGAAGACATTTTTCTGCAATCACAGGATCTGAAAATGTGTTTCTTTCCCTCGTTGCCATTTGATATTGTGTACACTGAGAATGAGAGATAATTAACACCGAGAAGCAGAGTGTCTGAAAGAGATGAATCATCCCAAATTGCACCATTATCTTCTTTGTCTGCTGCACCCGCTGATCTTTGTGAACAAGTTTTGCAGATGAAGTTTGGGGATAAATAATCTGAGGGAGTTGGATATTAAATCTGGAGGTGATGTGCCTGCTTATGATCAGGTATCTCCTCCTGTCAAACTGCAGACAGCTCAGGCTGCTCGGGCTCATCTGTCAGCGGCGCGATTGGTCCTCCTACCTGCTTAAACTGATGTATCTGTCCAATAAAACGAAACAGACGGCACAAGCTTTACCTGGGTGATTTAGGCAGGCGTCGAGTCAGCAACCTGTCCATCCTAATGGCTCTTAGCTATAGTGTATGGCTTAAACTAAAGGATTAGGGCTTGGCTGTCTTTGAATTAACAAGAGCAATACACTTACTTTCAAGGAAGCACAGGAAGTATGACATTGCAAAACATCTTAGGGTGTAGGTGATAAACTTTAGAACTGAATACGGATGATATGTGATGATGTTTTCTCCCAGTGACATTAAACTTGCACTCCTTTGCAGAGTCATAATCCATCTGGAAATGCAGGAACGCACTTGTGTGGTGTATGACGACCTTTTCCAGGAAGGCCCTCTACAGGAGCCTAAAGGGTGGAGTCTGGTCATCAGGGATTCGCTCCATCTGGTCTGGCTGCAACTGTTTGTTTGAACTTGGTCTGTGCATTTTGCTTTAAAGTGTCCATTCGGGTTTCTGAAGTTCTCATCCACCGAGTTCGGTGCAGGGATCTCCTGAAGTGGAAGTGAAAGTGGGTGGAGCTATGTGCTCAGGATCACATCTGTGGGGGTTCTGGTGGCAGATGTATGGCAGTATCTGAATACTTGGGTTATGTTTAAAGTTTGCTTAGTTTCGGGCAGACTCCAGCACCTTTTGGCTTTCTTGATACACTTTTTTGATGGTGGAGGTTGGCGGCCTCCCCATTTTGTTGGTGCCATGTGGTCAGGGGTCGGCCGTTGGGTGTTGTGGACTCACCCACTATAATCTGGCCTGTTTTCCATCATCCACCAGTAGCGAGGTTGCAGATGCTTAAGGATTGGCCTGGTTGGAGGAACTTAGGGGTGAGGTTTTGAGGTAGGGGTTCCTCTCTACGGGAGCCTGATGGGCGGAGTCTGGTCGTCAGTGATTGATTTCTGTATATAGCAGTCAACCTGCTCCTTTCTCTCCCCTGGCTTCCACCCTGTTTGATGTTGTTCATCTTTAGCTTGATTTCCTTTAAAATGACCTATGACCTGGGTTGTTGCAAGTGCTATCCACAAGTCTATTGAGGATACCAGATCCTTTACTGTAACCATGGTTGCAATACAAACAGGAGCTGCTAGTAGCTAACTGTTCATGGTGGAATTTGCCAGATGTGATCATATACAGTCTTAGGTTCAGCATCAGGGAGCAACACATACATATTCATCCCTGAATATTTGTTTGGTTCAAGTTAAACAACCTCTCATTGATTTGTTTTTCAGCATGTTCCTTTTTATACTTAATTATCCCGTACTGAATCATGGGGCTTTGATGATTTTTCAACTCAACAGCAGATTGAAACCGAAATGCTGGAGTTAGAGGACATCATAAAAGTGCATAGAAAATGGCCGAGAGAGTTTTCCTGCACAGCCCTTGAAGTCTGCAAAGATTTTATTTTTTTTATTTCTTTATTTTTTTTATCATTATTTGATCTTGTCCACACAAGATACAAGTAATTATCTTGTTAGTGCATGTTAGCACTAACTTTTATCTTTTGTAATTTAAGCTATCAATTTTTGTCAATAGCTGAATAATTCTTTGTCATAGACATTTCAAAGCAGCAGCTTGAATGTTGAATTGTGAAACATGACCCCATAGGCCAGCTTAATATCCAACTGGGCCTCCTGCCATTATTTGCACAGGCATAAGGTGTAAATTCAAGAATGTGTGAGGTGAGGTGCTGGACTTTTTGCCTTGTGTTTCGCCGTTCAGGCTACATGCAGTTTATCCTGCATGTTTTCACTGCTGTGCAGGTTGAAAGGAATACCTGCAGATATAACACAGTCCTGATGCCCCTTTCGACTTTCACCTACCATCCAGTTCATCCCCAACCGGATCCATCACGGGGTTCCAGTCTGGAGACTGTGCCCGTCTTCCTCTTCTGAAGCCTCTGTCTGGTTCTTTTCTTTGTGGCTCATTATCTCACTGTAGGACAGAGCCCTGACCAACCAGTATGTCTAGCTTTGTTCTATTAGAACTGAATAGTGCTCCTTCCTGCAGAATAGTATTGTCTAATAATACATCAGAGGCTCTTGCAACACAGTTGTTTCCCACAGTGTCTTTGGACTGAGGCTTCATTTATTTCTGTTGCTGCAAGAAAACTGAAAGTTAACAATTCAGTTCAATTCTTCCTCCTTCAAAAGGATTTACATGGCACTTTACAGCTTACTTTCATATTCTAAGATGTGGCATATGATTCGTGCTGTATGTCAGTTGTTCCTAGGTTATTCCTTCTGTCCAACAGTTGAACTAACAGAAACACCAACCAGTCCTCCAACCTCAAGTTTTTTTTTCCAAACCCTTACAAGTGTCTATTGAAATATCACCTGTATGGCATCAGGTGCACTAGACCTTGGTTGTCATGGTTACAAAAATACCAAAACTATAGGATGAGATGTTCAACAAATCATCACCAATCTTCTGTCATTTGAGCATCTCTTTAAATTACCAGAGGTTACTATAGTAACCACTGTATACAACTACATTGTATTTACCAACCGTTTCTTCCTGTTCCACATCTTTTCTCGAACGTTCTTTTCTCCCACTCCACAGCCCATCTTGTACCCCAGATCCTTCATCCCTCCTTTCCCTCCCTCCTTCATCTTCTCTGTCTTCCTCCAGCCAGGCTTTTACTTCTCTGTCACCCCTCCACCCTGTCTGCATCAATACTGAGCCCTTTATGTGATCCTTGGCTGGTTCAATAATGCTGTGCACTCTTTGGGGCCGAAGCCTCTCCAGGGTCCCTCCCCGGCAAATAAGATATCGAGGGGACAAATTAAAATGCTGCCGTGATTGTCTATAGACTCTGTTGCAGTTTGCACTTGGAGTCTCTCGGGAGCTTGGGTGTACAGCAGGGGGGAGGCTGCGAGGCAGTGCCCATGAGTGGAGGAAGGGGAAGGGATCAACATGGAGGGAATTTGGCTGTCTGCTTCAGACCAATACCATTCAAGTGCATTATCAATTTTTCCCCAGTCCTTATCGCTTTAAGTCACCGAGCTTCGCTCTAATGGTTAAAACCTTTAATATACATACAGAGCCTCAAGACAGGAAGTGAAATGTGGCTGAAAATGACTATACGTAACTGCAGGTGACGTTGAATGACCACTGGGGGGTGGCTCAGAAAGTGAGTGCACTGCAGCTATCTGCCTGGTCTTATGATGTCTCTTACCAGTATCTCATTGTCCCCTTGTCTGTTCTGCCTTTTCTGGTCTTGTCTTCATCCTTTGTATCAAATGAACCAGTCTGTTTCTTGCAGAATAGCCTCAATTCAGTTCGTGGCCTTTTGACCTCATTCTGGATTTATTGCTTTTCAAATGAAGGAATGAATTGATTCCTGAAAACCTTCAATTGTGCCTTTGAGTCCTGATCTCGTGGTTTCACCGCATGAGATACTCAACCATATTTAGGTTATGTGAATATAATGGGTAATTTCTCTCTTTTGATAGTGAAGCACTTCAATGCATCTGACTCTACAACAGCCTGAAGAGTATGAGAGAAAATGATGACATACACATAAGGCATTTTCCCGGTAAAAAGAAAAATCCAAGGCTTTTTGAGGACAAAATCTCTCCTGGGACGGCGACTGCAATGCAGGGAAACTTTTAATGTGTAATGTCTGTGTGGGAAATGCTGCCTTTCCCCTACTGTAGCTTAGGTGGGATGAATGAAAGCAATATATTTGTTGGCCAAGATAAAGTGCGAGAGTGAGAGAGTGTGACATGACACTGATGGAAGTGAACTGATAGAATTAGCTCTGTGCAAATTTACATCAGTGTAAAGAGACGTAAGACAGGAAGTGCTGAGTCTGAGCGGGTTGCTGATGTGGATGGCAAGGAGAGTTTAGATGTTTCAATGCACTGCAGCAAATTAACAGGATTTCTGGGTATTGGAGTCTTTGAAGTTAGCATATTTTCTGGGTTTGGTGTGTGAGACTACTTTTTTGTGACATCACAAATTTCAGGAAGTCCTATCTGCATTTTTCTGTGGGCTTAACCTGCTTTGGAATCAACAAAGAGATTAGTTCTACCTTTAAGTTTTCACCAATATGCGGCCTTTTCTATGCCTTTAACATTAAAAAGGAGTTTACTTTGCCTCCATTGTCTCCATATTTCTCTGCTAATGGTGTTCAAGCTGTGTTAGTGCTGTGCGGACTGCAGAGTGCTGATGTTAATCACAAACTGTGCCAGGGTTGGTGAGCACCCCCGTAACACAAAGGTCACCTTTATGCTCTCACAGGGGATTCGACGTTGGAGCGAATTCAGCCTGCACGAGTCCCACAGATCATTAAAGTTTATTTAGGAGCTGATTTGCATTCAGCACATTCGCTGCAAAACAGGTTCCGATGCACCTTAAGTTAAGTTAAGGTAAATTAAAAATACAGGGAGAGGATTATGGTCATAATTAATGTATATAACATAGCTTGTTTATTTACAAGAACCTATTAAACTCCCACTGGTGGCTTCATCTTATCAAACAACTGCTATGCAATCAAACTTTGTTCAACCTGAAAAGAACATACTTGTGTATGTGCAAAGTTTATATGTGATGTAGTCGTAACTATTTGTGTTATTCAAGTGGATTAGTACAGGTATTAGTCCAGTAATTCCTCTGTGTTTGGTCTCCACCATGTCTTGAAGGACATATGTGGCTCTTTAGCAGTCAAGAAGAACTTTTTTGTATCACTGAAAACATTTGATTGGTTTAGCTTTATCGGTCCAGAAGTGGTGGACACTGACAGTAAGACTTTAATGCTCAAATTGCTGGATTCTGTTTCTTCCCAATGAAACATCAGCAGAGATGCCTCTTGTTACAAGGACAACTCATTTGCCATTTACCAACACTCTTGAGATGTGTTTATCAATACGCCACTTGTTCCCACAATCACTGTGCCATTCACGTAAATGTATCGACGCCCGGGCAGGATCGGCCTCATTTGAGAGGCCTTGGAGATACTTTAAACTGATGATGGCTCAATTTGGTGGCCCAGCCCAGGTCACGACACTCAGCTCGATACGTCAATACCGCATGACAGCCCTCAACGGCACATGCATAGAAAACATTCAATAAATGAGCATGTGCAAGGAGATCATATTCCAAGCAGAGCATAGCCATTCAAAGAAGATAAGGGTAACAGAGATAGGCAAAGAGTTTCAAACATTATTCATGAAGAGTATATTATGTGGTGATGTAATTTATAGAGCACCCAAAGTCCACGTAAGGATGTGGTTGGGGTGGATGGACACAGATCACATGACCATTGGATGATTGACCAGTGGGACTGCCTTTTAAAAACTGTTAGCTACAGAAGTTAGATGTTAGTAAAGACAACAAAGATGGCTTTTTTTCAAGCTAGCTTTTAGGGGCCCAAAAACTGTATGTTACCTGAATTTACTCAAACACACTACATTTTATGGAATTTTAACTTTTTTTTTTTTTTTTTGCTAATACTACATAGCTAACTTTAGCATTAGCAACTTTATTTAGCCAAAAGAATAGTTGTAAGTTTAGTTGCAAACTTCATTTCTGTCTCCAGCAGTGGAAAACAGCTGCAGTGTTAGCTCTTGTCTTTTGCTACGCATCTTAGCATACTAGCATGCTAGCCAGCTACTTTTAGATACTTCCTGACTCTGAAGGTGTATTGCTATGGTTATAATGGTTGAAAGATTTTTCAGGTGAGCTACATTGTGCTTGCATATAGCTGGTGCTTTATCATCATTATACTTGATTAACAGAAATACAACCCAACGCAAGCTCCGCCCACACAGAAGCCAAACCACTGCCAACAAGCAAAGATCATTAAAACCTAAGGACATAGTGTATTTGTAGCACGGCCATTTTAATGGATTATATTATATGATTGTGGCCCCTAAAGTCACATTACGAATGTGCTCGCCCACCTGGCAAGCTCATAAAACTGATTAAGGAAACCGATGCACCGGGGCAAGAGGAAGAGTTTAACTGAGAACACTACAACCTGAGGGACACTCGAGTAGCTGCAGTCGATTTTTACCCAGCAAATCTTTTGAATCCTGTAGGTCCCGTTTTAAGTATTCCTTTTGATGACTTCTTTTATATCTCCCTTCATTACATTCCCTCTCATATAAGCTTTTTACATCTCCAGTGGGCATGTAATTACCCATGAATCCATGGGGAAAATAGCCTCAGTGCAACATGAGCGTCTTAAGTGTTGTGAATATTTGTCTCATCCATTTTCTAATTCAAAGAGTCAAAGGCCCTTTGGAACTCCCACCTCTCATCCCCCATGCCTTTACATACTCTTTGCCCAAGGTTTTTTTTTTTTCTTTACTATTCTTGCCATTAAGTTCACAGCCGGCCGTGTTCCCAGCCACACATCTGACAGTAGATGAGGGGAGTGAAATCAGAGAGGACTGTCACAACAAATCCCAAAGTGCCGAAATGAAGATTAATGATTGCCTGACCCAGCGGAGCCTGAAATCAGAACGAAAGAAAAAAAAAAAAAACGTCTTAAAGGAAAGAGGAAAAAAAAAAAAAGAGAGCTCCTGAGACATTTTTGGCCAAATGTACCCAAACACTCGGATATCTGGAATTAAGTTAAAAGGTGATGTATCCAGCGTTCACCTGTGGGAGATTAATTTTGCAACATGATTAATTATGTAAACACTGTTATCAGTGCGCGATGCTCACAGATCTCTACAGTGAGGCATTTGGATTCTGTCAGCATCGCCTTGTTTACTTTCATCAATGGAGAGCCAGCGTCCAGCTACAAGGTTGTCCAAGGTTGCGGTTCCTCTGTGGGCTCCGATCAGTGTGTGTGTGTGTGTATGGGATAGTAGGTGGTGATGGGTGGTGGTGTACCGGAGGCAGCCTCATCCATATTCCTCACTTCACCATTCCACAAAGTTGTAATCATGAAATGAAACTGAAAAGCTATTCTGAATGTTTTATAACCTTGTCAGTTTCAAATGAGAATAAATGAATATCGGTGTCAGCAGAGAGATGAGGTGGAAGCTTCTACTGCACCGTACAGAATACGTTACATTGTGGACATAGTGTCTTCAGAACCTTGGAAGTCTTAGGGTTAGGGTTAGAGTCTTAAGGAACGCAAGGGTTGGTCTTAAGGTCACACCATGCAAATGTCTGGTATCTTCTATTTCACCAGGCACTGAAGTGTTTTTGCGGACTTGTAGGATATGGCCAGAAACACATTGTGTGAGGTCACAGCGGGCTTTCCTGATGTCACAGACATGTCTTGGGTGCATTTACACCTGCACTTTCATGTGGTCAAGAAATATCTGATTGCAATCCAATCACTGAAAGCGCATGTTAATGCCAGGCCTTGAACTTTAACCACTTGACCGCCCAAATCTGATCAGTTCAACAAGTCCAAGTGGATATTGATACCAAATTTAACCGAGATCTGTATTGCGATCAAAGAACTCTGTACTAAAGGGACCTTTAACTTGAATTTTGGACAAATATATGATCATTAAGAAGGTGCTTTTGCTTCTAAATGACTATTATGTGAAAAAGTTCCTATCATCCAATCAGCACTAATGAAGTAGTGACTGCCAATCAAATGGTAAAAAGGCATCCCAAGTTAACCCACCCCAACTCCAAACTTTATCTCCATGTTAGAGTAAAAAGAGTAAAAAGAGTTGTGCCTCCAAACAGCCTGATGAGCAGTCAACAGCATGATTGAAAGGTTCATCCCTCTCAATGAAGACAAGCCCACGCCACCGTGTCAACCGCATGACACCGAGACAATAACGCCACCATCGCCGAGGTTCATATATCTACGCTCGCTGCCATTCATCTGCGGTGACACGTCGTTTGTCAGATGTCAGAGCCGCAGTCAAAGCTTCACTCGGCGCCACGGGCCACACGGCACTAACAGCGCGTCAACTCCACATCCAAGCTGATCATAATGACTGCTGTGTAAAATGATCAACCACTACGTTACTGTAGGATTACAATCTCTGTAAACAACGTCCAGCTGCCAACATCCAGATAAGGGATGAGTTCAATCTAATGAGCTTTACCAGCAGCGTAACCCTGTATCAATGACACTATGCTGATATGCAACTCAAAGTAAATATGTTTAAATATATTGATGCTGAATGTTTTAGAGTCAAATATACTATCTTATGGATCAAGATTTCAAAATAAAACGCAGGAAAAGTGTAAAATATTACATTTATTTAGCATTTGCAGCACAATTTTTACCTTTTACTCAAAAACATGAAACACATCAGTGAATAACCTAGTTCCGATTTCTTTTATGTCTCTTAAAAAGGCCAGCTTCTCACAAATGGCTTTAAAAAAACTAGCAAAAACCATTAAAATACCTCATGGAGCAACAAATGCTAAAAGAAAAAAACAAACCTCTCCTCGAACAGGGACTATTTTCAGCGGTGGATTAATCTAAATCTGGTTGCAGCAGTGATTATTCAGAGCTGCAGGGCCAGATATTTTCCACCACATGTTCCGGAGTTCTAACACTCCACTTGAGCTCACCAAAATAAAAGTCAGTCCTTCAAAGCCCCTTATTAGTATCTGCGTTTTTACTTATTTTATAATTTGCAAAGCAAGACATAATGAATGACTAATCTCTGTTTTCTTTTTAATCAGCTACACGCTCGATAAATGAATGAATTCATTCAAGAACTTACTCAAATGATTATTTATTTAACACCGGCTTTTTAAATGCAGATTATCCTTCATTCAGCCTTCTTTGTGAATAAAAAAACTCTTAATACCTCAAGTGTTCCTAAAATATTTTACTCAGTGCATCATAATCGTCCGAAAATCCCAGATGTCCTTGTTTTTTTTTTTCTCAGAAATGGTGCTGCTGATCGTTTTGTTACATAAAAATAAACTGATGAGGATCCCAGCATCATTCATACATGATTCAAATATGGTATTTTATTATTTCTTTCGCACCCCAGTGGCTCTGGAGGGTAGAAAAGTGTGTGTTTGTGCATGTGTGTGAGCGCTGGTGTATTGTCCTGTGCTGAGCAATTCAGAATAAATGTGTTGCTAACAAAAGAGTGCCGCGGATCATTGGTCAGAGGTAGTGGCGATAATGGGGTCCTGTGATGTCTAACGTGGGGGCTCAGTTCGGGCCTGGCTCCGGGTAAATACGGGGATCCTCCTCACATCAGAGACGTGGCTATCAAGGAGGCAAACATACCAAGGGCACGTTATCTAAACAGCTAGACATATCCTCACCCTCTGAGAAACGCTCTGCCCCGACACATAGATAGCAAAGATTTCATCAGGCTGAACATTTCACACCTCACACTCGTCTGTCTCTGTTTTCCCTCTGTCCCAAGTCTACAATGAAACCAGCTAATAGATATAAAGGTCAAGGACTAACTGTGAAAAGCAACTGCACAATTTTCACCCATGGGCAATTTAAAGTCTCCAAAAGTGTATTTAACCTATGGGAGGAAGCTGGAGAAGCCACACAGGAACAGAGAGGACATGGAAGCTCCACCCATAAAGATGGTGGTTTATTTTGATATTTATATTTTGTAAAATACATGTAAAAGTTCCCATAGTCTATGTGTTTTACTTGAAATGTTCATCCAAAAGAAGATAGATTTGCAGTCCAAATCATCCCAGTGTAGTCTGATATCTCCTTTCTCAGCCGATTAGAAGAGGGGCCTCTTAGGGTGATGACTATGTCTTTGTGACATCAAAAAGTACAGGAAGTCCCAACAGCTCATTTTAAGGCCTGAATACAGGTTTGTGCCCCATAATTTCACAGTATTAATAAAAAAGTAAGACTTGCTTTATAAGAAAAGAACATATGGGGACCTTTATTTTGATACTATAGTGAACCTTTAATGTACACCGTCTCAGTCTTGTAGTGAGCTCATTCAGGTCATTGAACTATCACGATCACTATCTGTATAAGGCGATTAAAAATGAAAAATATTATGTTTAATTTTACTGGAATGTCGAGATGAGAATGACAGCTTAGTTAATCAACTCATGTAAAACGATGAGAGCAAAACTCATGACTTTACTCTGACATTGGAAAAAAGTCGTTAGCTGCTTTAATTCAGTGACACTCAGAGCATTGTCTGTTCATATCATGCATCTTTCAGTCACCCTCCGGATAGCGTGTTGTTGGAAAGCGTTCCTCTTTCCCGCTCAGATCTGACTCTGTCAACACTGATTCCCACTTAGGGAGCATATGACAGACCATGACAATCCGTAATAACTCCCACTTTCATTTTAATTTTAAGTTATCGAGTCTTAAATGAGGTTAGGTCATGTGAAAAACGCCATAGACTTAACAATCACAGGCACATTCTGTCCTTCAGATTCCAGATCGGGACAAAGAGCTAACAATGGCAATAATGGTTTCATTTTGTGCTGTGGGAGTGAAGAGTGAAAATTGTGCTCTGCCGTCTATTGATGCAATCACCTGAATGGCTACATCATTCAAGCCGCAGCCTCTGTGAGCTTCGTTGTTTGCCCGGGGAGCTCGGTGAATTGAGCCCATCAAAGGAGGACGGCGGCAGCAGAGACAGAAACACCATCAGGACTAAAGCGGGCCACTGTCATTCACTGTTAGCTTCATAAGACAAAGCCAACACAGCGCTGACTGAGTGCTTGCACTGACGTGACCTTTACCTGTGTGAGATTGTGTTACACAGGCTGTGGACACAGTGCGTGGATTTGTTCAAAGGCCTTTTCCCAATAAAAGCGTTTACAGGGGAGATTTGAGGTTAGAGCCCAAAGCCTTTTGTTTGTAAAAGCGCAAGCTTTTACAAGGGACATCAAGTCATCAATAACATTTGATAGCCTCTGTCTGAATCTATGCTAATAAACTGAGAGGTCCAACATTTTCTGAAAACCGTGTATCTCAAAGAGGATTTACAATCGGAGTGGCATGTTGTTCCCATTTTTTAACCTTGTTTTAATGTCACTTTTATAGTTCAAGGTGAGATTTCTTACCAAACACTCTCTTAATGTTGTCCATTTGTCCAGCTGCCAAAGTCCAGGTCAGAGAAGAAGAAATAGTGGTGTTGGACATGGATGACCTGATGCAGGACTGTCGCCGCCTTCCACAGCTTCAGCGTCCAGAGTTCAGGTCAGTGAATGATGGTGGTTTTGCTCATTAAACCAGTTCAGGATCTTTCCCTGATCTGGATCAAGTGTTTAAGATGTTAGCTGTTTGATTGAAAACAAACCAGAAGATCCCAACCCTGTGATCCCAGTGATGAAGACACAGGAGAACCTTTAAACTATGTGTTAAGACTACAAGACAGAAGGCTAGCTAGCTATCCAAAAGACTACAAGTGTCCCAGTTTGGACCTTTGTCCTTCAGAGGCTACAGATGAAGTCACAGCCTTTATTTCCCACACAACCAAAGCTCCAGCAGATGCATCCTTGGTGACCCAACCTATCCCAAAATACATTGCACATCGGTAATGGCATGAGTTCTATCTTCTAGCTCTTTAGCTCTGTCCTCTAGCATAGCTATACTTTAGCTAACATAACATTAGCTTAAGTATAGATGTTTCCTGTCAAAGAAACATCAACATAACCATATTAACTTGTGCTTTTTACTTTGTTTTATCTATGTATATTATTGTACTATACTATTTTCCAGCAAATTCCATAAAAAGTCCATAATGTGCTCACTGCTGTAGCAGGAAACCAGGACAGCGGGTGGGTAGAGGGCATCGTCCGACTTGATATTTTGATTCAATTAATACGCTATCTCTTCAGCAGGGCAGGCTGTGGTAAAGAGGAACTTATTTATTTATTAAAGAAAAGAAAAAGGGCACTTTCTCCCCAGGAGGCCAAGCGGCAGGTGCTCCAGCCCCCTTTCAGGTCTGTCTGTGCAGGTGCATGTTGGGAAAGGAAAACACAGTGTTCTCTTGCAGGCCGGGTGCATTAAACCTCAGTGTGACTGTTGCTCCCACACATTCCCCATATGAAAGTTGTGTTATTTACTGTACACATCTCTGTACTGGACAAACAGAGACGGTGTGTTCCTCTCATTCTGAGTGAGATATCCAAGTGTATTTCCCCCCAAAATGTCAGACTGTTCCTTCGTGACCTTTCAAGGCTGGAACTTCATGTGGGCTTCACAGCGCTGCATGGGGAGAATTTTCAAATACATCCACAAAGTTCAGACTTGAAAAGCTATCACTAAAAATGATGATACTGTCGTATGGTCAATGTGTTAAATATGGAAAGCATGTGTTTGTGAGTATTTGTCCAACACTTTTAGGATGATTTATGATTATGATGGTTTATACTATGAATTTTAATGGCTGCTATGATAGTCTTTGAAATTGAAATTTAATTAGATATGACACGTCATGTGAAAGATAATACAACAACGTAATAACCAGCAATTATAAGACAAACTGTTTTTACTCCTTTTGAATGCTTCAGTATTTCATTAATGTTTGCAATATATTCATTTATTGATTGTTGGGTGACATGGAGAAACACATCTATGCCCCCATATTTCATGCTATACACTCACCCAAATCCTGCAGGGCTGGTTGGTGGACTCATCTGTTTTCATTTAGCCAATATCAGAAACGGATCGTGTATTTTTATTTCACGACTATGTAAAAGAAAACACTTTCGGCTTCATAATTAAACTTTAATGTTTCCAATACAACAATAGGAAGTGTGTCTGCGTCCCTCAGATGCAGCTCTGATTGATTCTGATTGTGATTATAAAAGAAGATGGATTCATCACATCAGGAAAACAAAGATTTGCACATTTACAGCATAACAAATTAAATGCAATCAAAACCATTTTAACTTCTGATTAGACCACTCTGAGTCATAAACGCCTGGCAAATTAGGCTCGAGGCTGTCCCAGATAGTATCTCTCAAAGCTCTGGCCGGGTTTTCTCTCCTCAGCAGGACAGAGGGGTCAGAGTTGACGCCGGGCACTGAGCGGGAGGTGGGAGGGGCTCGGCGCCGCGGGCGTGTTTATTTAAAAAGAAAAAAGCAAATGTAAGAACTGCAGAACAAAAGCTGCTGCTCTCAGAAGGAAAAATATCAGTAAGATGTCTCATAAGTGGGTGAAGCCGGGGGTTATACTTCTCATAAAGGGCACTCAGGGGTCACCAGGATTGGTTTACGTCAACTTATCAGCTTGTTTTACAATGGAAGACACGTTGTTGACATGATCACATGAAGGTTAAATTCTTAATTCTCTATCCCTGATGTGTTTTTTCCTACAAAACACCCCAAGGTCATTATTTATACAAGTTTGGGCATTGGTTGATTTTATATCCCCCTGATGTTGATGTTTGATTGGCTGCTATTGGCTTTTTTTTAATCACTTGTTCCTTGATATATATTTAGATCTAGTAGTTACATGTATGGTAGTTTTCTTTCTTTCTGCCAAAGGGAAGTGCTGCAGAGGGCGGATGGACAATTGAGCTGATTGAGCGCCGAACTGGACTGGGAACAGCCAATCATCAGTCAGGGGTAGAAGACCAAAGAGCCAATCAGTGATGGGGATTGGAGCTCCAGGTGGGACACTTAAGGAAGAGAAGCCAGGCCCGGATACAGCTGTATCTAAAGGTTAGAACCTATTCAAGAATCCTTAAGGTTTTTTTTTACCATTACTAGACCTTAAATTTGCATTGACTAGCTGATTTTAAGGGGTTTTATCTTTACAAATCCTTAAGGGATTTTGTTAAATGTTTGTTTAAAGGTAAGAGTCCTGCTGAATCATCACCTATGGGCTTCTACTCATGTGTGGTGGTGACTGCAGAGCCCCAAACCTAAAAGGTGTTGCTAAGAAACCCAACAGTAATGTGCAGCAGGTTTACAGTTCTAGTGTTGTCACTTGCCCATCTAATGAAATGCAAAAGTTAGAAACTCTTTACAAGCAGTAGCAACTGGATTCCTGGCCTTGGTTTCACCTTTTAGACACAAAGACAAAATAAGGCACCATAGAAAATCTGCAGACATATCTCAGATCTGGAAAAAAAAGCTATATTGCGTTGTTGGGTGAGCAAAATAAAGGTGATCATGGTCATAAAAGCAAAAACTTATCACAGGGCATGGAGTTTTACAAATACCATCCTGTATAAAGAAAGACCCTGAAAGAACTCTGAGTCACCAGGGAGACAACAACACACGACAGTTACTCAGGCATAGAGGAGTCCAATTAAAGCCTCACAAGACCGGTGTAAAAATGGCAGCAGGGGGAATTTCTTAGACTTTTGGAGACCTCATTACTCAAGAAATCCTGAGAGGGAAAGTGCAAAGAGCAGTACATATCAGCGCTGTCAAATATCAGTTGATGTGTCAATTTATGCCCACAGCACAGGCAGGAGGGAAGGTACGGTTTCCAGTCTCCTCAGCGGCTTTAAAATTCCCCAACCCTGAATCTGACAGGAACCAATCATCTCAATGGGATTGTTATCATTCATTATCTTATCAATCTCCACATTTAACGCAATTATTGTCATTGTGTTACTTATTTCTTAAACTATCCCCAGACTGTAGAACAAGAACAGCTTGTTGTCAGGGGAACATCATTAGACTTGAGAAAGGACCAGACAAACAAGCAGCTTAATGTAGTCTCTGACACGCTGTATAATGAATTGACCACTACAGTGGCAATGTCTGGACACAACACACGAGGCCTCATCTGCATTAAGGCTCTGCCAGGATCTGGTCTAGATTTGGAGAAGCTATGCTGGCAGCTAGAGCCGGTGCATATTGCAAACTTCAGTAAAAAGATCCAAACAGGAGCTGCAGCTGCCCTTGACATGTTGCCATCTTAGCTTTACATACAGTACACATTCCCCAATATTCATATTCCTACACATCCCCCTGCATTCTGCTGCGCCCGTGAAAACAGGTGTAATATGTCAGGTTTTGTTCACTCGTCAGTCAGGGAAGCTTAACGTGAGGCATCCAGTGACAAAAATTCAATTTTCCGTCACAATACCACACTGGATAATATATTTCAATCTAATTTGCAGGCCTGCGGCAGATTTATTGCTCAGCAGGTAGTCGACAGGGGACAGAAAGAGCCTAAAATCCAAACTACTAGAGCGGTGGCTGAGAATTTTCATGCTAATATTGTGGTAATGCTCCCCCAACCCCACCCCACAAGCGCATGTGAACTACCAGTTTCCCCCCAATAAATGCAAAACCAAACTGCAGAATAAACACTGGCAGAAATGCGGTTAACAGGGAATACTTAGTCCCTTCGCTCCTCATCTATCATGCAAAATGTGCTGACCGTCTGCTTCTTAGATACAGGGTCCTCTGCACAGAGAGCCCCATCCCTCCCTCCATCCTGGGGGAAATAAACAGACAATAAAAAATCAGGTTGAACTGGGGAAGTGGCCAGGCCCATCCAAACACTCATAAATAAATGACTGGCCCACATAACACTCTCCATTTTGACTTCAACAGCCCTGGCTGAGCAGGTCGGACTTTGTTTTGCGGTCGCCGCGTCGCAATCTGCATCCTGATATCATATGTCTCGCTGCCAAGTGCCGGTGCTGTTGCCCCTGCTGTTGTGCCACTTTGGTGTGTTTTGAAGTATCATGTGCTTCCCTGGGGATAACTCCATTGAAATCTGCTCTAATGACGCACAGGGAGCACATAAGCAGAGGTAAATGGCCATGTAATGGAGCCATCAAGCTGGAGGAGAGGACGGTGTCATCATGAGATGAAGATGTTTTGGCTGGAACACACTGATTTTATCTACTGTCTTCATATTACGTGGGTCAAACACACCATATGGTCAGTTTGAACAGATGGAGCCACTGTACAGGGGGAGGTTCATATCAGACCTTTCATACACCTGTGCTTTGCTTTGGGACAGTGTTGGATGGATTTTAATATGTTCCTCAAATGGAGATTGCAAATTAACCAGAGCTAAATGGATAACTGGACGACCAGTGATCTCCAACCCCAAGAACTTGCTCATTGCCATCTGTGCAGCAGGTTCTTACCGTCCATATGTATGGATTCGGCAATTTGGCGACACATAGCAGCTGTAATAATTTTGACAAAAGTAAAAGAAGAAATCTGTTGTTACTGTAGAAACAGCAATAAAGTCCATGTTAAAAGGAGGTGAACAAAAAGCCATATGTTTATTGTCATCACCATGACAACATAGATCATCTAGCCATAAGAAGATCCAACTACAGTATCGCAAAAACTTGGTTTCAGCCAAACCGAAAGTAGTTTTTGTGCCAAAACTTCATCCTTTCCATAAGAAAAGCTGCATTCTCTTGTTGTCACCGTGGCAATTAATGGCAGTATGTCACTCTTGGTACATTAAGCATGTTCATTATTGTAATCGTAACAACAAAGGTCCGGTGCAACTGCCACCATAGGGGTGTTACTTCAGAAGGTACGTTTAGGGTCATGTCAGAAAGTTGGGAGGTTTGACAACTTGCTGCTTTGAATGTATTGAGAGATGACTGTTGATACATATGCATTCATATATCCAGCACCTCTTTATGTAATGTTTAGATTACTCAAGTTTTAGAATCAAACTCAAGCTTCAGTTCTGGTAATTAAACATAATTCAAGTGATATCCTACTTGAAGCTCAGTGGTTCAGTCCTTCCTTTAGGCCTCATGTCATAATTGCCCCACAGTTGTTCACACACTCATGTATCAAGAGCGTGTGACTAGAAAAGTGTCGTATTAGTGCGCGTTTCAATGAGGGGATGTGATTATTAGTGTGAAGTACTTTTTACATCAACAGAATTTCACTTGCATAATTTACTCGGCCAAATCTTTTCGCTGCGCCGTCCTGGATTGTTGATTCATAATTGAGCATGTTTTTAAATCATTCATTGCGTCCAACCTTATCTTCATCCGTCGTGACAGTTATTGCTGCGCTGCAGTCAGCGGTCACAACATGTTCGGAGACATTATTCCTCAATGTGACCACTGTGACACAAGCACCTTAGATAGGGAGGGGTGGAGGGGGTGTATGAAGCACAAGGCCTGTCTTTATCATGGTTTGCATTTGACTGAGAAGAATTGGGCTCAATTACATACAATTACACCTGCAGCGTCACACTTAATGTGACCTATGTTGCCCTAGTTGGCATAGTAAACAAACCATATTACCGGCGGCAAGAAAACTCTTAAGTTAGGTGAAGGCAATAAAGGTGATTACTTAAGGCTTGTAGGTACGTTGTCATGACGTGACACCAAAGGTTCTTAAGGACTTCTTAGTTGACGTTTATGATATTTGACCTATTGGTCTAGCAGAAAATGTACGACTGTTTGACCTTGGCGTACGAAGGTATACCAACTGATTAGTGCTATTCCTGTTGGGTCTGGTAAGGTAAGATCTGGTTGATGCCAGGATTAGGCAAACGGTACCAAATGGATTTGTACCGACCCGGTTGAAGAGGTAGATCATCAACCAGTGACGCACCCTTTGGGTTTTGAGGCTGAACCACTTAAAGGACATCATTTCATAAACATCGCAAGATTTCTTCCGAAAATAGGACGTTGCTGTAAAATATCAGCCACTACTCCTCCGCTCAGGAAGCTGATGTCCTTCAGTGCACTGCCCCCTCTCCGTCCTCAACCTGCCGCCTCTGTGGGAAGCGTTCATCTTGTTTTATTGCCTTCATATTAAAACCAAGCTGGAGAATACACAGATGAGGCAACGCCTTTCCTGGTGCAGTGACAAAGGGCACGACGCCTGCTGTCGCTCTCAAAACACAACCATAAAGTCCCTCGTTGTGAGAATGAACTTATTTGGGGGATTTTGCTCATGCGGTGTTGAGACAGGGGAAGAAAATAGACTTATTAAGGCTTGCTGGTTGTCATACCCTGGTGACTCCGGTTAAGGCAGAAGCTTTATTGTGAAGCAGGATGTTGTTCCGTCCAGGTGGCTACAGTCGGGGCAGATGTCATAGATAACCGTTAGCATGCTATGCCTGTTGTGATTTGGCTGGTAGCTGGTTGTTTACAACAGTTAAATGCTCATTGCAAAGAACAGGTGCTGCTACCCTTTCCGCTGGCTCTTGGCCATCAGAAGCCCGAAGTGCACTTGCTTCAATTCAGTCAGATTTTGGTGAGCAGATGTCCTGGATCTTTGCGGTGGCACTAACCCAGAAATCAGTTTCGCAGGGGGGGCGGGGGTGATGATGATTTTTATGTTTATTCAGGTTTATTTCAGGTTTAAATATTCTGGACGTTACAGTTCTAAGTAAATGCAGTTAAATGTTTCATATTATAAAACTTATCTGAACCTTTTCTTTTATTCAATACACCACATCCTAGTAGCTGAATTTGTATTTAAATTGATATTATAGCTTCTGTAAAGCTAAAACCGCTTCAAAAATGATTCAGACCTGTCTTAAGAAGCTTATGGCAAGAACGTTGGTTCCAATAACTGTGTTATTGTTTTCTTTGTTTACGTTCGATGAGTTTTTAACAGTCGTAACGGTCTGACATCATTCGCATGTTTGTGTTTTGCCTAGGGAACGAGAGAGTGTCCAAGTGTTCAGTGTGCGCGTGTGCTGCTGCCGCTGTGCCCCTCCCACTTTGTGCAGGTATGTACATTATCTCTGTTCTGTGTTATAATATTGTTACATTACTAATTTTGTGGACATTGAGTTAGAGGGGAAAAAGCATTGCTGATGCTGAAAGAGGAAGTGAAAGTGAGTGTCCAGTGTGTGTGTGTGGTGCATGGTGCATTATTTAACACATACAGTCACCACTAGGAATACACACGCATACATGTACAGAGTGTATCAGTTTTAACCATACAGTCGTGGATCCATCAGTTTTCAGCATCAGGGACGCATCTCCGGGTTTTGGCTTCTGGAGCTCACATAAAAATGGCAACAGACAGACTATTTATGGGCCTGAATATTAAGCGTAAGGTCTGTCTTTTCCTGGGAGCTTGTGGCTCAGCATTTTACTGGCAGATTTACGCCGGCGGATGTAAAGATGGCCACGCGTGAGGCGAGGACAGTATTTCAAGCAGCACAGTTGGGAGCTACACAAACTACAGCACAGGGCTAATGTGGGTGCTGATCATGGATCAGCAGGTCCTCTGATCTGCCTCTATGTTTAACATTTTATTATTATTAAAGGAACAGTCCATAAAATGTACAAACTTTAAAGTCTACTTATGGTATATTACTTTTTTATGAGAACCCTGATGATGTCATAATGTAAAGTTGTGATGTTCAAAGTTTTCTTGGCCAATCAGGAGAGACGTTCCAAGGCTTTTCATTGGCTATTGGTTTGTTTGTTCCAACACTCTAACATGGCCCACAGGAGTGAGTGCCTCATATCTTTGTTGTCATGGTTACAATAAGAAATGGCCATGGCTTCAGTAGGGTTCCTGGCCAATCAGAAGAGGAGCTCTAAGTCTGTCTTTTTATCAGCTATCGGCTTGTTTGTTCCAACGCTCCGATGTGACCCATAGGAGTGCCCCAGACCTTTGTTGTCATGGCTACAGTAAGAAACGGTCATGGCTTGGGTGGGTTCAGACAAAAAATTTAGATTTAGGTTGAAGTAAGTGCTTTGTCAGCAGTTCTCACTGGTCATTCTCCATTTTGGCCTTCTAGAGTTTTTCTTCAATATTCGCCTTGTTGCTCCATCCAACTGAAAAGCTAAGCTGCTTTATACACTACTTCTTCAGTGGAGGACTCTCTTTAGCAGCTGATCTGGAGTGTTGGATCGTATCAAATGAGCTGCGTCGGAAGACACCCCTGCGTGATAATCCATGTATTTAAAATATCTGAACAAACAAAAGGATGCTTTTGTTTGTCAGTTGAGATCAACCTTCAACTTACGAGCCCCCCCCTCCATCAGGCGCTGATTTATTCCCTCTGGGGTCGGTTATCAGTTCAAACGCCTCCCTCAAATGAGCCAATATTTGTTCAACCATTAAAATGACACTCAGCCTTAATGTGCATGCGAGTGTGAAACACCTACGACGGCACCGCCGCTTGTTGTGTTTCGCGGGCGTTATGTACACAACTCCAGATGCGATGCATATTCATGATTTAATATATTAATCAGATTATTCAACGACAGCACGTGGGGGTAGAGGTTGCATCAGGGTGTCAGCACATTATTTTACCCCTCACAGAGAAAATATGTCCTCGGTTAACATCGCGCCACCACAAGGTCACGCACAAGCTCGACGCTCCCCATTAATTACAAGGTCTGTGCATTAACACACACTAAGTAGAGCGGAACTATGAGTAGCCTGGTGTTTACAGAAACAGGCCTGTAGGTCACATTTTAAAGATGCTATTAATCATCTTTTTTTTAATTATACATATAAGGCCACTGTATGAAGCTGGATTAGATGCACCAGTTGATGATCTTTTTTTTTTTTTTTTTTTTCTGTTCCTCCTCATATATAAAGTTGTGTCTGCTGAGAGTGTGTGGGCTCGCATAATTATGAGGAAGTGGCGGTGAATCTCTAAGCGGGCTCACATTTTAAAGCTGCGTCATGTCAGGCTGGTGTCATTACCTTAGCTAATGAACGAGGTCGTGTGAGGTCACATCTCAATTCAGTTGTTAGAATCTTACACTTACTTTACACTTATATGGTCTTTTATTTTGAAATGTGGAAACACTTATCATAATTTTGCATATTTACATACATTAGTATAATAATCCACTATATACCATTTATTATGTGGCAAATAGCAATTTGTAGTTCTAGTTAGAGCCAGATACTTGACACAAGTCACAAACAGCGGTTTCCATGGAGACTGCACTGCTGAAACCTTTGAACTTTTAGTCCGTACATGAAGCGACTGTTCTTTTTTTCCACGGTTTTCTGTCGGGGATCATTCGATCTGGCGGAGAATTCCAATACGTCGAGAGGCGAGCAAACAGACTGGATCAACACTCTGTCTGTGTGTGTTTCTATTTGTGGATAAATTCGGGGGTTTACTCACCTGCCTCTGTTGTGTTAAACTGATTTGCTGCCTGGAATGGATTTCTCCTGTTTAAAGGTCCACTCCATCCTTTTTCCTATGTCCTCCAAACGGCGCTCAAGTTTGAGTAAATCCAAACTAACATTATAATTAACTTGTTCAAACTAATTAGAACACAACCCGTGGAGCGTGACGCCCCCCCACCCCCTGTGCCCCGCCCCCTCTGTTTCGTCTCCCACCTTGGAATTTGATAATGAGGCTACAGTTCTGTTATTATCCTGCAACTGAAACGGTGCCAAAAGGCTGCTCATCCTTGCAAAGAAATAATAACCCTTGTTATCATGTCATCAGTGCCCTTTATAAAATACATGGAATGTGGTGATGAGGTTGTATGGAGTCCAGAAAAAAACACTATTATCCAGGACCTGCAGGCTCCTCCTTTTTGTATTGATTAGGTCATTGTTTGGTCAATGGGGCAGCAATAGGTCAAGCTGATAATGAGTCTTAATAGCTCCCTCTGCTGGACCATATGCCAAACTACTTCCAATGTATTGCACATGTTCTGTCTGTTGATCAGAGAGAACCATCTGACCAGATTTTGGGATAAATGTAAATGGCACCTCTTAATTTTTTTGACCATCTGACTTTCCCTCTAGCGCCCCCATGAGGTTGAAATTGGATCGTGGTTTGCATAGCTTTGAAAAAGTCAAGGCTGAAGGGACTCGTTTTAAAGGTCGCCAGGGTACGCCCACCTTGGTGAATTCCTATTATCACAGCTGACTGCAGGTGCCAGGTGCACTGAAAATAACAAGGAAATTAACTCCAAACCCGGTGGTGGTGTTTAAAATGTGGCGACTGAGTATTAAAGGCCAGCTCTTAAATGGGTGTAAATGTATTTGGCCTATAAATAGCATGGATTGTGCATCAGGAAATCCCATTGCATTGTCCTGAAACCACCAAGACAGTTGTGTTGCGCTTGCTCTTGTCTCACAATCTGGTTCTTGTATTTGCAGCTTTATCCATTATTTCTTGTACAAGCTTTACGAACGTCATAGCAACAATGAGTCATACCTTTCCCTCTGATATAACTGTGTAAAAACATACACAAGTGCCTACAATAGTCTTAAGGACAGAACTAAGAGGGTCGCTCTACAAGACTTAAAGGATGACAAATCAGAGTACAGTCATGAGTGTTTTGATCTGCAGATCCCAGACCTGTACTGTGCCATAGTCCCCAGCTCCATCTAAACCCCCCCAACTCCTGGTTCCTTTCCCCTCTCAATAAAGCAACAAAAGAGTGGAAGTGATGATAATTAGCGACCTCCAGCTTTCGCCCCAGAGATGAATGCATACATTAATCGTGTTAAATGTGCTGATAATGATCTTTGTAAACTGCAATGCAGCAGAAAGGAAGTGCGTACGAGGTGGCGAGTGGGGAGGCGTCTGCACCAGCCATCCCGGGGTCAGCTTTGTTACCGATGTGAATGTTTTAAGATTTTTAGGTGCCCTCGAACTTATGAACTTGCAGACTGAGATGTGGTACCTTTAACGACACATTCAGAGGCCGTGTAAGAGGCAGAGCTTTAAATGGGCTCCTTCCCCACGCGAATCAATTGTATCGACGGGATCAAAACAAACACCAAATCACTTTTGAATATTAGAACAAACATCTACATTTTGCTGACGTGCGCTGTCCTCCTTAATTGAACTAACTTTTGTACCAACCTGGCTGACATTCAAGGTTTGCAGAGAACTGTCACACTTTGTTTTTGGGCCCCTCTGAACCCATCTTGTTGCGTTCCAGGAGAGTCGCCGGACCTTTTCACATCCTGTCAATAACCCGAAGCTCACCCGTGACGGCCGCGTCCTCTAGAAGAAGAGGTCGTCAATCCTGCATTGGTGAGTTCCTGTGAGTTTCTGGAAGTTTCTGTAGTAAAACCACCGTTACTCTGAACTTTATCTTGATTTGATCCACCTATGATATCGTTTCTACAAACCTTACTATCCCATATTTGTCTTTGTCGTAAACTGACTCTTAAAATGAGCCGTCAGCACTTCCTGAACTTTGGCTGTCACAACAAAGCAGTCACTACCATTGGCCGGAGAGTCTCAGAGCCTCTCTTCTGCTTGGTTAAGAAAAGTCCGTTGGTAAAATCCGATAATCTTTTGAACACAAGTCAAGACAATCAAGTCAGATCATTCATCTGGGATCGGTCGCTTGTCCGCAGAGCATCGGGCCAGATTTTTTGCCAGCCAAATACTAGAGACTGAGTTGACCAGAGTAAGTAGAAGTGCGACTGTGTAACTTTTGAAAGGGCAAATTCTTACTCATAGACGTGAGAAACAGAAGTAGACGAACAACAAGTATGACAAAATGTCACTCTGGTCTCCATCTTGACACATGAATCGTCAGCCAACCGTGCTGCTAGCGGCGCTAAAGACTCCAAAGTACAAGTCAGCCGTGAACTCCAGTCCTTGACGAAGCTCTGCGTAAGCATCTCCCAGCATGCATCAAAAAGGCCAGTGAACAGCAATCTGGCCTTGCCCCCCCCCCCCCATGCTTTGTGAGTCTGTTGTGCATAATGCATCGCAGCAGCAGGACAGGTTTAATTACCACAATCAGAGTGGAGGAGCATCAATTTCAGGTGAGCCACGGGGAGTAAATGAAGCAGAGAGGGGGGAAAAAAAGGAGAGAAAGATGAGTCTCTGCATGAGGAGGAGAGACAGAAGGAGGTGGAGGGGGAGAAAAATGAACTGCACTTTGTTGGTTCCCCCAAAACTCCAAGGTTTCCTGTCAGAAAATTGCCACCTGCATAATTAATCACAGTGAGAAAATCTATTTATCTACCGCCTTTCTTTCTTTCTTTCTTTCTTTCTTTCTTTCTTTCTTTCTTTCTTTCTTTCTTTCTTTCTTTCTTTCACCCCCTCCCTTCTCAAACCTTCTTCTTCTTCCTCTTCAACCTGACTCTATTAGAGTTTTTACTGTTTTCCTTTGTCCCTGCGACTCTATTAAAGTTCGAGGTGTCAACCAGGACTGGCACCAAAAGGATATATGTTTTCATTGAACGTCTTATAGAACCTTTAAAGACCCTGTAAAGCAAATTAGTGGAATTGTTCATATGTATTTTACAGAAGTATTCCTGAAAAAACACTGAACCATGTAGTGCTGAATTATGGAACTGGACTAGAAAACTGAATTTCATCATTTTTGAGTTGGGCAAGTCCCAAAACTGCTGATGCACTTGATACCCTACTTAGCATATCCCCCCCACTAATGATATAATGACACAGTTATACAGCACTAGCATCGTCTTCCAGTTATTGCTAATCAGACCGTCATATTGCTAGTTAGCTCTGTCTTTATATATATATACATATATATGTATGTATATATGTAGAAACTGGAGGTCATCAGCTGCTGTTGTCCAACCCCAGCTTGCAACCCAGCTCCACCTGCTACTATAAACACTGGCAAAACTCTGTCACTGTGTGGTTGTGATCAGATCAGCCAAAAAAGATGAAAAGTAAAAATAAGAATCAGGAAAAACAACAGTAACAACAAAAAAAAAAGTGTTATTTATCCCTCTGAGGTGGAGTGAACAGATATCGAACTGTCTCTGCGAAGCTAAAAAGGCCTGTTTTTCTGGACCCTGCCTCCCAAATAGTTTAAAGTGAGTATCCATGGGGAGCAGAGGGAGTTGGAATAGAGATTAGAAGCTGGGCTGAAAGAGGAGAGAAAAGGCAGAAACCATCACCCAAAGCCTAATGCACCAGCAGCACCCCGGGGAGCTCCAGGCAGGTTTATATGGGCCACTTACTCTATTATGGCGAGGAGGGGTGAGGAACGGTGGAAAGAGGGGAGGAGAAGAGTGAGAGAGAAGATAAATCAAAGGAAATGAAACAGAGGAAAGAGGAGAAAAGGTGATTGTGGACTTACATTAAATGTCTTTCCATATGGAAACAATGCTGAGGGACTTAGACACCATTCTGTCTCGGCTAAGTTTTGTCACTTTTCGGTTACATAAACCCACTGGGGAGTTATTTTTTTCCCCCCCAGTAATGTATAATTGTACGGCGGTGCTCCTTTTTCAAGTGTACTTCTATTTGTCATAATGAGGAATTCATAATGGCGGCGCACCTGCTGGGGCTGAATTATGAGACAGAGGCTGCGGTCAACATTTCTCATACAGTCCTTTATCCGCGGCCCACGGCTGGCATTTTTATTATCTGGCCTCGATCGATATTCAAAAAGATCAAAGCCCAGACCGTGGTGCAAAGAAGCCGGACATTATGGCAATTATGTAATGGAGGTTTAATGAGAACGGTACTAAAGGTAATGTTTCTCAGCAGAACTGAAGGCCAGGCTTTTTCAGCGTTACGTTGAAAAGCGATTCTGTTTATTCTATTCAGAATGTGGTGTCCCAACCCAGGCTGGTCTCTACTTAAGTAGACTCCTTCATAGATGTTTGAGCTGAAGATGTCTATGAAAGAGATGTCCACGGAGAGGACATCCACAGGGAAAATGTCTATAGGGAGGGTATCTAGAGAGAGGAAGTTCATGGACGCATCTATGGAGAAGATGTCTACAGAGAAGGCATCAGTGGGAGAAGACACCCATGGGGAGGATGTTTATGGAGAAGATGTTAATGGCGAAGACATCTACGTAGAAGACATCTGTGGAAGGGGAAGGTATCTGTAGAGAGGCAGTCAACGTGGAAGATGTCTACAAGGAAGACATCTATGGAGAAGATGCCTACTGAGGAAATGCCAATAAAGGAGAAGTCCATGGGGAAGACATCCATGAACAAGATGTATATGAAGAAGACATCAGTGGCCGCTGAGGTCTATGGGGAAGATGACCACAGAGAAGACGTAAATAGGCGAAGATGTCTACACTGGGAAGACATCTGTGGGGTAAGAGGTCTCTCTGGGGAGGACACCTATGGAAAACAAGTCATTACACACCTTAACGAGAACTTTCCAACCTCAAAATGGAACTTCCCAAAAGTGTAGAAAAGTGATTCTTAGAGGTCTGAAGTCATCTCAGTGTAATGTCCCTGAGCTCAGGAGGAATGTGTTCATAGAATTTGGTCATTCTTCTCAGATACAATATTCAAATGACAGCACCAGTCGATATAAAGCAGAAAATGCAATATATTATGATATTACATACTGCATATATACACACTAATAAATACAATCAGACTTTTTTTTTTTTAAACAGATGAGCAGATTTATTCCTGCTGAGTTGTTTCCGCCACCGACCAAATCATTTTCTCACTGTGGCTGCTCCACTTTCGCTCTCTGATGATGTTCAATAACAATTTCATCTGCTTTGCTCGTACGTCTGCTTGATAAGACGCGCCGCTCAGTTACACCGAATGCATTTTGATTGCGCCGCCAATATCTCGCAACGATATTGAGCAGCAGACAACAGCGAAAAGGGGGCAGATACGGCGGGGGAAAATGAGATGCTGTAAATGTGCCTCAACTGACAAGCTGGCTGAAGATGGCAGCTGTCGCCTTTTATTTATTGAGTTGATTCTGAACACTGCATTATTTGTCTCCGAGTCTGGAAACTAACTGGGGCCATTAAACTCTATGCCTAGTTATTAATCAATACATCAGGCATTAAAATCTCTGAGTCTAAATGTTGACTTTAGTTTATTGATTTGTACATAAAAGTCCCTCTGCAGAGATAAATACACTGCTATGTATATGACCTTCGACCCCACTTAAAAGCTGTCACTGTTGTCTTATTAAGAAATTACTACACATAAATTAGATAAATGTGATTACACTATAAGTTAAAGAAGAATGATGCTCCGAAAGTTGTAGCAACCTTCAGGGCTGACAAATGAAGCTGACCCTGAAGTACCAAAAACTGCTGGCCACAGAAGCTTATCAATCCTCACTGACTCCCATGATAATATGGTTCAGTGTGTATCTAAGTAAAAGTCACCCATTCAAATGTGTGGTACCTACGTGATTTCCGCCACTAGGGGTCTCTCTATAAACAAAAGATGACTTAAGGTGACATTGTGAGAAAGTATGAAGGACAATGGCAGGTTTTGTCTGGGGTGCTTTCAGTGTCAGCTGTTTTAGCAGGGCTTTACCCAGAGCTCAATTACAGGTGAACAGGGAGAAAACAGTTTCACATTGAAAGTGTTGGAGGTTTGACATCTAGCTTGGAATAGAGCCACTGCTGCCTTGCCTTTGCATTGAAAGCAGCCTGTTGATGTCGTCAGTGGCGCCACCAGCCACAGCAATTTCTTTTGAAGGTGAAAAAATTAAATATTTTAAAGTTTTTTTTAGATTGTTTTTGGGGAGATAATATAGATGCTTGTTTGTAGTAGGCTGTCCACTGAGTCCACTGATTGTTAAGCCAATCACTTACACTACCGTCTATGTGGTCATTACGGTCCGGTCCAGTATAGAAATGTCGAAAAGAAAGTTGAACCTTTTTCCAAGAAATACACCTTTTTTTTCCTTGCCCACTCCGCTCGAGCACGACTGAACCCGGCTTGAGCCCACTTCACGGGCGCGAGCCTGCTGCAGCCGCCCGCTCCTGCTGACAGCAGACCGGGAGAGAAAAAGTCTGTCAGGGCTGTGTGATTATGCACAAAGATCGGTTTAACGCATTGGAGCAATTTCACACAATTTTGGACATTTAACGTGATAAACTAATTCCAATTCAACATGGCCATTTGCTTAGAGGATTCAGCTGAAGCATAATGAGCGTTATACGTCATTAATATGAAGTATTTGCTTGTTTTGTGGTTAATTACACACATGATCTGTTTGACCCCAAAAAGGAAAAAAGGATCAATGCCCAGCCTCTGTTTCCTCTGATTGCATCTGTCTGTCCATTCGGAGTGGGGGTTGTCCCCAATATTAATAATAATAAAAAAATGGGAAAGAATGGAAGTCTATTTCAGAAAGACAGGGTGGAGGCAAAGCTGTGTACACAGAAGTCCGCTGGCTTTAATTACTATCTGTGCTGTTTTATCTGCTGTAGAATGGCAGTATTTTTTGCACTTTGCTTGACCTGCTTATGCTGCGATCCGACCTCGCTCATGCTGGAGGTTTTTAACAGCAGCTGAATTATCCATAGATAGGGATATGGATGTAAAACTGGTAGAAACACCAAAATAAAACAGGATTTGATGGTGATTAGCATGCTGGCCATTTCAATTTAGCATTTTAGCGTTATGTGCAACTGAAGCTGATGGGAGTGTCATCAGTTGCGTCGGCAGATGGCCATATTAAGAAAAAGTAACATGACATATCACCTATAAGATGAGTACATACATCACTGTTGTGGTTTAGTATGCTAGCATGCTAACATTTACCGAGTGGCTGCTGCGAATGACATTAGGTTAGCATGTTTAGCATGAGCTGTTCTCTAGCAATTTCCTCTGGGAAAATGAATTCCATTATACTCCATTATATAAGTTTGTGTTCCCCTCCAAACCCCCACCCCCCCAAAGCAGAAAAAGGTCGGGGAAACACTGTACAGGATAATTTGCTTTATATTTGTTGTATTGCTACAATAGTTCTCTATTATTTGCATTAGTAACAAAAGAACTGCAGAACATAGTGTTAGTTTTAGCAACCCCACACTATTGGAAACTTTCACTCTCAACAGTCTCCTGTTACTCATTCTCACTCTGCCTCCACTGATGTGAGTTTGTTTTGCCGAGAAAAAAGGAAAATCCCATGATTAAAGAGTGAGTGAGTGTTGTTTCTTTCATATCTTATCTGGCTTTGTAGGGGGAAAGAATGAGCAAAAACAGAGCAACACAGAGAAATGAAGGCGAGGAGGCAAAGCAATGAATAATAATCAAAAGAAACATGAGACAGCATAGACGTCTGAGTGACCTCAGCTTCACTTTCAGACATATTTTAGATGTAAGTGGGTGCAAACTAATTAGTGCTGATCACAACTCCATGACTTAGAAGAGTTGGAGGATTGCAATCACTGCAGGGCAACTTCACACAGCTCCCAGCAGAGCATCCATTACGATAAAGGTGCCATGCAACCGAAAATAGCGCCGGCGTTATTGGCCTCTCACTGCGTTCCGCGGCTCTGATGACCCAGCACTTTGAAAAGTTGTGTCCGAAATGCACGCCGATGAAAAGGACGTCAGGCCGCCGACATGTGTAGGAGGCGAACCCCCACAGGAGGCAGGAGGCGAGGCGGAGGAAGTGCAGTGCAGAATGTAAAGCAGGACAAATGTGGCTCTCGAGGTTCACAAACATCTATATCTTCCCTTGTAGGAGTCTTTGATATTCAAAACTCAATAGGGATTTTGGGCCAGCGAGCATCACTTGAGATAAGGCCTTCTTAAACCTTTTCAGCCCCAGGCCTAAATGAGATACTTATTAGACATTAAGCTTTTCAGTTTGGCTTTGGGCTGGAAGATTCAAGGAATAAATTACATCCCCTTTGCCGTGGGACTTATGGAAACATACTTTCTTCTGGTTCTCCAAAACTAGACTGCTGACCCATTTTTGGGGGTCTGGAACTGGCTGATTGAAAGTGACTGCTGTACATGCTGCCCTGTCACTTCCATTCCTACCCATCAGCGGCACCAACTGCACCACCTTCTCGCTGCATTCTCCAGATCCTCTTGTCCTAGTCTTGCCCGGTGGCTATGAGCAGAAACTCAGGCCCGTGTCGGTGTGGTTAAAGCCGGTTGAATGTGAAGGTTGTGACAGGGGATAGTAGCTCAGCGGACAACAGAGCTTACTGGGGGAGCTGATGGAGATGTGTCGCAAAGGGGGGCACATGCTGCTGCTTCAGGCAAAGTGCTGTATGCTTGTGTGTTGGCAGACAGAGTCTATGTCCAGTTACTGCCTGAAATCCCTCTGAGAGGGACTGAGTCTTTCAAACTTGCTTTAAAGGTCCATATTTATATAGTATGAAGGTAGATGTAAGATGTATATATTTATATATATAAAGCAAGTCTGGGATGTATAGTGATTCTATGAAAGTGTCAGAGCTTCAGAGCAGAGAGAATGCAGACAGATTGTATTTAGAAATTCAGCCTTTAACACAAGCCATTAAGACTTCCTGCACTTTGTGATGTCACATCAAAGCTGTCGCCGCCCTCAGGCCTGACCTTAACCCTGCTCACATGGGTCCACATTCCAGATTTCAAGATTTGGTTTCTCTAAGTGTCTACATGTAACCTGATATATTTACTATATATTAGACGACCCAGAAAACAGTCAGCCAATCAGGACAGAGGCTCACAGCTCCCTCCTCTCTGATTGACTCATTCACTTCGAAACCTAAGAACAGACATATAATACTACTCTACAACCACAAACATGATTTCACACAGATCAGTCTTTGACGTCATGCAGTAATAGTGGAAAAAAATATATCCCGTATTTATATAAACACATCACATCATTGGTTTTTAACTCAGAGATAAGCAGAATATCCTCTGCAGTGGTGATTTTGATCAGACTGTTAAAGCCTGAAGTGACAAATATTTGTGGAGCAATAATTTGTTTGCCTTAAATCTAATGAAAGAGATAGAGAGAAAAAGGAGAAAGAATCTGGCATCTTGTGGCCCAGGAGATGGAGCAGGTTTCCTTGGACATGATAGTACCCATTATTGCCCTTGATGTATCATCAGTGTGAATGTAGCTTCCATTATAAAGTGCTTTGAGTGATGAATAAGTCCATAAAAGCTCTATGTAAGTGCAGTCCATTTACCAAAGAAAGAAAGAATGACTCAAGTTCATCGGACAAAAAGTTGAACCTTTGGACAACTTAAACGTCCATTACATTCAAGCCCTTTGCCAAACAAGTTCACACAGAGCCGATTGAGCCTGTCAGCTCCAGGTAAATCTCTTTGTGTCCCACAGCACATTAGAGTTTAAATAGTCCCAATAAAATACATGGGTAGGAACCTTCAGTGTGCTGTGCTGCGTTGCTTGGGGTGATGTGTTACCAGGAAGTCCAGGAAAGAACATGTGGTGTGTTGGGTGCTTATCTTGAGCCCTCGGAGATGTTTAGAGTGAACATTGAAGTTCTTGATCTCGTTTTGGTTTATAGTGCATCTGTTTTGCTATATTTCGGCCTTCAGTCCACATGACTTCAGAGTTTTACAGCCAGATTTTTAGGCTATGTTGTCATCCGGACAGGTGAAAAAAGAGACTTTTAAAATATTGTTTTAACCGCCAATACCCCCGTACACGATGGAGGGGATATTGTTTTATTCTTTCGCGGAGAAGCGGAGTAGTCCTGCCTCAAACATCCATGTCCAATAGGAGACTCCTGCTCCTTCAAAGGAGGGGCCAAAGTCCTAAGGACACCAATGCGCCGTCACACGCTGTCGTTGCCTTGAATGATCCCGATTATCCGGAAATCAGCTGTAAATGCAATAAATAATGCATAGATTATGTCGACTCATGTCGATCATATAGCATTTCTACATTCATATGACACCACTACAGAATGAATATTGCGAAAGCCCAGGTTGTCCTGAAAAAAAGGATGTCAAAGAGAAATACAGAAGAAAACGCCACAGACTCTGAAGGGTTCAATTGAAAATGTAGTAATGTGGACGTTGCCCCGAAAAGAACTCCTCTTGTCGAGCAAAAACCGCCTCTTGTCTTTTGCAAAGCAGCGCTTCATTTGTCCTCGGGTGCTGTATCACCCTGTGAATCCAGTCCAAGCTGCCACTCTCATCAGCCGTGGCCTCATTTGTCTGCAGTAATTATACCGTTGTCTCAAAATTAATACAGCAATGATTTATTGATGATGAATGCTAAAAGTAGCAGCTTGTAATGACCTTGACTCATTGAATTGCCAGAGCCTTGGCATGAGTTAGCAGATCCCAGCTCAGTCTGGGGAGGGAGGCCCAGACTGACATCAGTGACAGGGGAGTCTTTGCCTCTCATGGGATGAAAGCCCCGGGATATGATGCGTCTCTTTTGCAATATGCAAATCTCTGAGCACTAATGTGTGCCGTGGCTGGCTTGATTTCACTTTTTTTTTCTAAAGTCCTCCACCTCTGGTGCTCTGGCCATCCTAATACCGGGCAAGTGGCAATTCTCACTTATTTGCGGGGGCCTCCCGAACCGTCCAGCAGACCATGAAATGAGTTCATTTCACCACAGTGAGATGCAAATGACTGGTGCTACAATAATATCACACCCTGTCATAATCACTTATGCGTTTTGAAAGGAGAGGAAATGTGTTGTTTTTTGTCACTTTCTCAGTCTTGTCTCGCCTCTTGAAAGGACGATGACTGCGAACACAAACCCGTGAAAAGGTTGGGGAGCGTAAACACGCATTGTACCCGGTTCCTCCTCGGCTGACTTTACAAGGATTTTCATTTCACTATCAAAGGCTCTTGTGTAATGGCCACACTGCGCTTGTTCCACTCATTTCCTCTTTTCTAAGCCGTTCCACATGATGAGCTCCCCCTCTTTCTCTGTCATTTCATCTGCATAAAAACCTCAATGACCTTCCTATCACACAGCCCATCATTTTAAAGGCAGCATATGATTACTGTGCCAATTAATCTAGAGATAATGCTTGCAAGATTCCATATGCCATTGAATGATCTGTTCACTACTCAGCTGGTGAAAGACCTAGTACTTTTAACCCTCTGGGGTCTGTGATCACACCAGCATGATCAGATCACATGACATCTTCAAAGCGGCATAAAAATGAAACTAGACCGCCTGGAGCGCTGCCGTCAATTTCAGTTGAAAGTGCGGTTTTGCGGCTTTGATAGACCACATGAAACTGGAGATATAAGTTATTGGTTATTTTTTCCGATTGGATTTGATGATTCTCCGTATTTTTGGGCCCAATGTGCTAATGAAGTAGGTTGAAGTGAAAAAATAATGATCATCAGATCATATAGATGAAGTTGTGTTGGAATAAAAAAGATACCAAGCATTGGCATGTTAAACTTTTCTTATGTGGTATATAAAGGCAAAATCAAAAGTATTCAAAATAGGCTCAGACCTCTAAGGGTCAATATAATCACTCTCAGACAGATGGAAAAGACGACTTAAGCAAGCTAGCAATAGCAACATTAGCAGCACCTACCTAAGGCTATGACTAGTCTTAGGTAGTTGGTCAGTTCCCATGTTTTGGTCACTATTGCTAATTTACCCCTTCATCAATTACCCATGGGGTGAGTTTTTGTATAACTCACCCTCACTTAAGGTTATGCATAAAAGAGGGTGTGGCTACTTTGAGTGGCAGGTGGGTGAGCATCATGTGTGCACATATGACTTATCTCCACCCCATTGTTGGACAAGTCAGAAAGTAGGGGTTAGGCACCGCCAAGATGGCGACAGTGGATCAGCCCACTTTTCAGACATCCATGTTGGTACTGTATATAATAATATATATTTTAATAAGGTCTGAGGCTTCTCGAAGTGTGATGAGATCAGCACATGTTAAACATTCCGGCCTCGTCCTCGCTCAGGCCTTGTGCTCCGTTTGAGCAGTAAAACGACAACCATACTTGTGTGAGCAATGTCAGACACAAGTTATTAGGCTGCCAGCCTATAAATAGAAGATGGCACATTTTCACAGCCCGCATTATCATTTGCCAACAGATGCACTGGGGAGAGAGAGAACGCGCCGAAACAGTCCATTTAGTGGCAAGGAATAAAACTCTATTTGTTTTAATCATTAAACAAGGGGGGAGTTATTGAACTGAAATATGTGTGGCAATATTAGGTGGTGCTAAATAGCTCCGCTGCACAGTGATGAATTTCAAACAGCCAGAGGTCACACAGAGTCCAATAACAATGGATGTATAGATATGCATGGAAAATCTGCGGGGGTGGAAATGAATGCACAATCATTATAGGTCCCTTGATTTCTGCATTCCCATCTTTGGAATTAAGGGAGGACCAGGCACAAATAAAAGTGGGGCAGATGAGGCTCTGTGGCTGTCTTAGCTGCAGTAATATCTTGAAAGCAGAAACAGGTTGTCAGTGGTAAAGAGACTTTATTAAGGTGACTCAGGGAGAAAATAACACTCTCAGCCCACTATTAGGTGATATAGCAATATTAATGTAGCATATATTGTTTCTGTGTCGGACAAGCAATGGCTGAAGTAAGAAAACAACTGCATTTTAGACTCTGAAAATACAGTAAAGCCAAGATATCCAACACAAATGGGGTAATTCTGAGGCTATTTCTAAACTATTTTAAGGTTATGGAACTTTTCCTAGACAACTCAATAAATGCCCCTTACAGTGCTTTGGCCATATGCTTGACTCAACTCTTTCAGGTTACACCCTGTTTGCATGAGTCTGATCTGGCCCATATACACCACCACTGTCAGATGTTACTTTTACATCCAGACTAATTCTGGTGGACACACCCAAAAAAAAGATATCTGTCCAAATGTGGAAATATGAGCCAGACTCAGGCCCAGGTCCAAGGCATATGTTGGACCAGAGGTATCATTCCACTGGGTCCTCTTATACTCCATTAACAGACATATTCACCTATTTTTTACTTTGGAGTTGAACCATATAGAAACGTATTGTTGGTTACTACAAGAGATTTTACATATTTTTCTTGCCAAACTGTCTTGACTCTGCCAGGATGGCTTTCATTACACCACTTTGTGCTGTAGATTTGTGCTGTGCCTGACCTTTCAGAAGAAATCCTGACATATTTTATGTTTGGTAATGATAGACCACCTCCTTCTTTTGGCTAACAGAGCTTGTCCATTTCTTCCAAACCAGTGAAGACATTTCAAATTCTTAGTCATAATTGTTTTTGAAATGCATAAAGTTATCAGTTGGATGATTTATCCATGGAGCTTTAGCCATTTTCTTTGAGCTCACCCCCCATTACATCAAACTTAATTAATCTGGATAAACTTTATTTAATTTCACATACCTTCTATGTACAATGATTTGTTGCACAAGTGCTCATTATGAAATTGTATTAATGTAGATCCACAAACAAAACAATAGTATGATGATTTGTAGGAAGGACTGTAGGGATTAGCTTTATTAAACAGTGTTTGCATATAAGTGGAATAATTTATCCTATATCTTGGTTCAGTTCGACTCTGGCAGCCATTTAAAAGCCAATCCTGTCAATTTTGGAGGCAGATAGTTTGGACAATGCTTCAGTAACCCCTGACAGCGCTGATATTGATATGGATTTGGCAGGGTGTCGACTCAGAATCAAATGGCATCAGGGTAAATAAATAATATGTGTTCTCTGCAACCTCCTATAACTCCTTAAATACTTGGCTCCTCCAGTCAATCAATGTAGCCTGTGGTTCAAGGGAAACTGAACAGGAGTGGACTAAGGCTGAATACTTGAAGAATTGATCTGCATGTTAAACAATAGAGGTGTTATCCCATTAGCATCAACTATCAGCCAGCACTCTAAGGGGTGGAGCCTTAAGGTCAGACAATCCCAAGATTCATTTCAGACAGGTCAAAGGTCATGGTGATTTCAGTAGATCAGGCTTAATCTCATATCTCATACATGAATGATAAACGGTGACTATATATCCTCTGACTTGAATGGTTGGTGGAGGGATACGATTGCAAGGCTGTGGTTCTAATTTCTTTATGTTTGGACAGTTGTTTGTTTCCTGTTTTATTTTGAAACAGCTTTCCTTGTGTGGCCACTGTTGCTTTATTTCCTCTCTTTGTCATGCTTTCCCTCCAGTGTGATTGACACCTGTGTCTTGTCCACCCGGTTAATTCACTTGTTCTTGTGTAGTTCTTTTGCGGTTCGCTTTCCCTAGACTTCAGGTTTGGGTTCCTTGGTGTTGCTTTTTGTGTAGTAATGCTTTGTGTTTACCTCCTGGATTTTCCTCTGTTCAGACTTTTGTTCATGAGCTTTGTTTGGCTTACCTCCCAGATATAGATTTCTGTTTTACCACTGCAGTAAATGCTCTGTGCTGTGTGGCAGTATTTAATAAATCCCAACAAGAATTCTGCTGAGGTAGTCTGTAGTTGATTCCAGTTAACCGAAACATTACAGCTATAGTCTGTTTATTTCTTTGCTTTCTTTAAATCCAGTATATCCTGCTCAATGCATGTTTCACCCCGGCCTTCCCCTTTGTAGACATGTGACCATGCTTGATAACTCAATGTCATACCATTCCTTGAAAAATGGACATTTGTGCCAAATTTGAAGGGCTTCCTTTGAGGAGTTCCCAAGAGATTGCATCTGCAAGGCCGAACTGAGGTCACCAGGAGCATGACCTCATCTTTGACCACCAAAATCTTTTTTGTCTGTGCCTGTTTTGAAGACATTGGCATTGACAAACCTAGTTCACTCTAACCCTGCCCTTTAACCTTGCATCCGCAACATTGACCTTTGACCACCAAAATCCGTGCATGCTCGAGTCCAAAGGAATCTTTGTGCCAAATTTGAAAAAGTTCCTTCAAGGCTTTCCAGATAGATCGCTGATAGCATAATACCTGTGGCCCCCGAGGTATAAAAATTCATTTAATAGAAATTACAACTGCACAAAAGGATAAAACGATCACTGAATTAAAATAAACCACCAGTGATTATTAATCACAATTTCTGTGAAATAGTATTCAGATCAGTTTCTTTTAGCTTTTAGCTTTTTAATATCTTCAAATACCTGCTCTGGGGCCAACCACCTCCTCTTCCCCTGGGCGAAATTACAGAATGTGCCGATAAATGTATCAGCAGAATACAGGAAATAGGGAAAGACCCCAGGACACCCTGTTAGATTGCCCCCCCCCCCCACACATTTAGAAAGTTACCCATGCCCATTGTAATATTGGCTGATGATCTATTTCCAATAAACCCTACCTTATCTTTGTGGATGATTGAGGTAAAACCTTCTTAGTCATTCCCAATGACCCCCGACCCACCAGGTACACAAATGACAATATGTTATTGGAAACCTATCACTCAAAACATCACCATCACAAACACTCCATGTCAGAAAATCAATCACAAAACATTATCAAATGGATTTCATGATGGATGCAACCAATCACTGCACCCCATGCCAGTTAGAGTGCTGCACTAATGCTGGGCAGAGAGGTTCTTAAGGTTATAGTCGGATTTTCCCTTCAAAATCTATTAAGATAGTAAACATAGTTTGGTATTTTGAGTATCAGCTGAGGTAGCATCTCAATTTCACATCCTTGGCTGTGCAGAATGGAGAAAAAGCCTCTCCAGTACCATTGCACATGGGCTGTCAGGCAGCTCTGTAGCACCGCTGTCTGAAATACAAATACACAATATCTCTACACTGCTGCACCCTGCTGTGCAGCAGGCAAATAGTTACTGTCAGATGTTTTTGTAATAGCTTTTAAAATCAAAGGTGTGGCCAATTCCTTCACAGGAATTCAAGCTTTTCTTATTAGGAGAAAATGGAATAGGTGATGTGACCAGGCCTGGGCTTTTTTGTTTTTGGGTGGACACATTTTGGAGCGCTGCCACAGACCCGGAGTTGATTGTGTGTTATCTTTAGCCGCTCTGCAAATCATGTCAGCGCAGAGTAGATAGGCTCTGTCTGCAGGGGCCCCTCTCAGGTGAGTTGATAAAGGTCCTTGCTGCTCTGTTTTCTCAGGTAGGACACATCCATTTTCAGAAGTGAACTCTGCAGCAGGATAAAGAGCAGAAAGAGAAACTCCATGCACCCGTTTGTTGGGGTTGAAAACCTAAAAAAGGGACTGAAACAGAGTATAACTGGTGAAGACAGTGGGCCATTTAGCAGCTAAAGAGCCAGATATTTCCCCCAGGAGCTGGTAGATCAATTGGAGCTTTAACTAATCGCACTCAAACGCTGCTGTTCCAAAGTGAAACCAAACCGTTTGAGATTATAGTTTGAATATAAATATATATTCATAGGGTATACTTCTGCAAAAACGAGGCGTCCAATCCGAAGCAGATCAACAAGCTTTGGAGAATAAGTGCAGCAATCCTCAGCTCCAAGTTCCACCTGAAACAAAATTACAGAAGCATGAAATAAGATATAAATGCTCAGAAAGTTAGTCCTCCTAGAAAAGGCACTGAAGGTGAGTGAGTTCAAGTTTGTGGTTCTTTTTTGGCTCCTTTTGTGTAATATTCATTTTATTTTATCATGTGTATTTCATTCAGCATAATATTTCTCTCAATCCTGCTGTTTCTTCGACTTACCAATGACCTCAACACGTCCTCACCTCTGCTGTAAGGCGACATCTGCGTTAAGATGAACTCCAGTGAACCTATCTGGCATGTATAGAGATGTAAGGTGGTGACAGTGTCTTGCACTTTCTTTTTTGACAGTTTTCTAATCCCTTACTCTACAGACATGTAACAGAAAATAAAATAGACATTCAGAGCTCAAGGCAAAATTGAATTGAATCGATGAACTTGTCGTCTTGGGTGCCAGTTAGTAGCAGGATGCTTCAGACTCTTGGTGATATGATTGTTGCCCTGTCACTTTGGTGATCCTCTGACTCTTCATCTAGCACCATCATTAGCTTGATTTTTATCCGGCGCTAATGACGTCCACCCTCTGCCTCAGCGGTGCTTTGTGTCCACTGCTAATTAGCTAAAATTAGCATGGTAACACTTCCACAGTACTTACCGCAGCTGTTCAAACAGTTGTCCTGTTCAATTAATGACATTTCAGGCGAGCTGACTTTCAGTTTAACCTCCAAATGACGAGGTTTAAATCATCTGGATGAGCAGCTGGTTTGTTTCCAACCTAACTGGCAATCCCTCTGCTTGTGTTTGTCCAAAATCTCAGATTAGCTTGGTGAGTTTTAGCTTGGTGTCCCTGTGGCCGAGAGGTTAAAGGGCACAAAGTGCAACCGAAAATGCTGGATAGGTTGTCCTATCTCAATCTTTAAATTTTGAGCTAATTTTGCTAATGCTGCATAACCAACATTAGCATTAGCTGTTTATTTGCTACAGACTAGACAAAATATGATTAGTTCAGCATGAAACTGAGCTAAACCACAGGTTGGGTTTGAACCAGGGCCAGAATTAGGGGGCTAGAATTCAGGTTCTTGCTAACCGGTGAGTTAGCCACAGCACCATCTCCCAGAAGCTAACATTAGCTTGAAGTCTCATTGCAAGACTTGTAAACAGGAAGCGTGTTCTTGTATTAACAGCAGTAACTCCCACCCAATGGCTTCATAGTGGAAACATAGAAAGGTCATCTCCAGAGAACAGGATGCGTTGTGGCATCATGGGGGCTGGGTTGCACTGACCGTGCTAATGATCTTAATGTGTGAAACTGACCTACATGTACAGCAGGCTAACTGCAGCATGTCAGCTGGAGGTCAAGCATGACGTGGCGATGCTGCGTGGAACCTGAGACATAACTGTCTCTCCTTAGTGTCCCATCACCATTGTGTCTGCATCTGTGCTATCACACAACTGCTGCTACTGAGAATAAGACACAGCATAGCGTCTGCTGTCTGTCTCCCATTAAACCAGTCTCAACTAATGAAGAGCAAGTCATGTTCCTTAATGAGCTAATACACAATATAATATGTTCCATATTCCCCCACTGCAGCGATGAACGTGAAAATAACGCAGTTATGAATAATAATATAATAATTTTCATAATCAAATATGACTATAGAGCAGATGATAGAGAAAGAAATGAGAGCTGGCAGGAAGCTCATTCTTTCCTTTCTTACTGGGTGATAGTGTATGTTTGTGAATCTGCAGTGGCTGCAGCCACTTTATGGAGTCAGAAGCAGTACAGCAGTGGTGTAAAATGCATGTTTGCTGTGTTTTTAAGAGTGCAGTGGAAATGTCCGCTCTGATCAGGCTTGAAGTTAAGACATGCTCAGGTCAAGGGTTTGGATTTCCATTTCCCCCCATTTTTTTTATAATGCCAGATAGTTATATTTAATGTAATGTCAAATATTACCTCGAATGGCAAATTTTCTTTTAAATGCCATTTATTTTTTATTTCATTGCTAAAATTTATTGCAACTTAAATTTCCATCTAGTCAAACTTTTATTTTGAAATTTTCCCTTTCCAATGCCATTTTTGTTTCAGTTCCAAATTGCAACTGAAATTATACTTTGATTGCTAAAATGTATTTCAATACCTAAATTTAACACTTTTAGTCCTGTTTTACAGTGCGCAGCTGAATCCACACCGTGAAACACTCATGACTTTTAATTAGCCAACACGCAATTATAAACTTCCTGTATTAGCACTTAAAGGAGCCGGCCTGCACATGTGTATCTGAACTGTAATACTCATATCCCACAAACTTAATCACTTAATCACTCCCCCTAATCTGAGTCTGTGGAGCGGTGACACGCTCTCAGCTTCGACCAACACAAAGCGTCAGATGCCGCACCTGGCAAAAATGACTCGCTGCTTAATTTCCTGACTCTGACCAGGCGACACATGAGAATCAATATGTATGCTAAGTCTCCCTGCGCTGATCCTGAAAATGACAGCCATTATCCGGATTTACATTTTATCTCCTGCTAAAATAATGACAATAAATCACGGCCGGTTGTCGATAATTACACAGCAAACGGCCAGTGAGGAGTTTGTCTCGGGGAAAAGGCCTGTGATCCGCTAACAGCTGAGCAAAAGGGGGGGTGGGGGGTGACAGTGAGAAATGAGCCTCCTTCTCATACACGGGCGAACAAACGGAGCGTGCATCATAAAGAAGTGATTTCAGTTTGCCTCTGCACTAATGCCGCCTCTCTGTGCGCTTCTGTTTTCTCCGTCTCGCTGTGCACTTCATGTTGCAAAGTGAAAGCAATAGATTGCATGAAAGTAATAACTATTATTTAGGTTCACTAAGGCCATCATTTCGCCTTCGTTCAGCTTTTATGGAGCCATTTGTGGCGACGTCTTTGAAACTACAAAGACCAATAAATGGAAATCACACGTAATTTTCTCAGTTGCTTTGACTTTGGATATCAAAGAGCTTCTAAGGAATGAAATATTTCTCTACAGAGGGATTCATAAACTCCAAAAAAGGTACATTTCATTGAAATCACATCTAAGGATTATACTTTAGAGTTTGGCTCCTTTAATTTTGCAATAAACACATCTTATCAATTGAACTTCCAACTGGAAAGAGACCATGTTTGGACACAGCGGCACAATTTCTGGAGTTGCAAAAGCAGCCTAAAGCCTCAGCATCAACTTATATCAGGTCCAAGAGAGATGTTGAGCGATAAAGCCAGACTCACCGTCAACATCCCTCCCAAATCTTGCTGCACTTTTGACCAGGCCTTATCTTAAAAATCACATTTGAAGTCTTAGAAATATAGAAAAACAAAATCCTTTCATTTTAAATGTTGGCAGCGTTTACCACAGCCAAACTTCTCAAGATGTATTTTCAAAAGTCCAGTATCGCCACCTGATACAACATCATTACTAAAACTTGTATTTCTCAACCTGTGCAGCAGATAAAGACATTACCTTATTTGCGGATTATTCCACATTTGGTCTCCTGGTGAGTGTTTGGAGTGGCAAGGATTGTGTGTGGGCGATTGAGTCGGAATGAATTACGGTGTGCTCATGGTGATGAAGGAACATGTCACTCATCGCAGCGCTGTGACTCACTGATGCGTTTTTAATAGTTTCTCAAAACGACAGAGCAATAAGATACATCAAGCTTTGGTACACACAATAATTACGTTGATGCAATTCTAGATATATTCTGTGCCGGTTTTGGCTCTGCACATGGGGTTTAGTATAAATAGCAAAGATGCCGACTATCACCCCAGAGCTGATCAATATCGATTTTCTATTTGGTGACAGGATTGAATCTTGATAAGTGCATATGGGATACGTATGGATTGCTTGACAGTGACTTATCCTAATCTTGTGCGATTCTTCACACACGGGTCACATAGTCCGGGCTGTCGTCCCCCCCTCCGTCCAGCACATGGCTCGGTTCGCATCGGCCTCGTTCCCCTCAGCACAGGAGGTACGTCTCTTTCCTCGAGCGCATCTCCGGCAACTGCATTAAGTACATTTATTCAAGCGCTGTCCTCAGGCTACACTTCCCAGGCGGAAGGCACGTATACTTCTAATGAGGAGCTTCTTTTAATGCAACTCAGTACCAAAGAAGTGTCCTGTTTTCATCTACACGATACAAAAGAAGAATGTACAAGACTGTCAGAACATGAAAGCAATGGAAAGGAAATTTCCATGGAAAGACACAGCAATGTGAGCACAAATACTTCAAATACTAATGTAAAAATATCCAAACTGTTTAAAAAGATATGATGTACTGAATATAAAACGAACGTCAAAATTAAAAGGTCAAAAGGTCAAAATTGTAATCTAACTTTATTGTTATTGACTCAAATTACCCCATGTACTGTAATACATTAACATGACAGTGAGTGAGCTGTGATTAGCACAAAGGACTTGGGTTTTATAAAGCTCTTATCAATAGGGGGCAGTTTATTAGCTGTGCTAGATTGGGGGTGGGTGGCAGCAGGAGCACCGGCACAGAACTCAAGTCTTTTGCTTCACAGAAAAAAAGTATTTAACCACGGAAAACTTGTTTAATTGCCGGAAAAGGTTGGGTTTTACAACTCAAACGGAGTAGCTGTGCTTGTGTACAGTGTAGGAATACTGAAGTTTAGGTTGAAGGGTAGTGCCAAAGGAAAGGCCTGTTCGGCAAAAAGATAAACCCCCATACAACCCCATGTCAAATAACCTTTTACTATTTTGGGTTGTTGCTGCAGGTGAGTCGTCACATTTGCTGTTTTTGTCAAGTAAGGCCCAGGCTAGTCTTCTTAGGGCAGTAGAGGGGGCAAAAGATTGCCCCTACAGTGATTGTTGTAGTGTTTCCTGTTGCACACTCACACTTTGAGAAGTGCCAGTGCTCTCCTTCATACAGGAGTTACTTCATCTCACACTCTTAACAAATCTGCGTAAACCAGGAAAAAAAAAAAAGTCTAATTCTCAGGAGAGCAGCTGCCAAGGTCAAACCTGCAGGCTGCTCCATCCATTTTTGCCACAAAAATGAGCCGTCCACACACACACACACACACACACAACCTCCTGCCCCCGCTCCCACCTTCCCAGGCGAGTGTCAGACCCTGCTAGCATGTCATGAGAAGCGGCATAAATCAGCTCAGGCTCATATCTCATCAGTCCTTGGTCTAGATTAACAGGTGCAGCCGGGCAAGCAGATTCTGCTCCACAGGGGAAAAAAGTGAAGGAGTATCGAGCTACTGACAACAGGACAGTATTTAACAAGGATGAACCAAATCCTGCATTTAGGTGTCCAATGTCTAAGCCCACCAGGGACCAGGACATGTTCAGCAAAATCGACTAACCCTGAAATGGACTCAGCGCCGTAGCGCCAAACAAGAACAGTTGAGTGGGTGTCGCTGACTGAGAGCTCATCAATTTCTAGAAGTAGAAGTCAAATGGTTTGGTATATTCACCTTTTCAAAGTGTAGGAACCCCCAGCTGGGCCTAGACACTGGTGGTGATCTTGAAGCTAGGAAGAGCGGAAGCTTAAAAACTGGATGCGGTGATGAGCTTGGCCTGATGGTGGATGGAGAAGTAATGCACCAGGATAGAAAGACTGGAAGTGAAAGGGGTGAAGTAGAGTCAGACTTTGACAATCTTGAGACGGGCTTGATTGGCCGGCTGGGGTCACAGGGAGGTCTGATTGGTTGCCAAACACCTGTAGTGAGCTGTATGCCTGCGGTCGTCAGTGCTGCTCCCAACAAGGACCATATACCACACAGTATAGAATCTCTAAGTCCAAAGCTCCACTGTGTAATCGTTTGGTTCAATTATCATTACACAATCTATTAAAGAATCAGTGAATTCATCGTGATAAGCTTTTATTGAGTCTTGGGTGAGATTGAAAGTGAACACAGCTCCAGTTATTATCGGTGATTCCTTTTCTAGATGCAACATTAAAATGATCACGCACCAATGCATTTGTAATTATAATACACATTATTCTATGTTATTATTATTATGAGAGTGTTTCTGTGAAGCATGATGCAGTAAAACAAACAACAACCTAAGTGGCTTGAAAGCCTGGAGCGCCCTGTCTACACACATCCTCACAGCTCGCCATATTAAGAAAGCCCAGGGCCCGCCCCAAGGCCCTACAAGGGTGCCCTCGCATACCAGCCATCTGGAAGAGGCGGGGGGCTTTCTGCACTGCTGCACCCACCAACTTGCCCAAAAAAATAAAAGGAGAGAGAAAGAGAGAAAAGTAAATAAATGGTGAATTTTTTTTAATTTAAGCTTTCCAATTTCATACGCAGCTGTTTTGGAAGTCACTTCGGAGGAGAGTTACGGGCCGCAGTTTGCTCGCGAGTTGCTGAGGCTGCATGATGCGCCGTCGCTGTCAGCAGTTTGTGGATTGCCGATCTTTTGTTGCGAGCGCGAGGACAAAGCATAAATAGATTTAAAAACAAAGTTAAAAGAAATTGCTCTCACCATCCTCTCACACTTCCAGAGCTGTAGATTTATTGAATAGCTATAAGTATATAAGAAGCTTAGTGAGGCAGATGCTTAATAATGTTGGATGCCTAATTTGACTTTTATCGCCCCTTTTTTTCTCCAACGCATCCAGATTGTCCATACTGTATGGAAATGCACTCTGTAGGGTTGAAAGTGAGTTTTGAATGAGGGAAATCTCACAGCTATAGATCAGCAACTCCCAACATTATACGGAATGATGTCTCCGTGCCGTTTCACTAATTTGTCTATGAAACAAAGCACATTGAAAACACTATTAGGCTCATCTTTCCTTAATCAGGGTGGTGGCTGAATTAATTCCCTGATAAACAGTCCATCAATCTGTGGCGTGACTTCCAAAGATTACCACAGACAGGGCCGGATTAATCAGCTTTGGAGTCTAAGGGGAATACTTGGGGCCCCTGTGGACCCCATAGTCTCCCATGTAAAACTTTATTGCACAGCCTGGTGCAAAAGCAGTTTAGTTTAGTTAAGTTATATTAAAGCTATGTATAATTGTGATCATGGCCGCTTTGAGTGAAATGTCATGTACATGCCCCGCCCCTTTGCCCATTTTTAGAATAACCGGGAGCAAGGAAGAGTCAGACTGCTGCTTGTATATAATTAATGCAAAGATCTCATTTGACTAGTGCAGGTTGCTCTACAACCTCTACAATGGAGGTGGAGTAAACAAACCACGGAGCCAGAACAGTCAGTGTTTAGAAAAAAGACGGAATTTAAAATAGAGATAATCCCTTTAAAGTGCCAACTGTGGAAAATCCACCCTTTCTCTTTGATATATACGTCTTCAGTGCGTCTTTAATATACATATACATACATCAGAGGAGAGACTGGATATATGCTGCATTAAACTTAATCCTTATTTTCAACAGAATTATCCTTTCCTGTTTAGACAAACTGTTGATTGCTCTTTTAACAGCACTAATCATGCATTAATGTCATTTGCTTTTAGACCCATCAGGTGCCTGAGGACTAAACCCACTTCTATGTTAAACTGCATCTATAATCAAGGGCTCATGAATAGGCATAGGGCCTTCTGATTATACCTCTGAAGATGTAAACAAGAATAATTAACGCCGCGATTATCAACTTTAGAGGAATTAATTACTTTTGATGTGCGAACATCTCAAGGAGATCCCCACAGTTTAAGAGCTTGTTAAGAAACTCTGCATCCCGTGTTCCACGAGTACAACTCCCTGTAACGGTGGATAATAGTCGCTCTTAGAGGTACAACAACAGCAGAACAGTCATAGATTATTGAAGTAATGACATGCCAGTACCGGCTTTCATTTGCAATCAGATGAGTCAGGCATTATCACTGATCAATACTAAAGTGGGTGTCTGTGGGAGGCCTTGGTAAATACAACAACAGGTTTTACTGCAGTCAGGATAATCAGGGTTGAGGTTTGAAGCATCACCAGGGTTTAGACGGCAGGGCAGGTTTTTGCAGAGTGGAGTCCTTGGTGTTGAGATAATTCGGGGAGTGGAGGACAGATGATGAAGGCTCTGGAATCCAGAAGGAGATGATGAAAGCTGGACGTGACAGGAAATGGCGTTAGGCGTGGCACTGAGCCAGAGACACAAGGAAACGTTTGAAGATCTGGGATGATTGCAACAGTGTTTGCATTGATCCCAGTTGGATTATTTGAACTAGAACGGCTAAACATTGGTTCTCCGTGCAGGGTCACATTGAGGGGCAAGAGTCAATCCTCCTAGGATTAGGACAGGGTACACCTTGGTCTTGATGGCTGCATAAGTATGAGGCTGTTGAAGGTTCTGAGTTTGCAATGTGGTGAAATCTGGACGGTCAGCACACAGCAACCTGTTCTTTGAATCCCTGAAATCAATTTGTAAGCGTTGTAGTTTTGATAATGCGTACCTTTTTAAAGGTTTGTCAAAAAACAAGAGAGCTCGATGAAGTACTAAGTAACAATCTTACTTGATTCTCCAGAAATTGGTATGAAATACTCCAATTTCTTCAAAAACCTGTGTGAGTAGAGTCCGTACAGTGGCAATAAATCTCGAACAGAAAACCAGCCACTTGTGAAAAGACCCATTCTTCATGACAAACTTCGGTAGAAACTCTTAGGGTGCGCGCGAAACCGGGGAGAAACTTAGTCCTTAGCAGTTTTCAGGCGTTCGGTCACTTGAACACAAGGGCTCATTCCAGGCAAACAAAGCTGATTCTGTGGTAAAAAAAAAACAAAAAAAACTCGAGCATCTCCTTGAAGGTTACGGCTAATTGGGACTATTTATCAACACACTCCAGCCAATAGTGACAAGTACATGCTCTTTTCCCTGTTTCTCATTACCACTATCAGTAATGAGGAGAGAATGTATCTTTGGATTTACATACAGGGGGAGTTGGCCAGTAATGGAATGAATAATTTGGCATTCTTTGGAGAAATTTTTTTCCTCGCAGGAGGATAAGGTGGATTGAGGTGATAGCGAGGCCTGCCAAACAAAGTGCTGCTGTCAATAGGCTGTGCCTCAGATACCTCCTCGGGCAGAAGAGCTGGACCCAGCATTGGGGCATTAAGACATTTGCATGTTCAATCAAATCAATAGTCTGACCTGTGTGACCTGGCATTATGTTTTTTGTGTCATAATATAATCAGACATATTGTTTAATGAATCCGGTTACATGATAGACTGTGAGAATGTTATGTTTGTATTACTGTATATGGAAGGCATGAGAGGCAAATGTAAGTTGGACTAAATGTATCAATGCTTCTAGATGCATTTTAATTTGTCTATGCACTCATAAAAATGATATGTTATGTCAGGTATGCCATCCTCCTCCCTGATGGTTATAAAAAAATGAATGAATTCGCTTAATTTCCCACAAATTCACTTCCCTTTCATGGCCAGCATAGTATATTTAGTATATTTTTTATGAACTGATTTCATAACATCATTCGGCCTCTATACCTCTGTGATTTTTACTCTTGAAGAATAGCAATTAAGTTAAGTTAGTGTTAACTTCACAAAGTTTTAAGCAGCATTACAAAGATGCAGTACACATCAGAACTTCAGTTTGCTGTGTAACACGGCGAGTTACATTCTTTGTAGGCAATCTAATATTGATAAACACATTCCAAGTGACATGGCAGGCATTGGAGCGTTTCAATGACTGTTGTTCTTTTAATAGATTTAACATTTTCATTTTTGCCCACTTATGAATGTTTTAAGTGCTCTTTTACGTTAAGGCCCTCTAGTGCAATACAATGAATTTGATTAGAGATGTGGAACACAGCATGTTGCACTCTCCTTTTGACTGCTTCTAAAAGCCTGCCTTTGATGCCATTCAAATGGGACAAAATTATATTCCTATTAAAGGCCTGAAAGCTGCGGCAACCTTGTGTTACTGTACATTAACAGACAGATTTGGATAGGAGCAGGAGCAGAAAACAGACATTCTTATCTGGTAATTATGTCTCATTTCATTCCATTTGGTGCCTGCTATCTAAGCTGAGACAAATAAAGGCTTGCCTTTCTTGAATCCAAATGTGACATACAGCATGCACTCCAGGCGCCACAGAAACTGTCAGAAGAGCAGGAGGAAATATCTCGGCGCAGGATTATTCCTGCTCTTTTCTTCGCTCAGAGATTGCCCGTGCCAGGTTGATTTAATCATCCATATTAACAGAGCTAATTAAAATTTCTGCACCCCACGTTCGGCGAGAAGGCCCCGTCAGAATAGAACCGCCTCGAGACGCCCGTTTCGTCCTCCAGGCCATTGGTATGCGGGGGAGCGCCGCGGCTCCTCGGCACGCTTGACAAGCCTTATCTCCGGCAGTCGTCCACAGGTGTTCCCTGTCACAGGAGTCTGATCAAAATGCTGTGCAGAGACTGGGCTGCAGCCCAAACACTGTTTACCCATCAGATTACAGGCAGGTTGCAGGGACCCTGGAAGTAAAGCATCACCGCATGCATCTTCACTTTTAATAACAGTAATAGCAACCAGCAGCTACAAGCTAACATTTTCATTATAAAAGCCCCTGTGATCCTGTCGTCTCCTTTCACAGAACCAACAGCAACTCACATGTTGAGTATGTTGCATTAAAATCCCTGTTGTGTGCACTAGATGCATAGATCCCACATCAAGTACAACAAACAGTCACGATCAAGTGCAAAGATGATAAGCGACCTCCCATAATTGATGTACTGTAATCAAGCCCACTACCCACTGAGGGCATTCTGGGAACCCCTGTAAAACAATACACCCACCACGACTCTACAGTAAACGGGTGGATGGGGCCTCTTCGATTGGTCAGGATAGAATAGGTCAGATATGTGTATGCTGTGGTGCAGAGGTTGAGTTCATATTAACAAACAAGACTAAACCATCTGTACTAACCTGTTGGTTCTAGAACTCCAGAAAACAGCCTTAGAGAAGAAAAGTCCAACTATATTGCTGTATGGATCAACACTTCAGAAATTAAAAGGCCAGATTTTAAAGGACAGAATTAATGATCTGATTAGAGTTTAATAAGATCATTATAATTCAGAGTCCACAGAGAGAAAGGAAACATGGGAAAAGAGAAAGAAAATGGATCCTTGATTGCCCTGGATCGCTGAAATTTTGGTATTAATAAAAGATTGTTTGACATGTACCTCGAAATGAGACGTGTTTTCACAAAGACGTGCGGCAGACCGAGCAGCAGTGATGTGTTCAGTCCAGTATCAAGGCACTGGAGATCTGCGTCACAGTGTTTTTTTTTATCCCTCAAAGCAATTTGCATATCTAGTGCGCTCGCAAGTGGAGTCACTTCCTCCACCTGTGGAGGTGTGAAGCGGCCGCCTGCTGACAGAGCCCACAGACAGGACGTGCGCGCATAATTTACAGCAATTCCGGTTGGAATGAGTTGCCATTTCAGCATCAGTGGCCTCACTGACAGATTGACATGGATTTTCTCTACCCTGTTGAGACGAACTGACCTGACAGAGGAAATCTGCCTTTTTTTTTTTTTTTGACACAGGTTGTATGTGAGAGTTCAGTGCGGCATCAGTACCAGCTTGCATATTTCACGTCAGCAGATATCCAGATCCGTCAGGTAACAAAAAGGCTACGGTTTTCCAGTGCAGCTGTCCCAGGTGGCCACTGCGGCCTCAGATCTTTGGACTTGGAGCTTTTCTGCTCACCACAGTTATGGAGAGCCTTTCTGTTAGCTCCAGCCTCTGGTCAGTCCCCTCCTTCTCTGGTTGCTGGTGAAACTAACCTGAAAAATCATGTCGCAGACAGATTCGCTGAGTCATTCTGAAGCTGGGGTGGCACTGTGGTTTAGCACCGGTTCTTCTCACCAGCAAGGTTCTTGGTGGTTTTTAGGTGCAATTTACATGTTCTCAGGGTTTGCTGGCTTCCTCTGATCATCTAAAGACATGCACAATAGGTGGAGTGGAGTTGCTAAATTGCCCAAAGGTGTGAATGTGAGAATGTGAAGATTTGATCATTTCAATTCTTCCTGCATCCTTTCTTTTTTTCCATACATGATCAAATCGTAACAGAACTGAACTCAGGGCAGTTCTCCTGTAGAGCTGGACTGGATTATATTATTTATGGATTAGTTATAGAGAATAACATCCCCCTATGAGCACTACAATAGCAAAGTAAACGTCCTTTAACAGGTACAAAGCCTTCAACAGAACCTGGCTGATGGTGGGGTAGCTATTTGTGATGGAGGGAGAGCTAGAGGAAAGAGAAAATAGTACAATGAAGGTTCCACACAGAGCTATACAGAAATAATAAGAAGACTAATAATGAGACTGGTATTAAAGGTAATAATAATGATTGTAGCAGTGGGTGTTGAGCTGGATCATTGAGGCAGTACATGGTTTGCAATCACAGATCCAGACTCTACAGCCCTGGAGGCAGAAAAACTGCAGCAAGTGACATGAGGAAAGAGAAGAGAAAGCACTCTGGTACAAAAACTGGCAGAAAATGACGGTAGTGCATGCTCCATTGGAAATAATGGCCTTGCTGTGCACAGTGTCACACAATATTTGGCCTGAGGCCATTTACTGGGAAGTGAAACTGAAAGTAAATGTACTTCACATTATCGGAGAGTTCGGAAAAACCTAGTTGGTTCCTGAAAAAGGACTGGGCTCCGGGTCATTTTCATGTAGCTCTGTTAGTGTGGCACTTTATGTTTTGGTTAGGTTCGGGTTTCAGTTTTTTCAAAGCCAAGACGGTACAAAACATCCTGTAACCAGCGCAGTTCATTATCTTGGTGAGCAGACTGCCAAAAAAGACATAGTCTGGGGTGGGGATTCAGATGTGGCACCTTCATGTTCAACCAGGTAAGGTCCTGAAGATGTTCAGATGTTGTTGTCCTGGTCTTGTGAAGACATCTTGGGATTGCGTCCTCACCTTCAAAGGTTTTTTTATTTTATTTTAGCATTATGACTTAGTCTCCTCAAAAGGTACAGCCTCTCTGCACTGTTTAATAGTTGTGTCAGTATGAGATGCAGGTTCTTGATTCCTCAGATGTCCACAAGTCGGGGCATCATTAGAAATCTTGGCTTAAACTCCAAACACAGGAACCAGAGAGTGAGGGAAAATCTCTCCTTCAATGTTGAATCTCCTCAGTGTTTCAGATGTTTCACCACAGGATGCTTTTCTCTCAATTGTGCAGTGATTCATGCTTTCTCAGACAATAGATACAAAACCAATCAAACGCTGGAAGAGCTTATGGGCATTTTCACTTAAATGTTTTTGGCTTGGTCTTGAGTCAAGTTCATAGCGTGAGAAGAATGAGTGTTATTTTCTAAAACACCCTTTGCTTATTCCATTTGTCAGGCTTTCAGCTGCGTGCTGGAAATGTTGTTGAGCTCCGTTTGATCCGGCAGCCAGCTGGTAGACACTGACAAAGGACTGTTGGAGCTGATTACCTTCAAACTGGCATGTCAAGCCAGACCCTCCAAATCAGAGAAAATATATTTCATAGCAGGGTCTGTCAGAATTAACTGAAGATGTGTTACCAGACCAGAGGAAAAAAAAAACTTCAGTCCAGCTGTGTGTCTTTAAAGTTGACAGATTAGCTGCTTTTTTCTTCAATCAAAGGCATATGCCTCCTCGAGGTTCTTGGAGTTTTTATCTCTGATAAAAGGTGTAATATGCTTGTGGGTGACTGTGTGCCAGAGATAGAAAATAATAAAAGAAAACAGTTTAATAGGCCATTTTTCTTTGCTTTCTTGATGTGTCCTTGTAAAGGGACCATTAAATTGTCTTCAGAGACAAATTACAATACTGATAAACTGAGCATGTTTGTTGATCCGACTGATGTCACCGAGCCATAAAGGGAGCTAGAAGGCATAAGGTTTCTCTGTAATAGCCAAACAAGCATCAGATAACATCACACACCACCATTAAGGTGAGATGGATCTATAATAGACTGCATTCTGTTCCACATTAGCACACTGTCTTGCCTCAGTGTCCCCCCTGTCTAGTGATTATATTTGTGATGTAAAGGAAAAAAAACAGAAGAAGGCAACAAGGGAAAAAGTCTGAGGAATTGACCAGAGGTGAACTTGAACATCTCTCACAGCCAATAACATTCTGACACCTGAGAGGCAGAAAGTTAGAATTTCCTATTAATCTTTTTCCGAACACACAGTACGTATCTTATGCCACTAATCTCCCAGTCAACAGAATAACAAAAGAAAGCGTTTGGCAGCTTCAAGAGGTAGAGAAGGGATCATGGGGGTTGTTGTGTTTGTCACCATTGCTGGAAGCCTCTTCTGGTTTGGAACGTTTCCAGCTCTTTTCAAACCGAGAGAAATCCATGATACAGTTTAGCAGCACATCTTCTGGAACGTGCTGAGCTTGAGGGAAATGAAAGGTTAAACTTCCCACCCAGGACTGCGTAGAAAGCACTATTGATTAACTACATCCAGCTGTGGTCATCAGCCTTTTCGGAATCATGTCCCACTTCCAGATCTCAAAGATGTTAACATCCTGTACCTAAACATCCAGAATAATTTTTATACAAACCGTCAAGTTTAATGTACTAAAGCCGGGCATACACTGTACGAATTTGACGCATGACCTGGCGACACTTGGGCTCGACTTCCCGTTTCGTTGGGCGTCTTTTTGCGTGCAGTGTACGGGGAGGAGTGAAGGCCGATCATCTTCGATCGGACCGTACAGTGTGTGTACATCGTAGACGATTTACTCATATAGTGTGTGTTGGTATTAACAATGCAGATTTTCAAACATTGTACACTGTATGCTTCAAGGACTCAACAAGATAAAGACAGGAAGTAAAACAACAGTACCAAAAGTACTTCTGAGGTCATCTAAGGACTTCTAGAAAATCATATATTTGTTATTATCTGAATTTCATTGGCCTAAGCTGTAGTGTAAAAATAGCTTGTGAGAGGCAGAGTTAAAAAGATAGAGACAAGGGATAGATAGTGAGGTCACCTGAGGCTCACTTTTTGTTCTCAGCTCAAAAGAAGCCAATCTATACCCAGGGTATTAAAAGCCACTTATCAAGAAAACAAACAGTCGCCAGCCTCCTTTCAAAAAAAGGCACAAAAAAATAGCCACAGGTGAGATGACACCACCATCAAATACACACTTTCGACACTGATGAGCAACTGGAATCAAGCAAACTCAAGTACCTGCTTGGCCATCTGTGGAAATAACATACTTTAGCTTTGTATGAAGAAGTCTTTCACTGGGGCCTGTCTGGTTGTACCATCAAATCACTATCTCCTCTACTGAGCTATAGCTACCTCCTTTTAATCTTTCTACATGAAGGACACCCTGCGTCCTTCACTGATTACCACTCTTCAGCTGGGCGATGTAGGTAGACACGGTGGGCCACTGTTATTATGTCCCATGAAACCACTATATTTCACGAATAAGAGCCGTGTTATTGTGTGTCATTACCGCAAAGTACATGCCGCTGTTTAACCGCCTGTGATCGCTGTAGCTGTGTGTGAATAGAAGGCTGCCGAAAATGGAAGTAACACATGATCACAGGCTGTCTGTGTAATAGACATAAATATATATAACAGTATATCTAACATGAGGATTCGTGCTGTCAGCACTGGGGCTCATTTGAAATTCAGCATCCAGCATTTCATGTTGGAAACTGCTGGTGGTGACAGAGCCCCAGGCAGCCAGGCATGAGAAGGCATCAGATTGCTGGATTACTTGTGACATTTTGGGGGGCTATTGTTTTCACAGCTCATAAGGTACCTAAATCAAGTTTCGACATTTCACACCTGTAGCCGCGTGCCCTCGCCACGCTTGCGTTTGAGGGGTGCAAGTTGCAGGAGGAGCGCACCGAAGCAAATCAAAGACAGAGTGCGAGGGATTAAGAAACAAATATAAAGTCCTCCAGTGAACTTTTCTCAAAACGCAGGATCAGGGAGGATTGATAATGTGTTTAGAGGCTGTTTTCACTGGTGCTGATTCAGAGGTCAGAGTTAAGTTACTGTACAAGGAAAAAGTGCCTGCTTAGTTATTCAAACCACAAACTGTGAAATTGGTCTGGACAGTAGAAAAACAAAGTAGGTCAGTTGGAATCGGTAAAAAAACAGTTTAATTTCTTGATAACTCAGGCATTACATAGACCGGTTTGGTTTGCTAAAGTCAGTATTGATATTTTACGTCAATGTCTAATATTTATTGCAGTGGCAAGATAAATCGGTCACCTAAAACACCAACATCTTGGAACTGTGTCACAGTTTGTCCTGTTTTATTTTGAAATATCCTCCATTATTTATCCTTTATGTCTTGTCCATTGTAAAAATGGTTCAAAGAAGTATTAAAGGCACCTTTATTCCGCCTGGAAAACATTTTATATCACCTAGTACTTTCTATTAGGATCATCACCTTGATATTGTAACATTCAATTTTACCAATTTCAAAGATTTATATGTAGACATAGCAACAACTTGGCAATAACGCCAGTGGGAAACTGGCATATAATGAATGTCAATGTTCAGTAAAATTACTGTACAGGTGAAAAACCAAATCAATTGCAACAGGGCCAGCACTGGTAAAGCAGACCTAGGTTCTATATTAATACTGTGAAGGTCCACAGATTTTTGCAGAGTGGTTTCAGAAACAGCGCCTTGTAAGAAGCTGTCAGGACTTCCTGAACTTTGTGATGTCACAACAAAGCAATGACATCTCAGCCCACTTAAAAAGTAGTACAAAATATAGCAACTTTAAGTGATAGTAAGGATCCTAGTCGGTTTAAATGGTAGAAAATTACTTGAGATTGAACTTCATTTGAAAGTTTTGACTGTTACAATGCAGAACACAGCATGCAGGAATAGTTGTGATGTATATGTGATTGTTTGGGTGGACAGATGAAGATATGTCATGCAGAGTCAGCACAATAATGCAAAGAAAGGAAACAAAATATGCTTATGACTGCGCTTGTGTCATCCAAGTCAGATGTTTTCCTGCCAAATATTAAAGACAAGGACAGTAGGCGCGCTATAAACATGGGGCTGTGAGACTCAAGATTGTAACAGTGCCAAAGGGACTTCACAAGCAGCACATAATGCAATTGCCAAATGATAACAACTGGCGAGGTGCTCCTGACATGAATGCAGAGACTCTGGCATCATCTAAATTCACTTATTAAAAGAAGGTCCAGAGCCCCAGCAGTCATTATCAGTCTGTCTCAATCTTGAGCTACAAACAGGTCTCGTCCTTGGTGGGTGTCAGCAGAAAGAGCCGGCTGTTTGGTTCCTGATGCGATATGAAAAACAGCATGGACTTCATATAGCTTTAGAATGGAAGTCAGTTCAACTAGTACTAAATAACTGCATCCACTGGGACCAGTACTTAAACATCCTTTCTTGTAGTACTTGAATCTGTTTTACTCTTTTTCTTGTGTGTTAACAACAGGGAATATAAGCGAGTTACCACCTACTGATATCTTAATGATTAATGAATAGACAATGTATAAAAATGTCTAGGCCGAGACACACACCGTCTTTTTGTTTTCTCTGCACATTAACTCTCTCGGATGCTTATCCAGATAGATGGGAGTGTTTTGTATCAAGTAGATCTGCATCATGTGGTCATCTTGTATGATTAAATCTATGAATACATTATAATAAACACAGACAAAGCTGGGAGAAGATTTTAGATCAGATCTCACAGTTGTTTTTTAATGTAATATTACTAACAGGTCCCATATTTTTGTATGTCTTTTTTGATTATAACGTAGGTCTAGGTTCTATATTAGCGTTAGCTGAGCCTTAAAATGAGCTGTCAGGATATCTGTAACTGTATGATGTCACAAGAGGCTTAAAGCATCTCTTCTGATGAGCAAACCAAAGTCAGTGAGCTGGAGCTCCAGAGAGAAGTCTGCAAATGGAGGTGTAAGACCATGTTCTTAAGGATAACGACGTGAAATCACACAGGGTCAAAGTAGAGATCCATCTTTTTATGTATATTATTAAACACAGTCCAGTTTTCAACAATATTTCAACAAGCCTGGTAAACCAGAGAAGAAGAAAAATCTGATTGCAATCAATAACTTGTATGTGTCTGATATAAATTGGACAGAAACCATTGTTTATTTAGATTAAATCCAAAATGCTGATATGTTTGGCAATCTTTGAAGGCCCTGCTGATTCCCCATTGGACGAAATAGGTGTTGCAAATTAGTATGTAGAAAGTTTTTGTATTGTATTATTTTAAAAGTAGGTTTTCAGGATTGTGTTGAAAGTATTTTGGAGATTTTATAGTTTATTTAACAAGAAAGAAGAGATTTAGATGATCAACATTTCAATTCTTCATATTGTTACAATACTTTGTGATTCCACTTTAATGTATTTTTGTCTAATTCATTTTTATTCCATTGAATATGTAATAAGTCTTTAGACATCTTATAGTGTCCGTGTGGCATACAATATTTTTTTTTCTATGACTGACCAAGGCACTGAAGACAATTAGTTACAGATTCATTTGAAATACCCGAATAACAATTTAAAAGGCAGATTCATTCATTACATGCTGGGTCTTTGTCTACATGTCATGATTAAGGCTGTGGTGAAAATTGCACAAAATTAAAATATATTTTAATAACATGGGAAACAAACCTTATCTTTTCCCTTGAGGGCAAAATGGAAAAAAAGACAGAAAAAACATTGTAGTGAAATGTGATTGGCTCTCTGCCCAACAAGGATCAGATTTCAATAAGCATAAAAACATTTGGCAGGAACCCATAAACTGTTGATACGCTAACACACACTGTGTTTGCAGGGATTCTTGGAATGGCAACGCAGAACATGTGGTTACACTTAACGTCTTTACCTTCGTTTGCTAAATGAATCTCAACGTAAACAGACATATTTGCATAGGATAGACATAGAAATATGAAACTTTTGCAATTTGCACTTTTATGCAATTCATGCCTCATATACAGTCTATGGATATTTAAAAATGCACAACACACAACATAACATGCATTAAATATGTGTTGTGTTTATATCAATGAAATATCAATGCATTCTGGCAGGTTTCACAGCTTTTACATGGCTGTTCTGTTCATACATCTTCAATCTTTGTATACATACACATATATATAACATTTCTGTATGAGTATATATTTATACAGCTGCAGCTTTCTCTGTATTTCTTAAAGGGTTTTTTTGAAGTGGGGTTGTATGAGGTACAAATGGCCACTAAGTATAATATCTGCAGTAGAGAGGTCTCTGCTCCGCTCCGCTGAGATGTACTGGCGCATGGCGCTGCAGCCAGACACAGGCAGTGAATGGTTGTGAATGGGGAACGATTAATCAGTGTATTTCCACCACCTACGAGAAGTCCCATCTCAAAATAATACACCAGTTCAAGAGTATGATATAAAGTGTAAATTTACAATGCATCAGCCGGTCAGAAAAAAGTTAGTTTGTCTGGAACTAACCAGCTCACTCAGTATTCCTCCGCCTGTCTGCGTGGAGGAATACCAAAACAGCTGATAGATGAATTGATCCAGCACGTTGCCTGCCCACTACCCCACTTCAAAAAAAAACTGAACTATCCCTTTAAGGGCAGTCTGGTTTTGTTCTGCTTCTCTTGTTGTCATCAAATCCCTTGTGCAGAGCAAAACCAACAGTAAATGTGTCATAAATACTGTGTGGATGTCAAAGTCTGACATATCTCACTCCTCTGGGCCCCAGAGCTCCATTGTTGTCCAAAAACTATTAAAAACACATCACATAGCCACACAGTTGTACTGGGAGACATGTTCCTTCATTACCATAAGCGCACACACTATTTTGATTCAGTCCCATATGAACCATCCTGCCCCAAATACTCACTGCAGCAAGTTCGGATTCAGTCCTTCACTGATAGGAAGATGAAATGTCATTCCTTGTGGACTTTAGTACAATGTAGGATAGATGTGATCCTGTTAAGTGCAGTAGATTGTGAACACATAGGGTTAAAGGGACATGAAATCATCATTGTCTGAATGGATGAGTTGTGGATTTAAGACTGACCTTTAAAGGTCCCATGGTCTGTGCAGCAGGTTGAGTTGGCCTTGGTGTCTGGGTGGTTGAAAACCTTGTATCTCTTATGCTTTAACTTTGAGCGAACACTGCTTGTGTGCTGTTGCCACTACAGAAAACTTTTTTTAATTCATTTTAAAGTCTAGTAAAAATTTCTTTTAACGATACTTCTAGTGAGATTCAAATCAAGAGTTTAAAACTTGGACTTCATCAAGGTCAAAAGTCTGTAAAACTTAGAGGCAAAGACCTTTAAAGGTCCCATATTTCACACTTTTACATGAAGTGTTGGTCAGTAGGATGTAATTATGTTTTTATTAACCATCTCAAGGTGGTTTTGCATCTCCTTTTACAGGTCAGTTAGCCAATCAGAAGAGAGCAGCTCTGAATCTCAGAAACTTTTCTAAGTGATCGAATTAAAAAAAAAAAAGAAGCAGATTTCATGTGCACACCTCTCCAATAGAGTGGAGGTAATAGGATAACTGCTTTCTTGTGACATCATAAAGTTCAGGAAGTCCCAACAGCTCTTTATGCTGTGCTGTGCTTTTCTTTCTTCATACTTCCACTGTATTAATCACAGAACCTAGACGTGCTGTGTAATCAAAAAAGTCATGGAAATCTCACTTATACAGTTAAACAATATGGGACCTTTAATGTTTGACTGGAAGGCAAAGAGGCTCAGTTTCCTCTTCATGACAGAACAATAAGGTCTGCAGGTTTTTATTTACATGTCACATACGCTGTGAAACATCCCGCAGTGGATGCTCCCGTTTGCTCACCGTGACTGATCATCGCGGCTGGTTGTGCATTCAGACACAACCTGGCACGGCGCGCAGCACGTCTCGTTTCGCCGAAAACGGCTCACGTCTGCGACAGGCACCCGGAGGCCTGCACCATTGTCATAATGATGCAGCAAAAGCAAAAAAAAAAAAAAAACGGAATGAAAAGCACCTTCTTTTCTTCATCTTCTCTCTCGCAGAGGCCAAAGTCGCACACACATGACTGACTGACTCGCGGAACACAACTATCAGCTCAGACACCGAAACACAATGCGCTTTGCATTTGTATTGCGCCGTAACGCGCTTGCTCGAGAGGTGTATTTTTTTCTTCTTCCCCAAAATAGAACAGATGAGGACCGGTAGTGTTTGCCGTCCTGGAAATGCATTCCCCTCGGAAATCCCCAACATGAGACAAACAAACATGCTCCCCATGATACATTAGCTATTCATTCACATTTGCATGGTTATGCCGGTTGCTGCCAACACTCACTCTCTGTGCAATGCTAATCAATTCCTGCAGCGGCTGGATAAGACCACTGCACCCTCCCTTTGAGCGAGAGCCAACACTAATATGAATGACTCATTTGCAATGTAAAACAAGATCAATTAGTAATCCAGCATGGAGGGTGCATGCAAACCACCCCTTAACCTAAAATATAAAAACCTGTTTCTTGAAATGATGGCATGTTGTGGTGTTTTATGTCTAACAGGATTACACAGTTCTGCATGGGCTACAGTGGATTGTGGGGTTATAAAGGAATCTCTTTCTGTGTGAGGAATATAAAAGAATCCTAGTGAACAATTGAGTCAAACAATCTTTGCGGACCTTTCGTTTCATCGCTTTATTGAGGTCACCGCAATTGTGTTCAATTCAGATGACTCTGAATGCAGCGGGGCCTTCGCTGCGACTACCCCGTCCGCCACCCCTCCCTCCCGGGGTTGAAATGAGCCATAATATTGGAGACCTTGTCTGTCATTCGTTATCTCTTTCGCTCTCCCTTCCCTCCCTCTTCCTCGGAGCTCTGCTATGAAGCGAGAAGCAGAAAAAAGATTACTGCATAATTCAAGATGCAGGGGTTGAGGACCTCATTTGGGGGATATTGCGTCTCTTATCCCATATTGCAGCTAAGCAAGGAGCTTTGTCCTTTACCCCCAGCTGTGGCGCTTACCAAAGAGGAAAACACACTTGGTACTCGTGAGTGTCAGAAATGTTTAATTATCTTGTTAAGGCACAAAAAGGATTTCGGTGTCCCAGGCTGGAAGTATCATTGGAGGGGATGGGAGTCATATCTCTAAGCTCTGCAGATGCTGGTCTAAGACTTTAATAGGAGTGCTGCTAAGTCGACGGTGGCACAGGGGTGAAATCTTCCACCGGTCTTTCTCAGTTCTTATTCAATTCTTCCTATTCCTATTTGACCCGTTGACTTCTGTAGATTCCTATATCATCCACCCGTCCGTCCGTCCGTCCATCGTCCCTGAGCCTTTTCCTTCTGACCTTGTTTCAGCCTTAAGTAATTACTTCCTGTCTGCTGTTACACTGTGCCGGGTTGGATCAAACATATGTATCTGATTATAAAACTGACTCAAGATGTTAGAAAAGTCAATGGGTTCTTTATTTTTACTGTTAGATAGACTTTGGTTTTGACTAGAACTCTAGAACCCTACAGCAATAATTCAGAGGCTACATCCAACCCTTGCTGGCCCACTCGCAATGCTTTCCCAAGAAGTTGGGGAACACTGCCTTATGAATAGCAGCCAATCACAGTCCACCCCCTTACGACCCAACCCAAGGGGGACACCAAAGCCGGTCCTTGACCCTGGGTGGCGGAGTCACGGAGCAAAATTTGACATCAGATTTTCAGAGTTGCTTATCTTGCAGCGCTTCCGCCATGGAGGAATCCTGACTCAGCGCATGTCTGCTGGACATAGAAGCCAGGCCCTCCTTGTTTGCTTATCAGATAACCGAACTCTGAACACTGCTTTCACCCCGAATCCTCGAGGACATGCATTGTTGATATAGACAAGTCACATATGAGTCTTATAAGGTGCTGCATTAGTGTAAACCTTCTTGTTAACCACCTTGGTTTGCTGTCATGCATTGATTCTATTATGTGAATCTTGTAAGGAGAGGGCACAGTCATTGTGTATGTTTCATGTGGGTGACATGCGCTGTGTTGTACAGAAAATACAACCTAACGGTGACACTTGTTGTATTGTAGAGACATTTATAACATTCGTTCTCATTCTAAATGCTTTTCTCTGTGCATGTCTTGGGATGCATCTGTTTGCATAGGCTATATCCAGGTGTGTGTGTGAGAGGCCTGATAAAGACTCAAGCTGGAGTGGAGCGGAGCTGTGGAGCTGCGCATCCAAATGTGCTCCGGTGAGCATGTAATGGAGCAGTAACGCTCGGTGAACGCTCTCACCTCCGCTCAGCCGAACACAAAATGAAAATGCAGTAACATGCAGAGGAGGTCCATTTTAAAGGGGGGAGGGCGGCGCAATCTTTGCATCAGCGCTGCATCATATTATGGATTGTAAAGCACCGGAGGCAGTGTTTTTTTTTTTTTTTTTTTTTTTTTTTTGGTTCCCAGCACAACACTGACTGTGGGTTTGGGTTTTTATTGAGCGATTTGTACTGAAATCACCGCATCATATCACATTTTATAGGTTTTGCAGAAAGAGCTCATTTGCATGCTTGTGTTCACGCAGTTTGTATTCCAGGAAATCATATGCCCACTTAAATCTAATCGAGCAGCGCCTCGATGCAGTTGATGCTGAGGTCATGTGAGTGACAGGTGGATTTCTGGCAGTGTGTCTGGGATCTTCTTGTGTCTATATAACATTATACGTATCTTTCTTATTACATTTTTCCTGTTGTGGTCTGCTGTATTGAGATTGAGGCTGGTGCTTGCTAAAGATGAACATGGCTGTGGCTCTAAAGGAATACAAACACATGACATGTCTGTCACTTAAAATATCCACTGTAAAATTGAAAAAGAATCTTGACAAGATTTGACAAAATTGGAAATGGAAATGTCATATATGACATTTCCATTTCCAATTTTGACAAATCTATATATATAATATATATACATATATATATTATGGACTATCTATATTAAGACTATGTATATGCTACTATCTCTGAAGACATATATAGAATGACATATTAGGAACCAAAATTATTATTATTTCCAATTTTCCAATCAGGGCAAAAATTACTTGCATAACCTTTAATTACAGGATAAATCCTATAATAAATAGGGCGCATGCATAACTACTTGCATGAAGCATATCAAGTGAGAACAGCTCGGATTAATGTGAGCTGAGAACCCAGGTCCAACAGGTTTGCATCATAGAATACAAACAACTTCACACATCTCTTTAATGCCACACAAAGCTCCTGTGGTCAATTATTAATCCCAGATTGTTATTTGATCCCTTTCAGTGGGCACATTACCTCTGCCGGCTCGGACGAGGCCTCAGAGCGAGTAGCACATCATAGATGGAGAGGGACACAGGGAATCAACCCATCAAAGGCCCACTGTACCCCCAGCCCTCCCCCACTCCCCTTTGAGAAACAGCTTCTGAGCTCATCCCCATTGATGTAAAGTGAGCAGAGGCACCCCCGCTGAGAAGCCATCACGTAGGTGTCATGGACGCTGACATGGTTGGATATGTGGCACGCCGCCATGTCGGCGCAGCACAATGATGGGAGGTTCAAAAAGCTTGCCAGTATCCGGCCAACTCCACGGCACTGTACTTATCTGTTCCCATTTAAACACAGTCAAATGTGATAAGAGCTGTTTTCTTGGACCCTTTTGATATTTGCATTTCAAAGCTGGGGGAAGCATGTGTGGCAGTAAGTGGAGAATGTGCCACAATCATTGGTGTTAATATATGGAAATATCGCCGCTACTCAGAGGAGCATTTTGTTTGTTGCATAAACAGTTGCCGATTTATCAATATTCCAAAAAAAGGAGAGCCAGTTTCTCTCTCGTCTCCACGTCCTGGTTTTGTTTTTTCAGCGCTGTTGCAGACGAGTGAGAGAAAGTCACACCGCATAAATGGCTGCTTATCAGTAGGAAGTGCTTAGGCGTAGCTCGGAGCGATGTGGAGTTCTTGGCAACGAGCCGCCCTCTTCAGAATGGTCACCCTAGTGTGGCCGGCTTCACCACTTTCCACTGCCAGCCCTCTTCTTCCAGCAGCAGCACATCAGAGATGAAAGGCTCCTGTGCAGTGTGCGAAGAACTGAGTCAGATAGATGAATAATTTCGCTGGAAAGACTACAAACCGTTGAGAAATGGGTCGCTTTGGTGCTTCACTGCAAGGACGGGTGCATGTGAGGTTTCCTTGATTTCGGTAAATTTTAGGATTTTAGCAAAAGTCATCAAGAATGAGTAGTTAATTGTAAGGTGCAATACTGCAGAAGTTATTTTAGAGGTAATAAAATAATAATCTAATGTAAGTGATGTGAAGTGTCTCATTATCTATCATAGATTTGTCATCAATTCAACCTGTTTTAACAAAATTGGGGAAAAAATTTGCTTCTTTTTGCAATTAACTTTTTGCATTTAAACTGTTAATACATATTAAATTAACTTTTAAAATAATGTCTGTCTAAAGGAAGGGATAATAATTGAATTTTAAATTGCAATACAATTTTGAAAAAAGGATTGAAAATTGCAATTCATGTCACACCCCTATTTGTTCTTTAGTGTTTATACTTTTATTTCATGAGCACTTCAGTGTAAAAGTGGTGTGAAATTGTTTAATAGTCACAAGTATTTTGATTTCATTTTACTTAGTTTATATGTTTCTGCAGTGATAGAGTTTCAATTATTTTTGAATTTGCAGAAAATCTTTTTTTTTTTTTTATTTACTCCTTTTAAATACAGTATATCAATAATTCTGTATAATATGTAATTATGCCTTCAGACACTCCCTGAAATGTAGGTCCTCTGAGAATTCAATTGACATACAACATATCTTTTGCCTACTACTTGTTAAATGTAAATAAGTTCTCGGTGAATAATCTATATCCACTGTGTGTAAGAATTTATTTCCTGTGTCCTCAGTAGTTGGAACTTTAGTAATTAGCACCAGACTAACTCACTAAGGGCTTGATCAAATTAGCACTAAATACTTGCTACACAGGTAGTGTAGAGGCTTGGGCCTTTGAGGGTCTGGAGCCTCTGGGCGTTTGGCTGTATTCACTCAGTGGTGAGTGTAGACCTGGGAATGTGACAACATTTAGCTGTTCCCAACCTTCAAAACTTCATAATGTTGGTGGCCTGTATTTCAACGTAGTAAATATACGGAGGCCAAACAATGCCTTCCTATTACATTAAAAAAAAAAAAGGTCAGAATGAGGAGAATCCAGCAGACTGGTTGTGCTGAATTTGAACTTTCCTAAATCAACACATTTGAACGAACATATCCGAGGACTAAAGTGAATTTAATTGAACTCATATGAGGACAGGGACCACACCAGTGTAGAGAGGCCTGTAATGTGGCAGGACTCAGTGTTTGTGCCTGTTTTAATTGTGCCATAGCCCATATATCTCCCATTACTGTGAGCTCTGCCACCCCTCTCAGCTCATCTATAATTCAGTATGAGTGCGCTCCTTGACACAGTGCAATTAATTAGTCTTTTTGTTCATTAAAGGCATGGCTTTTAGAAGACCATCATGTTTTATTTTTGTTTTAATTACTTTGTGCTTTGGCAGGCTTCTATTTCAAAGATTTATGGAAGGCAGGCCCCGACCGCTATCCAATTAGAAGGAGATCTCCTTGTTTATCCGTCCTGATGAGGAGAAGCAGACATCAAGCCTGGCTTTTCAAAGTGTGGGAGAAATGTGACTCCGTGCAAATGCGAGATTCATTTTACATGTGATGTAATGAGATTTGCATACCTTTGAAACGATCCTCAGTTCCTGCGGGTCAATTGATTTGCCATTCAGTTTTAAACTGTCAAGAGACTCATATTGTATGGCTCTGAGTGCGGAGCCTGTTCGATCCGTGTGCAGCGTGCGCCGCACGACCGGGCGACAGTTCAGACAAGTTTGACAAAAAGATAAAAGCACATTATGTTCACGCCGATGCATTAGCTGACAAATTGCCATTCATTGCAAGTTGATTTCCCTGCTTTGATATAATGAATAGAAACTAATGGCTGCCTGGATGGTCACAAGAGACACATAGTGGGATACTGAGGAGGCGCTCAGCTTGTGAGCAAGGAAGTGGACAAAATGAAAACATGCACCAGCAGTGTTCTTCATCAAGAACACTGTGGAGCAACCAGCTGGAGGCCAACTCCAAGATCGCTGTGGGTCACCATCAAGTATGGTTTCTGGTTTATAACCTGTGTTTGATTCACATGTGGAAGTAGCTGTTGATTTCCATTATTCGTGACTATTCAGCAAATTGTTGTTTGGCAAGTTATTGTTGTAACCATGATATTAAAGAACCATTAATATTGGGGAAGTGTTGCTATATGCAACAAGGTGAAGATCCAGTGGGAGTTCTAGCTCCAGATTGATTGATAGCTGCTGGTGAACCAACAGGACTAGGAGCAAAAGAAGGCAGACAGATGTGTCAGTCCAAGCTCAGGTCAGATCAAGAAGAACCAGGGACTGGAAGGAATGGATGCCACTGGTGTGGAGAGTTAAGTCCAAAGTGGTCCCAGTAGGGAACCCATTCACCCACCCATCCAGTTTCTACTGTCTTATCTGTGTTTGGAATCATAGCGGCTCCTTCCAAGGCATTCCCAAGCCAGATTGGATATTTGTTCCCTCCAGCAAGTCCAGGGTCTTCTCCCAGTTGGATGTTCCTCCAATGGAAGGCGCCCAATCAGATGCTTGAAGCACCTCAACCGACTTCCTATGAGTCAGCTTGGCACTCAGCTTGGCATACAATGGCAAAGTTTGAGTATTTACTGTAGAATATAGATACCAGGGAAAGATAGAGAAAGTGGTGTCTTTGTTTTTGGATGAAGCTGTAACCTACCAGATATCACAGGATTCCATTTAAAGTCAATCCTACCATTTAAATATAAAATCACACGCCCTTTGCTGCTGTGTATTTTTTATTCCTCCCAAGGCAACATTTGGTGTCAAACGCAGCGTAAACGTGGATCTCTGCTGCCTCACCACCCCCTGCCCTCATTAATTGTACCTAAAGTGACACTAAACTCGCGCAATGAAAGCTGCTCAGGTGTCTGCATCGGCGGGAGGGTTCCTCCCTTCACAGGGGCTGCTTTTAATTATTCGTGCAGTCATTAAGTGTTGATGAACTTCCAGAGCGATCCCGACTAAACATCTGTGGTTCCGCCACGTGTAGACCCAGCAGCCATGTTTGACACATCCCTGTGGAGCTATAGAGGGTTTGGAGGAAGTCAACACACAGCTGAACTCTCCTGCAGTACAACACCTGAATTATCCACACCTTGCTTCTATTCTTGAACCATGGTCTTTGTACATATGGGGGAACAGTGAGTTTAGTGATCATCAGAATTTATTGATACAAACATAATTCTAAAGTACAGGTACCATAATTAATGCAAAATGTAGTTATTAATGTTAATGTAGTTCTTTTTTTTATTTGCTCTCCCTATATTATTGTATCCCTGTTATCATTTGTCAGTTTTGTCTTACTGTACCTTTTGCTAATGTTGTGCCCTGATGTTAAATGAAATTAAATCTTAAAACCTTAAACTGAACTAAAACTAAACTAAAACTGGACTTAAACTTAATTAAATGTTGCAAAGAAACCTCAAATCGGGTTCAAGGTGATTAGTGAGAACAGGTGGGGGGTGGACGTGGCAGTGAAGTGAATGAGAAGAGGAGGGAAAGTCTTAGAAAGAGAAACCTACCGGATCTTTACTCAGACAGTCCATTCAAGACCAAATGACCCCCCCCCCCCCCCCCCCCAGGTTTTACAGCACATATAAATCTTGTGCTTCAGGTCAGCTCAGCTACAGAATCCTCCTCCTCCTGCCCTGGCTTCCCAAGGTCAGTTCCAAGCTTACTTTACTTTTTTTTCCCTTTCAATTTACAACATGATTAAACCCCTATATTTATTTCACTGACCAGTAATATTCAAGCAGTAGGTTAGTATGACCCTCTGTTGCATTTTGTTGATATCTAGTTACCTGTTTAGTTGTGGAGAAAGTGTCGTCAGCTCAGTATCTGCTATTAAAGGTCCCATATGATGTACATGTAGGCTTCCATGTCTTTTTGATTATATAGCAGGTCTATGTCCTATATGTTAATACTAAGAGAGTATAAAAGTACTCAGTCCACACAGAAATGCACACAACATGGATTCAGAAATTAGCCTTAAATAAGCCATCAGCATTTCCTGAACTTTGTGATGTCACAACAAAGCCAACCACTTGGTGACACCCGTCCATTCGGTATCTCAGAATGTTTATCTGAAATCTGCTATACATATGTTTGACTCAGAAAACAGTGGACCAATCAGGGGTGAGTTTCAGCGCCTCCTCTCTTTTGATTGGCTCAGCAAGCTGTTGTTAGTAGAGCTCCAGAGAGAAGAGATGTAAAATTACATTGAGATGTAGATCACAGATATAGGCATCAACACAAAAGTGTAAAAATTGGACTTTTAACTTGTGTTGATTGAACATGATGTTAATTTATTTGATTCTTACGCATTCTAATAATCACCTTAGGCCAAAACATGTAGTCAATATGAATACATTCCCCCAGTCAGTCAGCCCACAACTGCTCAGTTGTTTGTTTGCATTTGGCTCTTTGCTGTTTGAGCACCTAGCTGGCTGGTGAAGCAGCAGCAGCAGCACCCTCCTCGTTCGGAGCCGAATCTCCGGTGGGAACATCAAAGCGGCTCCACCAGTCACAGCTCTTTTGAAGCCATGAAAGATGCACAATTAGGCAAAGTTTGGGCTGTTAAGCTGTCTTTGTGTACCGATATCTATGAGATCTATGTATGTGTCTGTGTGCCTGTGTGCCCCCATTCCCTCCTGTGTCACTGGGTGTCGTGCCTCAGATCTGTTATTTACGCTCCAAGGCAAAGATGTGGCATCGGTCCAGTAAAAAAATGAGAGGGGGATGAAAGTGAGATTCACATCTGGTCAGCCGCGAAGTTACAACTCCCCCAGGACGTCCCTGTGAGCGTCTCCGCCGGCTCGCGCTACTCCTCTTGCTTTTAATTAGACAGGTAGGGGCGGCTCATTTGCCGGCGATATTTTCCAGAAATTGTTTGATCCTCGATGGCCCGCAATTTGCCGAGACACAGCGATGCAGCATCATCACGCAAACCAGGTAGAAAGTGGAAGTCTTGCCTGTTAATTTCGACTTTCTAAGGCATGGGCTGCATCAGAGATTGGGATTGTTAAATTCACCCCCGGCTCCGACTCATGAAACTTTAACTCTTTTTAGCCAACGTTAATTACGTCATAGTCAGATAGAGCAAAGCGTCACATTAGAGCTCCTTGTCTGCGTTCATTTGTATGCTGTGTACACATCAACCCAGCCTCGACACAAGGCCGCAGCCAGCCTGAATGATAATCACACTCTCCTGCAGCAGGGGTTTCAATGCAAAGATGTAATGTTATGCAAACACACATTAGGTTTCACAAGGCTCATTGCACCACCTTTAATACGCTCAGGATATTGAAAATAATACTCTCTTGCAACCATCATAATGTTGCACATCCTCATCAGCTAAAATATGGCAGGAAATCCACTCATCAGCTTTAATTATAATGCCAGGTGCAGCAGAGAAGAGAGTCTTGTTTGCTCTAATAGACGATGTGCAGTAATTGTGTTGAGTAAAATTGTCAGGTATGAGCATTAATGGATTTCCAGGGGAGTTTGAAGTAATTTTTGACATTTCTCTGTCTATCTTGGAGCTCTTAATCCTGCACATTCAAATTGCTCTTACGTAAAAGTAGCAACACAAACAGGAAGTTCAATCTGAAATCCGTGTCTAAGCAGTAAAACATGAGGAAAACTTTGGAATTCCTCAAATGAGTGAGTCCAGTGTTTAAAGGCCCACAGCAGGAAGAGCTCAGTAAGCTGACTTGTGAGTGGTGACTACTCTGTTGTGACATCACAAAGTGAAGGAAGTCCCGATGGCTCATTTTAATGCTCAGTTTCTGAATACAAGTTGTGTACATTTCTCTTTGGATATCTTCACAGTATTAATATAGAACCTAGAACTTCTTCATAATCAAATAACATAAATATCTATCTTTACCTAATATGCGACTTTTAATTAACTGCAACCAGTGCAATGTGTCATCATTTTTGTGTGCATGGGGTTTGGGACTTCCATTGTAACTATCTCAGGGTGTCTGTTTGGTCTTTGTTCGGAAATTCCCCAGAGCACAGAAATGGATGTTTTCTGTGTGTGGCTGCAGCACTTTGTTCAGGACCAGCAGAGAGAAATGGAAGGGTGACCTGAAAGGGCAGCTATAGAAAGCCTGCCCCCCGCACAAACTCTGTCAAAAGAAAAAAAAAAAACATTTTAGTTAGAATATGTGTTAAGTAATCTGTCACTAGTAACGCCATTAATCAGTGTCAGAGTTGGCGCTCTGGTCCCTGTCAACACCTCTTCACCTTCTCAAGATAAAAGACGCTGGTTTTTTTTTTTTTTTTTTCCATCATTGTCTCCCTATTGAGCGCAGTCCGTCCCCTCAATGCAGCGACCTTGTCCCACTGCGGCCCACCTGAGGTCAGTCTATCAACACACAGCTGGAGCGTTTAGTCAGTCGGCGCCTGGGGGGGGGGGTCAGATAACAGTCTCTTCTCCTGCACTCTTGTGCTGCATTCTTTTGAGAAAATAAAAGTCCAGAGATAACGGAGAGAGGGGCTCGGAAAACAGCAAATGAGGTGGATTTCTTCCTGCAGACATGCACCTGACTTAAGCTCAATCAATCAGCGTTGTCTGCGACGCTAAGCTCTTGCTACAGCAGTTATATCACTAATCCAGAGCTACAAGGGTTCCTGCATTAAGATGAATCCGGTGCAAATTGGATATTGCGGGGGAACAATGCTATTCTGCTCCCGGGTTAGATTGCTTCTGGACTGTTCTTCATTAAGGGACAATCGCTCTGGGCTTCACACCGGACAGGCAAGGCAATGCAATTCAGTTAAGACTTGGGGATCCATGGGGTAGATATTAGAGGGCGCTCGCTGACTAACTGTCTGGAAGCACATTAGCAGCAGACAGGCACAGCGCCGTGGAAGCCCTGCTGAGGCGCTAAAAGCAAACAAGACATTTTAAAGTGGGAGTGAGGCGTTCTGTTTACTTCCTCCAGAAACCCTGTGTGGATTCCCTCACAGGTCTAAATGTTTTAATAGGTGGATAGATGAAAGACAAGATTACTTAGGGCAACTTTCAATCCAGCAGATACCTGTTTGATCAAAAGTCCTGGCAATGAATTAAGCACTGAAAGCACTGCTGCCATTGTGACTTAGATAGATAGATAGATAGATAGATAGATAGATAGATAGATAGATAGATAGATAGATAGATAGACAGACATGAAGGAACTGCCTGCAGAGCTTAGATCTGAGAAAGGCTTTGAAAAAAAAATTCTGCTGCATGGAAGGGTTCCCAAGATCACCCGAGGCCTCCATCATTCTTTAAGTGGAAGAACTTTGGAACAACCAGGTGAACAAGAACCTGATAGTCACTCTGGCTGAGCTCCAGAGATCCTAAGTGGAGATGAAGGAACTTTCAGAAGGACAATCAATTTAGGCCAAAGAGTTCAATCTTGGTTCCATCAGACCAGGGAATCTTGTTCCTCAGAGTCGTTAAATGTGGAGCAGCTTCATCTGAACATAAAACTGAGTGCTGCAGTGAAAAAAACAGAATTTATGTTCAAGGGGCCTAAATACTTTCCAAATACACTGTAAGTCAAAGAACTCCCTCCCTATCTGTTTAATAGTACGACATAAGGAACCAGTGACGGAAGCACATTTGCGTCGTAAGTGGGTAACAAAGCCCTTTCCCTTCCTTGACCCCTTGCAATTATAGGATGAGTGGAAACTGTTTCATCACCTAAAGCTGAAAGGGCTTTAAAAACAAAAGTCCAAAAAATTGGCTCGGGACTGAGATGACCAAAACATAAGACCCAGGGAATACTCACATCTAGGTCATTTGGGGGTGACTTTGGGATACAGCTTGGCTAGTTTGTCCTTGGAATAATGCAGTTGATGCCCCACTTTAAACTGGATTAAACTTTAATACAGACAGAGGTGGTGTGTATTCATGAAGTGATCCTCTGGAGTAGCTTCTCTACTTGATTTCCGCCCATTTACAAGTTGTGACTGTTGCGGACTGTCCCTGCACGGGTCAAGAATGCTGAAAGAATGAAGAAAGACTACAGTGCTGAAGATGAAGGAGGACAGTAGATGTGGTTTTGTGTTTATAGTCCTTGGTCCTTTTGTTAAAAGTCAGTGCAAAGATGATATTGACCAGACATAGAAGGCATCAGTTGGTACAGTTGGTATTTTTTATCCATGGTACAGAACTTCAGCTGAACTAAATGTGCTGATAGACTTTCTTATACAAATGGGACATACTGTCCATTGCATCACCCATTGGCTTGTGAAGAGCAATTGCCATCCCAGAGGTGTGGGATGGGCGGGGCCAAGACTTTGGCAACCTTTTGGACTGAAAATGAATCCAATATAGAAGCATCCAAACCGGTGCTTCTACAGATGGCCACTTGAGGGGATCCAAATGAGTCAATGTTTACCTGTTGCAACCTTTTACAAAACTACTACTCAGGTTTGAAAGATTCACCCTCCACAGTGTCAAGAAGAAACCAGGCTCTAAAGTTGAAGACTTTAACTTGGAGTGACTCACTTCAGGAGCCACCCTCAAGTGGCCATTCAAGATTCTGCCATTTACGTCCCAATGCATCTCATTAAATTAAATCACTGGAATTTCTGGACCCTGAAAACACTGTTTGCATCCGCTCGTAATTAATGAAGTCTAATCTCCAAGCGTGCCGCTGTAGCCAAGTGTAAACTTCCTGCACTTTTCCCTCCATACCCCCCCCCCCACTCACTCCAGCCCCCTCCCCTATCCTCCCGTCAGAGTGAAATCCCTCTGAACACGGCTGGATTTCACACTGCGCATTAGTGAGGAGTCTTAGAGTGTAAGATTATTTCAGTGCCGCATAGAGAGGACAGTGACATGAAAAATGGTAAAGAGAAAGGGATGACATCCTCTAAAGATCATGAATCACATCCCCATCTCTAACAGGATTATATGGTCTGCACTGGGGCTTTCAGAGCCACCAGACTACAGGCTACACTGCCATTACAGCTTATGTTGCGGCCTTATGAACTGCTTCTGGAACAGTCCTGCTGTTACTAGGAGTCTTCAGAAGACAATTAGTCTCTGGGTAATTATTACTGCTGTTGTCCTGCTACTAATTGCCATTGTTACTATTATTCTTTTAATTTATTAAGATCCTGGCGTGAATATATATGTGGTGTTAAAATAAAGCCTCCTCAAGCCCCAGGTATTATCACCAGTAATAACCCTAAGGTCATTTGTACAGCACTCCATATTTCATTACTGACATTAATATAGCTCTTAAACAAAATAGATGCTTGGTTTAATCATATTGGTGTCCTTTATGTGGAAGGGAAGGATTAGTGAGTCCTACCTCTTGCCAGATTCCTTCTATCCTATTCCCTAATCAGCGTTGGGTTCTTCAAAACACCTGAGGGCTTTAGTTCACTCCCTGTGGTTCAGGGCTTCAGTGTTTCACCAAATCTCTTTGCTGTCCTTTCTTACCTTGAAAACCTGTGTTCTTGTTTGTTTGATTACTTTGAGCATCAGACGCTCCTTTTAAGTGAAGCTGAGTGCCGTCTTGCTTGGACACTTGGTTCCTCTGGCAATGTTGGGTAGAAGTACTGGGATGTTTGAATGCTGTTTGCACCACTCAACTATAGATTTTATTGCTTTAAGGCTTTGGCCTCCTTTTTTCAAAGTATCTTACACTGCAATGGTGATAGAACTGTATTTTATACCTTTTATAAGCTAGAAATTTGTTTTTTTGCTTTATTGAAAACTTAAGGTCACTTGATTTAAGCTGGGCAGCTCAGGGTACTCTATTAATACCATCAATGTATGTACTTAAGTGCTCAGACCACAAAGAACTCGAAATTTAACTTCCTGAACTTTGTGATGTCACAACAAAGCAGGCTTCAAGCCCACCCCACCATTTTTTTTTCTATATATTTGCAACACAGTGGCAAGAAAAACAGAGGAATTGTGTGTGAGAGCAGAAGGAGAGAAGTGAAACGGTGTTTGACAGTCATGTAATGTGATCAGTGTAAAAGCGGAATGGTTCCAAAGCAGGTCGAACACATGGAGAGGAGAGCTGCAGGGTGTACAGACTGAGACGGTTCATGAGAAGGCTTCTAATCATAAATGAGCAGACATGCGTTTGCCGCTCTTCTCCTTCTACGGAGCGCAATGCATTGCTGACAAGCGGGGAAAAACATGGCTTATGCAGAAAATGTTATTTAATTCATGGGAATTTCCCACCCCCTTCTTCTGAAGGAAATCTTGTGAGCTGACGGAAGACGTTGAGGGTAGACCTCAGATGAGTTACAGTGAAGTCAGGAACGCAGGAGACAATACCCGAATCCAGACAGTTGAGGTCTGGCTGATGCAACGGTGAGGCCGGCTTACAGGTCTCTGCAGATGACAGGCGAGAGGCCATCTCAGAGAATGGATGCAGATCAGATGATCCAAACTCAAAGGTCTCGGGGGAACAAGGGAGAGGAACCCAGACACTGGAAAGGTGCAGAGCAGTTAATCGAAGAGGCAGGAAACAGACTGGGCCAGGAAGTAAAACCACAATAGATACAGTAAGAAAGTCATTTCAAAGTAAAACAGCAAATGATTAAAAAGAACTCACCCTTTGAAAAAAAAAAAAAATTGACAGAAGAGAAAATTGACATATAGCAGCTTTAAGGAATAAACAAAGCTGCTAAAGCACAGAATAGCACAGTATATAAGATATTTTATCCTTGGCATTCATTTTTCCTACTACTGCTTTTTTACTTTCCACTAATTCAGTTATTATACTGACATAGTCTCTAGTCAGCACAATCAAATTACTAGGTGGGACTTTAACTCATCCCTCCTGAAAGCAGCAGAGACTGGCAGACACATTAAAGCAGCTGATTCCCAGAATCAAATAATTTCCCAGACACATTGCGAGCTCTCCTCCGGGATGATGAATAAGAACGTGCCGTTACTCACTGAAGATATGACGTTCCTAACATCTCGAGCATATTCAAAAGTCAGTTCCGATGCGGATTCGACTTTAAAGAGACGTCACTTGCTCGTGGCAGCCTATGTGCTCCTCTAATCAAATTTATGGACAAAAGATCTGTAAGGGATTTCCCCAACTGTCAGCGCGTCATGATGCGTTTAGGGAGGATGAAGGTGGTGAATGTGAAGCGAGGCGGTACCATCCATATTTCAGCAGCTGTAGAGAATCCCCAGGAATTTACAAGAGGATAATGATACACAACAACAAAGTAGAACTCATTTGAATGCTTAATTGATCAATCATTCAATCAAGAGTGACGACAAACCTGCTGCTTTATGATTTATGTGTTTGTAGATTTGTCATTCTTTGATTTATTGTACTGTACAGAAGACCAACAATGTCCAAATGTCCACAAATATCGGCTTTACCTCGTGACCTAATCAACTGAACAATCCTAATACTTATTGTGGAAAGACTTAGATGAATGAGGGTATGAAGGTGTCCAGGTTCATAAAAGTCTTTAGTTAGTTTTAAGGCAACAAGACACAGCTCAGATCACACGCATAATGTAGACTGAAGTACACAACTGTCTCTTCAGGAACTTGGTATGTTCCTATGTGGAACGTGGACTGAAACCTGGAGACCGGGTTGAATTTTCAAAATGTTCTGTCAGGTATTACACAAGATGGTATCAAACAAGTGTAGTACGAGGAAATGTATTGCAATATCAGTTGAGTAGATAGAGGAGCGGAGGGGCAGGAGGGGTGAGCGCTGCCTTTGAATAACCGAAGAGACGACGGGCTTTTGCGCTCACACTTCTTCACCTCTCCCGACAGCAAGCCTTATCTGACGACAGCTTGTAGTGGAAGGCTTCAGGAAGTTTTGGAGGAAAGTGGGACAAGTAGACTTACAAAGGCTCATCACTTTCTTTATATAGTACACTGTCCGTCCAGAATATAGATCAGGTTGCGGCATCGTATCTGAACCTTGCGGTTCTGTCCTTGAGAGGTGGGGGGGGGGGGCGGAGGGAAAGGGAGATGGGGAGTATCTCTTCCCTGGTGGACTTTGGGAAAAGTCGGTCCATTTACAGAACAAACAGAAACTAGATTTGTGATATCATTGATCGGATACAGACAAGGGAAACCGAACACCACTTGGCAGGTAGACCCTCACTCTGCCCAAGCATGTCCTTGAAATATTACCTCCATGCTGTCTTCAGGTGTTGTTGATGTGATGCATACAAAGTGTTTGGTCAGGTTTTGTGTACTTTAGCTCATGAGATAATATTATATTAAAGATATACCCAAGTGGGGGAGGAGGCCCTTTGGCAGACCTTGAACTTGCTATCCCATGGAGTTCGTACCTGGACGACTTTGGTTGGCGCTTCAGCCTACCACGCCCTAGATAGAATAGACTGAGTCCACATTGGGATTGGAAACTTTTGTACGTTTCTTGATTCTGAAAAACAAAACTATACCGAACTTGAACTTTACAGAAAATATCTTTTGCTGTTTAACACAAGCATCAACAGAACATTGTCTAAAGTCTTGCTCCGAAATACCTCCACCAAGTCATGTTACCTCTCAGAGATTTGGCACTTGCTTGGTAATTCTTGTGGTTCTACAGAAACAATACACTGACCTTGCCCTCTAATCTTCCCACTAATTAAACACTAGATGTTAAGTTTAGCACTTTGGACGTTGAATACTTTGGTTCGGCTGCTCCCTTTCAGTGTCACAAGGTCAGTTTTCTCTCGGATTGAGATAAGGGAGCATTCCCCATCAGCACTAGCAGAGGTCTCTGAGAGCAGCCGATAATACAGCACCTGCGTTATCTTCCGTGTTAAAATCCCTCGCCTTGTTAGTATGTTAAATGATGGATCGTCCTCTTGGAGTAGAAGGGCCTTCCGTACCCCTTGCGGCTTGGAAACCCTGGCTCCCTGCAGCCTGATGATAGATTACCCCGCCTTTATCTCCGTCGGCTGATTATTCCTCTTCTATCATGAAAGCTAAGTCAGAGCATGGGTGTGATCGTCTTGTAATGTGGCCTGAAATAGCTTGATTATGCTCAGGTTCATCTTTACCTCGTTATCAGTCTGGATTACACTCTTCATAGTTCAGCGGCAGCCTGTTTGTCATTACCTCAACACCGTCCACATTGAGACTTCCTGTTTGAAATATGTACGTCGACAGCAGGAGAGGCACCTTCATTACACTGCATAACCCTAATAGCTGTCACATATTTGTCTTATTTGTGGAAGACATGCATTTAATATAACCAACAGTGAACATGACAGGAATTAAGTAGCTTCCTCATTGGTATCTGTACCATCAGGAGAATGGCCTGTTTAAACCATCTATCAGTGGATTATTAAGCCAACAATCATTCACACAGTAAGATACTAATTACAAGACATACACATTAAAGGAGGGAGGGGCATTTGACAAGATTGCCTATTATTAGTGTCATTATTAATAATCCCAGCTGGATTGCATTACTGCATAAAATCATGGTCTTATCATAATTCAGCATGATGTCTGACCTTCAACTGGGGGTGACAGCTGAGACAATCTGATGACACCACCCGCCTTCACACTGGACCGTGCACAGGCATCTAGATTTATATCATCAGGTTGATATATATATATATATATATATATATATATATATATGCTGGGGGACATGTAGAAAAAAGACAGTGAAGGTCCCATGTGTTTTTCAGGCTTATTTTAGGGTCAGGAGAGGAGGCTCTGAGCCTCTTCTTTGATTGGCTGTTTTAAAGGTACTCTCAGCTGATCCACATACCTGCTGCTAACTTATTAGCTAGCTAGCTGGGCTAAGTTTTTACTTCTTCTTTATTTTTGACTGCTTTCTGCCCTTTTTGACTGCTTTGTTGTGACATCACTAAGTTCAGGAAGTCCTGACAGCTCATTTCTGAATACAGATTGTGTGCTCTGATACTTTCACTGTGTTAATATAGAACCTAGACCTGCTTTATGATCAAAGAAGCCTACCTTTAAACAATATAGGACTTTTAAATGTTTATAATTGTTTGTGATTAGCAATAATTTTCAGTTACACACGATTTATTTTCGGCTTTAAAAAAAAAACAATCTTTTCCCACATGGATTTTTCCAGTGTAGAATGAAGAGAGATGCTTTGTAAATTATTCCAGGTTAGACAGAATGTACCAGAGGGGAAAAAGTGCTGCCTTCATGATGTTTCAATTAAATTTTTTTTCACTGCCATGCACAGTGAGAAAACAGTACCTCACATGCAATCTTATAGCCGGCCCAGTCGCATGAGATAAAGATGGCCAGGGGAAAATCACTCTCTTATTGGGTCCTGAATGGAATTGGAGCCCTGTGGGGGGTGCTGACAGGTCCTTTGTTGTAAGCGCGTGTGTGTATGTGTGTGTGTTGCTCCATCTCACGGCTGACACGCCACTGGCAGCTCCTCCACATCCGTGTCTCAATGTTGTGTTAAACACAACTTTACATGGAGCTCATGTCGCCTGCGACAGTGACGAGGGGCGGCGAGCGACAACCAGCTGCGTCTGTCTGCAGAGGGTGGATGCAGGTGCTTGCGTGTGTGTTTGTACAGTAGTGTGAAATGTAAAGCTGTGGCTCTAAATCACCAGCAATGAAAACAAGATGGGCAAAAAAAAAAAAAAAATGATAGAATTATTCATGGCTACTCTTTTTCTATTCAACGGGAAGATGACAGTGAGGCAGGAGCGCTGACAGACACGGGCCCCATGGTGCATTTCTGAGATGAGAATATAAACTGAATCAATATCCCTGCTGTTGATGCCATGTGGCAGAGACTATTGCTTGTGTATGAAATATGCATGCCTTTCTAAATCTGAAAATGTTGTGTTTTTTTTTTCCTGTGGAACCAACCTGTCCAACCGCAGCAAACTTTGAGATTGCGTTGAAACAACTGTGAATACGCACGTCTTCCATTCTCCATGATATTGACTGGTATCTGGGACCCACTGTGCCACCGTCCAATTATTAACTTATGTAATAGATTTCACCCCCCCAGAGAGTCAGACCCCGCTGTGCGCCAGGATCTACAGCAGCACGGCTGAATTCCTCATTGGACTATAAAAAGGGAAGTCACACGAGGATAAAGTATTCAGTCAGAACATAAAGTCGGACTTTAACAAAGCCCAGTCAGCTGACCCCAAAAAGAGCATTTCCATCTTAAAAATACTACTAGTAATGGCACTTTTTATTTGAATGATAACGACTGACTCTTTGCCTTTGAAAATTGATCCATTAATCTTGTTAATTGTGTATATTAAACGTACAGAGCTAAAGAAATGCAATTAACATGTTGTACTTCTTACAACACGCACAGTAATGAACAGTGGAGAGTTACAATAAACATAAATAAGACATGTAAATATGTAGAAGTAGACAATGTTGGAGAACAAAGCGTATATGCAGTTGGTTGAATGTACAGTAATAAAAAAACATGGCTATATAGTTTATGTCTATAGATTTTTCTTAGCAAAGTTACAAAGGAGAGAGAAAAGGAAGGAATTGAAGCAGTTAAACACGTCATAAAAACTGCGATAATTTACACAAGAATATAAATTGTCTGTGTAATAGGGGAAAAAGAAAAAGACAGCACCGTATCAAACATTCATAAAAGCTTTCCTATGAAAGGTTGCTTTAAGAAGAGACACTAATGATCTTGCATTTATTAGCTCAATAGGAACAATGTTCTATAGTCTGGGGGCTCAGAAAACATTAAAGACCAGCTATTGATCTAAAGCAACGAAGGGGTCTGGCTGGTAATTACATAAAAAGTTCCTATCATTGGTCTTAGAACAATAAAAGAAAGACAGGAAAATTTGGGGCCAATTTTCTTTTCCTTTTTTTGGCCATTTTTGCCCAAAAAAAGAGACGAACACAATCAATCCACCCTCGTCCCAATGAATCTTTCCTGAACATTTCCTTTTGCACTTTTTCCTTTGCTCCTGCCATTATCGCCAACGGCCACTGGATGTCATCTAACAACAAAATAAAACCCATACACAGTCTGAAGTTGTACTTGGAAAAGATTTACCAGCCCGATTCTACTACCTTGATGAGAACCACTGATCGAAAGGAAAGGACAGGGCCAAAAAAGATGCGTTTGGACTATAATTGTGTTAAGTCCCATTGAATTAATTGCTTGAATGGTCCTTTTAAAGCTTCTAATTGAGTCTTTGTCGGTCCTGATGATGTCCATCTCCTCCATGCAGCCAATTGGAGTACGTTATGCATGGGGAACATTAACTGTAAGTGACTTTTTGAATTCTATCTGAAGATGCAGTCCAACTTCCACCTTCCTTAGCTGTCTTCATTTTCATTGTTAGGCATCAAGACGCTTGAGTGAGTTCTCCTTGAACGCCCACTTGGCTATAAGCCACATTGTGTTTATGATGAGAACCCGAGGTACAAGTGCAGCCTCTGTATGTCCGTCGCCTGCAGAGAACAGCGAGTTGAGTTGATGTGTTGTGAGCTGAAGTCAATGGTCGGAGCGAGCCAGTCCCTGAATGTGAGCCAGTGTGGAAATAAAAAGGCTTTGGACGTGTTGGGGTGTTGGCTGGATTATCACAGAAGCGTCTGTGTGCTCAAGGCCAGAGCAAACCGCTAAAGGGGAGGCTTGGGCTAAAATAAGCTGTGTGCCACTGGTGACCCCCACCTCCTACTCTTTGTACATTATATATGTGTACTGTGGCCTTCAATTACTCTGCTAGAACAGTGCACACATGCTATAGGCGGCAGTTTAATTACATTTTGCACAGAGGCTCCGAAACTATGTTGAAACAGTACATGGCCTCGGGTGTTTCTGTCGTTACTCGGCTTTTCTCTGTGGATTAAGTGTTTCTCTGCTGAGGAAGATCGCGACATGCACTTGAAAGCTGTGGAAAAACGCCAAAATATGGGAACCAAGAGGTGAAATTGTTAAATAGAGGGGGCGCTTTCATGTTTAACCTTTTGAGTTCTCCTCACATGGGCCCACGTGGCAGTTGGGGGTCAGGGTTCGGGGTCAACTCCAGTAAGAGTTCTGCAGCATGCTCCACTGTGCTTAACTGCACAAATGCAATATCAAGCTATGGTCCAAAAGACATTTCTAAAAATGCAGGGTATGTCCCAATCAATGAATTTAAAGAACATCACAGGACTGCAGCCCTGCATGGATAAGCAGTAGAGACAAAGTTTTCTCTTTTCCTTAACAAAAGTTGGTCTCAGCAGCTTTGGGAATGGGACTCTGGAGAAAACTTTTAGTTCCAAACTTGCCCGTAGCGCCAAGATAAAATGCTTTGTGAATATGCGCCTTGTATCTTCAGCACGTCCACAACTTTGGCACGCAACCAGCAGCACATTTGTATTACCTCCCCATTTTTCTTTTTCGCTTTCGCTATTTTGGGAAGCACAACAGGAGTCGGCTTACTGTAAACCGAGCAGTGTCCTCTAGCAACAACAAACAGTACAACCTCCTCATGCGGAATGAGACAGTCGAGAGTAAAATGAAACCGCTGTGATCCTTTAGAATCATCAGGTGATCACGAATCCCGACTATTTAGTCTTGGTGTGCAGTTTTCTGCCTCATGATTACACCTCTGTCTACTAGCCTCTGTAATGTATTCATGATTGGAGGACCAGCCTCTGCTCTGGACTGTTGAAGGTCATTTGAATATCATCGGTCGTACAACATGCAAATCGCACGCACTCAGTCAAATTACTTTTAAGAGCCGTCCTCTTCCCTGCTCTCTGAAAGACCACTCTGTAGAGCCGTGTTTTACTTTGAAGCAAAGATTTCTAACATCGAATCTTTGTACAACTTCTCTTTGACAAACTATTCTGAAATCTGCCTATTAAACTGCAAGCCTCGGCCCTCTCAGCAGATCTTGTTTTAGATGTATCCTGACAATGTCACTTCTTGTTTAGCTGGATTTAATTGCTGTTTTTGATACAGAAGATCATCATAATTTAATGCCGAGCCTTAAAACATTGTCGGTCTCATAGGACGTGCGTTAGATTGGTTTAAATCTTTTATGTCCTGAAGGCCAGTCTCAGTCTAGGGAGTGTGTGTGTGTGTGTGTTTCTTATGCTATTAATAACATATGAGGATCCCATCAGGTCCCCTGCTGGCTTCACAGCTCCTTTCTTGATGCTTACTGGCATCAAGGAAAATATCATGAAGAATCACAGTGTGTAGATAAGTATGGACTGGTGACAACTCCTCAGAGTGAAGACAAACAATCAAAATCAAAACCCAGTGTAAGTGGTCAGCTTTTGGGAAATGTTGCTTTGTAACATATCCACAGGAAACTGATGGATTATTCTTACTTATGAAATAGATTAAGAAAATATTCAATTTCATCCACTAATCAAGTTAAATGAATCCTGTAATCTTACATATCTAATGCCAACTTTGGTTTTGTTGTAACCACATGAGACATAGTGTCCCAAAGCTCTATTCAAGCTGATTAAGTGAGGCTGGAGTTGTGCATGGTTAAGTTTTATTTGAGATCACCAAACATGTAGCAATCATGATTATAGGTTTTCTGAAAATATTAAAATATAAGACCTGGCATTGACTGATGAAACAGCTGAGATGTACAGTAGAGCAAAATCTGGCCTTGAAATCTTAAGGAGGCAGCTGAATATATCGCAAAAGTTTGTGGAGGATTGAAACTAAGACAATTATGTAAGATAATGATAAAGAAGAAAGCGAAGAAAACTTGTTATCAAGCTGAAAAGCTTAATTGTCTAAACTGGTTGTTGAAACTGCTGAATGTTAAAGCAAAATCTGGACAATTGCTGAAAAATGTTGACAAAAAGTGCTTGAAATTACTTTTGAAGTAAGAGATGTAGGAGTTCTGTGTGAGATATAAAAGATGAGCATAATCTAAAAATGTTCAGAAAGAACGGTGGCTACATTTGCACTCAACCAAGTGTAACATTTAAAGAAATCAATCAAAAATATCAAAGATATAAACAAAAAAGAAACAAAAACTGAACACAAAGTTAATAGCTGAAAGTCTTGTGACCAGCTTGGAGTCGAAATATCAAATTATTATATTAATCCTCAAAACTTTCAGTCTCTATCATTTCAATGATAGCTTTTTTAGGGAAAGTTGCATATTCCAAAAAATTCTGAACTATAGCACAAATAATAATGTCCCTAAAAAGCTGAACATTTTTGATGCTTTGATGCTCAACAAACAGAATCACAGAAATGTCAATCAAGCGCTGAGAGAATGTCTCTTCAGGCACAAGAAGTGAAAGCATGAGTGCGCTGGGCCTTTAATCAACTTGTTTTTGTGCCTTAATCTAAGATCAGAAAAGACTTTTATTCTTGTAACAGTGATTTGTGACAGCTTTGGAAGGCACAGGCAGATAATGACAAACTGCTGATAGGGCCCCCAGATCAGAAAACGCTGTTTCTGTGTCAGTCACAAAGACCTTTTGTTTTGAAATTCAGAGGACTTGTCATTTAATAAACTTTCAGAAAGGTGTTATCTCCATAATGAGTTCCATGATTTTTTTTTTTTGGAACATGCTCTGACACTTCATTTTATTATTCTTTGTAAATACACCCATGTAAGCATTTATCGGTGGAGTTTATTCCCGGCCTCCGTTATTTATAACCTGTGGGATTTCTTATCAGCCTATTTCATGTGATGGATTTACCTGTGACAGCAAGTCCTCCAAATTAAATGTGAAAATACGTTGTTTGTCCGTGCCCTGTGGAATGACACATTCCATCAGCGGGACCACATCATCTGTCAGTGCTTTCAAAACCGTTGCAAATCATTTTTTAATGTTGTGACAACACTCTGTGAGCGCCGTAGTGTCCTGGGATGGTTGAATGTGTTTGATGGCTTCAACCTTTCTTTGTTCTGGCCTTTTGCCATATGTTCATCAACCTGTGCCCAAGAATCTGAGCTGCATTTAGCTTCAAGGTTCTCCAGGACCCTCTGAGGACATTTCTCATGCACCTCAGGAGTCTCATTTATGATTATGCAGTCTATAAATGCAGCTGTGCCCTCTTGGTCTTTTAAGGAGATTGCTCATTTCTCTCTAAAAGATCACTGGCTCACTTGTGATGCCAAACGAAAGCTGCTGATAAAATTGTACTTTGTATTTGTGTCCCTACCTTTCATAGATAATATCCTTATTACGTGTTCAGCCTCTTTTCCCATGTGTACTTTGCTACTTTAGCTGTACCTCAGGGAGCCTGAATCCCATCCAACTTCTGAGAGAATGAGAAATAAACAGGAAATAAACAGTTGGAACGTGTCTTTAGGACTGGTAATATTTCATTAAAGGTGCCATGTTGTAAAATGGTTGATGAAGATTCCATGTCGTTCTCATTATAAAGCAGGTCAAGGTTCTATATTAATACTAGCAAAGAATCAAAGCTTCAGTCCACAGAGAAATACATGCAGTTTGAGTTCTCAAAGTGAGCCATTTGGACTTCCTGAACTTTGTGATGTCATAACAAAGCCACTACTCTCAACCATGCCTTAAAGAGGAACTATGCTACATTTTTACCTTAATTAAACAGCTTTGGAGTAATTGTGATGGAATGGAGGCTCTCTGCCTTCCACTTAGCGTCTCTTTGACGAAAACCAACCTTGCAAGATCAGTCCTGCCAACCCGGCATCCTAGATCTTGTCTCTATGGCACCACAACACAAGCACGCCCTGTAATTTCTTGTTTATGACAGATGAGATTACACAAATGTACACAACCTAATGCATATATGATATATAATGTTATCCACCGCTCCATGGATTGCTTTCTTGCTGGCTTTGTTGAAAACAAATGCACATGGCTGGGAGGAGGATTAGCAAAACAATGGAAAAGCGATCGGACTTGCAGAGTTCCTCTTTAAGCCACGCCCACCTGGGCTCACCGCTCAAACTTGCAGGACTTTGTGTCTTTGAACATTTCTATACTTTTGTCGGATCACTCTCATAACAGTAAAGCCAATCAGATAAGATCCTTAGTGCTAACTCTCTTCTGATTGGCTCATTGGACCTGAGATGCCTAACTGCATTGAGATTTTTGGTTCTTAAAACTACAAACGTATCATCTTATGCATCAATGCTTCAAATAAAACCAAGGAAAAGTCTAAAATATGGGATCTGTAAGTAGTTCTACATCAACAACACCTGGCTCCTTGAAAATTCTCTCGCTTGATCTAAAGTGGATGAAAGGGGATTTCTCCTTGACAGTGGAATACAAGTGCGGAGATGATGAGGCTTGGCGGCAAAACCTTAAAAAAAAAAACTATTATTTTAAGGATATTCTTTGAAACGATTCACCTGTTTTTAATGTATTGTCTGTGATGCTGTCATCCGTCTGTGCTTTCAAATTGTTATTATTATCTCTTGCCACATGGGACTTCCCAAAGATCAATTTGTGCTCTGGTGTATTCTCCTTGTTAAGCATTGTAAGGTAGACATTTTCATGGACATAGAAAAAGTAATGTTAAGCATTATCATCATAATGGGAGATTAATTATAAACCTCTTCAGCAAATGGCCTGACGTCACTGACTTTTTAAATGAGAATGAATTAATTCTGGCAAACAGTAAGCAGATCCAATTGAACTTAATTGGGCTTCATAAATTGGTTTCATTAGTGAGTGGAGTGTGATGGTGCAAAAACATATTTTCTGCTACAGTCGAAATGAGCATGCATGCTTCAGTTTTATTTAACAAAGCTCGGAAGGGCAATCTTAGGATAATTTGAGTGCGATTGTTGGGAGGCAGCGATAATAAAACATTTCTGACATTTAAATCTGTGTCAGCTCTGATTAATTATCACGCATTGTCTGGATGTTGCCAAGCAACGCGGATCGTTCCACGGCAAATTGACCTTTGACCAAAAAAGAAAGTTGATCCGAAAGCTGCAGTCAGGGTGGCACAGGGTGGGGAGGGATGCGAAGCGGGGCGGGCGGGTTTGTCACTCCAGCTATCACGCCATCGAAAAGACGCACGAGCGGGAGAGAAGCCGGGGCGGAAGCAGCCTTGAAAACTCTTTGTGACATTTTGATTTGATTTCTTTGCCGCCGCGCCGCGCTGATAAGTCGACATTATTCCTTCGCTTTCTTTAGTGGCGTCAAAAGAGGCTGGCAGAGAACTGGCTGACAAGGAGGAAGCCGTGTAGAGAGGGGAGGGAGGTGGGGGGTGTGATACTGTGAACATGAAAACTTTATTTGGGCTATAAAAGCGATGAATCATAGTCCTCTGCCCGCATAAAGGACACTGAGGAGCCTCACCGCTGTATTGTGCCTCTACACAGGGCTGAATGGTGAGTGAACAGAATGGGCCTCACTGAGGATGTTAAAGTCCCACACTGAAATAAGGTGGATTTCCATGTCATTTTTTGACTATAAAGCAGGTCTAGGTTCTACTGTATATTATTACTGTGAAGGTATCAGAGCCCAGTCCACAGGGAATTGCACACACTGTATTCAAAGCCTTAAAACAACCTGGCAGCACTTCCTGAACTTAGTGATGTCACAGCAACACAATAGCAAGATTGACTGATTAGTTTAGAGGTCCTTGATATGAAAATGTTTGAGTAACTCTGTCCTAGAGAGATCCTCATGGTCTGACACAGTGGTCCAGTGGTTAACACTGTTGCTGAACAGAAAGAAGATACTGGGTTTGATCCCCCGGGGGCCTTTCTGTGTGGATTTTACATTTTCTTTCTGTGCCTGTGTTGTCCCTAGGTTCTTTGTCTCTATATGTTGGCTCTGTGATAGACTGGTGACCTATCCAGGGTGTACCTCGCCTTCGCCCTATGTCAGCTGGGATTGGCTCCAACCCTGATAAGTGCTATAGCCAATAGATGGATGGAAAGATACCCATATGCTATTACGTTTATCAGGAGATTGAAAAAATACAAGTGCGGTATGATGATGTAATATTCAAGGAGGCGGCTTTTAGCTCCAGCAGGGTCTGGCCTGGTTTAAACTGTAAGGTCTTCCAATCAACACCGTTCACAGGATCTTTGGACTGGTTTTTCCTTTTGCCCTGTGTTTCCCTGTGTGTCCCCCTGCCTGTGCTCAATCTACTCATCACTCACATCTCAATCATTCCAGTCCTCCCACTCATCCTCAGATTGCTCAGCCAGTAGAAACACTCCACTCCAAGGCCACTCACTTATACTGCTCCACTTCTTCTTTGTCTATTTTCTTGGAGATGCTTCAGGTCTCTACCATCCTCCCCACAGTTCCCACCCCAAAGCCTTGACTCCAGAGTCACCGCTAACTTGTTTGTCAGCTGTTTGGCGCATGATGTAATAGGTCAACAGAGAAAAAGCCCAATAGCTGAAAGGTGGCATATCGCCACCTGTTGTCACAAGGCGGACATAGTAATCGATTGCCCTCTTGTCCTTGTATCCTGGGACAAGGACAGTCATCCAATTAAATGTTTCCATAGCGCAACTTCGCTGTGTGAAAATACTGAGTGTGAAGCACCCAGAGAGGTTAAAATACCAAGAAACAGTCAGTTCAGCAGTAATTTTACTTCTTATTCCGACTATTTTTTATGTAATTATCATGTTACCCCAAGAGCCTCTAGTCACTGCGGGCTCTTTGTAAGAATCAAGTCATTAAAGGTTCTGTAGAACTGCCAAGTGCACTGACAAAATAGATGTCTTTTTTCCTTCAGTATGACACAAACAGGCTGAGCTAAGTGCAACCTGATGAGTTTTTCAAACATCAGTTCATCAGTGCCAAATTAATTACAATACCCACACTGATGTAAACAGTTTCAGACATTTTTTGTTTCAGACATTTGTTTCGTGCCAAACGCTTTAACCGCTGCTGGTCTGGTCAAGATCTGAACGGACAGTGGAGCTCTGGTCATCAGTAAAGCTGCAGAGCTGATGTTTCGTCATTTGCATTTATTTCATAAAATACCAGTGATGAACTGAGAAGAGCGTGTGGTAGACCTGTGCTTGGGGTCCACTGCTTTGTTGACATAGAAAAAACCCATCTAGTTTCGTGCTTGTGATCCTGAAGGACATCTCAAAGTACATCTGCGGTTTTTGCACGGCTTCCACCTCCACTGCTTGTCTGGCCTCCTCTGCTCCACCTTCCTCTTCTTTTTTGCTGATCTCCAGCTCTGCTTACCCAGTAGCTGCCAGAAGTGGAGTGCATGTTATTGGTCAGCTGACCAATTACATTTCAAGGCGCGTCAGGGTTTTAGAACTTGAGGGGAGGCTGCCCATTTTACCCCCTGTCAGCCTCTCAGAGGGGGGTAAATGGGCTCTAGGAAAGAGGCTCTGGGCCGAAGCCAGAGGCTCAGACCGTCTTTAATGATTGGCTGACTATTTTCTGACCGACAGAATCAAAAATTGAATTTTCGGGTAAGCACTCATAGAAGCCCAATCCTTCAGTTCTCCAGTCCTAGTTAATCCAAAATTAGTCAAATGTGTGGGTTTTCTGTGAAGCTGATTTATATCACAACTGCATCACAGTACAGTTGGGAATTTTAACTTGGGAGTCTATAGGGATTGACTCATTGTTGGAGTCTACCTGGAGTAGTCAGTCAGGGAACTGTATCTTCAGCATTAGCTTCATTTTTCAACCCAGAGGTAACTAGTGATTTAAGATGACAGATTTAAATTTGATAGGTAGAAACATCCCATAAATACACTCACTATAGAGCTGGAAGAATTGGTGTCTTGCTTAAAAGTCTCATCTGAAGGTTGAAGGTGAACATTTGGTATATTTGGCACGATGTGAGAATTGTTCCTCGAAACAGGTACCGTTTGATGGATGCAGTTCTGAAGTGTTTTAAATATAGTGTTGCCCCAAGGGTTGCCTTATATTTGAGTGCAAGACAACATCAGATTTTTTTTTCTTTCTTTTTTTTTCTGAGAGGACCAGTGCGACACAGTCGTCTACAGAAATGGAAGCAAATCTGTCAAACAGCCAAGAATTACAGCTGTCAGGGCCGATGAGCTCAGAAAGACTGAGGTCTGAGAAACCCAGACTGTCAGACAAAATGATTCTGATGCTTCAAGAGTCTGACAAAGGGAATGTGACTCTATAACTGATAGACAAGATACACTCATGTGGGTTTTGCGTATTACTGATTTCCATGTTCCGCTTCCACGAGGCCTCGGTGATGAGGCCTCTCTTCACATTGGATTAATGAGATCCCGACAGGACAAGTGTCAAGGCGTCCTCTCCTCAAAATGTCAAGCCCTTGCTCTTTAAGCTTGTGTGGGAGTCACTGCCAAGATGTTAATGCATGTCATATGACATGGCTTGAAATTGCTTGACTGTTAAATATCATATGCTTCAATAAACTCTTATAGAATGTGTTTGAACTTTGTGTAAAAGTGGCACCTGGTGGCTAATATACACCAAATGTTGAACAGGAGCTCATTGTTGTGCAGCTGCTGGCATAAGTTTGGCATTGCTTGAGAAGAATTATGTAGAGAATTTTGTATTTGGAAAGTTGTTGTTGGCCCAAAGTCAAAAGCAGTGGTGATATTATGACGTACTGAACCAATAAACAATAAATCAACCCAAAAACCAGAGGCCATGACCTCAGTGTGTGAGTGTTTGGCCCTCATGTAGCTGAAGAACACACATTTTTTCACACAGTTTTGTTGACTGACTTGTAGTTATAATCATTGTGACGCACCAGCCACTCCCACACATCACTCACACACACTGGCGCCGAATGCCAGGGGCTAATGTAGTGTTAGGGAGTATCAGTTCAGTGTTTACTTGTGTTTCCTGGTCAGGGGTGAGAGGATTAGAGGCACCCTAGGGGTGGGAGGCGCTGCGTGAGTTAATGTTTCACATCCAACAGATTAAAGCGCAAGCTGCCAAACGTCCGAGCAGACGCAGGGGACCGAGGGGCAATGGATCAGAGAAATGACTCCATGTGCAGTTAGGGAAGGAAAGACACGATAACCACAAAAGCCTTCATTAGCGGCTAGCTGCTTCACTTCCAATGTCCTGGAAGGGTTACTGAGGAGACCCCGGGTCTGAAAAAAATCCATCAGCAGTGGCTTTCACTTAGATTTGCTCACTGGAAATGTTTAGCTCCTTAGGCAGGGGTCAAATATGGAAGACCATTGGTGCTTAAGTTTAAGTTAGAGTCTGTAGGTGTATTGGTTGGAGTTTGTAAACACAACATTCAAACTGGGCCCTTCCTCTTGGGCTCAACTGTGCACACCCCCTGCGCCTGACAGCAGCAACCAGCAGTTGTCAGGATTGCAAAGACAGTCCAATACAGTCCAGGTGAAGTGCTAGCGGGCACTAGCGGCAAATGCTAGCCGCCACTTCTAGCAAGTGCTAGCGGTGGCAGCAAGCGTCCACTGCTAGCTTGTCATTAGCACTTGTGGCAGCTAGTGGAGCTAGTCCAGAAATGTCCCGTCCACACCAAAACATCAAAAGAGAGGGGGGGGGCTCAGACACAGTCACCACCACACATGAGTAGCAGCCATAGGTGATGATTAAGCAGGATTTCTTTTATATAAGTCTATATTTAGTTTTTAAGAAAATCCTGCAGACTCTACCTTTAAGAAATTCTAACTATATTCATTTAAAATGCATTGAAGTTTTTCTTGACCTTTACCCCTAAGAGGAAAATTTGTGTTTTTCTTTTTTCCTCCCTTCTTTCTCCCTAGAAAAACTATCCTGGCATGATCCTTTTACTTGCCTTTCAGGGCTTCTGTAATTCAAACTGTTTTTTAATCGGCACTATTTTGCAAATGTTTTGCTGGCCCACTTGCAATACCCAACCTGTTGCCCTGGAATAACTGGTGAAGGATGTTAGGTTGTATTACTACACGTTCCACTCTGTTGTGTTGTAATATAATGACTTAAGGCATTAGCATCAGGATTCTTTTTGGCTTGCTCCTCTGTCCTTTCCAAAATACATATTTATTGTATGTCAAAACTCACTCTGCTCTCATCCTCACGATATTCCTTTCAGTGGTAGAATCTGAAAGAGGCCTGGAGTCGCTGCACAGAACCAGGGGCAGATCAGGCAGCCTTATGCAGATGTTGACCCAGATGTGGGAGAATGCAGATGCAGTCAGAAACATGAGGATGTTTTTTTGATGGCACCTGGCAAGAAGGAGGCTTTAGCTCATGCGCTGACCTCCTTTACGGGAGCGGTGATAGACGACGAAGCCCCTGCACTCGTGTTGTCACGCTTGTACCCTGAAGGAAAATGCTAAGCAACAGAGAAATATAACAGAGTGGGAGTTTGACAGCTGGAAAGAGACACACTATGACTGTGCAGAAAACTTTGCAGGATCAAGTGAGGCAATGGAGCAGGAGTCAGCCAAGGGGAAATGGGCCAGGTCTCTGAATTGCCACCAGGTGCAGTACACAGAGATACTATCAGAGTGGGATGGTGAAGGTTGTTTCACTGATCTCATGCCCTGGACATGATGTTGCGAAATTGGAGTGCATCAATCACCTGTTGCCATAAAGATCATACTGGAAACTGGAATTGTATGAGGTGGGGAGGAGGCTTATCCCTCCAGGATCCAGCATTGATCCTCGGGGAACTCATTTGGACAGTAACCAACTCTTGGTGTAAGGTCCAGTCCAACATTTCAAGAACGCCAATTCAAAACACAGTCCAGAAAATGTTGGATTACTGTCAGTTGTAGCTTTTTACAATATGTGTCCACGGCAACTAACCGATAAAAGCTCTGAGAAAGAGTCAGCTTAAGGTTTAGACTTTTTGATGTGTAACCTATGAGCTTAATAGACGTAAGAAAAGTCCAACTTTAATTAGCTTACTCTGCTGCTAATTGCTGGTCACTGCCTCCCTGGAAGCAGCGTGTGACTGCGCTGAAGGGACTCTGCTTCCTTTCAAGACCAAGATAGCAATTGTTTAGTGATGTGAGAGCAGTGGCTGGAATGGGCCTCAGGCTGGACACACTCTGAGGATTCACCCTTTTTTTTTTTTTTTTTGGTTTCAGGACTCTGGGTTATTACTGAGAGGAAGGAAGCACTGCACTCACTTCAGAGAGGGTGGGGGGAAAAAAAAGCAACAGGCAATGAGCAGCACTGAAAGAAGAGGGGTGTATTTTGGAAGATTTGACCGCAGCCACCAAATACCATCATCACCCAGGGGGCTCCACGTGAACAGGAGATCAAACACACTCAATGAACACAAAAGTGTGAGGCTTAGGGAGATTAGCCTCTTGGTCAACTTGAGTATTAAGTGGAAAGTTTAATCTTAGCCTTGAATCTGTCACTAAACATCCCGATCATATATATGCAAAGGCAAATAAAGGTGCTATTTAGATATGTAGGTTGCACTTTACTGTGCAGCTCAATGATTGCTGGACCAATCATACAGAGTGCATTGGCAATGCTAGAGGTGTTTTGTTGGTTGGGCTCATTTGAGCCTCAGTTAGGTTATAGATTTGTTATATTTCATGGTCTCTCTTGTGGCTGTCAGTTGACAAATGTTTCTAACTGCTTTAAACCCATAGTGCCCACAGGCCCGTCCAGGGTCTGCCGGACCCAGTGTTAATCAAAAGCAACACGATCCACAGGCTGGTTGGTGTAAGAGGCCTCTTAATGGCCTGATCCTCTAGATCATTCTATTTTATCATAATATTTGGTTTTCTACTGTTTATTCAGAGCCTTTCCAGCGTCCCCTAAGATGTCCTTGATGGATTTATTCATGGACTGTCCTCGTATCCCTGGGAGTTTAAAGGTTGAGTGGAAAAAACAGTCCCGCACCTTTGCTCATCGTCCACTGCCGTGTTCGATCAGCTCCCCGAACCTCCACTATCCGGTCTTTTCTTTTAAGTCAAAGAACAAATGAGCAGCTCTGCTCATGTTAGACCAGGGAACCCCACAGTGGACCTCAAACACTGCATTCACTTTAGCGAATTTAACTACTTGAGGCAAGTTGTCAGAATTAGACCACAAATTCATCTTCTCCTCATTGTGAATCTGAAAGGTTTAGAACTTTATAAACTTAATTAAATTCTCTCTTTTCAACTCTGCAAATATTGCTTCTTCTTTTTCTTCAAATACCTTTCTAAAATATCCCCACTATGGCAGCAAGCATTCCAGACCTCCATTTTTATGATCATACACCATACCTACCCTAATTGCCATGGTCACTAAAATAATGGCCCAAGCTTGATTAGATCACTAGTCCTCAACATGAACCTTTGCTTCTAGGAATCGAACACAGTTTTCCTGCGTCACAATACTGGGTTTTGTTTGACCCATCAATCCACCGCAGCGTCCTTCCGATAGGGACTTTGCCGCTTTATGCGTTTTTTGCTCAGAAACTGCTGTCCCTTCAGAAACTGTCAGCCAATCGGACGAAAAGGTCTGGACTGAGGTAAGGCCTCCTACCCAATAACAGACATTTAGCAACCAGAACCATTAAATAGATGAATAAATAACATGTTTCAATCTAATTTCCTTCAAAGAAACAAATGCATACTTTACTTTTTTAAGTTAGTTGAACAGTTTTGCACTGTGGACATCTGCTAAGTCCATATGTATGAATCAGTCTATACATACATTGACCCCAGAAACTCTAAGGAGTGGCTTTTGAGCTATTACCCCCATAATCCCGCTCCCCTTCCAGAGTAATGGCGCCCCCGCCAGCTGATGATTCACTAATGGATGTCTCCGGGGGCACAAATGAAGCAGAGACTTAATATTCCAAATATTAGCATGTTGCAGTGATGGACTGTAAATAATGATGCAGTTGAAACTGAGCGCTCTGTGCGGACCTGTCACCCAGTTGACATTCCCTCATGTGTAGTCATGCTGAGAAATGATTTTCCAGCTTTATCTGTAGTCATGCAGTAAGGAACATTATAATCATGAGCCTGTGCTCAACTGAATACTAATATGAGGCAATTGCATCCCACTGTCTCAGAGTTACATTAAAAGTCAAGTGTAAAATCTCATACCGATTTGCATATTATTTAATCAACTTTCTGTTCTCCTGCCTCTGAGCTCTTCTAAAGCAGTGTGAGGCATATTAGTGTGTGCCTGCATGTGTGTGTGTGATATAATATTCCCTGCATTTCCTTCTTAGAACGATCAGCCGAAGCTATTTGAAGAAGCCCTTTAATGTCTGTTTCAGTGCAATAATTTAAAGCACACAGTGCTCCCATAGAAGCTAATGCATACTGTTCCAAAGGGCTGTAAAAAGTCAGTATGTGTTAAAAGTTAGTCAGACACTCAGATGCCTGGACCCTTTAGTGGATAGTTCCATCTGCGTACCAGATGATGGTGGTCGAAAGCTCTAGGTTAGCAAAATGGACCAAGTTGGACTTAGTGATATGATTATGCACGAGTCTACCTTTACATCTCTTCTCAGTCAACTTAAGACTATGCGATTTGGTTGAAAGCTCCAGATAGGAAAAGGAAGAAGTTAACCGAAGTAAATTTGACATTGAAATGACACATTGGCATCACGAAAAGAAAAAAAAAAGGCAGTCTTGAAGGGCCTCGAGTGAGCAGCATGACGATCTGGTTATTTAAAGCAGACTGTTGTTTAAAGGTGCTAATGCATCAACCGACAGGTGCCGGCTGCACCCTGGGGCTCCTTCTGCAGAACCAGAGCCTCGGAAAACAAAGGCAGCCACTCTGCAGGGCCCTTCTGGAGCCTGTTTATCCCATGTTGATTTCAGAAATAACCCATTTGAGGTTTTGGTAATAGCTGCAATCAATAACTGATGTGTCTCTCTGTCAGTGAGAAAGTCCCAGCTCGGAGGCAAACAACATGACTCCGCCGCTGCATTGTTACTACCTGCTACATTGAAAGTAGGGAGAAAACGAATGCACAAATTCACATCCCAGAATTGATGTTGGATATCTTGCATGTTTTGTCTGTTTTTTTATGATGTGGTGCTATAGCTGTGGCTGTGGGGCCCGAGATAAAAAAGATGCAAGGAACACAATGTGGGAAAACAAGATGGTAACATTTTTATACCCAACGTACTTTTACATTTACATGTACTTGTTTGGTAGATGCTCTTAACCCAAAGCACCTTAGAGGTGAGGAACATCAAGATCAGGTTAAGTAGTGGACTGAAACTTATCCATGTCTGGGTGTTGAAGGAGAAGAGGAGACTTCGGAGATGTCCTTCAGAAAATCTTGAACATGATGATGTTGTAGATGTTCCTGCGCTTGTTTGGTAGCTTGTTCCGCAATCCTAGAACGACCAATGAGAAGACACTGTCTTGTGTCTTGTTTGCAGGGACCATGGGGCAAAAAGCTGAATCATTTAGTTCATGTAGATTGAGAAGATCCAGATCTTACTTGTTGTGTTGAATGTGTTGGGAGAAGAGAAGCTCTTGGTGCAGATGTCCTTAAGAGATTCTTGAATTTTGATATTGACATTCTTTAATGCTTTAAGGGATGTCACTGTCTATATTCAAGTGAGGAAGATTACTGAAGCTTCCATTCAGCAGGAAGCCTTAGGAAGGAGTTAACCTCAGTACACTGAAAGTTAGCCATGTTAGGTTGTCGAAGGTGTCGGAGCAGATGTCCTCAAGAGATTCTTGAACTTAGACAGTGATGTCCTTGCTCTGATATTGTTTGGTAGAACTTGGAACTTCTTAGAACTTAGATCTTAGAACTTCAGAAGAGCAAAGTTTGGACTGAGATGGTTTTGTGTGTAAGGAGGATGAAGCATAAAGTTGAAGGATCTGGCAGAAGACCTAGATGTTTCTCTAATGGTGGCGATGGGGACTTGAATAACCATGGGTTAGTGTACAAATTGTCATCATTGCTATTGCGTCATCAGGTTTATTAGGGATTCGGCACACAAATGCATGTTTAGGTTTAGAAAAACATCATGATTTAAAATAAGTACTTTTCAACATTTGAGTTTGTTGTCATGGTTACTATGATAGTGACGCTGTAACCTACAAAACAAACTATTCTGTGTTAAGGCCCTGGGTTTCAATGACTCATCCATACACCCCCAGCATGACTTAAAGTGGATTTCATCTCTCTCTCTCTCTTAATTACTATGACCACCAGGTGTCACATAGCAACAAAACTAGCTTCAGTTTGGACATTGCTATATGTGTGTTTAGGCCTTGAGGTGATAAAACAGCACCTGAGTGAAGAAAATATAGCTGATGAAATGTGATGGTGGCAAAATAAGACCAAGAAGAGATGCAATCGATCATCTGAGCAAGTGAAATTTAAAGAGAAAAAAAAACAATAACAAACATCTTCAGCTGAAAACAAAGAAAGAAGAAATCTGGATGACAGGCTGAGACAGATGCATCTGCAGCGGAATCCAAATGATGGCAACAAACAGCATGGTGAGAAACTGAAGCAGAGGAGATCACACGGGAAATAAAAATATACTGGATAAAATTAGCTCCAGTGCAGTGAAGAAATCAGTGAGTGTGATAATGACTAGAGAGTACGTCTCACAATGTGTGTGTGAGAGAGAAAGATGCCTGAATTAACTTAATTATACACAGTGTTAATGTAATTCATCTGCTTTCCATATACATTCAAGTGTTTTCTACATAACAATGAACATACTATTGCTATTCTGTGCGATTTGCCCAGGAGCAGTATCCACAACTTGTTGCCAACCATCCCCGTCCTTTCAGCCATGACAGAACATCATGCGCACATGGGCTGCAAATTAGTTGAACGTAACATTATTTCCAAGCGACGTGGTTGAGATTGAGGCGCCCGCCTTGTCATCATCACCGCCGTTCTCAGAGCAGAAGAAATGAAGAGTAGGCGTTGCAAGCAAGGCCAAGGTTCAGCATTGTTTCCTGAGTATTGTTTTTTTTCCCCGCTAGAAAAACTTTATTGATCTCCCCAGGGAAACTGCTTTGTTTACGGTTGCACAACATGCAGCATGGAATAATATTAATAGAAGGTAAGTGTATAAAAAGAGGTAGACTAATGCATGTGCACACAAAGCCTCTTGAATACACATTAGCCAATCAAAACTAATGTATCCAAATTTAAGATAACAACCCTAACCTTAAACAGAGGTCAACTAAAGTTAAAATAACAGCTTAACCTAACCTAAACCAGGCTAACTTAATATAACAACATAATGTAACCCAACCTAACCCAGGCTAACATAACTCAACCTGACCTAATCTAACCAATATAATCCTAATCCTAATTTAATCCAATTTAACCTACGATAACAACCTAACCTAACCTGACATAACCTAATCTAACTTCACCAAATGTAATCCTAACCCTATTTAATTTAACCCAACCTAACCTACAATAACTCAACCTGACCTAACCAAAGTTAACATAACACCAACTTAATCTAACATAACTCAACCTGACCTAAGTTAACACCACTTAACCCGACCTAACCTAACATAAACCAATTTAAGATAAAATGGCATAACCCAGTCTAACTTTATTTAATCTGAACCCTAACTTAATCCAGCTCGATTGAACCTAACATAAATAACAAATATTTGCGATTATACCCATGTATCAATAAAATTGGATTATTTTTAAGTCATGTTTCATTTTTCTATACGTTCTTTATCTCAAATACCTATAAGTATGTGTTCAAGATCCTACCTTCTACCTTCTTGTGCATCACATTGAGAAAACAGCAGATCCTTCAGATTTCTCAACAAGTTGGAGTTTGCACTTCAGGCGCTGAACAAACCCTGTGACAGACAGCTGATGTCTGAGATGTGCAGCATTCCAGCTCCAAAGCAGCACGCTCTAAGTGCTATAGAGATAATAACGCGCTGTATAGGAAATGACAGGCGCTTTAACGTGATGCGTGTGTGATGTTGGCTACAATGGCCTGATCATCAGTGCAGCATCTTGAGGTACTAATAGCATGTCATTGTTCTCATCTGCATCCTCGCAACATTAATAAGCTTTTTCTGACAAAACAGGTGACAGAAACCGTCAAAAACCATAAAGACGGCAACGATGTATAGTATAAACTTTGACTTCATGGATGTGTATCTGCGTTCAGAGGGTACACAAGAGAGACAGTAACAATGTCTCGCCTCAGGGCATGCAGTCAGGTATTAAACACCCTGCACAGAAATTTCAAACAAGACTATTTTTAAACTCTCCTGCCAATTTACAGTCTCTCTGGGTGATTACCACCAGAATAACTATGCTAATTGTTTAATAAGCGCACTTTGCTCTGCATCAAAGGAGAGATTTTTGCATAATATTTCCCGCAAGTTCAAAGCTGTCGTTATGCTGAACAAATGGCCCCGACTGTGGAGGCTTCTTTTAAATGCACCAAAGAGAGTGGGGTTAGAAGACGGCCATGTAATTGCGTAATTAAAACAAGGTTATCAAAGTCATAGCATAGCACTTTTGTCATATATTTGCCATTAAAACGCTATAGGCTCCTTCTGTGCTCCATGCCCCCAGGTCTTACAGATCTTAATTGGGCACCGGTGTCAAGTACTTAGGCACTATCTAATGTGATTTAATTTATTCACTTTCTTCTAGACACAAAAACCTCTGGCTACACAAAGAGAAAATCACTTTTTTTGTTTGTGTCTTTGAATAAGTCCTCCAATTGTCCCTGGCAGATTTCTTAATTCAGAGAGAAAAGGAAAATACCATCCAATGTCGACTGGGTTGGATCTCTAATGTCGCTCTGTTTTCAGTGTGGGTGGGTGGGTGGGGGGGTGCTCGGAGTTCACACAGAAAAAGCAGTCTTTCCATACTGCTGCCTACCTGCCATGTGGCGTCTCCGGGGGGGCGCCGGGGAGGAGGATTTTTGGTGTGACAGACATGGCCTCAGCCTCGGCTAAGGAAGCAGAAACCCCCTCGGAGGTCTGAGTTGACTGGCAGTCAGTCGACAAGGTCGTGATAGCAAAACTGGTTGCATGGCTCACAGCCACTGCATTAATCCCCTCACTCGGCCTGCCTGCGCCCACTTTTGACATCTCGGCCACTCGATTACATCACATCTGGTCCTCAAATGGAGAAGAGAGCTTTAACATTACTGCACCATTTTCAGATTAACACTTAACTTTCAGAAAATCCCGCACGACCACAACCTGCCAATCAAAAAATATCCCATACTGTACAGTATGAAATAGTGTGTGGTTTTTATTATCAATACTCAGGATACAATTGAGCCCTAAAACAATGTCAGGACTTCCTGAACTTGTGATGTCATAAAGTCTTTGAGATAGATCAGTTCTTTAAACCTCAATTAGATCCTCTTAAGGATTGTGTGTCTTTTTTGTCATCTAGGTGCTATAATAATAATTATAGTAAGTTTCAAAGTGTTAGGTCCAAAAGAAAATGAAGTCATAAAGAAGACATCAGCACTTCCTGAATTTGATGTCACAATGATCACGCAAAATCATTCAGAAAACCTGTCGCTATAGAGCTCCAGAGAAAAGCCTGACAGGGGAGATGTAGAATTATAGATATAGATATAAAGATACATTTACCTGAAGTACATCTTCTTATGACTCTACATTTCGAATAAAACACCAGAAAAGCGCAATATATGGGACCTTTAATGTGATAAAAATTCCAAAATAAAACTACCGTTTTACACCATCACCAAAAAGCAAATCACAATCCAACATTTAACCCCAACCCAAACCCACTCAGTGTTTAATGTCTTCTCTGGTAACTTATCTGTGTTTTAAATCAGTCCCTAGGGACTTCATATATTATGATACAACCGAGGTTGTTAGTGAAAGGTCTCAAGGCGCCAAAATATTCTTCCTTTGCTGAAATAGATCGTCCCTCATGAGCAATGAATCATCCACCCACCGTGTTATGTCAGATTTTGCAAAGAAAGAATGTAGACATTTCATGAATAGAATCTCTCTCTCTCTCTCTCTCCATCTCTCCATTCCTGTCATCCTCCCATTCCCCTCTCTCATTTTCCTCAGTGTTTAATGTTTAATTTAAACCTCCAGTGCAGAACAGAATCAACAAGAGTGTGTCCCACCTGCCAGCAGGCGAAGTTCCACAGCACCCCACATGGACGTGAACGGGACTGCCCCTGCCCCCGTGGCCAGACATGGAAAAGAGACAAGCCTCCTGTTTGCTAAGGAGGTGTAAGGCGCAGCAGGCGCAGTTCAGCCATAGCCAGAGGGGCTTTGCTATGTTTAGTCAGGAAACCATTATGTAAGTTGTCATTACGTTCTTTCCAATCCCCCCCCCCCAGTTCTCGTCCGGTGATAGACAGCTGGCATGAATGTGTGTGGACTGAGGGAAGAGGGGAGGGGAGCATCAGAGGTATGATTATAGACATCCCTACTGGGCAGACAGATAGTGAGGCCTGTGTAGGCTGAGGCTGACAGGGACCCCACACAGCCCCGTGCAGCCTAAATCCTAGGTGGATGTGAAGCTGCTTTCATCCTCTCCCCCTGACAACATCATCATTAGTGCGGTGTCAGTCTCCCCAAGCGGAGCTGCACCAATCAATATTCCTCATTTAACCATTAACCAAACGCGGACTGTTGATGGTATCGCTTAGATTATCTGCAGTCAGTGTTTTTTTTACTGTTTCTTCATCGTACAAACATGTAATGTTACATTTATGTCTCACTGTAAGAGTGATGTGACGTATATGTTAAATATAAAGGCATATATTATGACCGTATGGAGGACAGGGTCTATACCTGTACATAATGCTGGGGAAGCTTCAGTGCTAGGTCTATAAAGAAAAGCACACAGTTGTGCCTTAAAACAAGACGTCAGGACTTCCTGCACTTGTGATGTCACAAAGGTCACACGAGGTCATTCAGAGAAACTTGTTGCCTGGGAGAAGATATGTAAAAACACATTAAAATTGGTTCTTTAAGCCTCAGAACAGGTTCTAAAAGCCCTGCGAACATCTCCGCCCTCAAAGTGGCTACTGCCGGCTGGCACAAAGAGGTGTTTATAAAAGCGAACGTCACACTGACAAGCCAAACTCAAACCGGCAGCAATTCATCCAAAACAACTGGAGAACCATTTTCAGACGGGAAAACACACACTCAGCTGTGGAATGATTGCGGCCCGGTGTTTTCAGAAGTACCGTGATCACTCTGCTTCGGTTCCTGCCTGGAATGTCTCGCCTCTGTCACTTCCTGTCACATCTTCTCTCCACCTAAGGCCATACAAGTCCCAAAATGATACTAAAAGCCAAATAACTCATCAGATCCTCACAGCAAGATCATTTAGTCTTATATTATAATCCCATATAATGAGTCGGTATTGTACAATAAAAAGGGACAAAAGGGAACCCAGTACAGTAGAGGTGCATGCTTCAGTGAACTTAAGCATTACAGTCCTTACCATATTCTGCATAGTTCACAAAAGGTACTGAATAAATGTAGTGGAGCAGAAAGTTCAATATTTTCTCTCTGAAATGTACTCCATTGGAAGAATTGAGTGTAAAATGTAAATACTCACTCAGAACTATACCACACTGTTAATGTACATAATTACTTTCAAAGACTTTGCATATATAAATGCATATAAGAAATAATTGCCGTCTAACCTGATGTCTTTAATTGCCTCGTTGGTCATGATGGTTTCATTGGAAACTCGCACTTGAATTTAAATATACTTCTATAGGTTGATTCTAGAAAAAAAAAAAAAGTGATTCATTGAGATTAATTACAGCAAATTGTGCGATTAATTAGTTTTTTTTTTTTTTTATCAAGCAATGGCCCTAATTAGAATACTTATTCAAAACGTCTGTCACGATGTGTAGCAGTGTCCTTCATGTAAGGGGTGACGACACCGAATGAAGTAGGTCGAAGCTGAGTTTGTACCGATGCTGACCAGAGAACTGTTTCATTTTTGCACTTGTAAACCAGACATTTGCCCCCCCTCCACCCCCCAGTGACTGGTAACTTGGCTTTAATGTTTACTCAGTTGTTTGCCCTCTAACCTCAACTCCATTCCCTTCCTCGTGGGGAGTGATTTCATATACTCAGAGCCCTGTGTTGTTTTCTTTTTCATGCTATGGCCTATGCTGTTAGTCCAGACTGGGCCACCAGATGCTCTCCACCATGATGTAGCCGGGGGAAGGACATATGGAAGACCAGTGGCAGACAGGCTATCAGGAGTGGCGGGACAGTTCCTGGGTCATTTTGGCACCGTGAACGGTCAACTTAGCCAGATATGATAATGAATTGTCTGTATATGACGGCTGCCTTGCTGGATTGTGAGTTTGCCTTTTGATGCAAGTCATCTATAAGACAATATGACACACAAGCTCCATTTCCTCTTGTAATAATTGAAAAAATACCAAAAAATCAAATGTAAATATCAGAATATCACATTTATTGATTTAGATTTGCAATCTGGATAACCCTCCTCCTGGATGAAGCCAACTTTTCTAGTCCAGTACCTCTTGAATCAATAAAGTGAGCTGCCAAGGCCTCAATCATGCAAAACTTTAAACCTTAAACAGGTGAGTTGTATCAAAATTCACCTTTCTTAAAGTTTTCATGACGGACCAAACTGGCTTTAAAGATGTTTATCTCTGCTGTAAAGTTGGGCATTTTAACCTGGGCGTCTATAGAGATTGGTTAAGGTTAGGCCTCCTTTTAGAGAACTTGTAGTTGGCTTCAGTCAAGTGAGTGTCATTTGAACACACCAGAACAGTCTGCTTTTGTAGAGAGATTGTTTTTTGTTCCCTGGATCTAACATCATTACTGAAACCAAATTAGCATTCACGTGCTAACAACATTGCTGAAATGTGTTATCCAGGACCATGTTTCCGACACTGGTAACAGAAGCCAGTCTCATTCAGTGTTTTCTTGAATGCCTTTGACCTCTGT